>OX940887.1:18724670-19368609 GCA_954871355.1 Cabera pusaria
ATGAACCGATTTCGATTATTCTTTTTTTGTTCGAAAGGAGATATCCCAAGTGTGGTACCATGGTAATTTTATCGAGGTATGATAAGTATCTCCAGAGATATTGAGATAAACATCTCAAAATTGGTACTGAAAATGAATAGCGCGGCATTGAAGTCGGTTGTTTTTTAGTTTTTAAACGATATTATTTTAAATTTAGTTTTAAATATCATAATACTTTCATTTTCTTTAAGCTCGTTAGGTAGTTAATTATAAAGTTGTGCACCCTCAAACGTAACATTTTTTCTTATATAAGTTATGTTTCTACGCCGGATTGCTAGCAATTGTTCCATACTAAAATAAATAACAGACAATAATATCGTTTAAAAACTAAAAAACAACCGACTTCAATGCCGCGCTATTCATTTTCAGTACCAATTTTGAGATGTTTATCTCAATATCTCTGGAGATACTTATCATACCTCGATAAAATTACCATGGTACCACACTTGGGATATCTCCTTTCGAACAAAAAAAGAATAATCGAAATCGGTTCATTAACGACGAAGTTATCCGCGAACAAACATAAAAAAAAAAATAAAAAAAATATATACGGTCGAATTGAGAAACCTCCTCCTTTTTTTGAAGTCGGTTAAAAAGGAGCGCAGTAGACCTGGATGATTTTTGGTCTATTGAAATATACCTACTAGTTTTTAAATGATTCCTTCCTCGTTTTCACAGATGATGTTGATAGGCGGTACAATCCTGGGCCCTGGCACTATATTCCTTATGTTGGTGGGTGCCTTCGTGGCTGCATTCCGAATTGACAACTGGACCTCTTTCGAATACAACCTCTATCCCATTTTGATCTTCATGTTTGTTTGCTTCACTATGAAATCGGATATCCAAGTAAGTACAATACCCTGTATAGTGATTGCTCAAGTTATGTTACACTTCATATTTAATAGTTTAATTGCGAAACAAACCACTCAATATCCGCTTGCGGAAAGTCCCCTAGCTAAAAAAAGAGAATATAATAACTCAAAAATCACATGATTGTGTTTGTCAGTAAAAAAACATGACTAGAATTAGTATTCTAGTCATGTTTTCTAGAATACCGATTTCAAGAATACTGATTCTAGTCATGTTTTCTTAATTTGTATTTTTGAGTCACCTTAATTCTAAAATGCAGTTCAGTATGTAACATTCGATTAAAATAGATAATTAGAATCGACATATTGCATATGTATTCAGAAACTCTTTGTCTTTGTTCTATTTTCTCTAAATATGTCCACTAACATAACTATGTTTTGTTTTTCAGCTGTTCGTAGCTCAGATATTATCAACGATATATGCAATGATAATGATGGCTGTGATAGTCGGTACGGCTCTGCAGTTAGGCGAGGACGGTATCGGATCACCGTCGGCTATCTTCTTGATATCACTTTCGAGTTCATTCTTCATAGCGGCCTGTCTCCATCCTCAAGAGTTCTGGTGTATCGTGCCCGGTATCATCTACTTGCTTTCTATACCCTCTATGTACTTGCTCTTGATTTTGTATTCCATTATCAATCTCAACAACGTCACGTGGGGTACTCGAGAAGTTGCGGTGAAGAAGACTAAAAAGGTTAGCAATCTTGTATTTCTAAATCATTTGTATAATAGAGTTAAAGTGTACAACAAGAAAATTGGATAGATGTAAATATTTGCATGCATATAGTGTAGAGTAATTTAATTCGTTGTGATTTTAGGAAATAGAGGAAGAGAAAAAGGCACAGGAAGAAGCGAAAAAATCGGCAAAACAGAAAACTCTCCTTGGCTTCCTTCAAGGAGTCAACGGTAACGAAGAAGAGGGTTCTATCGAGTTTTCATTCGCCGGCCTGTTTAAATGTCTGTTGTGTACACATCCTAAAGGCAACGAAGAGAAAGTACAGCTCATGCACATCGCTTCGACACTCGATAAATTGGAGAAGAAACTTGAAAATGTTGAAAGGTAATAATTACATTGGTGTGTCCGTGATTAATTTTGCAATAGAGTTTCTTGATCATGTGTCCAAAGCGCCACCTTGTATTATTAACAATTCCTAGCCACTAAGGCTAATAAATATTCTGGATTAAAAATTAGCGCGGATGTCAGTTGTCAAAAGTTTACGGCAGCAAGCCAAAGGATCGGTTGTCTGGTTAATCGTACTATGGCACGCTAAAAATATATTAGACGGAAAACAAAGGGACTTAAAATTTACAGTAATATATAAGAGATATCTCACACCAAGTAACATTAACACATCATTTCAGATCAATCGACCCGCACGGTATGAGCCGTGGACGCAAGCTATCCGTGGGCCACCGCGGCAGCACCAACGGTGACCACGGGCTCGACGCGCTTGCGGAAGGTCCTGAAGACGACAACGACTCTAACTCTGATACAGATACACTGTCCACTTCTCCTAGAGTAAGAACAAGAAAGAAAAAAATTAACTAGCGTGAACAACTCAAGAACAAATATAATAACTAAGTTATCAAATTAAAGACGATGTAATCTTTGATATCGCATGAGAGCAATGTAGTATAAATCCTGACATACTCAGTTATACAACAAGGTCGAGTTTCAATGGTCTCTGATCTTTATCGGAGGATTTAAGCAGGACATAAAAAATTAAAAGAAAAAATCTTATAAAAACATAACTTCATGCTTTTTGTAACTTACCTCAGAATATGGTTTATGATTTTTATTTTACAAGCTTTTATTAGGTTTTCCTGTCCCAGTGTCTGCAATGAAATCTTTGACCCAATTCCGGTGTTTGTGTTAGGTGATAATTTTTTTTACATTAATAAAAAGTACACGATGTTGGCTTTCAAAAAACAAATTTAAACTAAAGTTTATATTTGCAACCAACATTTCATTAAAAATATTTAAGGTTAAGGGAAAATGTAGGGGCATGCGATTTCTGTGCCCTCAACTCAAGTTTATATCTTTCGAAACCAATTGTATTTCTATGACTTTTTAAAATATAAAGTTTCACTATACAATAAAAAATATGAGAGTAATTAATATATATTGTATTGTTATGCTTTTAGGAAAGAAGAGACGATCTAATAAACCCATACTGGATTGAGGACCCCGATTTAAAGAAGGGAGAAGTAGACTTTTTGGGCCCCGCTGAAATTACTTTCTGGAAAGATTTGCTTGAAAAATATCTATTTCCTATTGATGAAAATAAGGAAGAAAAGGTGAGTAAAATGAAGATATCAACTACGTTTCAAATTCATAGAAAGGCCACTGAGGAGGAATACAGTAGAACTGAATTTACAATATTATTAATTAGTGTAGATGATTGGTTCCATAATTGTTTAATTAAAAGCGGCAATAGCCCATTGTATAAGGTGTCGGACTGGCGATCGAGAGGTCATGAGTTCGATCCCCACCTATTGCACTATTGACGTAAATCCACTTCAGACACAAGCAATATTTAGCTTAGTTAGAGGGGTTAACAAGAATACTAGTAATGTGCAACCCGGGCATATTGCTAGTAAGCTTTAAAAAAAATTGTGATTTTGGTTGCTGAGAGACTGGGATACACAAATATAAATTCTAGCTGCGCTTCGAAGCTTCACCACCGCTAAAAAGTATTATATTGCATATACTTGGCTATTTCTGTGATAATTTAAGCCAAATCGGTCAAGCCAAGGCCAAGTCGAGTTGGACTCGCCCACCGAGGCTTCCGTACCAACTTCTCAAACTAGGTTAAAGGACAAAATTAACTTTGCAGTTCGATCCATAGAAAATGTACTGACTGAACCAACCGTACATAATAGGTTTGTAATAGTAAATTCACATTTTTTATATTAAATTACATTTTTAAAGTTTTCAGATTTATTCCTTGCTTCTTGCCAAATTTAATGATTCTAAGTCCACAGGAAGTACTCTATAGGTGTTGATTCCCTAGAAATCGCAAAATATGCGAAAATATGCAACATAAACGGTTATATCTTTTGATCGCGTTGACTTACAGGTTTGATTTTTTCAAAGCCGAAAGATACCGTAGACCCAAGTATTTAGTATAAGTTTCAACTTGATACCTCTACGCATTCCGGAGAAAAAGGGTCTTTACAGACGGTCAGACGGACAGATAGATATACAGACAGACAGACGGACAACAAAGTGATCATACAAGGGTTCCTTTTTTCCTTTTAAGGTACGAATCCCTAAAAACAGACTTTCGCATTTATACATTGAATAATATACAGTATTAATTGTAACAAAAAGTTACTTCTAGTTGATGTACTAAACATTAACCAACAAAAAAACGCTCAGAAAAACGTTTATTTATCTGCTTATACAGGGTGTTTGGTGGATGGATCGACAAAATAAATAGTTCTGAAATTTCAGTCGTTAATCTGTTTGACTGTTTTAAAAGTGACAACTTCTTAATTTTGGATGTTTAAAAAAATACAAAAAAAATCATATCTAAAACACAGACACTTAGGACTTCGGGTCTACCGGGGAAAACATGCGCATGACCCCTCAACCCCCCAAAAATGTTTGTCGGTCCATCCACCAAACAACCTGTAATATGAATTTTGGATGCATTTGCTTTTTTTATTGCTGTCTCTAATAACAGAATTTTATTTCAGGAATTAATCAGTATATTTTACATGTATTTCATGAAATCCTTCCCATAATTTTAGGCACGCATCTCCAAAGATCTGAAGGAGTTGCGAGACTCATCTGTATTTTCGTTCTTTATGGTCAATGCTCTTTTCGTGCTCATTGTGTTCTTGATGCAACTGAACAAGGACGCCCTCCACTTCAAATGGCCCTTCGGAATCAAAACTAACATAACGTACGATGAGGTTACACAAGAGGTAACGACAACAACCACACGACGCGATCGACCTTCAACGATGACTAGGGCGCCAGCGGCGATAACGGCCTACTTTACCACTCACTATAATCTTCTTGGCTAGGTCCCAGTCACCCTTGAAAGTTGATTCAATCTAATAAACTATCGTTCCTTATATACTTTTACAGGCAAGAATCGCAGGCGATCTGGTAGAACTTCGCAATAAATCAGTTTTCGCATTTGTTATGTTCAATGCTTTATTCATATTGATAGTGTTTTTATTACAACTCAACAAAGATCAACTCCACGTGGATTGGCCTTTGGGGATAAAGACAAACATTACGTACATCGAGGAGACAGGCGAGGTACAGCCAAATGATCCCACCTACTGTGTGTCACTTCACACGGCTAACGACCTTCCTCTAACCGGTCTGTCTGGGATGGCACCAGCATGGGACCCTGACACACTGAAGATTAACTGGCGTTACTTGGTTTCCCAACTCTTATTAATATCCCATCCTTAGACGTCCTCACCATTAGAGGTCCCTTTAAGAAGGAAGTCCGCTGAAAATCCTAATACCCGAGACCTATAGCACCACGTTAAGGCGTGCTAATAATGTTGATACAAAAACCGATCCCGACAAAGCACTTCTCCAATCCAATACACAGAGCAGTTAACGTCTATTCTGTCTATTAAGGTGGCGGAGTCTCTTCTATTAAACACGGTACAGGGTCACTGGGTTCCCTTGTATACATTACACACCTCAAGATGTGGTGATTTGATTAACCCTTGATTGTATTGCACAGGATGAAAAATATGTTTGGTAACAGTCAGCAAAATTATTACACTGTGTTAAAAAAAAATCTTTCGTACCTACTTCACTATATCACTTCAACGTACACCGACTGGAGTCTATAATTCATTGTTGATACTAAAATAACAAGGTTTCTGATTAATCTGCACCAGTTTCAAAATCCAGTGCCAATATTTTGTAAAGCGTTTAAATATTTAATCTTCACTCATTTCACAAAATTAATAATAAAAAGCGGCAATAGCCCAGTGGCTAAGGTGTCGGCCTGGCGATCGAGAGGTCGTGATGTCGATCCCCACCCATTGCACTATTGAAGTAAACCCACTCCAGACACAAGCAAATTAGCTTAGTTATAGGGGTTAACAAGAATACAAGTAATGTGCAGCCCACATTGCTAGTAAGCTTTAAAGAAAAATTCCGATGTTAAATTTATATGATGTACATTAGAATGGATTATATAACTTTAAACTTTCGCGATTTGAACACATAGTTATAAATATTAAAATACGGGACTTATCGCGCCTAAAACATATTTTTTTATTTAACGTAACGTTTAAATTTTAGTCGTCTCGTGACCACGATCAATGCAACTTGGTCGAAACGTCGAGTTAAATAAAAATTTATGTTTTAGGCGCGATAAGTCCCGTATTTTAATATTTATAACTATGGATTATATAATCTTGGCACTGAATAATCAAACTGCACCTATGTTAACTGCACTGAATTATTTTTAATTGTTTCTATAAGCACATCTTATAATGAAACCCCATATTTCAGGTACTAATCTCCAAGGAATATCTACAATTGGAACCTATCGGTCTAGTATTCGTGTTCTTCTTCGCTTTGATTTTGGTAATCCAGTTTACGGCTATGTTGTTCCATAGATTCGGAACTCTAGCCCACATTCTATCGTCCACAGAACTGACCTGGTTCTGCACTAAGAAGGTAAGAAATAAAATATTTCAAAAATAAAATGCAAATAAAGATTCAGACAATTCTGAAGCACGGTCTCATTCTTGAGTCAATATAGAAATTTCACTGTCTTCTTAAAACGAATTATTCCTTATTTTAGGCGGACGATTTATCGCAAGATGAGATACTAGATAAAAATGCAATAGCAATAGTGAAAAACCTTCAGAAACTGAATGGTTTAGATGACGATTACGACAATGACTCGGGCTCAGGGCCGCACAATGTGGGAAGAAGAAAAACTATCCACAATTTGGAAAAAGCTAGACAAAAGAAAAGAAACATTGGCACTCTCGATGTGGCTTTCAAGAAACGCTTCTTCAATATGAATGCCAATGAAGGACCAGGTAATTCATTATATATGAGAAATATAATCATCGGAATTTTGCAAAGGTCCTTGTCACATGCATTTATTAGCATCACAAATACACTCACGATGGCTTAATATAACCCACAAATACATTAGGAACAGATACAATTATTTAACAATCCGTTCATGACTTATAGAATATGAATTATTCAGAGTAAGCGAATAATCACATTTTTTTTTCTATAAACAGTTAAATGTGATTACAGGCACCCCAGTCCTCAATCGTAAGATGACATTGCGAAGAGAAACTCTGAAGGCGTTAGAAACGAGACGCAACTCTGTGATGGCTGAAAGAAGGAAATCTCAGATGCAAACGCTCGGCGCGAACAACGAATATGGCGTAACTGGAATAGTAAGAATTACCTACTAAGACATCATCGTTGTCATCCACCATAGACTTTTAAGGATATTTAATTAGGGGTAATACGATCGATCATCCTGCATTTTCCCCAACGCAGCGCTAATAAGTAATAATGGTTACTCAAGTTTCTTAAGTTCTAGAGTGAATACCACTACTCGGCAAACGTATTATAGGACACCTTCTAGCTAGGTGGAGGGATATACGCAGGCTTGCTGGCAGTGGTTGGAAATGATTAGCTGAAGATCGAGCTCAGTGGCGTGCCATAGGAGAGGCTTATGTCCAGCAGTTGACGGAAATTGACTTTTATTGGTTGATATAATGATAAGTTTCTTTATGATATATCTACATTTCGAAAGTGACTATTTGGTGTACGAGTAAGATGAGTCATGCTTTCCTAGAATCCTGGGAGATAAGTGGTAAGGAGGCGAAATTTCGTAAAATCGGCGTCATATCTCTTGGCAACAAGCTGCGACTGAATTTGAAGTTTGCACCCTATATTTAGTGTAACTATATTTCATCAATATCTTTCAGCTTGATTATAAACTACCGAATATTATACTCACTATTGTTTATTGTCGACTGTCTCGACTTAGGTTTCGTGCATGTGCATGTTCGTGTGGTCGTCACAATCTCACTGCGTAAACCTTCGAGGAAGTGCATCGGACATGCACGAAACCAAGGTCGAGACAGTCGATAAAAACAGTACTTAGTGCGTATAATAGTCGGTAGTTTATAATCATGATTCAAACTCACGATAACTATAAATCTAAAATATCTTTCAGCTTAACAATAATCACGCAGCTCCTAGACACAGACCATCGAACGCAAACATATCAGTAAAGGATGTTTTCGCCGAGCCCAACGGTGGACAAATCAACCGAGCGTACGAAGCCTCGCTAGGTGATGATGATGACAGCAACTCTATGAGACTGCAGCCCCGGCAAAACCAAGTGTCTTTCCAGAACAGATATTAAGGACTCAATTGGAAAATTTTGTGACTGATGAAAAGTAAACGCTAAACAAGTGCCTCTGTACAAGATCTAATAGTTTTCTAAAACGTTTATAAGTTTCATGTTATTTCATATTGTAGTTTGTTTAAGTTTACGCTATCGCTTTACTAAATGTATGAAAATAACTAAGAAACACAAATTTAACGGTTTTGTAGAAAATCAAGCTTGTTTAAGGAGTACAGAATTTGATTAAATTACGCAAAATCACATGTAGGTTAGGTAGGTAGGTAATTTGAATTAGTGTTCTTAGTTGACATGGAAATGCGCTGAAATTGAAATTATTAAAGATTCATTTTGGAATTATTGGCTTAATATAAATTTACCTATGGACAATCTTATTTTACTGTATATTCAAGTGAATCCTGACAAGAGTTGCCAAAACTGAATTTAGTAGCAGCTAGTTTATTTAGTAAGTGTATGTATTAAAATTTTATATTGTATTGCTTGTGATATTTGATATTGTGTAAATGGAGCCAGTATGGTGCCTTCAGTCCCGATGTCTTAGGTCTTTTAGTATTTCGAGCTGAGACTACATTAGTCTTCACATATTCTTGCGTTATTAGAAAATGTTGAACAAAGGGAGATGCATCTATGAACCTTTATAGCGCCATCTCCCTCTGTTCGGCTTTCTCTATCTTGCGATGACGTAGTTTATTTCGAGGCTACCTGTTAAGATTATTATTAAAATAATGTCAGCTTTTGATATTAAAAAACCCTAAGGCAGTATTTGGGACTTACTCATGATAAATGTAAAACCTGATCCTAGTAATTTGACGGCTCAATTGATTAATATTAAGTAGTTACCCTGATTTAAACACTGATAGTTGTTCAAATCTTCGCCAAAACATATAATTTTATCAAGGTAACAATCGCAGCAACACGAAATATTCTGGAAATCTAGAGCATAGCACGACAGTGTCTGTTATAGGCTTACATCATCGCTTGCTATCAGGCGAGCGTTATGCTTGTCCTGTTATTTTATACCATTTTTTTATGGTATAAGAAAACTCCAAGAGCTTTTGTACTTGGATTTTAAATGACTATGGTGTGATAAAGAATCTACCTTTAACACACCATAGATATTTAAAATGTTAGTATGTATAGATATTACTTCGAAACAAAATTTGTACTGTAGTCAATTTATATAGAATTTTATTTTCTATAAAAAGCTAGGGTAAGGTTTTAATGTGTAATTAGAGAAAGCTATTAGAGAGTTTGAACAGCTTTATTGTAATATACGACTTATATAAATAATTTACACTGCCACTTATGTTTACCATTTGTAAGTACCTTATATTTTTATACTCTCTGAATGAATACATTTGGTAATTATTACGTTTAGCAATAATTACATCGATTTTGTTAATAAATGATATAAGGAAAGGGGGTTTGTTTTATTTAAGAAACAATTTCCGAATATCTACATTAATATATCAAGGAAATTTAATAGCGCCACCTTTATCTTAAATTAGGGACTGAGTTCTTTACCACTATCTCACCTGATGTTAAGTGATGATGGATGCGGTCTATGATGGAATTATGCTGAAAGTGGAAGACAGCATTGGCGTTTCTTTAGCCCACTTTACATAGAGCAATTCTCGTAACCTGAAAAGTCAAAACAACTCTGTCTTCTAAAACCTGTATCTCAATTTTTGTAGTTCAAAAACCAAAATCAAAAGTTGCAAAGCTTGCAAGCTTTACTTTTTAAACTTTGTCTCGTCTTGTTGTTTACAAAATATCATCTGAGACTTATAAGAGGCAAGGGCATCACTTTTAGCTGTCCAATATGGAGACAGTTCAAGTGTGGAGTAATAGATGACAAATCTAAAGGGAAAAGGGCTATAGAATTCAATTTACAAAATTACCTTTCTATAATCACATAATATGGTAATATCTCAAACATGCTATATCTAGTGGATGACCACTGCTATAGTCAGAACACTCAGAAAAAACGAAAACAAAAACTTTGCACACATTTCTCTGTTAGATTTGTCATCACTCAACAGTATGCAGTCTCATAACAAACAAGCACTTTGAAAACAATATAGATAAAACTTACAGTTACTTAATTCTCTAAAAATGTCACAAACTCGGTGAGCTTGAACAGTTGGTCTTCGCTGGAAGTATGCAAAGGTGCAGGCTGGACAGGAGGTGTTGGGTTCACAGTAAGTCCATCCTCATTAAGTACCCACTTCCTTTCTCTGCATACTTGCAGTACAGCGTCTCGGCTTAAGCCTGTCATGGCAACTACTGTGTCCAAAGAAATGTTGCTGTATGAACGGCCAATAAGGTTCAGTGTTCTCTCTCTGACTTTCTCTGGAAAGAGTTAATTTTTAATGTATTATTTAGATGTAAGTTTCAATAGAAATGTGTATATAGGGACTAGGGCTGCGGACCTTGCGAGTCTGTCTTTGCACAGCATTAAACTGAATAACACTCCCTTGACCCCTTGAAGTTTATCAGATGAAAAAGTTGTTCAGACAAAAAAGTTGTCTTAGAAGACCGTTCGGATCTGACCAGATTCCCATTGATTTGGCCAGATCCAGCCGGATTTATCATCAGCATGATTTTTCACTTTCGTTCCAAAATATTATAAAAAAAGTATATTAAACAGTTTATAAAAAAACATAGATATATCAGTAAAGTTGATTTTATATCAACTTTACTTCCAATGTTAAAATTAGGCAACAAACAAACTAAAATCTAATAGAGTAAGCCTACCTAGGTAACTAGTAAAATTTATTGACATAATGTGTGGCTCAGTCTGTCTAGATTTCACTTTCACAGATACATCAATATTTTTGTAAGTAACTTTATAAAATCTAATATAATTAACTAAAATTATTTTTAATTTTATTTTAATTATTATTCAATTATTTTAAAATTCTAACATAAAAAACAAGTCTCATATTTGACACCATCATGATTTGATGAATCTGTCTAATACAGCGGTTCCCAACCTTCTTGTGACACGGGACCAGTTTATGTTTATTATTAGTAGCAGGGACCACACATTTTTAGTAGATAATTTAGTTTTTTTAAGAGAGACCTTTGCACTGCAGTGGAACAGAACAGTCTGAGAAAAAAAAAATTTGAATCGATAAGATTTGTAATCTGGCATCTTCTGTACTTACAAGTTCTTGATTGGGGTGATATTATGGCTCATTTATACAAGATGTGGCGTAATCGTCGAGTTATTGACCATTTTCAAATGTTAAATAATACAAAAATTAAGGTAACGGTATAAAAAAGACAGTTTACATTTGATAGCGCATTTCTCCAAGAGTATTTCTAAAAATCAGATTGAGAAAATATTTTAATTTGTGGTCATGCCATTGAAAAGTCACCAAGGGTGTAATTACTATGAAATTTTGAAAAAGGGTCAATAACTCGAAAACCATGATATTTTTACAGAACACAAATTTTGATTTTCTGATCAGTCATGAAGCCCTCCACCCACAGGTGACAGCTTGACTACTGTTTATGCCACACCCTGTACAAATACCATAATTATTGTTTCGTCTTGAAATATTTTGCCATATTTAAGTTCTGACCGACCACCGGTGGTCTGTGGACCACTGGATTGGAATCACTGGTCTAATGAATAGCACAGTTATCACAATAATGGGCTTGTTTTATAATTATAGCTTCATAGTTCAAAAATCAACCTACGAAATAACTATTTTATGTAGTATTTTATGTAATACTAGAAGTCCCCCGCGGCTACGCCCGCGTTAAAAACTCCTTTTATTTACTTAAAACTTTTCTTTTGTAAAAACGATTCTATCATTAAAGACATCAAATAAAAATTAGCCAAATTGGTTCACCTGTTTTCATGTTATCGCGTGACTAAGACAAATCAGGATTCATATTTTTAAAACCCGAAAACCCAATAAAGCGCAATCCGAAACTATATTGATTTTCAGACTTTTTTACCCCAGTTCACTCTTTTAGGGTGGCATTTTGAAAAAGTCTGAAACTCGTATTTACTTATTTATTTACAGAAGTACTTGTGTGAAATGTCGAATAAAATGACTATCCAAAATTTGAGCCCCCGCTTCATCCCTTGAAGAGTGAATTTTGAAAAATCCTTTCTCAGCGGATACCTACGTCAAAATTTCTATCTGGATGCAAAATATCAGCGCAATCCGAAACAATATTGATTTCAGACATTGTTACTCCACTTCACCCTTGTAGGAATAGAATTTCAAAAAGCCTGAAACACGTATTTACTCATTTATTTACTAAACTACTTGTGTGAAGTTTCGAATATAAGAGACAATCAATTCTTGTTTCTCCATACAAACTTTGAACCCTCGCTTCATCCTCTTCAGGGATGAATTTTGGAAAACCTTTCTCAGAGGGAACTAACGTCGTAATTAATAACTATCTGCATGCCAAATTTCAGCGCAATCCGAAACAATATTGATTTTTACACTTTATTACCCCATTTCACCCTCTTAGGGGTGGAATAACAAAAAAACCTGAAACACGTCTTTACTTATTTTTTTACTGAAGCACTTATGTGAAGTTTCGGATAGAAAAGACGATCTAATCTTGTTTCTCCATACAAACTTTCAACCCCCGTTTCATCCCCTTAAGGGGTGAATTTTGGAAAATCCTTTCAAAGAGGGATCTAACGTCGTAATAACTATCTGCATGCCAAATTTCAGCGCAATCTGAAACAATATTGATTTTACACTTTATTACCCCATTTCACCCTCTTAGGGGTGGAATTACAAAAAAACCTGAAACACGTGTTTACTTATTTTTTTACTGAAGCACTTGTGTGAAGTTTCGGATAGAAAAGACTATCTAATCTTGTTTCTCCATATAAACTTTGAACCCCCGTTTCATCCCCTTAAGGGGTGAATTTTGGAAAATCCTTTCTTAGTACACCCTTACGTACTAAGACAAATATACCCTCCAAATTTCAAGTCTCTACGACCAGCGGTTTAGGCTGTGCGTTGTCTGTCAGTGAGTCAGTGAGTCAGTGAGTCAGTCAGTATGTCAGGACAAAGATTCTTATAGTATTAGATTTATTTTAGTTTACATTATACATTATCAAAGACTGAATTCTGATTTGAAAAAAACACTGTAGAAAACAAATAGTGGGAATTGTGTGATCTGCCAGTCAACTTCTAATGGAGTTACAAATATAGCCTCCTGCTGAAAAGCCCCCTTAAGCTTCTTTGCCAAAAATTTCTATCACTACATCCAGTAAGGGTCCCCGCACACGGGCCACAACCACAAAACGCCGCCACCGGCATATTTCCTATAGTTTTCATACATTTTATCATGTAGCGTGTGGCGGCCACCGGCGTCAACCGTGTGCAGCGAGTCCATATAAAATATATGAAAACTATAGGTGGCCCGTGTGCGCCGACCCTAAGCGTTTAATGTTGCAGGATCCGCCAGATTACCGCATCTGTTTTTCCGGATTGCAATCTCTATTTTGAAAACATCATGTAATACATTCTACTTAGTTTGAGTAGCAATAATAAGTGTTTCTCGTTCTAAAGCACTACTGACAGAGCGAAATAACATTGACCGACCGACACTAACTTGTACCATTTAAAACCATTCTCAACCCTACACAGCCGCATTGCATTGACAATCTCTGAATTTGAATCACTGACATAGATAACTCTTAGACTGAAGCCATTAAATTGGTACATAAGGCGCAATTTAGTTATGCTTGGTTAAGAGCCAGCTTATTTTTGGGAGTGGATCTGTTTGCATATTGTTTCTATATCGACCTAAACCTTTTTTTCTTACAGACAATCACTTGATTTATATCTCTTTGTTAAGTGAAGATGCGGTTTTAGATGGATGGATGAGATGAGGCACTGAACAACTGAGCTTAGTACAATCCACAGAGTGCAACTATTCCAACTCATCTTCTATTCTGGCTGGCACTGAACATTATGTCAGAACTTGGTGAACCGATTGGCGACACATCTTTGTTCAGTTGGTTGTTCGAACCACAGCTGAATCCTATCAACTATGATCACCAATTTAGCACCACCCAGGGATCACGTGTAGGGTAGTTTAAGCCGTTTAAGGTCTAAGCCTATGAATTCAGAATGGCTTGAAGACATGAAATGACCTTCCCGTGGGTGACAATACCCATAACTGGCTACAAACTAGTCTACAGCAAATTAATTAAACACTAGCACTACATACCTTCCAAAGCCATGATAATATTTGCAACAGGCTCAGCCCAATTATATGCTGCCAAAGCTTGGTATGTACCAGGTAGATCTTTCTTCCATAGTTTGCGCCCAACTGCCCAAATAGCAACTATCTCAGGATTGCTAGATATTATGTTTTGAGGTATCCTTTTCCATAAAAACTTAGCATTGCATCTGAAACAATCAAGCAGTAGGTAATTACGAATTATGAACAGGCTTTGACAGTCTAGTAGAATGGATTCAAGAGGTCTTAAAGTTAGATTTTAACACTGCATATATGTAATATTTATATTTTTAAAATATTTCATCAACCTCACGTTGAAATAACATATTAAATGGGACTGCCTAGACGGCACTCTTCAGGTTGCATATTTATCATTGAACATTAGCAAAAACTTACAGGTCATTTTGATACAGATATATTGCTAACAGTTGAGCATAAGTCGATGGCAATGCTACTCCAGTTGGTGCCTGAAACATACGTTTTGGAGTACAATTACAAGACACAAACAGCAATCATAAAACAGTAAATAAACAATAAAGGTTATTATAAGTAGGTACGATACCTCAAGCTCTTGTTTCTCTAAATCTGCACACAATTTTTCAAAATTAGTTAACATTGTGAAATATTTTGTTATAAATCACTAATTAAAACTAAACTAATCAGAATATTCTTCTTCTCAAAAATAGGAACATTTACGAAAGAAAATTACGACACACCACTGGCCACAACAAACTTCCCCAAAGATAACCGATAACCGAACCGATGGTGCTGTGACGCTGTCAATGTCATTGTCATGTGAGTCGGAGTCCACAGGGTGACCATCAAAAATGGCGAATCTGCCAAACCACCAACAACGCCAGAACATGCATAAAATACGTCATCATATTATTGCATTATGGAGAGCGGGAGGGGGGGGGGGGGAGGTTTATAATCCATTTTAAAAATAAAGGGTCATTCAAACTTATAAATTTCCAACCAAATATTTGCTTAATAAACATATAATACTTTAAATAGAAAAAGAAAATTGTCAAAATTCTATTTGTATCTCAAAATTCATAAAGATCCTAGAAATCTGCCAAAATCTGCTACTTTTTGGAATGGAAATAAAATTATATATATATATAATTTTATTTTTGTTCGCGGATAACTTCGTCGTTTATGAACCGATTCTGGTGATTATTTTTTTGTTGGAAAGGAGATATCCCTAGAATGGTACCATACTAATTTCATCGAGATCTGATAAGTATATCCAGAGATTAGGAGAGGTACTGAAAATTAATATCGCGGCATTTAAAGTGGTGCTTTTCGGTTTTTAAACGATCTTATTGTAAATGGAAGTCATAAAGATGAGTCAAAGTCACAATTCAGGTCCAGTCTAGTCTAAGTCATACCCTTCGTAAAGATGTGGACTTTACTGAAGATTTTTAGTGGAATTGTTGGTGAGAACGCAAATAGCATGTTTTTCAACATTGTGCTGTTCCCTGCACTCGCACACATTCACCGGCACTTACCTATAGATAATAATCCAAATTTATTATGTCATCTAGTCATGTCAACTATGCCATGACAGCCATGCGAGCCATGTCCTATGTAGCTAAAACTTTGGTAAAAGTGGCTAAATTAGGTACTGTATTTTTCTTTGGTATTTTGGTACTTACAAGTTTTCGCGAAAATATAAATTTGCCCATATCTTTTTATCGTGCTGGCTCAGGACTTGATTTTTATACACCTAATAGGGACTATAGACTTCAGTATCTGGTATAAATTTCAACTTGCTAGGTCCACCTGTTCCTGAGAAAATCGGTGGTGACACACGGACAGACAGACAGACGGACAGACGGACAGACAGACAGACAGACAGATAGACAGACGGACAGACGGACAGACGGACAGACGGACAGATGGACAGACGGACAGACGGACAGACGGACAAGAAAGTGATCTTATAAGGGTTCCTTTTTTTACCTTTTGAGGTACGGAACCCTAAAAATGATTCCGACGAATTGAGACCCTCCGCCTTTTTTGTAACGTCGGTTAAAAACATCTCTGTACGTCGATGAGGCCCAAAATTTTAATAAAATTTTACGGCTATGGATCGAAGACTTGGGCGGGCTTGCCTTGCCATCCAAGTTGTCGACTTGCTTGCGTCACAATAGATAGAAGTGCCGCTAGTAAACCGGAGGTGATGGACTGACTCGCTGAGTCACCTTACAATATTGTCGTTCGTAATGCTAATTTCGTAGTAACGCTTGTAGCAATTTGCATTATAATGCTTTAGGATGTACGAAATGTACCAGCTTGTCAGTACTTTTATGTCTACCTGCCTACGGTAATTGTAGTCGTTAGAATTCGAACGTTCTCTGCGGTCGGCCTACAGTTCCGTTTATTATTCATGGAATTACCGCTCTCATACACATTGTTGTTCTGTAGGCATTGGTCATGGAACTGATGAAGGCTTCAGATAGGTGGGGAAGCTACTAGGTGACCTTCCTAATCGGTTTTTAGTACACATTACATTAGATTATACGCAAAGAAGTCCATTCAAAAAGGTTTCCCTACCTTTAAAACAAATTAGTTAACTTATAATAGCTTTCGTCACGTCTAAGGTTTCTTCAAGAAGCAAAAAGCTGAATCGTTACACGACAGTAGATAATTGATCATCTTTAGTTTTTCATACAAGTATTTCCTTATAATGTTTAACATAAGCTTGTCTAAGCTTAAAGCGTCAATGTGGCAGGTAATTATTTAGCGCAGGTGCGATCAAGGAGCGTGGCGTCACTTTCACTGTTTGTAGAATTGTCCAATGGAACTTGTCACGGTCTGTTGGTAACCAATGGGTATCGCAGCCCCGCCTTGAGGCTTGGCGTGAGCGAATGCCCTCAACAATACTTTGCCAACTGTCATTGAAGGCTTTAGGTTCGACTATTCAAATCGTTTAATATACAGTTAGGTATCCCGTTCATAAGGTAAAACTATACATTACAAAACAAATATTATTTATTTCACAACTTAAAAATAATTACCTAATGACAATATCAAAATTATATAAACTACAATAATAATATCTATACTATAAATAAAAGACAGAACCTAGGTTGCTACCTGCCGGTAATGTTCCCGAAAAGCTAGCGACGTTACCTCGTTGTATAGCTAGGCTAATATGATGGCCGAGGTAAGCGCCAGCTCTTTGGTCACGGGTGATGTCAATTAGGCGTCTATATATATATTATTTATTGATAACCATGTAAAAGATTACAATATACAATTTTGTTTGGGGCTTCTTAACGATTAAACGGCTAGACCGATATATCTGAATTATGCACAGGGATAAGTAGGTAATGAATATTATGGATTAGGCTGTAGGATAATTTTTAACGCGGGCGACGCCGCGGGGCACAACAATATAAATATATATAAATAAAATTATGATAATACAAATACATTGCATAAATCTACTGCACTAAATAATAAAATATAGGTACAACATATTACAAGTACCTACCTACAATTTAATAAAATTTAAAGTAATAAGAACGCAACGGATTTCAATTAAGTTTTTAACAATAGATAGAGTGATTCAAGAGGAAGGTTCTTATGTATGATAGATCACAGGGTGAATTAAAGATCATGTGCGGGTCTCTATTAAATAATAATTAGTATAATCCTATGTATATATATATATATATAAAATATATATAATATAAATATATATATATAGAACAGGTCTATAAACAGTGGATTTGAACATTATATAGCATGCATTCTATCCCTGATTTTATAATCACCACTGTTGATACATAATTATATTAGGTAGGGTTGAGTTATTTAAGCCCATAACTCAACTCTTCACTAAATATTAAGTAGAGGTACCTATGTAATCAAGTATGTATCTACCTTAACCTATGTTTCCACCAAATTTGAAAGCAAGCAGTCATAGTAAAATAAATATATTAAGCTTTTTGAAAACCACTAAAAACAGTGTATATACATAATGTACACCTAACTACTTGTACTATTCGTTATTATGTGACCTAACTTACCTACAAGCTTAAATTCTGCTTAAGCAACAAAATCGATCAGACCTTTTCTGCACTATTTTACACGTCAATATTTTCCGTAATAACAAGCGCATGTCCGATGAAAGAACAAGCAATATATCTAGCGATTTACTTGAGCGAGATTGGATGTGGTGTAACGCGGTCAGCCGGTTGGGCAGACTACGGAGTAGGGTTTGAATGACCCCGTTGGGATTGACCCCGTGTTCTGAGCCTCGGGCATATCGTCGCTGCACCACTGTGCAAAATCGTTAATTGCATTCAATCTCCCATGCTGCTTGCTAGATGGCGTCACGGTGCATTGCACACACGTGTCTGCAATGTCTACATACACTTCTTCAATTAACTCTCACGGTTCATTAGTTAGGTAATAGATATCGCGTATAAATTAATATTAATTTGTAGGACTATAATATTGAATAAAATTAGGTATTTTATTAAATTTATGTGAAATAATACTTACTGACCTTACTGACCTTATCATTACGTTGACTTAGAATCATGAAATTTGGCAAGAAGCAAGGTCTTACAGCACAAATAAAGGAAAAATTCCAAAAAATAAAAAAAGTTGAAAATTAAAGGGTGTCCCCATACATACATAGTTCCATCAAATTAAGATAGGCCTCTGAGTTATATGAGCGCTCATACAATTTAGAGGTCTGGCTTAATTGGTCCCAACCAACGTTGGTACGGAAGCCTCGGTGAGCGAGTCCAACTCGACTTGGCCGGTTTTTATTTGTTCCTAGGACATCGACATAGGTAGCTAGGGCGAAATTAGTACAATCTTGTGCCACAGAATAAATAATAATACAACATGTGCTTTGATTTCAAAAATACAAAACGCGCGCAATTTTATTTGGTGGGAGAAAAACCACTTAATTGTATTTTATCTACCTAAAGGAAGGCATCGAAAGACTTCGTAGTAACTCACATTTGGTATGGTGCAGTTTAGCAGTGAGTAGGTAATAATACCTCTAAAAAAACTACGAGATCCTGTGTTAGGCTACACAAAATGATTGTTTTATTTTATACACTATTTTTGTTTGAAATATCTTATAAGCTAGCCTTTGACCACTATCTCACCTTTTGGTAAGTGATAATGCGGTCGAAGATGGTAAGCACGCTAGGCCTAGAATGGGAACTGGCTCTCAAGGATAGCTGCCGGAACACATTAGATGTTTTGGCGACAGATTTTCATACTTGAGGGTGGTAGCTGGCCAGGCGGACATTAGATAGTGTCCTACCACCATGCGGGGGTTGTTGGTTTCTTCACAATGGTTTTCCTTCACCGGAAGGCCACTGTGAAAAGCGCACATATATTTTTCAATAGAAAAATCCATTGGTGCACGGCGGGGTTTGAACTCGGTACCTCTGGCATCAAAGCCAACCGTTCTCCCGATTACACCACCGGGCCCTCAAAAACCGTTATGACCGTTTATGTCGCATATTTTGCGAAAAACAACGAATTAACTATTACAAACTTATTGTTTGTGGTTGGCCCATGAACAGAGTCTATTATAGTCATCGGTCTGGGGATCAAACTGCAAAGTTAAGTTTGTTCTGACAAATATTATATTTCTTTGAAGTGTTACACACTTAATATTTTTGTAAATTGTTAAACACAATAAATTGTTAAATGCATAATTGGGTTAACAAATGCAATCCACTAATTTCGTCGTAACGTTACTTCGCACCATGGCTTAATTGGCAAAACACCGGAACATGTTATTCCGGAGGTTGCGGGTTCAAGTCCCGTTGGTACGATGAAATTTTGGATTGTGTTTAACAATTTGTTCTGACAAGTTTGTACGGAAGCTTTGTTGCGCGAGTCCAACTCGCCCTTGGCCGGTTTTTTAGGGTTCTGTAGAAAAATGACAAAAAACGGAACCCTTATAGATTTGTCATTACTGTCTGTCTGTCCGTCCATATGTCACACTTTATTCCGAAACTATTAATTACTAAGAAAGAAACTATGAAACTTGGTAGGTAGATGTATTCTGTGAACCGCTTTACCATTTTTATACAAATATAAAAGAATTAAAGAGGGGGGACAAAAAGGAAAACAACTTTTTTTTCATCAAACCTTCACGTCTATAGATAGGTCTTTAAAAATGACATTGAGGTTTCTAAAGGTACGGCCACACCGTGGCGTCCTGCGATCTGCGAGCGCTATCTTAGTACTTTTCAATTGATTTCTGATCGCGTTTGGTGTGAACCAGTCGGTGCAAATACTACTGTGTCTGATCGCCACCTAGATCGCGCACGCAGGATGCTGCGGTGTGTCCGTACCTTAAGACTATTTTTACTTAAAGTCAATCGTTTGAAAGATAGATACACTTCTAAAGTGGTAAAATGTGTGTCCCTACCCCCCTCTTACTTTTAAAATATTAGAGTAAAAATTTTAAGAAAATATATGCTGTAGATCTCAATAAACACTTTCAACGAAAATTGGTTTGAACGAGATATAGTCAGCAGTTTTTGAGTTATATCATATTTTTAAAACCTCAAAATATAACTTTGTTTTCATACAAACACTATGAAAATCAGAGTTAATTTTTTGGTGGCGAAAAATGATAGTTATAAAATACTCTACTGTGATACGGATACCTTACATACGACATACATACGACTGCGAGTCCGACTTGCACTTGGCCAGTTTATTAAACATATTTATGAAGCACGGTTAAGCACTTTGCAAGTAATAAATTTGTGAAGAATTCAAAGCACGAAATCTCATTTCGACAAAAACAGAAACCAGGTCAATAATTACGTGAAAAATGAAAATAATAAAGGTTTTAACGCATCCAGAGATAATGTGCATTAATTAACACAATTAGCCGACGGCAAATTGCGCGTAAACACTGAAATAATGAGCGAAAATTGACGCAACTTTGCACTTCTGATTTATTGTCCTGCACTTGCACGATTTCGTCGAAAGAGAAAACAGACCAGTTCAGACGGATATTACGAGCAGTATATAAAATTGATAATGAATATTTATAAAAACTTAATCACAGCTTACCGTGTTTTTCATAGGGGTCAGGAGGAGAAACCATTAATCAGAACATTTCCACTTAATCATGCAAATGTGGCTGATTTCTCTGGCCACCAATGCTGTTACAGCGGTAGGTATGTCTACCTACTATCAAGATTGTCATATTTATGCCTTTTAATATTTCCAGAATTTTCAGAGGCGCTATGTTTTATAAGTATTGTACCCAATGTATAGATAGGTCTGTGTTTTATATAGAGACATGAAGGACGTATTAAAAATAAGTAAGTACTTATAACTATTCTAAGATAGTAAGTTAAAATTTTCTCAGATAGTGTTTTTTAAATAGTAAAATATTGATTATCTCTCGCCGCATGCAATACCTAAACACAATTGACTAAATGAACCATGATAAGTCTCACTCTGGGGGCCCGAGGTAGGATTTTCTCACACTCACAACTTCGTTGAAACCACATACTTCCTTGGTGGGAGATAATCCTACCTTGATTCACAGTGAGACTTACCATGGGACAGCCGGATGTGTTTGTAGGGCCGATTCTCAACCACAGTACCAAGTAGCTGGCCACCATCTAGGAGAAAATCTGCCACCAAAACATTACGGTGTTCCGGTAGCACGGCCTTTGAGAGTCAGACCATCATAGGCTTAGCGTGTTCACCATCCTCGAACACATCACAGCTTACCACCAGGCGAGATGTAACAAAATATTTTTAAATAAGATGACTACGAACACTAGTATTGTGCGAAGCCAAGCTTACCATCAATACCGAAAGTTAGTCCTTATTTTTGTTATGCGTAAGTAGGTAGATTAGATTTAACATTGGATCAGCGCAAAATATTTTTCCTAAAACCCGTTACATCAGAGAAACATTGATAGAAATCAAATCAAGACCTTGAAGACCCCCCGCGATTGGTGATAGCTGAGATAAATATCTATTGTTAATCCGTCCGGTTGAGTTGCCCTATTAATTATTCATCAGATTCAAATCATCGGTGACTCTATTTATCATTAAAGGCAACTCTATAAGCGCCACTGGTATGTTAAGTAAACAGGTTAATTAGATATATGCTTAAGCTGTTATGTTGCTTTTGTTTTGATCATGGTTTTATCAATAAGAAATAAATAAAATGAAAATGAAATACTTTTTGAACATAAGCTTTTTGAGAAGACCAACTATTTGACATTACAGAGTTCTAAGGCCCTACAGCCCGGCTCCATGATCAAGTCTGGTCGATGGTACCATAATTATTGCATTGTCATCGAAGATACGCAAGTATATCATAATATACCACATTTGAGTCCAATCGAACGCCAGGATGTGGTTCTAATTTATCGCCCAAGATTTGACCGAGGCAAACATACATACATATATGTCAAAATCAATAAAAGCTTGCAATATTATATTGTAATATATAAATTGAATAAATTACTAGTTATTTTTAAAAGCTTTGTGTAAAGATCCTCGTCATCATGTGTAGTGGAGAATACCCATGATAACAAAACATACTAGGTACTTAGCTCAAATTCGACTGTCACACCATTTGCCATCGTAGAGTTCCAGTATCTACATCCCAGTTCCATCATTACATTAACACAGAACATTAAAATTCAAAAAAATGCGCTTCCTCACGACCCACAGACTAAGTACTCACTTGCAACGACGTGTGTGCCCGTCACAGTCCGTCACAGATGACTGTATGTAGTGCCCGTTCGGGTTGCTGTCTCGCTGACATTAACTTCGTCAACACTCGGCATTTTCAGGCGAACTAGCGTGTCGCGCCGTGCCGCCGCCGCGTCACGCTTTACGTAATTAATTAATTAATTTGTTTGTTGGCGCCGACTCAAAATTACTTAGGTATACGTACTTACATTCGTTTAAGAACTTAGTTATTATGTTTAGTTACAAACTCAAAACAATTACAAAAATATACACTTAGGTATACTAACAGTAGTTTTCGTTATTAAGCGTAATTAAAAAAGGTGTATTAATTTTCGCTTTTCAGTTTTTTCGGCGGCTGAATTTTTTTGCTAAAAAGTTTTATATGGTAGCAATTCAGGGTATATCGATATAATGTCCTACCTAGGAGGTAGGACATTATCAGTGGAATTTAAAACGAATATGCAGCCTTCGCCACGCTGTTGGGTTTTGGAACGATCGTATCTACATGTTTATGCAAAATTCAAATGTGATAGTCCGATAGAGAGGTTCGTTTTACTTGGTATATTTTGTAAAAGCTTGTACATTCAAGGCCTGCGACATCTCGTTTGTGCCAAAAGTCGTTTAGCTTACATTGTAGAATGTTCGAATGAATATACTAATGTAGTTTTAGAATTTTGTAGTCATGGATACATAATGGGAATGGATTACCACTTAGCATCAAACTCAGGTGTATATGAATAAAGTTAAGAAATTAGCATCCTCTGAAGCAATAGGAGATTTGACTTAACACTGTTTTGATAATATAGTTTAATAACATATAAAATAAATGCACTTCAGTTATTTTCAACCGATTTCCAAAAACAAAGGAGGTTCTCAATTCGTCTGTATGTTTTTTTTTGTGTGTATGTTACGTGATTACTCCGTCAATTCTGAACCGATTCGAATGATTATTTTTGTTATCGGTAGGGTACGTTTCCTAGGTGGTCCCATTGTAATTTCATTGTGATCTCGATAAATGTCTCAAACTTGCTACTGAAATTGACTCGCGGGGCATTGGAGTCGGTTGTTTTGTTTTTAAACTATCTTAATTATTCGAGTCAGTTTTCAGTTGTGATTATGATATACTAGGTGTGCCCCGCGGTTTTACCCGCGTAGACGTCGTTCCCATTCGTATATTGGGATAAAAAGGGTTATTCTAGGTATACCCTATATGTTATTTCAGGTTCTAGGCTATCTCCATACGAATTTCAGGTCAATCGGTTGAGTAGTTTTAGCGTAAAGAAGTAACAAACATACATACACACTTTCGCCTTTATAATATTAGTAGGAAGTAGGATGTTACGACTATGGTACTTATTAGGTACTTTTTATACCTAATAGGCTAGCGTTTGACCACTATCTTGCCTCGTGCTGGTAAGGATGGTAAACGATGATGTGTACCTATAACAGATACAGCGGCATGCAAAATTCTTGACGGCCAGAATCTTTCATGTCACTGCACTGTGCCTGTTACCTTGAGACATAAAGATGTCGACACAAAGATGTTTCAAATGCCCTGTAATTTCACTGGAAACCTTGCCATTTCAACCGAAAGATAATCCTATTTCACGGCTGAAAATTAATTGGCAAAGTGGTGGTACCGTCCCAGGCGGACTAGCAGAAGTCCTACCACTACAAAAAATGTGAATTTGACTGTAAAATATTACCTGGGGTTAATGATTTAACTCCTCTATATTTCAATGTTGAATTATACGCAAATATTCACTTACATCTTAGCGGACATGTAGGTATACTTAACTTTGTCTTTTAATTAAAATCCCTTGAGCAAGTTAACCTGCAATAAAACATTAGCAATAATTACTTGAATTATTACAGAAGCTCAAATTAACTCTAAAGCTCTAAATCAACTTACTGGTAGGTAATAATAGATGTTGAAATTTTACAAACAATAAGTCGTATGTTGTACGATGTACGATGCTATAATACATGATTCAATAACCTAGGTATTAGCGTTGCAATTCGTAAATGTGCGTTTATAAAGGTCACAGAATAACTCTCTGCTAGGAAAACTTCAAAATTCCAAATCTCACTAAGCTTTATGCTGAATTTTTCTAAGAGAGGTTTTCTTGATCTTTAGGTACTAGTGTCTACACTAATATTATAAAAAGAGAACATTTGTATTTTTCTTCAAATTCGACTTTAGTACCAACCAGGGAGTTCCAGCTGTCCGTACATCCCAACTCCATCATCACATGAGCTAGATATAGATTAGCAACAAGTTGTAAAAAGTTGGCAAATTTTAATTGATGGACGACTTAAATTGCAAGATGTATATCTATTATCAATGATTGCAAATTTAGTAAAAGCCGAGAGAGCCTAAGAGAGCCCTGTGGGCGTAAAGGATAGATGGCTTGATTTTTAACAATTTTGAATAATATAATATCGATATATTATGCTCCGATGTTCCGCCTGACTTTCTACCAAAAAGTAGCTAAATACCGCTGCACCGTCAAGGAGAATATCAGCTGCCATAATCTTATGTATTCCGGCAGCACACAGCTCTTGAGTTGAGTCAGAGTATTCTAGGCCTAGCATAATCACCATCTTCAACCACATCATCGCTTACCACCAGGCGAGATAGTGGTCAAACGCTAGCCTATATATAAATAAATTGCTCATACATCGATCAGTATAATGTCAAAGGCGTACATCGAATACAATCAATTAGTGATTGAGGCATGAATGACCTATAAAAGGGAGAGAAAAATACTTTATCAGTATCACTCAATTCAACTTTCATGACATTTCCTGAGAGACAATATACAGGTAATTAGTAAATGCCCTTGTTTTCGACTGTTAACAAACTGTCGCAACGGTGGGCCACGGCCATCTTGTGATAGGACGAGGTGTTATCATTAAGTATTCAATAAAATGACCGTTGGATGATCGAGTGGTTGAACCACAAGCAGACAAAGTTATCTTTGCGTTTGGTGTGTCCGCCATTCTCTACAATGAGCTGTCAACAGATGATGTAAAAAGGCTGTTGTGTGTTTTATATCGTGGTATAGGTATGTTTGTTGGTGTGGTTGTGGTTAAGCCCGTCCATTACCACCTGACAGGCGGTGAGCGATCGCACAGCTCCTCGGTGCGCCCGCGCCGCCTCGCATTGTCACAGAACAATGGCCCATCGAGCTATCTTTAATCACCACAAAATGAACTCTAATTGGATTCGCGAAACTTTATCTACCTTTATTTCATTTAATTCAACTACCTACCTACCTTATAATTCCACAGAGCAATTCACCGAAATATTCTCAAGTAAGGAAGGTAGGTACCTAAATACCTTCTACTTTTTAATTGCACGGAGTAAATCATATAGATGTAAATGCACAGATAGGTCCTGCTCATTTCACCGGTTGTCAAGATTGGAAATATATAATGTTTACAACAAGAGAGGAAAACCTTGGACGCGATATGTTAATTAAAATTGTACGCTCCACCTCGAATGAACCATTTTATACATAGTGGCATGATTTTTAGCTCATTAACTTTATTTATGTAGGTATGTTCAGTTCAATTAATCGATAAATGTTCCGGGACAGGAGAAAAACGCAAAGAAAGAATTCAGATTGATTAAAAACGTCCGCACCTATAATTTCGGAATTGACTTTAATGATAATCGTAATTCTTGATTTAATGCAGAAGAAATGTTGCAACGTGGTAATATCTCAGGTAAAACGTTACCTTTCGTAAATTACCTACAAAGTGGTGTTTACTTGATAAAAGCAAATGTTGCCTCGCCTAAGTACGTACTTCGATTAAATTATAATTAGGATGTCCGCGTAATGTTAGTAATGGTTTAACCAGCGAGGTTACTGGTTTTCTGTTATTTATGTACCAAGCCGTGCCATCAATTTGTCCTGACGAAACTGCTCATTTTACGTTAGATATACATTTTATTTCTCCAACTGCGTCGAAATAATAATTACACATCGTAAAACTTGATTAAGTTTTATTTAATTTAAATTTATATGCAAGAATATGAGAAGTGTTTATTAGCTCAGTATGACTGTGCAAATTTGTTTGACTATCTATTCATAGATTGTTGTTTTGTAAGTAAGTTATAGATGTGGCTTCCTGGTGGTCAAAGGTGTGAATATGAGAGCATGTCTGCATCATGTAACATCAATGCAGTCCGTACAAAAGGTATGATGGATCGATATCTTCGTAATAAATGGTAGAAAATTGCATTTTCATACGTGTAGTGTAGACTAATGAAATGCAAAATTACAAACCGAATATAAGGAAATACTCATTACGCAAATAATATTTCAAGAATACGCATAAAAATTAAGTATTTTTTTTATTCCAGACAGGCAAGCGTTTGACCACTCTGTCACCTTTTGATTCTTATTGATGCTTATTAATAAATATGCAGTAAAGAAAAATAAAAATATTACGTAAATTATAGAACTAATTTTTATTTAAATACGGCAAAACGTGACTTATGGAATACTAGCTGTGCCTCGCGGTTTTACCCGAGCAGACATCGTTACCGTCGGAATATCGGGATAGAAAGTATGTGTTATTCTAGGGTCTAGGCTATCTACATACCAAATTTCAGCTCAATCGGTTGAGTAGTTTTAGCGTGAAGAACTAACAAACATACACACAAACTTTCGCCTTTGTAATATTAGTAGGATTTCATTTCATTTCACATAACGATGTAAGTAATGCTCGTTAATATTTCAGTATATTACAGATTTTACGGAAACTTTCAACTGGATCTTGAAAGCGAAGCGCTCGTTCACATTATTGAGGTTCTTATGCTAGCAAATAACATCATTGCTTTAAGCACACGTAGGTATAGTTTTGTCAAACTAATAAGTACCACAATAACACAGCTATTAGGTACAAACCTTATTTAATTGGAAGGTTGTTCGGGCTAATGTGGGAAACATCAACAAATAAGCTTTATGTTCACGTACAACTTGAATGTCTATGGTTAACTAATGATGATGAGATAAATTACTGAAGCATACATACATTATCAATTAAACATTGTAGGTAAACCTTGTAACCTGCAGATAATATAAAGTACGCTTCAAGATTAGAAGATGTAACTAGTGACTACCAGTTTCATAACCTATGGCCCAGTATACCTAGATGTTGAACGTAACTGGTTTCGAAAGCGAGCGTCGCTTTATCTCAGCTAAACAATATTTTCTTGGCAAAGACAAGATCGTACGGTGAGCGTGGCGTGAAATGGCCAGTTAGTGAGTAATATCATGTTATTTGGAGACGACGGGGGCGAGTGGTCGTGACGTTGCCGAGCCGAGCGCATGCTTCGGTCACGAGTTTGGCTGACCCCCCTTGCCTTGCCTTGCCTCACTATGGAAACCTAGTCAAAACATTGTCCGGTTTCCACTTTACAAGGTACTCAGAAATTAATAATTCCTGCTTTGACTTTCGATTCTCGATTCATTGTTGTTGGCCACGCGCAGTGTAGGGTATCTTAGTTTTGCCCGTCACAATTTATGCGGATTTAGAAGGGGGCTTTTTTTTGACTACATATTGTTTGATACCATCCGTTAACTATTATAATATATTATGAGTTAGTACACTTTTCGTGTAGAGGAGTAGGATATTTTTTATATCAAGATTTGATTGTATACTATTTTGTCGCTTGACCACTTTCGCAAGCCAAATTACAGTTTTCTGGTATAAATTGATTCTGAGCTAAGTCGCAGACAGACACTGATGGATGGCCGAACCATAAAGGTTCTTTGTGGACTATAGAACCCTAAAAAAATAATATCTTAAAATAGATTCATCTTAAGATCTTTGGTCGCACATAAATTAACCTATAATTATACGACTACCACGCAATATCGTCAGTAATGCGCAATCGGCACCCCTAATACATATTAGGTAGTTTATCAGCAGATATTCATAAACTGGTATCGTGTGATAATCAAGTCTAGGATGTCTTAATTTCTGCGGCTAATGGCGGTTATAAATTAGAAGAACATGAATGCATTAAATGAAACTCTGGCTCCACCGGCTTACGGCGCATAAAGTGCACTAATGTTGCATGTATATGGGTGTGCACGGTAATTCTATTTACATTTGTTGAGAGGATCGACTGGTCGCATAGTGTTCCCACAGATAAATATTTTTATATTGCAGATAGGCAAGTATTTGTGAGTGAAAGTGTGTTTGTGAAAATTTGTGATGTAAAGTGACTATGCAATCGAAGGTGAAGCTTGCTTGCCTAGAAGATATCTGTTCACTCTTGAAGACTTGAATACACCTAAGTTACAGCTTCCCGAAAACGTGTAAAGTGTGCCATTATTTTGCGGTTCTTGTTGGAATATCCACCATGAATGAATGCCGTTTATTAGTTTGCCTTGATGTCTGACTTTAAAAGGGGGAAAAATGATTCAAATTAAAATAACTGCAGAAAGTTCTAGAATTCAATCTTCATTCAATCTATACCTCATTCACCATCAAAGTGAAAATCTTCCGCTGAAACATAACAGTGTTCCGGAGCACAGCCCCTGAGAATCAGACCATTCAAGGTCTAGTGTATTGTGTGTTCACCATCCTCGACGACATCATCGCTTACCAGCAGGCGAGATATTGGACGAACGCTAGCCTATCAGACATTAAAAATAATGTATTGGAAAAATATTTTGCTATTTCTGGCTTTTCTCGTAGATCACTTCCGATGATGTTTTGATAAAATCAAGGATCGATTGGCATCAATTTTTTATGTCAATTGTCCCTAATTCTTGTTAACTCAAAATGTATGTAAAATTCTATGAATACAGGTTTAAATATAGTCTAAACTTATGGACTGTCTCTTCAGAACGATTTACTTTAGCTACAACCCTGATCTTACGGTTCCATCTCAAAAATCCAGCCCGAAAACTATAGGGCTGGGTTAAAAACACTAAAGCGATTGCAGACTACGTTTGCCGATTCGCGGTTTCCAAATCCGCTGTCGGCAAACGTAGCGTAGGACTAGGTGGAACGACGACATTCGCAAAGCGGTGGGCAGTGACTGGAAACAAAGAGCCGAAGATCGGGCTCAGTGGCGTGTCTTGTGGAAGGCCTACGTCCAGTAGTGGACTGATACCGCCTGATAATGATGATTGCAGACTACAGTATTTATACCATTGATACAAAATATGTCTTTAGTAAGTTCAATTATATTCTACCGAGACCATGGACGGTATCCCTAAAAATGTGCTAGGTCCATATATTCTTATGTGCCTGCACATTCAGTTTTCAGCTTACGTACTAACTAGTACTTATCTGCGGTACAGCGAGCACTGAATTTAAAATATTTAGGGCCAGTTTCACCGGTTCCTGATAATGCGTTAGATAGTTATCTGACACATGTCGCCATACAAAAGCTGTCAAAAATCTGTCAGATTTATTCATATTAGCGCTATCAGGAACCGGTGAAACTGGCCCTTAGAGGCTGGATACCCGGTAATGTTATCTATCAACATTACCGTGGCTTGTACTATTATTTATTCTGTGCCGTGGCTGAGCCGTGTTAATATATTATCTCCTGTTACTTTATAAAGTTAACTAAAATTTCTTGCCGAGTAAAATATCTAGAGCCTACAATGTACTATCTTGATTTTTGTACAAAATAAGTACCTACGACATTTATTCGTACCTAGTGACCTCATATATAACTTATATTTGGCTTTACCTACTTCAAAACATTGATTTTTTTTTGTTTTACAAGTCTTTGCTACTTTTCATTTCCATAAATAATAATTTAAGCATTGTTCACGCAATAAAACTTTTTAAATAGAAAATTTAAAAATCTTCCGACTAAACTAGAAAAGAGCTGATGATCTTCATATATGGTATAGGTTATATGGTTAAACAGATTTAATTGAACCATAGTTAAGATAGACGAAGAAATCTTTCGAACTAATATCTAAATCAAAATCGGTTCATCCGGTTGGGAGCTACGTTGCCATAAATAAACACACAAATTACACATGAAAAACTTATAACACCCCTCTTTTGTGCCGGGGCTTAAACATTTATTTCACAGCCTAAATCTATGTAAGTACCTACGTCGGTACAATTAACCTTGGTACCTCATAAATTATTCTTCAAACCGACAAGAAAGCTACAATGTAGAATCAAATGTATATACCATATAATAATCAAATGTGCATACCACTCCAACTTACCATCAGTGATCAAACGCTTGCAAAATTCTATATCCTACAAAAATCAATGGTTCAAAGCCCAACTGCACTGTGATATTGTTATAACTGCAAGTATGTAGGTTTTTCTTGGTAATAGAAAAATATATATATATAAGGTTTTCCTAATACATACTTTTTGCTAAAAATATAAATATTGTTAACAAAAATCTTAGCCGAGTTCCACTTGTAAACAACTAAATACCATTTAAGCGAAAATGTCTTGAAAATAATATTTTATTTAATTCAATAATCAATAAAATTAGTGACGTTGTAAGTATTATGTTATGTCTTTTTAAGCTGCTCGGCTTGGATAAATAAATTAGGGTCGCGACCCGACGTTAACAACCGCTGGTGTTAAATGATTTGAGCTTACATTGTCAATCGTCATATTTAGTACAAGCCGTTAAGTTGCCTACCTACGATAGTGCGTGCTATATGGTTAGCCATTATTTTAAATGTGCAACTGAAGATTTTACAAAATCTTCAGTTGCACATTTAAATACAATATAATACAATCTTCTACAGAAGATTTTGAAGAAGGTTTTGTTTTATCAACTGACTTCCAGAAACGAGGAGGTTCTTAATTCGTTTGTATGTTTTTTTGTATGTATTAGTACGCGATTACTCCGTTAATTGAGAATCGATTCGAATGATTTTTTTAAATTGCTGGGTACATTTTCAAGGTAGGTCTCAATAAAACTATAAGGTACCGTTATAATTTCATCGAAATCTGATCAGTCTCGTATCTCCAGAGATATAACGAAACGTTAAAAGTCTCAAACTTGCTACTGAAACTGCCTCGCGCGGCATGGAAGTCAGTTGTTTTAGTTTTCAAACTATCTTAAGGTCTTTTGTTCTTACGTACGAGGGTAGGTGTTTACTGGAATCAACTGAAATTGAATTAACCTCTTGCATTTGACCAAACAAAAACAATAATATAACAAAAATACAACAATTCTTTCATCATTAATTCTTTTTTATTTTTTGAAAAACATTGATATTACATTTAATTTTTAATTCTACAAAAATTTGCACACTGGGTTAATGTAATCACAGGATGTATAGGTAATACACATTTATTTATTTATTGATAATAATGAGAACGGTACACACAGACAGACCACTAAAATACGACACCGCAGATTCATCCTCATTCTTAGTTCAAATCTTATCTATAAATAATAAATAAAGGTATTTATTCCCGTTGAAAATAATATTATACAGGAATTAACAATAAAATAAACTAAAATAAAATAAAATAAAATAAACAAATTAACAAAAAAGTTAGCAAAACTTCACTTATTTCTTTCAACACTTCCGTCGAACGACTTGTCAAAAGAAAGGGTCCAACAAAATCATATCGGGATTCAATATTTTTCAAGGTTCCAGCATTATTGTTTGTTTGCTTGTAAATAATTTACTGCATAAAAAATAAAATGTACCATAGCTAATTTACGACTTAATGCTACAAGCATTTTTTACCAGTTATCCAGCAGCGGTCCGGAACATCTATACTACAAGATACTATGTAGATTGCTTATACTGTGTTTTATATTACCTAACTGATGATCATCATCATCGGCATTATGCTCAGCCCCATCACCGGGCGGCTTCCTCCACCAAGCCCGCCCTGCCCCGTCACACTGCACCCTTTGCTAAATATCAGAGGGACACGCAGAGGAGCCCCTCACCTCGGAACTTCGCTATCGGTCGACAACACAACCCAGTTGACTGGGAAAAGTTGTCGGCTGATACCCAGGGTACACCACGAGGAGGTGTTCCGACCCGCACCCCAACGGTTATCAGTCCTGCGGCAGATATGACCAGCCCACTGCCACTTCGGTTTACTAATCCGTTGAGCTATGTCGATACCTTTAGTTCTCTGGCGAATTACTTCGTTCCGATCCGTTCGATTCGATCCCGCTGAGAAATACCGAGCATAGCTCTCTCCATAGCTCGCTGAGCGGCTTTAAATTGGTGGACCAGTCGTACTGTGAGTGTCCACGTCTCGGCTCCTTGTGTCATCACAGGTAGGACGTACTGGTTTCAGCCAAATCGTGCGTCCATTGTACGTTGCGAGGGACAGTTTGTTTTGGCGGCCTACCGTATCCCGGGGATTCTTAGCACCCCCTGCCCTACCGTCTTCTCGTGACCGCCGCCGTGGTCAGGAATAGCAGTGCGGCTGGGAACTGGGGGCCTTGGCTTTATGTTACCTTCCATCTTCTACACATCCCTTAGGAGGGATATGCCCTAATCACCACGCTGGGCAGGCGGGTTGGCGATCGCAGGATGTAGCTTCTCGCACCGGTGACGCTGCTGACCGTTACCGGCCTGTAGCATTAAGCTACGCCATAGTTACAAAATAGTTATACCGCCATTTGTCGGTCGCATATGTATGTAACATGTAACGTAAAACGGCTAATACTTACATTACGAACACACGCTTTCATCGTTCTGTGTTATAAATTATCACGAAAATCATGTTCTTAGATGTTACCGTCTGGTACAGCAACGGGCTACAAGAGATCACGACAGGTCATGAGACCCATACGGCTTATCAAGCTGATAGAGCTAATAAATCAACGGTTATAGTGGTTGGACTTCTGCTAGTTCGCTTGGGGCGGTATCACAACTTTGACTGTTACCATCAGGTTCAACAGTAAAATAGAATTTTTGTAGCAAGTCAGGCGGAACATTGATACATAATATACTTCTATAACCACATGTGGACCATCAGATAAGCAACTTGCTTGTCTTGTTACCTAATGTCATAATAAAAAAAACATTAAAATACCTGATTTACAAAATAGTTACATAAAAAGTTTTTAGCGTTATTTATGCTTTCAAGATAAAATTTAAAGTGCTATGTGTCGTACATTTAGATTTGTAGATGAAGGCTAGCTCAAAGCGGATACTATATGATAAAACATAAGAGATGAACTTGGTTCAGCAAGAGATTATAATATTCTCGTAAAACGTTTCCTAAAGGTACGTCCACACCGCGGCGTCCTGCGTCCACGAGATCGCGTTTGGTGTGAACCAGTCGGTACAAATAATACTGCGCTATCTGATCGCCGCCCAGATCGTACAGCGTACATATAGCGTGTGACAAATAATTATTTTATAAAAATAACTGTCCCATTTCACAGATAAATGTAAATTACTTTGTTTATTTCGATAGAAGCGTCGGTGTGAATCATTTATTCAGAGTTCAACTATCATTGTAGAAAAAAAACATAGGAATTCGTGAATAACCGTATCTATAAATTTAAAATAATGAAGTCTGATGGGCGAACGTGATGAACTTATTAGGGTTCCTGGTAGTAAATCAACTACGAAACCATAAAATTAGGTTATTGATGATACGAATTGAGAAGTAGCATTACAACGTGTTTGAATATTTAATCTTTTGTTAATAACCTAATAGGAAACAACAAAAGCTAATCGATTATGCCTAATATTGTAATCACATAATTTTAAGTTTTCAAGTTTAGCAAGTTTAATAGGTATTGCAAAAGCGACAAAATATATAGACAGCTCTAATGTCTATAAAATAAATGAGTTGAAATATTAAATTAATGATGTTTAATGTATGAGGTATACGAATAAGCCAGTGTCGTATAATACACAAAATATAATCTCTGAGTAAACATATACAAAATAAATCTTCGAATAAGTGCATGTACAATGTGAATGTATGTGCTTTCATTACACACATACGAACACGCAAAAAAGTTATGTGTACATAAGATTTTAACATACTTAAAAAAATAAGGAGGTTGTTAACTTGTTTGTATTTTTTTAAAGAGTAATGGATCGTCAATTTAGGCTATGATAAGCTTTTGTAGAAACAATTAATGTTTTACGATTTTATTATTTAGTTTTACTATTCCAAAATGTATGCTTTTAAGAGAGAAAATCTAAACGATTAAAGTAGCTCCAAGAGCAAATAGAACGCGCTTTGCGAATTTCCGTTAAGAAATAATGGCTCGAATATCGAACCTAAAAAAATTACGTCGGCTTGGGACCTAATAAGTCATTGTTGCTGTAACACAAACCACCAGTATCTGGTAAAAATTAACAGAATACCTGGAAAGACGCGATGGGAAGAGGTGACGTTATGCCCGGTTCACATTATTCCAGTCCAGAATCCAGTCGTGCTGGACTCGCAGAAATATGATTAATAATTATTAATATTTCTGTGGCTGAACCAGAACAGATCGTTCACATTATGCCAGTCGTTCATAAGCTGTTAGATCGGTAACACTAATAGTGACAATGCTTTAAAGAAAGGAGCTTAGAAATTGTTTTAAAACATACAACGGTACCTAAGTAGTTGATAGGTACGTCGAATTGTTATGCGACTGGCACGGCGGTGGGCGTGGACTAGAGGGGGATTTTACTTGGTACTGTAATGTTCAGTAGAGCGTAAAAAAATATAAAATAATTCAATTAAATATGTAGTTTCTACCTTTATATTATTGAAACACCCATTAAACTGTACCTATCATTGGTAGATTATTAATAAAAAGACGTGTGGCACTCGGGGACTGCCGCGGTAAAGCTATTGCATAGTTTTTTTTTTATTTATGCAGTAATTTTTTCTTTGATATTAATTCAAGTTACACTTTTTGAGCGTGGTGACCGATAAGAAAACAATTTTTTTTCTTATATTAAATAAATGAGAAGTGGGCTACTTTTAATATCGCTCATTTTAACATCAAAAATTTTGGTTATCTTTATAGCAGTATTATATTATATAAATTAATAAAACAAAAAATAATACTGCATTTGTGATAATAATGATAAAATGTATGTATATAGAGTACTCACTCATTTTCTTTCACTATTTTTTTCGTGACTTTCTTCATTAATAAATGCATTTTGTTTATTCATATTTACAGATAGAGACAGAGTACAGATATTCACTGTTGTACATAGATGATAAATACCAATACACCTATCTGTGTCACGGCTACATGTATGAAGGCAGTGAGTGTTTAACAAGGAGGAATTATGTAAAGTTCCGAGGACTTGTTCACCCTTGACATAATTTGAAAATATAATTCGGAATTTATATTTGAAAAAGGAACGAGAAGACAAAATCAAAATTAGCCGGTCCGAGGGGTATATAAGCGGTTAGGGTAGCTCCCCTACATGTGAAGTGGGGATGAAATCCGATAGATGGCGTTGTACACCGTAAACACACGCAAGTGTTTAATTTTATCAAGTTTTACCATTAAATTGAATGATGTGTGAAACCAAAGACGACCTTATCTCTACTACGCAAAGGTTCAAACAATGATGTTCGTTGGGGTGTTAGGTTTTATTTTCGTTACGGAATTTCTGGATTCGGTCTCCACGCTCAAGGCCCGCGATAGAAGCTATGCAATAGCTTACAAAAGTGATCATATAGAATAGAATAGAATAGAAAAAATCTTTATTGCACACCATTTCAAAAAACAACAGACAGCAAATTAACGTACTTAAATTACTATAGGTAATACAATGGGCGGTCTTATCGCTTAAAGCGATCTCTGCCAGACAACCTTTGGATGGACAGAATTTTTAGAAGGAGTTGCTGGTGGTACAATGCGTAACATAATACTAACTACAGTGCTAATAAATGAATAAATAAAATAATCAAAACTCATGTAATCATCCTAATAATATATAGATACATTTACATACTACTACATACCAATACAAAATACAAACATACTTATACGTACACAAATATTCATATTCCATACATACAAATACACATACATACAATTATACACACATACACAATATATATATATATACATACATGCATAAACATAAGCCAACGGAAAAGTACTACAAATGTGATAGATAATGATTTTTAACCATATTTCTAAACCATATTTTCATATACTTGTTTACCTACACATATGTAGGTATGTTATTGAATATATTAGAAACAAATAATATTATGTATGAGACTAGTCTAAATGCAGCACATCCCAGCACCAACTGGTAGCCGTTAGAGGTCGACTTCCTTTCCTAAATCATGTAGATATGCTAAATTATTACAAAAAGCATCATAAATAAGAATATGGCTGTGTAATTTCAGAATTAAAATTGCAAGTCGTTTCTAGGGCGTGGTGGATACAATTATAAATTCGGTGATTTATATTTAACATCAGGGTAATAAAGTGTGCATTTTTCAGTGTAGAATCGGTGCAGGTTACGCAACGAGCTAAATGTGAGTCGAATGGGGCTGCCGCGAGGCGACCGCTCGAGCAATCAGTTACGCGGGAATCTTGAAAAGCTTTTAAGTTAAGGGGCGTGCGATATTTCGGTGGATTGTAAATTTTGTAATGCATTTTTGCAAGCGGGTGTTACGCAAGGATGACCGAGGAACTGGTCCAACCGGCTGTGGATCTGGGCCATAACCATCGCCCGCTGAGATATTACCGCTAATAGATACTAAACATCCCGCCGCTAGGCCGGTTCAGGTGGCTTGCCGAAACTTATGGCTACAAATTGTTTTTAATTAGCTGGACTTTATTGTTCATTGAAATGTCTATTTATTTATTTTAATTGGCTTTTCTGCTAGCCGCAGTTGTGTTCATTGAAATGTTTGTATTAATTTATTATCTACTACAGCTCAGTAAGATTTAGCAAGTTCTAGTGTCTCTGCTGTAAGTTAGTGAGGAGTTGAGTATTTACAGATTGCAAGAGATGTCCCAGCAATGCTACCGTATTCTTACGATATCGTTGAAGTAAGATAATACTGAATTTTGAATTGATCATACCTATGATGAAAGTTGATTTCATAGCATTACTAAATAGAAAAAAGCTCATACTTAGTCTTAAAACGACTAAACGGATTATCATAAATCAAAGCTATGAACAAGCTCTTAACAAAAAAACTGTTTGTGTATTAATATACCGGCTGTAATTCACGTACCTTTAGTCGAATTTTCTTGACCTAGGTTCCGAGCGATCTTACCGCGTGACCTCACTCCCGAGGTAGAGCGCGACGGACTCACGCGATAAAAAAAACTAAGTATATAAAAATAATAATGTTAAAAATTCACGATAATTTAAAAATATATATAAATCAAATCGGAAAAAAATCATAAATTCAAAAATGTAAAACAAAATCATCCGCTCGGGTGCTGGCGCTACTATGCTACAGATAGACACACAGATACACTCGTCAAACTTATAACACCCCTTATTTTCGTGTCGGGGGTTAAAAATAGGCAAATAGATGTACGCTTACTATAATTACCATTGACATACATTAGTCCAAAGCATCTGTAACATAAAACGAGCTGAACGAAACCAGTAGAGCTTCCATTTCCCAGAAATCAGAAATAATGTTATTGTTTCGAAAAGCGATTACTACTAGCCTCTAGTGACGTCGTAAATGCGAAATATCGATCAATGTCGATGTTTTTTTTAGAAATATCAATATTAATATTTTGCATATTAATGTAGATAGATACATATCAGAATAATTTAAAGAGCGCTCTAATATTAGCATATTTAATGCCAGTTTCACCGGTTCCTGATGATGCATTAGATAGTTATCTGACAGATGACGCCATATAAAAGCTGTCCAAAATAAGTCAGATTTCTTCAAATTAGCGCTATCTGGAACCGGTGAAGGTGGCCCTAAGGCAATCTCAATCATCATACCGTAACGTAGTACCAATGGTAAGGTAAATCAAAAGACATCATTTCATTATCTGTGAGAACAAAGATATTTAATATGTAATTAATAAACTAAATGTTAGTAAAAAGTACACACAAAAAGTTTGTCGCTCTAAATAAAATATATTATTACTAGCAGCGCCCCGCGGCTTCGCCTGCGTTAATAACTTCATTCATTTTAATTTTTTTTCGTAAATACATATGAAAAACTGAATTAGACGTAGACCATATCGGTCTACCCGTTTTCAAGTTATGGCGTGACCAAGGGACATAGCGACTCATTTATATACAACCCAAAAAATCATATTGATTTTCAAACTTTGTTTTGTTTGTTTGTACCCCATTTCACTCTCTTAAAGGTGGAATTTCGAAAAAGCCTGAAACACATATTTACTTACTTATTTACAGAAGTACTTGTGAGAAGTTTCCAATAAAATAGACTATCTTATGTTGTTTCTATATAAAAACTTTGAACTCCCGTGTCATGCCTTTAAGGAGTGAATTTTGGAAAATCCTTCTTAGCGGAAACCTGCGTCATAACTCATAACAACTATCTGCATGCCAAATTTCGCCAAATGCGTGAAGTGGTTTGAGCTGTGCGTTGTAACGTTTTCCGTTTATATATATAGATTTCATTATTTACGTTAAACTGTATTTCCCTACATAGTGAATGGAACCAGGAAATACATGTTCTCTATACTTACAAATTTCATTTTGCACACGAATGTTGAGTGAATCAAACCAAGTATGTAATAAAATTTACCATAGAAACTTTATCACCCTGTTTAACCATTTTAGGGGATGATTATTGAAAATTAAAAAAAAAAAAAAAAAAAAAAATTTCAGGACCTATACTATCTACATTTCCAATATCATCAAATTCGATTTAGTAGTTATGCAGATACGTGGAAACAAACATTAATGTATTTTCTATGATTTCTCGAGATAAAATTACATATAGTGAATATGAAACCCCCTAGGGGTAAATTTGAAAGAAATAAAAAATACATGTTTCATTATTTGTTTTAAGTTTTATTTGTACCTAGTTTTGAGTGAACCAGACAAGAATACCAAAGAATAACATTTTTATAGAAACTTTATCAACCTATGTTACCCCTTCAGGGGTTGAATTTTGAAAATCAAATTACCCTATATGTTATTTTAAAATTTACACTATCTACGTGTCAGTTTCATTGAAATCGGTTAATTAGTTATGCAGATACGTCAAAACAAACATGACTGGATTTTATATGATTTTTCCATACAAAATTCATTATATAAGGGTAGATGTGGAAAATAAAAAAATACATGTCTCGCTATTTGTTTTATAGATTATATGTACCGAGTTTTGAGTGAATCGGACCAAGGAATACGTGGAAACAAACATTACTGAATTTTCTATGACTTTTCCAAACAAAATTAAAAACAATTTTACACCGCCCTTAGGGGTAGATTTGAAAAAATAAAAAACACGTGTCTCATTATTTGTTTTAAGGTTTGTTTGTGCCGAGTTTTGAGTGAATCGGACAAAGGAATACGTGAAAACAAATATTACTGAATTTTTTATAATTTTTACAAAGAAAAATCATTGTTCAAGCCCCCTAAGGGGTAGTTTTGAAAAAATGAAATACAAGTGTATCATTATTTGTTGGATAGATTATATGTACCGAATTTTTAGTGAATCGGGCCAAGGAATACGTGAAAACAAACATTACTGAATTTTCTATCTATTCCAAACAAAATCATTTTACACCCCCCTAAGGGGTAGTTTTGAAAAAATGAAATACATACAAAAAGACACCCGGGCATCTTGTTTTGAATCCACTATTATTTCAAATAATCTGACCATACTTCCATTAAACGCTACACATAACTTTCCTAACTCCTCCCCTTCTCTACTTGACTTAATTCTAGTTTCTTCACCATCTCATGTCAGCGGACATGGTCAGTGTGCGGCTGATATCTTTTCTTTCCATGATATGATCTACCTCTCATATAATATTCGTCCACCCAAAACAAAGCCCAAGATTCTTTTACAGCGCAACTTTAGTGGTATAAAATTGGAAAACTTACGAAGCTATGCTCGTGATATTGATTGGTCAGATGTAGTAAGTGCGACTAATATTGATTTAAAAGTAAATTGTTTCAATCGTATAATAACACACTTTTATGACACACATGCTCCATTGAGACCTGTCAGAATGAAACATCTGCCTGCTCCTTGGCTCACAGCAGATATCCGTAAATCTATAAATAAGAAGATGACAGCCAAGGCGCGGTATAAATGTAAGCCTACAGAAGATAATAAAAATAGGTATTATAAGCATCGTAACAACTGTAATAAGGTGTGTAGAGACGCACAACGCCGACACATTCACAAAAACTTAGAAAATGAAAACCCCGCGAAAGTGTGGAAATTCCTACGGTCATTAGGAGTTGGTAAGTCACGACAAAATAGCATCCCTAATAATTTAAATATTGATATTCTCAACCAGCACTTCTCTTCGTCTGCCAATTTTGATGGCCCTACAAAAGCTACTACTTTACTTCACCTATCTAGAATACCAACTCCGGACCATGATCCTTTTGTTGTTAACGAATTTACCGATCGTGATGTTAAGGCGAGCATACAGTCGATATCGTCAGATGCAGTTGGCTGCGATGCTATTAGTCGGAAAATGATTGTACCTATCTTAGATGAGATTGTGCCTGTGATCAAATACATCCTTAATGAATCCTTGTCTAGTGGCGTGTTTCCTTCCATATGGAAGGAAGCCCAGATAACCCCACTCCCTAAAAAAAGCAATCCCTCTTCACTATCTGACTATCGCCCTATTTCTATTCTTCCTTTCCTGTCTAAAATCCTTGAACGCCTTGTTCATCAGCAACTTACCTCTTTCCTCATCCGAAATAATCTAGTAAACCCTTTCCAATCCGGATTCCGTCCTGGTCACAGCACAGTCTGAGCTCTAGTCAATATAACAGACGATATCCGACAAGGTATGGACGATGGACAGCTAACAGTTCTATCGCTGTTAGACTTTAGTAATGCGTTCAACAACGTTGATTTCGATATACTGTTGGAACTGCTGCGCTCCCTTAATATATCTCCGACGGTAATTTCGTGGTTTCGCAGTTACCTGTATGGACGTCGCCAACGTGTTCGTGTCGATGATACTTATTCTTCGTGGTGTGATACGACGGCGGGCGTCCCTCAGGGCGGCGTTCTATCCCCTCTTCTCTTTTCAATCTTTATAAATACAATTTCACTTCGACTCTCTTCGTCCTACCACCTTTACGCAGACGATCTGCAAATTTACACGCAAGCTTCTCTCTTACAATTATCTGATGCAATCCAGACCACAAACTCTGATCTACAGAAAATCTCCAACTGGAGTAAATCCTATGGTCTGACGGTTAATCCGACTAAGACACAATGTATTGTTATAGGCAGCTCGAGATTAATATCGAAAATTGATTGGTTTCACCTTCCACAAGTCATTTTTGATGGGACAATTGTAAAAATTAGTGACACTGTAAAAAACCTTGGTATTTGTATTGATCGCAAATTATCCTGGATACCACAAATCGCAGAAACCAGTCGCAAGATGTTTGCTTCCGCCTCTTCCCTCAGAAGACTCCGGAATGTTTTACCTATAACCACTAAAGTTGCGCTTGCACAATCTCTATTACTTCCAATACTCGATTATGCCGATGCCTCATATCCAGACTTAACCGAGGAACAGCTCAATAAACTAGAACGCCTTCAAAATTTCTGTATCCGCTTCATATATGGTCTGCGAAAATTCGACCACATTTCCGAATTTCGAAAAAAGCTGAACTGGTTACCCATTCGTCTGCGCCGGAATGCTCACATCCTTTCTTTATTATACTCTGTCCTTTTCATTCCTTCTACTCCTCCTTACCTTAAACTACGTTTTCAATTCTTGCATAACTCACACTCCCTATCCTTACGCTCCGCTGAAAACTTAGTTTTAAAGATTCCTTTTCATTCTTCTGAATATTTTGCCAATTCCTTTGCAGTACAAGCTGCACGACTCTGGAACGACTTACCTTTGGACATACGAAAAGCCAAATCATTAGCAATTTTTAAAAACAAGTTGAAAACTCATTATCTCTCACTTGTGTAACTATACATAAACTGGCATTTAAACTATTGAAAGTATAATGTATTATTATTTATTTATTGGTATGTATTGTAATGTATGTATTGTATTGATATAGAGTATGTTTTATATGTGTAGTATATATGTTTGAGTTATTTATATTATTCTACCATTTAATGTTGTACATATACTTATTATTGTACACCACCGTCTTATTCTTCTTGTATATCTGTCCATACAAAGGTTGTCTGGTAGAGATCGCTAATAGCGATAAGACGCGTAATACCCATTGTAATACCACATAGACATAATTTTTTTTATTTTTGTAATAGATATGTACCTAATTGGTTTGCAATAAAGAGTTTTTGTATTGTATTGTATTGTACATGTGTATCATTATTTGTTAGATAGATTATATGTACCGAGTTTTAAGTGAATCGGGCCAAGGAATACGTGGAAACAAACATTACTGAATTTTCTATGACTTTTCCAAACAAAATTAAAAACAATTTTACACCGCCCTTAGGGGTAGATTTGAAAAATAAAAAACACGTGTCTCATTATTTGTTTTAAGGTTTGTTTGTGCCGAGTTTTGAGTGAATCGGACAAAGGAATACGTGAAAACAAATATTACTGAATTTTTTATAATTTTTACAAAGAAAAATCATTGTTCAAGCCCCCTAAGGGGTAGTTTTGAAAAAATGAAATACAAGGGTATCATTATTTGTTGGATAGATTATATGTACCGAATTTTTAGTGAATCGGGCCAAGGAATACGTGAAAACAAACATTACTGAATTTTCTATCTATTCCAAACAAAATCATTTTACACCCCCCTTAGGGGAGATGTGAAAAAATAAAAAAACACGTGTCTCATTATTTGTTTTAAGGTTTGTTTGTACCGAGTTTTAAGTGAATCGGGTTAAGGAATACGTGAAAACAAACATTACTGAATTTTCTATCTTTTCCAAAAAAAATCATTTTACACCCCCCTAAGGGGTAGTTTTGAAAAAATGAAATACATGTGTCTCATTATTTGTTGGATAGATTATATGTACCGAGTTTTGAGTGAATCGGGCCAAAGAATACGTGGAAACAAACATTACTGAATTTTCTATGACTTTTTCAAACAAAATCTGTTTACACCCCCCTTAGGGGTAGATTTGAAAAAATAAAAAACACGTGTCTCATTATTTGTTTTAAGGTTTGTTTGTACCGAGTTTTTAGTGAATCGGACAAAGAAATATGTGAGAACAAATATTACTGATTTTTTTATAATTTTTTCAAAGAAAATTCATTTTTCAAGCCCCCTAGGGGTGGTTTTGAAAATATGAAAAACACGTGTCTCATTATTTCTTTTAAGGTTTATTTGTACCGAGTTTTCAGTAAATCGGCCCAAGGAATAAAATTTTCCATAGAGACTTTATCACCCTATTTAACCCCTTTAAGGGCTGATTTCAAAAATAATATTAGCCTATGTCTTAAGTTAGAATCTACACTACCTACGTTTTAAATTTCATCAAAATTGGTTCAGTGGTTATCGAGATACGTGGTAACAAACATTCACACACACACACTTACTTTCGCATTTATAATATTAGTAGGATTAAACTTTTGCGATAATTAGAAATTGGAATCGATAAATCTATAAATCGAAACATTAAATTTCATTACAATAACATCGATAATTTTCAACAGCCTAACTTCCGAAGGCAGGACGAGAACGGGGTTACTCTTGCACAACATTGGTTACACTAAGTGCTGACATTTCATTAAATGTATTGAAATCGTGAAATGGGGCTTGCATCTTGCATCCCATTGATTGGATCGGCCCCTGCGTGCCTCGGTCAGTAACCGATATTGTATTGAATTATGGTGAAATGAATTTATTTTGTTCTGATTCTGAACAAGGTTGCGAATACACCTTGTTTGGTAGACATTTATGAGTGTTGTGATTTGTTTTATTTTTGTTTGCTTTGGTTTGCCAGTTTTGCTTACTACGAGTAAGTTTATCTTTTTATTTACAAAATAATTAATTTACGAAGTTGTACATTCAAAGAAATTTGTCACCTGCCCCTACAATTCTAACTATCAGGAAACTGTCTAGTGATATGTCTTTGTTCGGTGCTTGGCTATAGCCAATATAAGTAAATGGATGCCCACTGCCCAATTGTCCTGACTACGTGCTGGTTAGATATGAATAATTGAAGTTTATTTTACATACGTCTTTGATCTCAATAATTTAAAGAAATGTAATACTACTTGCTAAATAAATAAACTATAACTAACCATAGACATAATATGTAGTAAACAATAAACAATAACCATAGATATATTATGTATTTCATTCTAGACGAGACATCTCGAACTGTTCGGGTCGAACACGGCGGCATAGAAAAGATAATAAGACTTTTTAACAACAAAATTAAACCGCCGAAAAACTGAAAAGCAAAAAATAATTAAACTTCTTTATTTATAACGAAGTTCTTAAACTACTGTTTGTATACCTAAGTATATATTTTTGTAATTGTTTTGAGTTTTTAACTAAACATAATAACTAAGTTCTTAAACTAATTTAAGTATGTATACCTAAGTAATTTTGAGTCGGTGCCAAATAATCAATAAGCAAAGATCACTAAATATCCTCTTAAATTTAAAGAAATAATCAAATCAAATTAACAATGCAACGTGAAATTGTTGTTAAAAAGTCTTATTTTATAATTTTTTGTGGCCATAATCTACTATGTTTAAAGCAGGCGTCATTTGCTTACCCCTGGCCTAGACAAACGTTATATGGAACATTTATGCTCTATAATAATAATAAAAATAATTTAAGATCACATAAAAAACTAATAAAACCAACTTCCAACGTCACGCTAGTCAATTTCTATACTAAGTTTGAGGTGTTATCTTCATATCTCTGGAGGTACTGAACATAATATCTCGATGAAATTTAAATTGTACCACCTGTAAATTATCATCATCATCATCATCACAATCAGCCGGTATCAGTCCACTGCTGGACATATGCCTCTCTCAACACACGCAACTGAGCCCGATTTTCGGCTCTTTGTTTTTTCCAGTGTTTGTTGACATACATTGATGATATGATAAAATCATCCAAATAATGATACTTTTATCCATTATTTTTGTTGATTCATTCAAAACAGCTAGACCGATTTCGTTAAAATTTAAATCGGACCCCCTTGGGGGTATACCCTTTCCAATAAAAAAAGAATTATCGAAATCAGACTACTCTTTAAAAGTTATGCGTGGTCATACATAAAAAAAATATATATACGCGTCGACTTGATGGTCGTCGTTTTTTTTTCGTCGGTTGATAATACTACGTAACGGCGGGTAAGCCCGCCAGCATACGCGTACTTACTCACACCGTAACTCACACGAGAGTCTGTGCAAAAGGAGAACTATCCTGGCGTTACGATGAACTAAGGTGCAAAGGTAAGGAAGTAAGGTACATACCTACCTAGTAGCACACGATAATGATTAGAATAGGTATCTACCAAGTATCAAAAATGTTTAGTCGTCCTAGTAATGTCAGCAGGGTTGTCAATGCAACAAAAACATACATTGAAACCATCGACGACCGACGTGACCTCAATTTCTACGACGGTTATATTTTTGCACAGACTCTAAATACCTGCTAGCAGCGACTACACGGTGTTTGCGATATGAAATAATGTGTCTGAAATACCATCGTGTGTCCTCAGTTATTGTAAAAACCTGTCGGGGGAAAAACGACGGAATCGGTTTTTAACCGACTTCAAAAAAGGACGTTTCTCAATTCGATCGTATATATGTTTTCTCAAGTAAGTTCAGATCTTGGAATGAAAATCACCTGAATAATTTTTTTTTTCTTTTTGTAATAACTAACTTCGACTTAACGGCGCGGCAGGCAGCATAGACAACCATCTTCGCAGGGTTTTAACACCTAGACTATTGGCAAATTGCAGCATTAGGGAATTTGGATGCGACTTCAATTTATTTGATAATATTTATTTTTCTTTTTATAAATAAATAAACTGGCCAATTGCAAGTCGGACTCGCACTCGTAGGGTTCCGTACCACACTACAGTATTTCATAAGATCAAGCAAAAAATACCACTATCATTTTTCGCCAGCAAAAAATCATAATTAATAAACATTTTATTTCTTATAACGCCATCTAACGTCTAACAAAGGTGTTAGGGATCGACATTTCAATATAACGCCATCTATGGGACGTTTACCTAACTAAGCGTTCATAGATGGCGTGAAATGCCGAAAAAAACACGTTTCTTGTATGGGGACTCTCTATTAGTTTTAACTTTATTCTGTTTAGTATTTGTTGTTATAGCGGCAACAGAAATATATCATCTGTGAAAATTTCAACTGTCTAAGTATTACGGTTCATAAGACAGCCTGGTGACAGACGGACAGACAGACATACAGACAGACAGACGGACAGCGGAGTCTTAGTAATAGGGTCCCGTTTTACCCTTTGGGTACGGATCCCGAAAAATATGTCAGTGAATGTATATATATATATATATAATTGTATATATATGCGTCACTTTGATTTTTAAAACACACAGGTTTGACTTTTTAAATGGAAAATATGTGTGCATAGAATAGTCTGGAGTTGATGGTTATTTTTGTTGCGTTGACAACATTGCTCTGTCATTGCCAATACGACTAAAATGTTTGATACCTTAGTAACTCTTATAATTATCGGGTGGTACTAGGTAGGTATATAGCTTAAGTCCTTACCTTTGAATGTAAGTTAAAAATAAGAATAAAATTTATTATTCAATAATTGTGTATACAAAGGTTAATATTAATTAATTAACCTTTACCAAAACCAAAAGTTAATATAGGATATGTTGTACCAACAGTTTGTTCTTTACGAACATTAAAAAATATTATGCGTCTAATTAATATCTATACAGACTATCTTATTATTAAAAATCTGCAATTGCGATATTGTAATAATACCAGGCAGAGCCGGAATTTTTTTTTGGTTTTCATTCATCAAAATAATCTTTAAGACTGTAAAATGATTTTTTAAGTAGCCATTGTTTTAGCTTGTGTCTAAAAAAATCAGTTCATCGTAAAGCCACGACGGTTCTTTTTTTGCACAGACTCTACGAACGAAGTAGAAGTACGAAGTACATATTACTTCGATGACTATAACAACAGCTTTTAGATTTATTAATTTTAAAAAAATAGTCACTTATAAATTCGAATATCTTTCCCATAATTGTCAGATCAGTGCAAGTTAGAGGCATCGGTACAATTGTATCACGCATCTGTTCTCACACAACTCCTGGGGTATTATTCCATCGGATCCGAAACCTGATATTATCAGCGCAGCGCGATGCTGATTGTTTTACGGCTGGTCTTGTCACTAGAATGCCACTCTCTTATTTATCGCCTGGTTAGAATGCACGGTGGCAGATTAACAACATCTGCGGTTGCACTAAGGTGCTATTTATTTCAGTCCAGGAAAAACTTTGCAAAATGTTTTTCTATCCGACTACGGCAAAACCAACGGTGAGCCTTTGGCTTTGCAAAATAAGACATAAACAACTAAAAACACAAAACCTTTCTAGGTTTTTAATTGTCTATGTTTGTATACCTATTAGTTATGTTCTACCGTATCGCATAAGCTACAGCAATTTTGATGAATTATATGACAATTTACTTGTTAATAGAAATGGTCCGCATCTAGATTTTTTATGTAGTCGGGTTTTAGGCAAATATGTGGGATTTTGTCAATTATATGTAAAAGTGATCTTCCAACTTAGATTTGATGTAACTATATATTAATAGTTATGTATTTCATGCGCCTCTTTCACGATGTTTGAATTACTAGTTGTTACTCCGTTTTTTAGAGTTTCATAGCCGAATGGCAAAAACCGGAACATCATGTCTGTCAGTCTGTCTGCCCGTCCGTATGTCACAGCCACTTTATTCAGAAACTATTAGGACTACACAGTTGAAACTGTAGGTTAGATGTATTCTGCGAACTTCTTTACGATTTTTATACAAAAATAATAAATAAATGAATTAGGGGGGGCTCTTCAAACATGGAACTGAAACAAAAAAAAATTTTTTTCATAAAACCTATACCTACGTGTGGGTTTATAAATAGGTGTTTGAAAATGACATTGAGGTTGCTAAAACTATTTTTTGTAAATTAATCATCAATCAGTTAATCGGACTTGTTACTGTAGACGGTGATAAAGGATTATAAGCGTACGCGTGGACTACTAAAAAATATTACGTAACCTATAGAAACGGATTCATTGCATTCTTTAAATTTTTCTACATTTCTTTACAGTAGTCTCATTTTTCTGTAAAGGTACTACCAGTTTCATAGAGAACAACAATTTTTTGCTGGACAAGTGAATAATTGTGCTGTAGGTATATGCACACAAATACAAGCAAATCCATATACGTTCAATTTACTACCTCTGATATTGTCAATAAAATTGTCAAAACAAACAAGTGCCGCTTTTCAGACGTGTCGGATAACTTGTAATAATGTTTCACACTCTTTAGTTTTTCTTCAGATTATTTATATCGAAGTCACCGGTTAGTTTGGATTATTTTCCGGATTGGTTGCGCTATGTTATTTATATAAGTTAAGCAACCTTACTATTGAATCATAACTATCAAAAAACGACGCGTCCCATCTGAGATCGCGTTATCATTTGTATCAGGAACGATTTCAATAAAATGATTGCAGTCCTTAATAAAATAACCTGCCATAGCAGGTTATTTTCCAGACCAGCTTCTATAGTTAACGGTTGATGACATAACCACTCCATGGGAGAATTATGATTATATAGTACTTGATAATATTGTTCATCAGACAGCAAAGAGACAATTAAGTTTGTTTTTGTGTAAAGTTTACTGTATACATGCGATGAAAGAAGATGAATGTTTGTAGAGCAGAATGAGCAGATGCAAGTAACATAAACATCTGCGTTACAAAAATTCGTTCAGTGAGATGACACTAACGGGGCGGAATATATTTATTAGGTCGCAAGTAGCCGATAAATCTAATTTATAGGTAGCTCGTGCAATCATGAGCATGTACTCAGTAAACACTGGGTTTATCTCTGTAAGTAACTAGACAGCGCCGGAGATTCATTAGGCGTCGATCCGCGGCGGGCCACGCTTTAATCGAAGCAATTGTTCTCCAAGAAATTCAATTATTGGCTTCGAAGGAGCCGCAGGCGCAAAATATCGGCTATTGGGCAACCCGCTGCGTCGTTAGCAGTTAGAAATAAGTGTCCGCGATTTATCTGCTCAGTACTGACTATAATTAAATGGCTAATAATTGAAGGAGCGTCGGTCTGTTAGGGCAATAAATCGCGAGCATCGTCGTCGGCCACGGCCCGTGCGATACTGTGATCGTGCTTCGTGCCCGTACCCGTTGTACATTTGATTAGAGCGGCGAGGGTTGCTCGCTCTCACGCTTAGAATGACTGCCTTAATCGCTCTGTGCGATGTTTCTAAATTAGCTATCATGCTATCGTTTGTTTTAATTAGGATGCTGTGCGGCTTAACGGGCTTAACGACTTGAGATTGCGATTTAATATACATCTGACGGTACAATCTTGTATCTTTAACATACTAGACACCTTGCAAGGTGATGACATTTTGTGTCTACAATTAAATTTGCTATTTATTTAACGTGTAACGGCTTGCCTTTGGGATTCAGATAAAAATAAGAACAACGGCCGAGACACGCGATACTGTGTGTGTTGTGTGTGCTTGCGACATATATTGAAAATATATTTATTGGTAAAACAAATAACTTTCATTATTTAACCACGCGCAGGAATATTAAAGGCATCAATGTATGCAATTTATTCACATTGTAATTCCTAACGGGTGTATTGAGCTTTGTTCATGGCTCGCAGATACGCCTTAGTCACTTATTCCCCATTAAAGCTCGCGTGGAATACAAAAGAGCCATAGGAGAGTCTTATTGTACACAACCAACAATATGGTAAACGTGATCCTAACTTTGAAATTTATTTGTTTAACAGACCTACCGTGTTAAACGATGCGCCTTATAAATAAGTTTCAATTGTGTGTTGTCATTAAATATTCCGTGTTATAAATCAAAGCGTTATCTCTAGACGTCGACATAACGGTTACATTGCGTATGCTTTGGGAAATAATTTAACGATATCGATAGGGGTGTTGGGATTGGGACGTGGGAGGGAACAGAACTTTGTGCCGTTGTGCGCAGCTAGATACGGCATGTTGTGTATGAGGAAGATGTTACATCTGTTATGATCAAGATTTCCATTTCCATAGGTGGTAGGAGTTTTTTATATCGCTGTTCCGCTTGACTTGCTACCAAAAAGTAGCTTACCAGAGTCAGAGTATTCTAGCCCGAGCGTGTTCACTATCCTCGACCACATTATCGCTTATCACCAGGTGAGATAGTGGTCAAACGCTAGTCTATAAGATATAATCACTTTGATGCCTTTGTTGCTAATTAAATTAAATGAAACTATTTATATGTTATTATGAATTATGATAAAACAATATTGAAGCCTTTAAATAGATACAACCGTACTAAAATATAGCAAAGGTTTGTTGGGTAGATGCAATAAGTAGATGCTACTGAGGGCATTAAACATTAATCAAGTTGCTGCTCAGTAATAAATTTAGTGTGTCGATAGATCGCTGAATTTCATTACTCCCTAACAAAGTACTAGACAACCGAGACATGTAAGTACCGTGAGATGCATCAAACAGATTTTGGTGCCATTTTACCAACGATAATAATTACGATGTGCGAATATTGCAGTTCCTTAGATTATGCTTTGACAAATCACGACTTTGCAATTCCAATGCAGCAGATTTAATGTATGGGCGGCAGTTTGCATTCTAACCGCGACCCTAAGGGCCACCTCTTTCCTAATGCACGCTTATTTGAGCTTTTTAACCTTTCATCTTGTAGTGTTTGAGCATTGAGGGACAATAAACATAATGCTGATACTTAATGTTGTTATTGTTCCCGATTAAGCCATAGCTACGTTAACGGCGTAACGGTATTCCCTTGTGAGATCTTTTGTTTTGTTTACTGAAGGAAAGTGGGAAGAAAATTTATAGGAACCGTTCGCTTAAATGTTTTGTTACTTACTTGCCTATTTAGTTAGCAGAGTGGACCTTTGTCACTCTTATCTACGTACCTACTTGTTTAATTAGTAGGACTTGGAATAATCCTTATAATTTAATATCCTTTTGTGTAAAACAAATGAATGTTTTACTTACTCACAGAACAGCAGAATACTTTACCTGTTCTGTGGTTTTACTGAGGTTTTACTTGTATATATACCTATTATTTATCTGTAATGTATATCTGACCTACGTAAGAATTAGAACGAAGGCTTTATCTGTTAATCTGGTTCGTGCGTACCTGTAATTGGTGAGTTACCCGAAGCCATTCATCTAGTACATTAATTATAAGATCTTTAAGAGCAATTCGAGCTGGCGAGTACAATTTACAAAACGATCGTGCCCGAGCCCGGCTATTTGCTAATGCTCGATATTAACGGCTTGTATAGAGCGGAAGGGTTGAGAGTGCAGACTGCAGCCTGCAGATACGAGGTTTTGTAACAGTTTTCATTAGCTCAATGGGGCAAGGCCCGCGGTTAGTGTTTCTATTCTGGGAATAGTGTTACGTAAGACGAAGGTGGTTGAGGGTAGAACGGAGGGCGGAGGGGCGGGGCGGGGCGCCGCGGGCGGGCGGTGAAAGGGCTGGGCGGGGCAGCGTGCGCGGCGCCGCCCACTGCATTTCACCACCGCCGCTGCAGCCGCGGTCGAGACGCTACATCGCGCCCTACTTCTCCGCACAGGTCCGCTCTCGGTGTTCCATTGTGTGAACGAACAATACTATTGTGAAACGTTTAGATAACATCCCCACGGCACAGTAATTTAGGCACTTAATTTAATTTTGTCTATTATAGGATCGGCTTAAAATAACTGTACCTACGTAGTTTGGTTAGCTAGTCATTTTGCATGATGTAATGTGCCATTGTATTTTTGATGGACCATTCAATTGGTAATCGTAGAAACAAAAACAAATTCTCTTTGGTACAGATAAATTAGTAGGTTCGTAGTTCACTATGTTATAGTTATATTGCGTTGAAGCGATGTGAGATGTATTGAAAATAATCATTGGTAAATATTTTGACAAATCCAGACATAATCTATAGTTATAGTTCCAAAACTAAATCTTTCAATTATTCTGCTTCTAAATTCTTATTTAAATCCTTCATCACTCCTTGCAGCTTTTAGACCATAACCAACCATTATTTTATTGATGCTGATTTGCCATCCAATCAAACCTAGTTCCAATTTGCCATACCAACGGTCGAGGGAGTGCATAGTTGATGTGATAGCAGGGTGCTAAACGCGGTGCGGCTTGCGGTCGTTATTGCGCTGAAAAGGTTCAATTTGAGCCGAGTTTGGCTCAAATAAGACGTCTGTGAGTGGAGTGGTAAAGAGGGCGCATTACTCTTATTGAAGCCTCGAGAATGCATTACCTAGTCGCCGGAGGCGCTCGCTTGTGCGCACGATCCTATGCCCTACATAAGTAGGTATATCTAATATATCAACCAACTTACTTGCATACTTATATAAACAGTTGTAGTTGTAAAGTAAACCTACATTGTAAGAGGTTTCGTGCAACCTCTTACAATGTAGGTTTACTAGGTATACCTAAATTTTGAGGGCCCGGTGGCGTAATCGGGAGAACGGTCGGCTTTGATGCCAGAGGTACCGAGTTCAATCCCCGCCTTGCACCAAAGGATTTTTCTATCGAAAAAATTATGTGCGCTTTTCACAGTGACCCTCCGGTGAAGGAAAAAACATCATTAAGAAACCAACAACCCCCGTATGGTGGTAAGACACTATCTAGTGTGCGCCTGGCCAGCTACCACCCTCAAGTTAGAAAATCTGTCGCCAAACATCTAATGTGTTCCGGCAGCTCTCCTTGAGAGCCAGTTCCCATTCTAGGTCTAGCGTGCTTAACATCATCGACCGCATCATCACTTACCAACAAGTGAGATAGTGGTCAAACGCTAGCCTATAAGATGTAAAAAAAAAGATAATTTTTGAAGTGAAATCTTCTTTAGCGGCGTTGTGCACTTTTCTTGGGATGGGTAAAAAATGTTAAAACCGCGTCAGGGTCACGTGTCTTGATCGTAAGACAAAACTTGTAAGAAGGAGCGCAGGGCGCTTGCGCGAGGTGTCATTTCAACGGAGCGCAAAGCGTTTGTGCGAGGTGTAATTCCAACGGAGCGCAGGGAGCTTGCGCGAGGTGTATGTAGGTGTCATTCTAAAATATTCAAAAATGACGTGTTCAAGTTATAATTTTTTGAAGTTTTACTTCTTTTGGCGCGATAGAGAAAAATGATGAGAGTGAATTTTTACGATGCGCGCGCACACCGACACCTAAATTTAACATCGTGAAGTTAGTTCTAGGTGGTACGATGCGCGCGCACATCGACACCTAAATTCTACACCGTGAAGTTAGTTCTAAGTGGCATGACTATGTTTAAGTTGTATATGTCATATTTAACGTCATATTTTTACGTCAATAAAACCTTTTTTAATTAAATAAAATCTTTTTGATTAATTTTAATATTTATCGTTAATCACTACTGCATTTTAGTTATTTTTTTTCCATACGCCACAGAAGTATAACTTCTAACGCGTGTACATAAGTACACACACTCTTTTTTTTTTTCTTTTTAAAGATGTGGGTGGGTCGCAATGTGGGTTGCACATTACTAGTATTCTTGTTAACCCCTTCAACGAAGCTTAAAATATGCTTGTGTTTGGAGTGGGTTCACGTCAATAGTGCAATGGGTGGGGTGGGGATCGAACTCACGACCTCTCGATCGCCAGTCCTACAGCCTATTCATTGGGCTATTTTGCCGCCTTGATAAATGATAGTACTATTATACTGATAAATAAAGCAATTCATGCGAAATTATTCCCTAACCATTCCATATTTCCATTCCATATTCAAAAATGCACAACGGTAATGTTCAAGTTTTCACTTCTGCCGACACTCCCGGAGTGCAACCCGTTGTTTTTTTTTTATATCATATAGGCTAGCGTTGACCACTATTTCGCCAAGTGGTAAGCGATTATTTAGTCTAAGACAGCCAACATGCTTTTATAGGCCTAAAATGGTCTGACTCTCAAGGGCTGTGTGCTGCCGGAACGTTGTAAGGATTTGGCTGCAGATTTTCTCTATGATTGTGGTAACCTATCTTTTTGGAAGCAAGTCAGGTGGAACATTGATATAATGCTTCTACTACATGCAGACGAACACCCGTGCCAGGATTTGAACGAGCGATATCTCGCTTAGAAATCAAGACATCCATCCTTTACGCTAACGAGGCACTCACTATTTATCTTCCTAGATTTGACCCACACAATACATACATACTTAATAATATGGTTAAACACATTCATAAGTAAAATAAAAGCTTATGAAATATAGTATTTAATGTGCCATTAGAACATGCCTGTACTGTATCTACTCCTGTTCATATTAGTAAATTCAGGTAGTTATTAATTAAGCACTTGTAATTTAAACTAATTTTTAACTATTAGTGTAACTGTTTATTTGATGTACATATTATATTCTCAACTTATTCACAAAAGTAGATTTAATAGTCTTGACTTTTAAATGTTGTACTTATAACTGCTTATTTTATGTATAATACTCACAACTCATCCACAAAAGTAGATTTAATAGTCTTGACTTTTAAATGTTGTACTTATAACTGCTTATTTTATGTATAATACTCACAACTCATCCACAAAAGTAGATTTAATAGTCTTAAAAATACTAGGTATAGATTTCTCATATTGATTCGAATTCAATGCTATTCTTATATCCATATCTCATGTATTATATCTCGCCTCTAGGTACTTAAGTTGAGTTTAAGTTATCTTGCGAAACACCAACAAATATCCGAGCAATACAGCTGTTAAGTGATATCTGTGCAGTAGACGTCATAATTTAGATGCTAATCCAAGTAATTGAATAACATTATAGTACAAGCTGTAGTTACGTTGTTTAGTATAATTATTTAAAGTAAAAGATTTATCGGCACCGAATTAATTAAGTTATTATAAAGCTAATTGCACGTTATTAGATCGGTGACTAATTTATAACGTCATTTCAATTACACAAGTCTTTCTCATTTAAAATTCAAAGGCCTGGCCCAGTTAATGTAAAGGGGCGTGTGAAGGCACGACGAGTGCGCTATTGATAGCGTCATCTTGCTAGTGTCGCAAACTGTCCCGAATAATACGGGTGTCCCAACATTAAATTTTAAAACTCTAATTGAAATTATTTTAATGGTGAATCGATGCAGAAGGAATACTTATTTTCGGGAAGAAAAGTATAACAGCAATGCAAGTTTAGTAGCCTATGGATTCATATATAGTTACTATGTTTATTTTATGTGATAATGTATTTTGTATTGTTTTTTTTAAATTCCATGCTACTTTTCGATTGGTGGTCTGAGAGCTTACGGTATTTCTTTCATATTTTATTCTGAGCTACCATACAATGAATGTGTACCTATGTTTATTTTACCGTTACCTATATTATTTCTTATTACTAAGCCAGTGAAATGTATTTTGTGATAATTAAATGATTGGGGTCTATCCCAAATTATCACACTTAAGGTATTAGGTAAATTATGTCTCAAAAATATTTTTGTGTTGTTATTTGTTGCCTATATATAGACTGAATTTGCGCTCATATAAAGTCCCACTTACAAGGTATCCCGTTATGCAGCACACTGGCAACACTAGAATCGATAGTGGCTGTACGCAATTCGTACTACGCTGTTCTCTGCTGTGCTCATACTTTAGCAGCGATGTCACAGTTTCCAAAGGTCGCTGAACCCCATTGTTTTGAGTTGCGTCAACGAAACATCTGCCTCGAGGCTTAAATCTACAAAATGATTCAAATTTGTACCTTATTATTATTAAAGCAATTTATTTCGAGGTGCATAAATAAAACATGGCGTGCCTAATTGCGTGAACGTGTTGTTACTGACGGTGGTATGTAAGAGACAAGTTTTATGTTCATGTTCTGGTCCAGCTTTTTGTCTACAAACGACAGTGTTAATAATGGCGTGTGTAATTATGTGCGTTATGTCATCTAGCGCAGCAGTAAATCACTGCATAATTTAATTTCATAAAGGATCGCCCAGTAAGTAAACGGAATAAGCAATTATAAATGAGCTGTAAATGTCAACCGGCGGTAATTTCATGGCGACACCGCCACAATCACCCCTCAAACAAAGCGGTTTATCTCCTCGACTTCTTAAACGGGTATAATGGTTTCAAGCGACGCACCACTGAGCACGAATTGACAATAAGAGCAAAGTTCGCAAGTTCAGCGCGGTTCAGGACTCGGGAGGAATGCGGGGCGAGGTACCCGCGCTCGAAGGTTCGCGAAGGTGCTCAAATGTGCTCCTTCTCCGAAACAATCACGATTACCCACTATTTATATCGACATTTCAGATACTACACAGTACACACCTGTAGAGTACGTTACAAGGTATTTTAATACCGTTGGGCAATCGCTATCGACATCATAAGCTCAATTGGTACCGATAGATAACGTGGCAGCTTAAATTATATTATGTTAATAGTGTAATCAAATTTAAGCGTTTACATATGAAGTAGTATGTATAAAGTAGGAGATTTTGATTAAAAAATTTACCTACCTATGATTATGTTAGTTGTTACGTTTTACTACGGCCATGTAAAACATAATAAAGTTGCTTTAATTTATTCACCAAAATAAATAAAGGCTTTGTGTATGTTGGTGTTTTTGCTATTTCGCATTGTTGCAATTAGCTTATAGCGCTGTAAAATAGAGTTGAACAAGTACATATTTAATAGCTTGATGAGTAGCTCGATGATAATGCACACTGTGATCGTTACACTAGTAATGATGCAGGTAGTTAGAGCAAGGTTACTAGGTCGAGAGCCAACGAGATGTTCTTCCTAACGCCAACGAGGTGGCGAAAGTAACCGCGGAATGCTAGACGCTTCATGCATGACCCTCGGGTCAGCTCACACACTCTGACACATGTCAATTAGGCTCTTTCCAATGCCGCCGGCCCTGGATTGAGAGCTTGGACATGTTTGTGGAAAACCTTTACAGCACAGATTGATTCATTACTCCATCTGTTCAGAATACAGCGCAATTTACCACTCTACGTACATCGCTCATAGATTAAACTGTCATATGTACACTACTAATGAAGATTCATAGAGCTGCAGCCCGTCCGATGAATGCACTTCAGTTATTTACGATTCTTTCTAATCGCACTATTAGAACTCATGGGGTTGCACCGCTGAAATTATGGTTGCGCAAAGGCAATTTGTATTGACAATCTGACAATTACAGTGTTTGCTGTGTGAGTATTCGTCGGCTCGGGCGCTATCTATACAATGATATACAGCTAGTTCGTTATTTCCCAAGTATGTCTGGTTAGCAATTTACCGGCTCGCAGATCGATCAGCTCCTATTATTGGAAGAGGTCGGACGTGTACAAACATCGATTTCGTGTCGTTAATCTAAGGCTGGTCTCCGAGGTGAGAGCCGACAGTGCCGACACTCAGGCTCACCTCACGTATCGTGAACGTAACGACCTGTAATCATAATGATACCTAACCCACTACGATCTAAACTGCTTCTAGCACCATACTCTAATATGCCTTTAATATTATCTCAAATTTTCAACACTCATGCATGGGTGTAGACAAATCAGTCTACACTTATTTTGTTTACTATTACGAGCGCCGCTCACTGCACAAATTCGCGATAAAGACCTCTGTTTCAACTATGACCTCCTGAACATTAATGTTTAGAATGATTGCATCATTAAAAGTTGCAACTTGTAGCCATAAGTATTTTTGTAGTTTAAATATGATAATTTCTTAATAAACATTACAAATAGTAATAAATTGGGACATAGTGTCAACAAAACTCCAATTAGCACCATCGCATTTCAAACGCCAATGTAGCACTGTAATACGCGTAGTAGGTACAAAAAGTCAAGACGAAGCTTCTCAATTCTAAAAAATACTTAGTGAGAATAAAAGATTGATCTGGTAATGTTAATTTAAAGGCACAAAGGTATGGCTTGAAAGCTTCCGCTAAACAAGCGCTTGTAGCTCGTGGCCGCCCCGGCACGTTCGCTCATAGCGCGTGATTGCGGCCAATTATTTTCTGTTTATCTCTAATTACGCATGCGCTGCCAACGTCGTCGGCTTATCGTCGATCTGCCCTCCGCCCCAAGATTCGATCGGTTTTCTAATCAGCTCTCAATCCCTCTACATGGTCCATCTGCGGAGTCGAGATAAATCGGGTCAAATCGAACTTTGCCGCGACCGCCGACGATCACTACCGGCTTTCACAAAAATATGAGAGATTCGTTCCGATTGTCATTTGGATTTAATCGGAGAAAATGTACGCAAAGTTAAGTGAATTCTCGGTAGCGAGTTTTTATTGAGTGAGCTCGTAAGATTGGCGCTTGGTGGTTGTGACTGCGTGACGGAGTCGCGGGATGGCTTGCTTGGATCGTGCGTGTCGGCTCGGCGACCACTCACCCAGTATTAATTTATCGGCAAGTCGTGCAAACAGAATGACGTGTCAGTTTTTTGGTGCACATTCGCAGCGGTGAAATTAGGGTGCATTAAGGCAACAAGGTCAGCGCGGTCGGCGTGTCCTGTCGGTGTGGTCAGCCGCCTTTAGAACTCGATGAGCTTTGCGGTCACTCGTTTCCGAATTCAATTTGTTGACAGACTTCATTACTTTTATTTACGTTACATGAGTGTACAAAAAATGTTTCCCAACGAGGAAAGTTGCGTCACCGATCATTGTCGATTGAACAGATCGAAATGAGTGACTGAAGGAAATGTATGTCGTTATACGATTTTATTAATAGTATCGTTTTTATTTATTTACACTTGTGAGAAATAAAAAAAATTATATCTGTGTCTAAGGTGTATTCGTTTTTGATCGCATAAGATCCATACTTTACTCAAGTATTTAACCGATTTGTTGACTTTGAAACAATAGACATATCTTCCATTTACTATATTATGTAGGGCATAATTATTGTTTATTGACCGAGCGAGCGTAGCGAACCATGCGTATCAGTTTCGAGATTGCCAAAAAATACTTTCGTCCGACTCCGGATGTTTGTGTTCTTGCCTACAGGTCGCATTTTTCAACCGGTTATGGCGAACATTGGCACACCTGTTCCCTGATTTACGTAGATCGCGTTTTTTTTTATTAGGGGGAAAGGGAAGGGGAGAAGTTTGCTGTAGCGTTGTTAATCGATGGATTCCAGTCAAATAGGAGAAGCACACTAGGACTTCATTCTAAACGCGATGTTATAAAAAATATTCAAAAAGGGGGAGTGGTGGGTGCAAAAAGGGGGAAGTTTGCTGTAGCGTTATTTATCGACGGATTTTATTCAAATTGGAGAGGCACACTAAGGACTTCATTTTACATAAGAGGTTGCGAAAACAAATCAAATCCTTATTTGATTTGTTTTCGCAATTTTTTTTTTTTTTATTCCTTTCCCTCTCCACTCCCCTTGGAGTGGAGAGGGAAAGGGGGTGAAGTTTGCTGTAGCGCTATATATGAACGGATTTAAATTTTTGATTTTTTTTCCGGAAAATATTTATTGCATTACACCAGTCTAACAACGCAGTCATCTTAGCCTTCACAAGACAAACCCGTAGACACCAGATTCATACTCCTAGGACCAAAGGAACGCGTTAAGCAAGTAAAGTTTTGGCAAAAGCCCAAACTTTGAAATGGCTGTGCTAAGCCATGGAAAATGGAAAAGTGTCGGTTATTCCATGGTTATAAGGGCACGCGAGGTCTACTGTTCTCACTACTTCTAGTTTTTATATAGGTCTTTATAAGGTAAAAATATGCCTAAACAATTTATAACAATTATAAAATAATTTAAACAATTACAAATTTTCGTCGTATCGATGGATCGAACCGTGGCTTAATTGGAAGAGCACCTGGACGTGTAATCCGGGGTGTGCAGGTTCGAGTCCCGTCGGTACGATGAAATTTTGGATTGTGTTTAACAATTTACAAAAATATACAGTGTGTGACACTTCAAAGAAACATAATATTTGATTTACGCAGTGCAACATCTCTCGTCGGATTTGAAAACTGTAATGATTTCTTCCGAATGATTAACTTACGTAATAAGTAGTCATATATGGCGCCACCAATGCATAATTGGGTTAACAAATGCAATCCACTAATTTCGTCGTATCGATGGATCGAACCGTAGCTTAATGGGCAGAGCACCTGGACGTGTAATCCGGGGGGTGTGGGTTCGAGTCCAGTCGGTACGATGAAATTTTGGATTGTGTTTCACACACAAGAAACATAATATTATGCCTAAACAATTATGCTTAATTACAGTTATCCGTTTTTAATATTGTTCTTTAGAATATTATGCATCTACATTATTTAGCTAACAGCAATTATGTCAAAAATATATGCGTAATAACTTTATTCCAAATTAATTTTTATGTTTAAAAATAATTATTATAAAGTAAGAACCTACTCGTATATATATATTATGACAAAAAATGTAATGCAAAACAATAGTGAATATCAGCATAATGCACCACTACAGCGTCATCGGGATTTAGGGCTTACCTACCCAACGGCCAACGGCTGTCTATTATTCGGCGAAAATAACCCTTCACTAATTCTGACAGTTCTGACAATGTATACGCAAGATAGTTTAAATTACTTACGGCTAATTGCTTGTGTTAAAACATCATTAAAATAACAAATAAAAAGGTTTCTAAAATTCTAATTACGATGTTTTGTCTGTAATTATGTTGGTAATAAATCATAACATGTAACGAGTATGGTTATTTAATACTTCTTCAGCAGACGTGTATTTATTAAAGCTAATATTTTGCACGTACCCTTGGTCGAAATAGGCTTGTAAAAAAATTTACCTGTGTATCAAAAGTGACCTTGCGCCAAAGCTTTTATAGTCAATAAAGACATTTATATAACTTACCTACGGCAATCTAAATAATCGATAAAATACTACGTCTGCTCGAGACTATTAAGGTCAGTCTAGTCTCGATATTTTAAGTTATTATTTTGATACAAATTGTGGTCTGCATCATTTTTCCATGCGGATGTATGTAGGTATAATAACAGAGGTTCCTTTTAATGAATTGAATTTTATAATCGATGTCTAATCGATCTTTAACTGCATTATGCTTTTCTTGTTTTTTTTTGTGTCAGTATACACCAAAATAAATCTTATAGTTTTATCAAAGTACGTAGATATTAGATAAACGAGTCCTGTCTGAGTGTCTAGATTATAACTAATGCGCAGTCTAGACGTGTATTAGCGAAAAGTTAGGTATCTAGATGAGATTAGAGCTAGATCAATTACTCTGTTCTCACGGCTACCGGCAGCTTTTACGATGCTGCAGTCCTGTCTATCTCACTGCTTACCAAGGTTACAGTACATCCGGATCAACAGGCTGAATACTATTTAAGCTGTTTTTATTTATTCTACTGTGTCAGTTGTTTAGGATAGAAATGTTATAGGAGAATTTTCCAAAAATATAACATACTAACATTAGAAAGTGTAAGCTGTAGAAGTTGTCAGCGGAGCTAGGTCGTAGGTAGGTCAAAAAAATATAAAAAATAAGGATTAAAAACCAAAATGAAAAACCGTATTATAGTGTTAACGAACTCGCATGTACAAACAAGGGTTCCGTATTCCGTACCACGCAAAAATACTATCAAAAAGATAATAATATATTTACACATACGTTACACACACTGCGAATATTTCAATCATAAGGTTCCAAGGATATATAGCCCTGAATACAGACCGACAGAGGAAAGGACAGCAGAGGCTTAGTATCTAGTACCGTTTTCAGCCTTTTTACAAGCTTTTATTTAACTTGCAATGTATGTATGTACTATCGAGGGACAATAGTCCAGTAGCACCTCAATGTTCATAGTAGCCTGCATGATATTTATGTCGAATGTTCCAACGCAAACAATAACACGTAAGTACGGCATAGATGGCATGCTTACCCAGACCACAGACGAAGAAAAAGGTGAAACGTAGCGTCAGATACATTTGGTAAAGATAACAATATTCCACTGTATACTAGTTTTCTTTTTGTTGAGTTACCATAACGTTGAGAAAGCTAGGCAACAAGTAACAGATGCTTAAATTCGAATAAGTCATACATGGCAGATTGGTCGAGTGGTAAAATGAACTGATAAGGAAGCATGAGGCCCGAGTTCGAATCTCTATGCATTGCATGATTTTGTTATAATTTTGAGTTAAACAAACTTCGCTACTATAGGTAAATTGGTAATCTATGTTATATGTGAAATAAAATAAATAGCACGGTGATGTTATCTTAAGTTTTTGAGGAAATGAATACACAGCAACAATGTTTTTAAATAAACTGATTTACGACATATCGAAATATCCTAAACTACTATTTTTATTTAATATTATATTAAATTGAAACCGTCTTCATTGACAATTTTATTCTTTGACAAAATAACACTCGTTTGGTTGCATCTAAGTATTGCTTACCTATTGATTATTTAAGGTTATAAGCTTAATTATTCATTTTCTATAGGAAAAGAGGATTGAAGCTTAATCCTTTATAAACATAACTTACACAATTACTTATTACAAATTATCACAGCCGGCACATCGCCTAGTTTTTATATACTTTTAAATTAATATTTCGTGTGACTTCTATTGTTTTCGATGCAGATAAGAAGCCTTTGAGTATTCAACCAAGAAGCCTTCGTTATCTACTATATTCGCACATATTATGTCTGTCACGTAAATTTTCCCCAAACTAGATCCAGGGGGACTACAGCCAAGTAGCTATTATATAATCTGTGCTACAGTTGCTCAGGACATCTCTCGTCTCGCGCTCATCTTTGCATTATTAAACCCCATGGCATAGAAAATAATAATATGCCCATGGGGTGCGCGGCCAACATTCCATAATTGCGAAAAAAATCCGTCTGAACACCAAATCTTATTAACACACTTTATTAACAATTTACTTTCACAACTATTATAGGATTTCTCAACACTTATCACTCAGCAATAACTTACACTTATGCCGTTTTCACTATACATTTGAGATAATATAATTTATTTAGTCCATTTCTATGCAATGCCTCAATATTCGCTGTCTTTAATAATTATATTTGCTTGCATTTTGATTTTTTAAGTTATTTATTAACCAAACTTCAACCACCACCAAAGTTCACCAACCGACAATGTTATTTTCATACATTTATGCCATAAATACATTTTGTTTCAAATCTACCCTCATTATTTGTAAAACTGATAAAAGAAGCGAAACTGGTCTAGCTATTCTACAATTAATACATGCGCTCTTTCTAATGGATTCATAATGAGAGAGTGCGATATATGGGTCTTTCTATCTCTTCCATCTTTCTTTTTCATTATGTTACTTTCGAAACGTCTTTATAGAAAAAGGTCGTATGTGCATATTTTGCTGTCATGCTATTGATTTTTGAGACTGCTTCTCCAATTTTGACCGATACTGTATGTATGTATGTATGTCACTATGTTTGTTCGGGTGGAATCTTGGAAGCTAAATTAGACCCACTTCCCAATGTCCGATTAGACTCAAATTTGGTGTACTTATGTATCTTCGGTGACAATACAATAATATGGTACCATGAAGCTGGTCTGATGATGGAGACGGGAGGTGGCCACGGCATCTCTGTGATAAATCAACATAAACCCACCGAGTTTGAGCTCGATTTATTCGTCTTGAAGAGAAATTTTCACCTAGATGATATCCAGGGTCTGATGATGAAGCTGGAAGGTGGCCACGGCATCTCTGTGATAAATCAACATAACCCTACCGAGTTTAGGCTCCATTGATTCGTCTTGAAGATAACTTTTCACCTAAATAATATCCAGGGTCTGATGATGAAGCTGGAAGGTAGCCACGGCATCTCTGTGATAATTTAACGTAACTCTACCGAGTTTGGGCTCCAATGATTCGTCTTGAGGAGCACTTTACACGTAAATGATAGCCAAGATCTGATAATGAAGCTGTAGGGTGGCCATGATTTCTGTTGTAAAGCAACATAGCTCCACCGAGTCGAATAGGAATAGTCGAGTCGGAATATTTTAAAACATCGTGCCTTCTCTTAAATACTTAGGTACCTAGTAGGTAGGTAGTCGGTATCTATACCTACTCACTAAAAAGTTAAAAATAAATTATAAGCAAAAAATATTTTTAAAAACAAGCTTTTATCTGGGACAATGAACTAAAATGTTAAAAATAAATTCTAGTAAGTATTTGGCGTGTATGTACTTACCCATATTTTTAAAAGCTTGAGGCACTGAAGTATAGTAATTACCTAGCCTGAAAAACGAACCGACTGACAAAACGGGTGTGTTTTAAGAATATAGGCCTACACGCCAAATACTTACTAGAATTTATTTTTAACATTTTAGTTCATTGTCCCAGATAAAGGCTTGTTTTTAAAAATATTTTTTACTTATAATTTATTTTACACTAGCAGCCCGCCCCGGCTTTGCAAGGGTAGAACATATATGCCTACAAAATTTGCATCAGTTTGTTGCATCGAATATAAAATATGAACATATTTAACAACCATCGTCATATTTCATCCAATTTACACAAAACCTTAACGAATTATGCACCTAAACCTTCCTCATAAACACTCTGGCTATTGGTGAAAACCGCATGATAATCCGTTCAGTAGCTATTGAGATTATTGCGAACAGACAGACAGACGCAGTGATGAACTTTGTTTTATAATACTTACGTATTGATATTGGACGGCCCTTTGGCGTAAAGTATTGTTACCCTGATTCTGACCCGACAGTCGTTGGTTCTAATCCTAGCTATATACCTACCAATGAAAGTTTTATGTGCATTCATGAATCATGAGTTTTCGTACAGTGGTAGTGGAATCATTAAATCTACCAAAAAGTAGCTTACCACCAAGGAGTACATCTGCCGCCGTAACCTTACGGCGTTCCCCGACGCAAAATGTAGGGGCAATATACGTTTAACGTGTGTATCTGTGTGTCTGTCTGTAGCATCTTAGCACCTAACCGGATGAACCGATTTTGTTTTTATTATTGATAGTTTTTTTTTTGTTTGATAGATGTCTTCATCGAGAGTTTTCTTAGCTTTGATTCATGAAAATTCGTTCAATCGTTATAAAATTATGAGCTTTTTTCTAGTTAATTGCGCTATGAAATCAACTAAAAAAAAAAAAAAAAAAAAAAAAAAAAAAAAAAAAAAAAAAACTTTCATAGGTCTGATCAATTCGAAAATCTTCTTCTTCAACGATATTGTAAGAACATGGAAGCCTCCTGGACTCTACAGAATACTCAAATCCTCACCAACTTACAGCTCAGATTTTAAATGTCGTGTTTAGAGTCATTGGAAAAAGCTATTATACATAGATCAGTCGGGGTGGTTTAAAATATTATATTATATTATTATATATATAAATGAATATTATTTTATACAATAGATCATATTATTATACTATATTGACTTCAAATTGATTGTGATCGGTGGGGATCTACAGCATAGCTAAGCTTATAATAATATTTCGCAGTAACTATGACCTAATCTGTGGTTTCACTGCAAATATTTTATTAATTTTGCGATGCGTGTTTGTGAAATTCGTGATATCTTCTAGAGTTTTCATTTGAATTATATACTGTAAAGGACAATTTTAATCTATAATATGTGGCCAAGCTAATTAACGTAATTATTTGGATAAGGATTAATACTATATACTTGAAAATAGCCTTGGAAGTTATGTAATATTTTTTAACAAACATTTTAAGATTAAAATGGTTACTGTGAGTCAACCTTAAGAGATAGACATATGCTGTCGCGGACTTTTTTGTAGGTCTTATTAAGTTGTACAACTTTTGCATAGAAAATATTCTTCTATCTATTTTCAATTAAGCAGCGTTCGTAAGGAACGTGTTTTTTCGACCGTTTTTTTGCCGACTTAGGTTGCAAATTAGGTCTCCACGAATGTACCTTTGATTTAAACGGGATAATATATAGCCTAGTTTCATTCCGAGAGTCCATTCTATGTAATAATGAAAGAATTTTTTAAATCGGTTCAGTAGTTTTTGAGCCAAATCATTACAAACATACAAGAATACAAAAATACGAAAATACAAAAATACAAAAATACAAAAATACAAAAATACAAAAAAACAAAAATACAAATGTTCTCTCTTTAGAATATTAGTATAGATAGTATAGACTAGTATAGATAGGGAAACCCGCACGGGTTCTATCGCATGGCAATGAAGTGGTTATATCGGACTCCAACCGACTAAAACTTCATTGTGTTCCTAGCTGCACTCTAATTTCGAGACTACGGGAACGCTTGCGCAAGTCAGGTGGAGTTAGAGATACCCCACCGTCACCACTGAGATGCGCGCGGAAACAACGCGCATGCCATCTGCAGGTCTTAATAACGGGCGACGGTCACCCCCATGACCACCTCCCCGACCTTTTATGGGGGGTAAAGAAGAGCGTGGTACGCTCCTCTTCGCCGTCTTGCTCTCCGGCTACAGATTGGAAGGTTTTATGCGATCTCACGCTCACTTTCCGCAGCCGTTCGTTCTTTGAGATAATATCCTCGCAGAAGCTGAGCACGGCAATCTATGACCTCCCACTGTCTAGCTCTAAGAGCCGTTTCTACGCAGACCTAACCCAAACCTAAAAACACGGATCTCTCAATCCGAGATTATTTGTATAAATTCATTCATTCAAACGTACATAAAAACAACACTTTCCTACTTTTTCTATCATATTGTAGGTATATCTATATGTATAAAATCTGTTATACAGTGATTAAGCCATAACTTCATTTGGAGGTTTACATATTTACGAGCGCCGGGTGTTACTTATATATACGTATACTTATATATAACTCTGAATTAGTTAACATGTTATCGCGCCAGTCTATAAAATATGTAAATGATTTGAGATGCCGTCACTCTTGAGTTTTCGAACTAGGTATGAAATACAGATATACCTACATTCTTCTAAATACAGACATATTTCTATTACTATAAAGTCATGATTTTTAGTGTTCCGTCCCTCAAAAGGTAAATAAAGAACCCTCATAAGATCAGTTTCTTGTCCATTAGTCCGTCTGTCCGTCTGTCTGTCCGTGTGTCACCACCGATTTTCTCAGGAACAGGTAGACCTAGCAAGTTGAAATTTAAACCAGATACTGAGGTCTATAGTCCCTATTAGGCGTACAAACATCAAGGTCTTGAGTCATCACAATAAAAAGATATGGGCAAATTTAGATTTTCGCAAAAACTTGTAATACCAAAATTGACCTTAATTTTCGACTTTATTTATTTTTCAGAATTTTTCCTTTACTTGTGCTATAAGACCTTCATCATCATTATCATCATTATCAGCCGGTGTCCGTCCAATGCTGGACGTAGGCCTCTCCCAAGATGTTCCACTGAGCCCGGTCTTCGGCTCTTCTTTTCCAGGCACTGCCCACTGCATTGCGTATGTCGTCGCTCCACCTGGTCACAGGACGTCCTACGCTACGTTTGCCGATTCGCGGTCTCCACTCCAGGACAAGTCTACCCCACCGGTTATCAGTCCTGCGGCAGATATGACCAGCCCACTGCCACTTCAGCTTACTAATCCGTTGAGCTATGTCGATAACTTTAGTTCTCTGGCGAATAACTTCGTTCCGGATCCGATCCCGCAGAGAAATACCGAGCATAGCTCTCTCCATAGCTCGCTGAGCGACTTTAAATTGGTGGACCAGTCGAACTGTGAGTGTCCACGTCTCGGCTCCGTTCATCACAGGTAGGACGCACTGGTTAAAGACTTCTGTCTTTAGACAGTGCGATATAGGCGACGAGAAGACTCGACGGAGTTTTTCGAATGCTGCCCAGCCCAGCTGAATTCTCCTCTGGATTTCCTTCTCAAAGTTGTGTTTGCCTAGTTTGAGCGTTTGCCCTGGGTAAACATACTGCGTTACAACTTCGAGTGGGATTCCATATACGGAAATCGGTTCCGGAACAACGTGCTCTTTGTACATGACTTTGGTTTTATCCAAATTCATCCGGAGACCGAAGCGACGAGAAGAATCAGCTAGGCCATTCAACATCCTTTGTGGTCCTGCAGCGTCTCTGCCATAATGACGATGTCATCTGCGAATCGTAAGTAAGAGATGTACTTGCTATTGATGTAAATGCCAGAATCTTTCCAGTCCAGCGACTTAAACATATCCGCAAAGGCGTTAATGAACAGTTTCGGGGATATGACATCCCCCTGTCTCACTCCTCGACGCAGGTGGACATGTTTAGGTCGCTGGTTCTGTACTTGTACAGTCATCATCGCGGCATTATACAGACATCTCATCATTTCGATATATCGCCAGTCGACTTGGCATCGCTGCAAGGATTCCAGAACGGACCAGGTTTCGATTGAGTCGAAGGCCTTCTCATAGTCCACGAATGCTAAGCACAGAGGCCGATTGTACTCTTCGGTCTTCTGTACAATCTGCCGCACTGTGTGGATGTGGTCAATGGTGCCGTAACCGCTTCGGAACCCGGCCTGTTCCGGAGGTTGGAACTCATCGAGTCTCCGCGCTAGACGGTTCGTGATGACCCTTGAAAACAGCTTGTAAACATGGCTCAGAAGCGAAAGAGGGGATTGTCTCCTTTTTTGAAAAACAAAACCACCATGCTCCTGTTCCATGCCTGTGGAGTTCTCCCAGTGAAAAGAACGGAATTAAAGAGCTGTTGAAGCTGTTGAACTGCTAGAGCTCAAAAACAAAAATATAATTTTGAATTAACACCCACGACAATGTCCTTTAGATAATTAACGTCATAACATCTATCTAAGAACCACCACTGATTAATTACCGTTTAAAGACAAAAACAAACTAGTTTTGGAGAAAAATGGCAACATCGATTTGCACCAACAAATGATTACTACAGCGCCCCCTGGTGAGTTGATACCGTAACACCTATCTAAAAACATGCACCAATTACACCCAAACCCATAACTGAAAATTGCATCAAAATCGGACTAGTAGTTTTGTAGAAAAATGGCAACATGGATTTGCACACACAAACAAACAAACAAACAAACATCCTCTCACCCCAAACGCATATGCAGTCTTCGTTCCGTCGTGGGTTATATTTAAAATAAATAATGTAATTCTGGCAGAGAACCAAAGTAACTGACATAGGTTGTAATATTAACAAACTGAAGTGGAAATGGGCTGGCCAAATCGTACGTAGGACCGATAACCGATGGAGTAGACGAGCCCTTAAGCGGAGACCACGTATAGGACGCCCTCAGGCCATGTGGAGCTTAGACTTAAAAAGAAAGGTGAAGATCGAGCCAAGTGGCGTTCCTTAGGAGCGGCGTATGTCCAGCAGTGAACTAATATAGGCCGATGAGAAATCAATCATATAAAAACATGTCGCTAATCGGTTACCGAGTTCCTGCTCAATGTTCGGTGGCAGATAGTTCGGAAAACAGGTTGGGATAGGATATATGCGCTATCACAGAATAAATAATAGTACCAAAAGGTAGCATAAAGTTTGTTGTCACCTCATCTCTCAGCAGTATTCCACTGTTGAATACTTTCTACTTCCAGACAAGAACAATTCTACCTTGAACAGTATCTACACTCTTTATATATTCTCTAACATCTTGTAGATATGATGAGTTTAATATTATTATGCTCTAAAATTTAGAGCATAAACATTATCTCGCACACAAACACAGCGAATGTACTGTGATCTAGGAGTGTCCGCTCCCACGATCCCACGATTAGATTGAGGGTGACTGATGCGTAGGACAATATGTAATAGATCTACTAAGAAACTGTGACTCGAACGGAACTACTTGCACACATAATGCCTCATTTGTTGAGATAAGCGTCAACGCTGATTTTGTTACGCTTCGAAGAGACTGAATGCTTTAAACGAGCTTTGGTGTATATCGTGTTAATTGTCGAAATTGGCAATAAAAACCTAAAATTAGACTTAAAAATACGTTAGCGGTGGTAAATACGTTAAAGTGGATTCCATACAATGGAACTAACTACTTCATATTGCCATTCTATTCGATTACTGGATTTAGCAATTTACTTAGAATAATGGCAACATTGTTGCTACTGATTAGCTTTTAGATCAGATAAAGTAGATGATTTGCCAGTATTGGTATATATTAAATATTTTGAGAGGCTCGGTGGTGCATTGGGAGAATGGTTAAGTTTGGCGGAGGTAGTGGGTCAAATCCCAATGCGTATCTCACAGTGGCCCTGCGGTGAAGTAAAATATCGTAACCCTCGTAAGCTTGTACCTATTAATTTATTAACGGCCTCTGCATGGTGGCAGGACACCATGTTAAGTTTCCGCGTGGCTATAGCTGCCACCTTCAAGTTGGAAAAACTGTCGCCAAACATATAATACAATACAACAACTCTTTTTTTGCACACCAAGAAATAACAAATAGAGACAGCTGCCACCTTCAAGTTGGAAAATCTGTCGCCAAACATATTATACAATTACTCTTTATTTGCACACCAAGAAATAACAAATAGAGACAGCTACCACCTTCAAATTGGAAAATCTGTCGCCAAACATATTACACAATTACTCTTTATTTGCACACTAAGAAATAACAATTAGAAGAAACAAATTGTAAGAATGAGTACAAATGGCGGTTTTATCACTAAAAGCGAAATTTTTTCCAGGCAATCAGGTATGGAGAGGAATTGAAAAATATATTATCAAAGGTAGGTAGGTGGTGTTGCAAAAATTGTAGATAGAACAATAAAAAAATAAACTGGCCAAGTGCAAGTCGGACTCGCACTAGTAGGGTTCCTACACTACACTACAGTATTTTATAAGATCGAGCAAAAAATACCACAATCATTTTTCGGCAGCAAAATATAATAATTAATAAACATTTTATTTCTTATAACGCCATCTAACGTCTAACAAAGGTGTTAGGGATCGACATATCAATATAACGCCATCTATGGGACGTTTACTTAACTAAGCGTTCATAGATGGCATGAAATGCCGAAAAAAACACGTTTCTTGTATGGGGACCCTCTATTATTTTTAACTTTATTCTGTTTTTAGTATTTGTTGTTATAGCGGCAACAGAAATACATCATCTGTGAAAATTTCAACTGTCTAACTATCACGGTTCATGACATACAGCCTGGTGACAGACGGACAGACAGACAGACAAATAGACAGACAGACAGACAGACAGACAGACGGACAGACAGACTGACAGACAGACAGACAGACGGACAGCGGAGTCTTAGTAATAGGGTCCCGTTTTACCCTTTGGGTACGGAACCCTAAAAAGAAAATAGTATGAAACTAAAGAAAAAGAATAATTTTGTATACATATTATGTGTACATATATTACACTAGCAGCCCGCCCCGTCTTCGCACGGGTAGAACATATATGCCTACAAAATTTGCATCAGTTTGTTGCATCGAATATAAAATATGAACATATTTAACAACCATCGTCATATTTCATCCAATTTACACAAAACCTTAACGAATTATGCACCTAAACCATCCTCATAAACACTCTGGCTATTGGTAAAAACCGCATGATAATCCGTTCAGTAGCTATTGAGATTATTGCGAACAGACAGACAGACGCAGTGATGAACTTTGTTTTATAATACTTACGTATTGATATTGGACGGCCCTTTGGCGTAAAGTATTGTTACCCTGATTCTGACCCGACAGTCGTTGGTTCTAATCCTAGCTATATACCTACCAATGAAAGTTTTATGTGCATTCATGAATCATGAGTTTTCGTACAGTGGTAGTGGAATCATTAAATCTACCAAAAAGTAGCTTACCACCAAGGAGTACATCTGCCGCCGTAACCTTACGGCGTTCCCCGACGCAAAATGTAGGGGTAATATACGTTTAACGTCTGTATCTGTGTGTCTGTCTGTAGCATCTTAGCACCTAACCGGATGAACCAATTTTGTTTTTTTATTATTGATAGTTTTTTTTTGTTTGATAGATGTCTTCATCGAGAGTTTTCTTAGCTTTGATTCATGAAAATTCGTTCAATCGTTATAAAATTATGAGCTTTTTTCTAGTTAATTGCGCTATGAAATCAACTTTCATAGGTCTGATCAATTCGAAAATCTTCTTCTTCAACGATATTGTAAGAACATGGAAGCCTCCTGGACTCTACAGAATACTCAAATCCTCACCAACTTACAGCTCAGATTTTAAATGTCGTGTTTAGAGTCATTGGAAAAAGCTATTATACATAGATTAGTCGGGGTGGTTTAAAATATTATATTATATTATTATATATATAGATGAATATTATTTTATACAATAGATCATATTATTATACTATATTGACTTCAAATTGATTGTGATCGGTGGGGATCTACAGCATAGCTAAGCTTATAATAATATTTCGCAGTAACTATGACCTAATCTGTGGTTTCACTGCAAATATTTTATTAATTTTTCGATGCGTGTTTGTGAAATTCGTGATATCTTCTAGAGTTTTCATTTGAATTATATACTGTAAAGGACAATTTTAATCTGTAATATGTGGCCAAGCTAATTAACGTAATTATTTGGATAAGGATTAATACTATATACTTGAAAATAGCCTTGGAAGTTATGTAATATTTTTTAACAAAAATTTTAAGATTAAAATCGTTACTGTGAGTCAACCTTAAGAGATAGACATATGCTGTCGCGGACTTTTTTGTAGGTCTTATTAAGTTGTACAACTCTTGCATAGAAAATATTCTTCTATCTATTTTCAATTAAGCAGCGTCCGTAAGAAACGTGTTTCTTCGACCGTTTAGTTGCCGACTTAGGTTGCAAATTAGGTCTCCACGAATGTACCTTTGATTTAAACGGGATAATATATAGCCTATTTTCATTCCGAAAGTCCATTCTATGTATTAGTGAAAGAATTTTTTAAATCGGTTCAGTAGTTTTTGAGCTTACTCATTACAAACATACAAAAATACAAAAATACAAATGTTCTCTCTTTATAATATTATTAGTATAGACATATATACTCACATACATACAAAAATAATGTGTGTTGGCAGCCGTCCTCAAGAGCTAGCTCTCATTCTAGGTCTAATGTGCTACCATCATCAACCGCATCATCACTTACCTACAGTTAAGATAGTGGCCAAACTTTAGCTTATATAACATTAAAACAAATGTCAGATGCTGATATGATACCGCCTGAACATCTTCAGATACAGGAAAGAATACAGGTTTGTCTAACGTATATATGTTGTGCTAACAAAGTCAGCTGTAGCTATTTTGGACATAAAATGCACCCTACGGCTAGTAGATGAGGTTCTCTTGAATAAAAGGCCGTCAGAAGGAATAAAACATCAAATACGGTATTCAAAATTTAGGCTGATGTCATGATAAAGGTGGAACCAAACCGCTATGTGCGAGTTTAAGTTATGTCTACCATATATGGATGCCGACTCGACGTCTATATTATTTGATAAATAAATCTATGCAGAATATGTAACCTAAACCTTGGCAAAACTGTAGAATGAAACAGAATAAATATTTATCATACGTTTAAAATATCTGAGTGGTTCAGTTGTAATCGCTTAAGATAAGATTCTAATTTTACAAGATCTGATTGAATGATATATAAAATGTCTGCAATTGCATAGTTTGTGGCCATCTATTTTGCATGTATTATGTAATTGTAACCTTTTTAAAACTTGGTATTGCAATGGATTTAAAAATGTTTAAGCAAAATGTATGTATTAGCTACATACTCGTTGCTAAACCTATTTATAATTTGGTATAGATGTTTTTTTTATTTTATTGGTACTGTCTCGTCTACTTTGCATATTGGACAGGAAATCCTTAACTTTAATTAAATTTACGATGTCATAAACAAATCATTCAAATCACTTTACGTAACGTGTTACATTTGGATAAAGTCGATCACTTCGTTTTGAAATTGGAGCTAATATTAGTCTTTGTTGCCAATTTTACGATGTTGCCAGTAGTGGGATATAACCTTGTTGCCGGTGATGCAAATATCACCAAGACATCGTCTCGTATCGTACACTTTCATAACAATCCAATGATTGATTACATAAATTTGAATACTGATGCCGTTAAAATCAAATTAAATTCATCTGCGGCATCGGATAAAACACGTCTCTGAGGCCTGATAAATTACCGAAATTATGATTAAACGACTATTGCGTACAGCGTATGAATGCGATTCGATGCCATAGCGTAATGTTGCTTGTACTTATGCATTTTGCGAATTAATTAATAAAAGTGCCCCGCGGCTTCGCCCGCAAAGACTTCTGTTATTTACTTAAAACTTTTATTTTGTAAAAACCTTTCTATCGTAAAAGACATCAAAGAAGTAAAAGCCAAATCGGTTCAACCGTTTTAAAAGTTATTGCGTGACTAAAGAAAATAGGGATTCATACATATAAAACCCGAAAACCATATTAATTTTCAGACTTTTTTACCAACCCCTTACAAAAATCTCACAACACGTATTTACTTATTTATTTACAAAAGTACTTGTGTGAATTGTCGAATAAAATGACTATCCAAACTTTGAGCCCCCGCTTCATGTCCTTAAAGAGTGAATTTTGAAAAATCCTTTCTTAGTGGATACCTACGTCAAAATAACTATCTGCATGCCAAAATTCAGCGCAATCCGAACCAATATTGATTTCAGACTTTGTTACCCCTCTTCACCCTTTTAGGGGCGGCATTTCGAAAAAGCCTGATACACGTGTTTACTTATTTATTGACTGAAGTACTTGTGCAAAGTTTCGAATAGAAAATATTATCTTATCTTGTTTCTCCATACAAACTTTGAACCCCCGTTTCATCCCCTTCAGGCGTGCATTTTGGAAAATCCTTTCTTAACAGGTACTAACGTCATAATAACTATTTGCATGCCAAATTTTAGTGCAATCCAAAACAATATTGATTTTCACACTTTGTTACCCCGTTTCACCCTTTTAGGGGTGGAGTTTTGTAAAAGCCTGAAACACGTATTTACTTATTTTTTTACTGAAGCACTTGTGTGAAGTTTCAAATAGAAAAGACTATCTAATCTTGTTTCTTCATACAAACTTTGAACCCCCATTTAATTCCCTAAACGGGGTGGGTGAATTTTGGAAAATCCTTTCTGCGTACACACCCTTAAGTACTAAGACAAATATACCCTCTAAATTTCAAGTCTCTACAACTAGCGGCTTAGGCTGTGCGTTGTCTATCAGTCAGTCAGTCAATCAGTCAGTCAGTCAGACACAGTTAGTCAGTCAGTATGTCAGGACAAAGATTCTTATAGTATTAGAAGAAGAAGATTTATGCTGTAATATAAAAAATCTAATTACTATCTAAGTGTCTAATATGAATACCTAGTTTGTTATTGCCACATAACTTTGTTAACCGTCTGGATATTAGATCCTCGTATTAGATGATTTTTTTTAATCTTGTCAATTAAAACACAAGTCAAATATTTATTCCGAATTTTTGGACAATACACAAGTATATTTTTGCAAGCATGCTAAATCGTAGACGATCGTTATTGAACATCAAGTGCTCAAACGCAACGCAGCAAAAAAATAAAACATTTAACATATCTGCTTAACAGGACATCACAAATTACGCGGATGCATTGGGGCGTAGCACGTGGCCACAAAATACCCCATATTTTTCTTATTATTATAATTAACTTCATATAAAACCACGTTGTAATTATAATAATGGTTATTAAACACGTGTGTGTAAGTGGAGCGTGGGTTACGGTTTGCCCACTGTTGGTTTCCGCATGTAATTATCGCCATTGATTCTGCGGTCACTTTTCTGCTACTCAGGCACTAGGGACAGGTGGGACCCATGGGAAATGATAATGATTTCGTTTTCGTTAATGTTATTATTTCGGTATTTTATTATGTAGTAACTACACTGATGGCAGTTGCCGGCGTTTGCTTGCGGGGTAGCAAGCAACATGTAACAAAACTAGAAGGTAACTGGATTTTTGTAGGCAAAAAAATATATACACGGTAATTTGAGAACCTCCTCCTTTTTATTTTATTCGGTTAAAAATCGAGCTTTATTATCTTTTTTATATTGCAAATAGACTTGGCTACTATTTCAGAAGATGTCGGCAGAGTGACGAGGCGCTGGATTTGTTAAATCCTCATAGCACAACATAATCTATAGTACAACATTAGTATGCATGCAACCTGCATATTATTGGAAAAATTGTCGTGTATCATCTTAACAAAAATAGGTAATTATACAAATTTATTAGGCAATACATAATTTATTTACATATGAAATAATTATTTTCTGTCACTGCTTTTCTAGATATTAGTGTAAAAAATTACAAATAAAAACATTTGTTATTATTATTACATTAGGTAAGTACTTTAATTATTTTATTATTAAATCTTAATGTTAATACCATGTCTTACAAATTTAAAACCGTTTTAAAATTACAAAAAACATTAATTAAAATTATACAATTTTAGTCAAATAAGAAAGTCAATAGCAAATATATTACTTACTTCGAATAAAAATAAACATTAATGACTATAACCTGATTTTGTCCCTCACGTACCCACCCTACACCGAAAGACCCCATCACACTTGCGGCATTACCACGCTGGATTGCTAGAAAAATTTGCTGGACACCAACAGGTACCAACCTGACCGGAGATCGCGCCCCTTCTCCAACTATCAATCAAATAATTGTTGGTTGGTAAATTTATTTCGGTTCACAATTATTGACGGAGTAATCGCGTAACATACATAAAAAAAAGAAATATACAGTCGATTTGAGAACCTCCTTCTTTTTGGAAGTCCGTTGAAAAAGTCTTAGTCAAACTGTACCTACACATGTCAGACTAATAATTTAAATTGTTTTCGTAAATGTCATAATCAGCTTTTATCTCCTCCTACTCCTGCCTAATAAGCCTCCTGTCACTTGCCTTATTCACATCTGAATATGCTGATCTCATCCACCTCTTACCGCCTGAACGTCACTTACCAATCTGGCGTGCTGGTGATCTGCCAATTTATTTTTAACTAGCGCATACTTAGCGAGTGCTATTACGCTAAAAAAAAAAAAAATTGGCCAATACATTATTTTCCACCGACTTCCAAAAAGAAGGAGGATCTCAATGTTTTAAAAACTTTTTTTTTTTGTTTCTATGTTACGTGATTACTTCTTCAATTATAAACAGATTCTAATGATTCTTTTTTTAATCGCTAAGGTACCTTTTCAAAGTGGTCCCATTGTAATTTCATCTGATCTCTATATCTATCTATACCTATAGTATCTCCAGAGATATGACGATAAACGTCTCAAACATACTACTGAAATTGACGGGGCATCGAAGTCGGTTGTTTTAGTTTTTAAACTATCTTGATGCGAGGCTGAACGCGTCGGCGAGCGCCCCGCACTCAAGATCCTGAAGAAGGCCTTCGGATGAGGCCGAAACATATGTCGATCGCTATATCGACATCGCGTAAGTCACGTTAAATTCCCGTTTTAAATCTATAAGTTTAAAATGAACGTAAGTTTTTATAATATCTTGATTATTGTGGTTTGAAACCATCGTCGCATATTTAACTTTTTAATGAAACCGGGACGGGGGCAAATAGGTTGGATGATTTGAAAGTCTAAGCGGACATAGGTAGACACATTTTTTGTTCATGATGTATAATTATATATTACTGTACGTTTGCAAAGAACTACACCTTGGCACCTATACGGCGAGGGCTTTACTTCACCTCCATTAAACAAATCATACCAAGAGTCCTGCCCAACCCCATTCAAGTCTAACTGTACGGTCATCAAATTCTGGGGCTTTGATCGTTTGTCGATCGTATCTGACTGATCGTCTAAATACACGTCAAAAGAGATCTGAAATTATAAAATTACATTTATATAGTTAACTTGATAAATGTTGTCTGGCGGGATTTGATGTAATTTTATTAAGCCCGCAGTTTCCTAGGAGTTATTAAATTTCCTGTACATTTAGCATTAAATAAGAAGCAATTATATTTACTGTTATATACAATTCTTAAAATTTATTACTAAAACATATACTTAAAACAAACTGTTTTTGCAATAACCAAAATATTGGTCGTGAATAAGTCATAAAGTTTATTGATATTGCATTATCGAGATTTAATGTTGGATGCTACATACTACGCATTTTATTAATTAACATTTAATTAATATTTATCACCATAACTCGTGTTTTATGTATTTTAATGTAATTAGAAATCGACAATAATTTTAGAATCCGCTTAAGTTTATTTAAGTATCATTTACTCGTATATCGAAGAAAATAAATATTTTATCACATTAACAAATATATTGTTTATACAATTTTGACACACACTACTGCATACTAGTTACTTATATATTAGGAAATTTTCACACTGTAGTCGCATAGGCGACGACAAGCGATTAGTACGACTACAGTACGTACGTACCTACTGATATATGATGTGGTTACTATAAACTGTGTAATATATCTGGGGCATAGAGCGGTGCTACTAAATAAACGTGCTGCATTTTTGATGGGTCACCACTGAGCACTATCCTCCGGATGAAAGGATTTGAAAGAAAACTAGCATACAGATACACAGGTGCAGCTAATAGTTACTACGAAGCGCTCGCTAGAAGTTGCGTTACCACTGTACATTTATACTTGAACCAGTATGCCTATGTGCTAATCCAGGGTCCTAAACTGCTAACTACCCTTATACCAAACTTCATCAATATTGGTCCAGCCGTTTGAACGTGAAGAAGTAACAAACATATAAACACACTCACAACCTTTCGCCTTTATAATATTAGTGGGAAGTGGGTTTAGTGGGATGTACTGCGGCGCACGATGACCGACACCGTGTGGCCGCGCCCTTACATTTAGTCCTCAATCTATTAGTATGAGTTTACGATATTTTAGATTGGCATGTTCATTACCGTTAGCACAAATTGCGCTATCGGCGCAGATGTGCGAGATGCAAGCGTCGATGACGGCTTTTGTTGCATACTTATATGAAGATTGTTAAGCTAATGACGAGACTAATAGTTGTTGCCACGAACATTGATAGGTATTACATAAATAGTAAAGATAAAGTTTCGATAATAATAATATATACGTAGGTAAATTATTTTACGTCCTAAATACAGAGTATTGCGTTCTATTTATTATAGAGGACTTCTGCTAATCCAAAATTAATTGGCAGAGCACCTGGACATGTTATCTAGGTGGTTGCGGGTTCAAGTCCCGTCGGTAAGATGAAATTTTGGATTGTGTTTAACAATTTACAAAAATAGCCAAATCTTTTATGACTTACGTGTTTGTCAAGCCTGTCCTGATATTATCATTAAATAATGTGCAGAAATCAATAACTAAATACTCAGCGGCAAGTTAGATGAAGAAAAGATAAGCTGCCACTCAAAACAAGCGATGACGATGGAATAATATTTGAAAAATATTTAACCAAAAAATAATGTATTGCCCTAACTATCATACTAAATTATTCAACAAGATATTTTTCACTTATCTCGCTCTGCAATAACCTAAACATCCCATGAAGTTGTATGTTCGAAGCTTTCTCTTGAAAGCAAGCCATAGAGCTAATTCACACGGATCAACATCTATAGAGCGGTGAAATATGAAGCATCGTGCTCAATTATAATAGGTGTAATAAATAACGATGTGTCGATACTTGAATATGGATTATAAGGACGGCGCGGGCGGGGTGGGTGCAACCAAAGATATTTAATACAGAAGAGTCGCTTATTTATAGAAATATAAAACTTTATTAAGTATTTCGTTTGACCACTATTTATTACCTGTTGGTAAGAGACGATGTTTCCTAGAATTGAAACTGGCTGGAAAATGCTAGTATTTGGTCACAGAATTTTCCGATTTGAGGGTGGCACCTAGCCAGGTGGATACTGCAGTCTAGTTAACACCCCTACGTTGGAATATGCCATGAGTCGTGGGACTACCGGTAGCCGAAGAATCATGTTCATGTGCTTCGGGTTACAATAACGGGTTGGTTCAATATACAGCTACATAATTTTCTATGTATTTTAATTATTCATAACCCATCAGAAATTTTAAATTAATACGTTGCATGCATTCTTTTTTATTGAAAGATTACTCGCAATGTGGGTTGCACATTACTAGTATTCTTGTTAACCCCTCCAACTAAGCTAAATATGCTTGTGTCTGGAGTGGGTTCACGGCAATAGTGCAATGGGTGTGGTGGGGATCGAACTCACGACCTCTCGATTGCCAGTCCGACACTCTATCCATTGGGTTATTGCCGCCGTCCAACACTGATTTTTTGTGTGCACTCTGTATATAATAAATACTCTTTGTATTCAACCTCGGTAAATGATTGAATGATTCCACTCTCCTATTGTATCACCAATCGCACTTAATAAATGCCTCTCCAGTGTGTATTTATGGTATCAATTAAAATTATTGATCGATGACAATCTATGTTGGCTTCTATGTCTACATGAGATCTCTATCCTAAATATAAAAATGATCAAACCTATGAGAATGAGTATTTGATAGACACACTGAGAGGTCGCCTTAACTGTAACTAAAGACCATTCCAACTCACTTTAAATACATAAGGCGTGGAGAAGAAACTAGATAGGTACTGATACCATGCCCATAATATATCTGTGCAATTTTTTTTGTGAAATCGGTGAGGCCGCTTGACCGAGAAAAAGTCCCAAACAAACAAATATAGAAACTAACTTTCGCATTTATTGACCGAGCGAAGCAAAGATCTCCGTTTCAGCTTGGGCAAAAATACTTTCGGATATCTGTCTGGATGTCTGTACTTCTCTAACGCTCGCATTTCTGAACCGATTCTCGTGAAATATTGGGAGCAAGTTCGATAATTATACAGAATTTTTTGTCGATTCGGTTTCTGGTAAATTTTCAAAATGGATGGAAAAAAAAGGAATTGCAAACATAAAAAAATATATTTCTGCTTTGTCGAAAAATATTCGAAAATGTAACAATACTATTTTGTTACCCTTATTATGCATTTTTTTTTTGTCTGAACAACATTTTCATCCGATAAATTTCAAGTAACATTGTTAGATTAAACGATATCTACTTAAAAATTTGTACGTTATTAGCACTGATTCTAAGGACAACTGAACTTGCGTCAGCATATTATTGGTATATTCAATCAAAAACTTCATATTATAAATATGTTACGCATATCATCAAATAATGAAAAGCGTCTTGGGCAACTGTCGGTAATGACGCCCGTCCATAAAGTGTTGTGAAACGACTTGCTCGAGGGCATTTCTGACGGCTTGTCGTAAATAATTGGAAGCGCACTGTTTAACTAATACCCGATCTAAACACATAATTCCTCTTTTTGAATTGAGTCATAAATTGTCGAGAAATACGATATAGTGCACTTTGAACGTGGGTAGAGCGAGGAACACCTAAATTAACAATGCCAATTCGTATTCGCAACTTTAAGCAGCATGTTGCAGCATTTGAGCCTACTTTGGCTCACTGACTTATAAAGTGGTAGATATCATATTTAGAAACAGATAAAGAAGAACCGGTCGCCGTTACGTCCGCCCACATACGCTGGCAGGTTTTAGGTTATCCTAGACGGGAAATAACGTAAATACTTAAAAACAACGACATAGCTGCATAAAATGATCATCTTGCCGCTGAAGTCTTTTGCATGTATGTAAGTACTTTTTATTGAAAAAATTAATACCGAATGAACTATCATCACCACAACTTATAACAAAATGTGTTTGTAATAATTCAAATAGTTTAAAAACTAAAAAAAACTGACTTCACATGCCGCGTGAGTCAGTTTCAGTGGCAAGTTTCAGATGTTTATTTATCGCCATATCTTTGGAGATCATCTGAAGATCTTATCAGACGTTGATAACATTAATGAGAACCTCCTTGGATCACCTCCTTTTTGGAAGTCGGTTGAAAAAAATAATAAATTTTAGCAACGGTTATAAAAGTGATTATAAGCTACCCTGGTGGGATATTGATTGACCAGACCATTACTAGTTTATTTCCAGTCAGCCTTGAAGTAATATTCCTCTATGTATATTACCGTGTATATGCTCTCAGCTCGCCCGCGGTGGCGCTTTATGACCACTGTCCGATGAATACCTTAATGTTGCGCTCTGATGACATCAAATTATACACACCTTAAAGCTTCTTCAAAATCGTTAGTTATCTTCGCAACAAGTAATCATCGCTAACTGGTACTTATTACAAGCTTTTAACTTTCCGTGTTAGTATGAATGTATGTATGTATGTTTGTGTGGGACAAATCTAGGAAGCTAAATTAGAACCACTTCCTGACGCTCGGTTGGAATTGGACTCAAATTTGGTATACTTGCGTATCTTTGGTGACAAATAAATAATATGGTACAATCGAGCTGAACCGACGATGGGGCCTGTAGGCTCTAAGTGACTGGAACTTTGTACATTGCAAATGGTAGGACACTCAAATTTTTATGTGGGCTAGTATTTATAGTTATCATTATAACTTTTCATTACACATCATATCGTCTTTACAAATAGTTTGTTTTGAAAAAGGTTTTGACATTTCATTTTTTTTATTACATTCATCAGCAAGATTTAATAACTACGAGAAAATTAGTAGCTACGTTTGTAAAATCCAGGAGCTTTTACAATACATAAAAACACAGTTTCAGAAAGTATCGGTAGGTACTACAGAACTCCTGATCATAACAATAAACCGAGCTACGCAAAATTGATGTTAGAGATGCAACTACTCTAGCCACGTACAACTAAAACAAGTTCCACCGATTCGTTCTTGTAATATCGGTGTAATTTATTTAATGTTAGAAATAGAGCTCGCCAGCTCCACAAAGAATATTGGCTTTCACAACGGAACCCGGCATATTTATGTGCCGCGAGATTTTGCTCGAATCGATTCACGAGAACAAAACATTAACGCGAACGAGCGCCACTTTAATCCTAATTCTTGAGTGTAATAGCTTTTTAATTTGAATCGATGAATCGTGCACTTATAAAACTCCAGTTCTGCCTTTATAAGTTCGTAACATGCTTGTGACATTGTGCGATACAATCGACACGTGTCACATAAGATCACAAGACAAAATGTTGTGTTTAAAAACTTGCTGATAAATATCGTAATTCTGTGTCTATGCTGTCCCTATACTTATAAATATTGCATGGTGTTAAATTATTTTATCGGTGTAGTCATGGCTAGCTTATGCTGAGTATCACCTGCGCAGAGGTAGGTAATCATCGTTGCTGGATCAGACGAGTTTTTTTTCTAAACTATGCGATATGTAATTTTTGTGCTGCAAAATCGTCGGGCAAAGGTGCTTAGAATTGCATAGGGTTCTATTATAGCGAACTAGTAATTTCGCAGCCCACTGGCACGTTTCCCTAGTATAGCCTTAAGCTAATTCCGTTACTAGGAATTATGAGTGGTAGTCGTGTATTACACCTGCCCATGGAAACAGTTCGCGTAATTACGTTAATTGTTCGACTATAAGTACATTCATTCAACTATTATCGCTAGATATGCGGCTGGGTAACGAAGAAAAACATTTTTAGTCTTTATATTAATTAAACGTCGAGCAAAAACGCATTCTACTTACGAAGGAACTACCTACTTAAGTGGAAGACAACGGTTGATAAAACTAATTGTGTTTGTACGTTAATGGCAGACTATCATAATTCTTTGAATGTCTGCAGTGGACCCCACAACTATTTTAGTAGAGAATACCTAACAATTAAAAAAAATACAAACATAACATTGTCAATTTAAACATAACGTTAAAACGTTAACGTTAACGCTAAAAAAAGTGGGTACAAGATAATTATTTAATAATTTTATTGGAAATAACGATTTCAAAAAATGACAAAGTTTATAGGTACCTATATGATTGGATGTTTGGTCCTCAATCACACAAAAGCGGCTGAACGTATTTGGCTTAAATTTGGCACACATATAATTATTTTAGAACCTGGATTACTATAAGGTTACTTTATAATGCGGGCGACGCTGCGGGTGCGGTCAGGTTGTAAGTAATTAATATGAAATAATACATAATTTATATAGTAAGCCAGAATTTAAGTGTAAGAGTAAGAAGCAAAATTTAAGTTTATTAGTAGTTTAATACATTTAAACATTATAAGAAAGTATAGCAGTTAGTAGAGCCTTAACAATAAAGTAAGTATCCAATTATTTAACGGCAATGTAGAATACCTACTTGGATTATTTTGTATTTTTTTTCACATTTTCTGCAGCATTTAATTATAATGTGGATCTCGATTACATTGTTAGAACACGTTCCTTAACGATGTGTAAACTGCAAAAAACATACAAGTACAGTAGTATTATAAAAATATTAAAATAGTATATCAAACTAATTCCAATTAACGATATATGAAAAATATAACAGTTATTATAAAATACCGTAATTAATAAAGTGTTTTCGGATGATAGGACTTCTGCTAGTCCGCTTGGGGCGGTAACTCCACATTATCATTTTTTACTGAACCGTAAAATATAAAATATGTTTGCCGGTGTAAAAGAACATTTTTAGCGCACTACCCATTTTCCTCAATTTTAACAAGAGCATTTTATCGATGTTCTGCCTGACTTGCTACCAAAAAGTAGCTTGCTACCATCAAGGAGAAAATCTGCCGCCTACTTTACGGTGTTCTAACAGCATACAGCTTTTAAGAGGCAGAACAGTGGAGGCCTAGCATGTTCACCATCATCGACCTGACCATCGCTTACCACCAGGCGAGATAGTGGTCAAACGCTAGCCTATTAGATAGAAAAAAGCTGGAAACAGCGACCGAATACAGAGTTTTTTTATGGTATAAGGTAACAGGACAAGCGATGACATCTACCTATTACAGATACATTGGCAATGCACTGCGCACTTGTTTGTTACCTTGAGACATAAACACGGGTAGTCTGTGGTTTCAGCTGTTCGCAAAAGTCACTGGATACTCTGCGCATCTAATATAATAATGTGTTCAGGATGATGTTGAAACTCCCACGATTTTGCAGTGCCTCCGGTATGTTTGCCGATAACCACACAGATGGCTTCCATGCCATCATCAGAAAAAAGGTGGCGTCTCTGGTTAGAAGGCTTCGGGGGAGTGACAATAGCATCCTGAAAGTTATAGCGGATGACCCGCATGAACCTGTGTTCAGGCATCTTGTGCGAACTATGATTTCGCAGAAGATGCCTCCGAAATAAATGACGCATTAATGTTAGCTTTCCTTATATTATAAGTACTAACCATATTTTCTAAGTAAGCTACTAACAATAATGAATCTTTTTGTTGTCCGTAAATAAAAAATATATATATATATAAACAGTGTTACTTATAAACGTTACGTGTAAAATTTTGAGCAATTGCTGAACTATTGATCAAGGAAAATCTCACTCATAAACGGTAATCAAAGTTGAGAGGTCGTTAAGAATTACATTGACATCTCGAGGTTAAGTCTCAAATGCCCTGAAATGTAATATCACTGGACACATCTCCATTGAAACTGAAAAATATTTCTATTTCACGGCTGAATTAATTAGTATTTTTTTTTGTTTTTTAAGAGTTAATCTATGATTGAGTATCGTTAATATCAGTCTTAGAGTCAGCGCTGTCGTGACACGCAAATTCCAAAAGTCAAGAGTTTTGGGGTCCACAGTATCTGTTACAATCTTTGTCGCTTACCTGACCTTACCTTAATAACTAAAAAAAAGATTAAGGAGCTAGTATAACGGTAATGTAAATTTTGAAACATGATCAAAGGTCGAAGGACAAACTCCTATTTTAATCAACCAGTTTTCTATTATTTGTTTCAAAACACACCATTCATATATTAATAGTAATTATGATGTTAATCTATAAAAGGTGTAGTTATCGCGTGCGCAGGCGTCCAACAGGTTTCATAATACCAAGATGCTGTCAGCCAGTCGGCTAATTGACGACGCGACATACGATGCGTTACAATTATGGCACATCAGGATATTAATTGGCAACACCGTGGTGCGATCTTGACCTAGCACACTGTTGAGTTGCCAGTCATCGTAATTATTACCATATTTTATTACTGTTTTAGTCTAAGTACAGTGAATATACTTATCCTGTACCTACCATTCGTGTTTTGTCTTGCTTCATCTAGTCAACCCTCGTTTGCTTGGAATGGATCCAGCTCAAAGCCGCTTTTAATTCTACTTTCCCAATTAAAGTTTCTGTATATTCTTTTCTCTCTTTACCTATCTCTCTTTCTTTCTCTCTGTCTCTTCCTCTCTCTCTCTCTCTCTCTCTAACTATGCCTACTCGTATACCGAGCGAAACCGAGGTCTCCGTTTAAGCTTGCGCAGAATGCTTCCGTATGTCTGTGCTTCTCTAAAGGTACGGCCACACCGTTGCGATCTGCAATCTGCGGGTGCGGGCACAATCTACTTTTCAATTGTTTTCTGATCGCCTTAGATCGCGTTTGGTTTAAACCAGTCGGTACAAATACTACTGCACTATCTGATCGCGCCCGCCCCCGCCTCCGCAGATCGCACTGGTTTGACCGTACTTAAAGGTCGCATTTCTCAACCGTTTCTCGTGAAATTTTGTGATCAGATGCGTTAATGATATAGATTTTTTTTTCTTCGAATTAGCTATTGGTTTTTTTTTTAAATGGTCCACCATTTAAAAAAAAAACCAATTGGGATTGACGCAACTTTTTTTCTGCACAACTTTTTCATCCGATAAATTTGAGGCGTCGGGCGTTGTATGTTATTCAGTTTTATGCATAGACGTATTAAAAAGGAATGGTGTACTGCAGATGTTTTGACAAGTTCAATTTAATCCGCATGCTTTAACAATAAGGTTGTAATTACTTTGTAGAACAAAACGGCCTAATTGAAAGACACCCGGGTGGGAGTGTGTCCTTGTCTAGTGCTATAGGTATATGTTTTATACTATATGTATAGTATTTATACAAGTTATCCATACAAAGAAAGCGACAAACTCCGTTCTAGGTCGGTCTCATTGGGGCCGGTGTACGCCGTCAAGTTTAATGTAAAATAGCAGGTCTGTGGTTTTATACTATGCAAAGACAACATTTCGCGGTCTACAGCTCACAGAGCCACAAGTACAATAATCAAGCTGAAACACGGAGTTCCAAGTACACGTCTGCTATTGCTTCTAAAATTTCAAACGCATATTTGTGTTTGTTATAGTATGTAAGTTTATGATAAAGGTACGGATACACCGCAGCGTCCTGCATGCGCGTTATAGGCGGCGATCAGATATCGCAGTAGTATTTGACCCACTGGTTCACACTAAAAGCGATCAGAAAATAATTTAAAAGTACTGAGATCGCACCCGCAGATCGCAGGACGCCGCGGTGTGGCCGTACCTTAAAGTGGGCTGAATAATTTAAATTACATTTTTGCACGAAGCAGTCTGTATATATGAAATAAAATATACTATGGAACGCATAAAAAGCTTAGGGCACAAAAAGCAGTTTTTAATTAAACATTATTATTATATTATATTACATAATTATGTTATAAGTTTTAATAAGGTTCGTTATAGTTTTATAAACGTTTCTACTGAATGGCAGCACTAGATAGATAGTGCGGTACTTTATAAATGCAGTACGATAGAATGTGCAAGCGCCGCGCATCGATCGCGTGCCGTTTATAACGGTCTTACCTAGCAGCTGATCCTTGCTATTTTCGTTTAATTATTCTCAATAATTTATCAAAAACTACTGGACGGATTAAATACCAATAATCAAAATAATGAGCTAATATACATATTTATGGGTTACAAGTGTTATTGCTAAAGATATATATTTTAATAACAAGTCTTTTTAATGTTTTCAACCGACTTCCAAATAAAACGAGGTTCCCAATTCGTCTGTATAATGTTTTTTTTAATATTTTTAACACGATTACGCCGCCAATTTTGAACCGATTCGAATGATTCTTCACTTCGTATGTAGGTAGGGTAGCTAAGTACATATTTACTTTTCATATTATTAAATATTTCCTTTTTTTTAATATATTTTACGACGAAACTCCAATTGCAATAGCATTTACCGACTTGCTCCACACTTTATTTCCAGACCTTTCATGTAATCGATTTAATAGATTCTCCAGCCAGTTGACTTACCAATAGCAATTTATCAATCGCGATAATCATGTTAAGCCAGAACATGCAAAGCGGCGCTGGCTAGTCTATTCACCTATTCAGCGACTTAGCGTAATGTATAGTAGGGCAACTACGGGGCACCGGCGCTGTCTAATTAGCCGCGTTTCTAGTAATTTGACGCGAGTCTTGCTGCCTAATGAATGATATCGCACACGTCCATCGGCCGCGTCTAAGACTCGTGCCTTCGCCCGCGCATTAGGGAAATCTACCATTCTCCAGATAAACGGAAAATTATTCCGCTGTTAGATTCGGGTTTAATTAGCTGCTCATTCGTTCGTTTAAATAGTAGATTGTAGACGGAGATCGTAGGTAGGTAAGTAGACTGTTTATTAAGGAAGTACCTAGAGGGCTTTGTATTTGGAGGAAAAGCATTTTGATATCTATTTTCATCTATATATATATAAAATCCATAGTCCTGACTGACTGACTGAGATATCAACCCACAGCCCAAACCGCTGGTCCTATAGACGCGTGAAATTTGGAGGGTGTGTTCTTTGTGAATTTAGGCATCCACTAAGAAATGATTTTAGAAATTCCACCCCTAAGAGGGTGAAACGGAGGGTTGAACTTTCTATGAAACTTTTTATTCTCTGGGTCAATTGTCTCAAAAATTGGAACACATACTCTTCAATTACAATTACGAGACACGTGTATCACAATTTTTCCAATATTATAGCTTACGCGTTTGTCAGACTAATATATCAACGCGTTGCCTAAACCGCTGGTCTTAGACACATGAAATTTGGAGAGTGTGTTATTTGTGAAGTGCAAGTATCCGCTAAGAAAGGGTATTTCGAAATTCCTCCCCTAAGAGGGTGAAATGGAGGGTGGAACTTTCTATGATTTTTTTTATTTTCTGGGGCGCTTGATCGACTTGAAAATTCGTACACATCATCTTCAATTAAAATGATGAGACACGTGTATCACAGTTTTCCTTCGCCATCAACCATCCCTTACGCGTTTGTCTGAATTTTATATCAACGCATTGCCTAAGCTGCTGGGTTTAGACTCATGAAATTTGGAGAGCGTTTTCTTTGTAAAGTGTAGGCATCCACTAAGAAATAATTTTTCCGAAAATCCAACCCTAAGAGGGTGAAACGGAGGGTTGAACTTTCCATGAAACTCTTTATTCTCTGGGTCAATTGTCCCAAAAATGTGTACACATACTCTTCAATAACAATTATGAGACACGTGTATCACAGTTTTTCCAAAATCATCCCTTACGCGTTTATCGGAATAACATATCAACGCATTACAGGCAAAAAAATTGTTGAACTAACATTCGTAAATCCTCATTGAGAATTACATAGAACACTTAACGCTAAATGGTTCTGTACATCACAGCAACAGCGAGGTTAATGTCTATTCAACGTGCATCAGTCGGCAAAATTGATTATAGACATCGTCGGAATCCGACAGACAGTGTTCTAATGCACTAAGGTACCTCATTCTAGTCTATCATCTAGGCAAACAGCCGTCTGTAAATTACTTCTACCTGAATTGTTACCTAACTGCCTACCTATATGTATTACGAAATATTTAACTGTTATTAATAATGATTTTACACTGTGGTATAACAGTCGTAATTGTGTATTGTATTCGCGAATGAAGCTTACTTTACTATACACTTTATAAGTTGTAGACTTCTGCAGTGTAAGTAGATAAATGAAACAGGTGAATTATTTAAAATAGAAAAAACTTGACTGCGTGAAACATTCATAAGTATTTTTTTTAATGAGCTTTTTTCTAGCCGATGACGCTATTACCTTTCAAATATCTGATCAATTCGAAATTCGGTATCCTTTTACTTCAACAATATTGTAAAAACATGGTAGCATTGACACAGAAAAGATAATAGTCCGCATTGACCTGATGCTAGTAAATCACCTAGTGTCTGCAGAATACTCAATTCCTTACCAACTTACAGCAGAAATATCAATTTTTAGAAGTCTCAATGAACTGTTAACCTATACATAGATCAGTCGGGGGTGGTTAAATTTTGAATTTTAGTATTAAATTGTTTATTATAATCTTAATATACCCAGTATTACACTCACAATTAAGACGTATCTAACGACACCTCTCAAGTTGAAATGTATCAAGCCGATTAGGCTACAGACCATGCCCAAGAAATATACGCACATACATGCATTTGAAAAACATAACTCGTCTTATGGCGCAGTCGGGTAATAACAGGATTTATAAAAAATATAACAACAAGAACTTTCTAATGGCGGCCATAAATTATATATTTGAAGTGAAATCTTCTTTAGCGGCGTTGTGCACTTTTCTTGGGATGGGTAAAAAATGTTAAACTCGCGTCACGGTCACGTGTCCTGAGACGAAAATTCGTCAGACGGGGAGTGCAGGGCGCTTGCGCGAGGTGTAATTCCAAAATATTCAAAAATGACGTATTCAAGTTTTCACTTCTGACGGCACTCCCGTTGTGCAACCCGTTGTTTTTAACCGACTTCACAAAAAAGGAGAAAGTTCTCAATTCGTCTGTATGTTTTTTTTTGTGTGTATGTTACGCGATTACTCCGTCAATTGTGAACGGATTCAAATGATTATTTTTTTAATAGGTAGGGTATGTTTCCGAGGTGGTCCCATTTTAATTTTATCGAAATCTGATTAGTATCTTCTGAGATATGGAGATAAATATCTCAAACACAGGAGAATGTACTGGTTTTAGAAGAAGAGCCCCAAAAAGATTATAAACAATGGAGGTTGCTATTGCATATACTTTTGAAGACTAAAAAATATGACCTTGAATAATGTTTTTACATCTTTCTTCACGTTGATTTTGGTATTTAACCCTCGACGCAAAACGAACCGCGGATGTAAAAAAAAAATGGCGCAGTCGCAGTATCTTGTTACTTTAATGATATTGCAAAAATATGGTAAGCTTGATCTAATTCTGAGACAATTGGAACTCCTGGGAATGGTCTCAATGTACAAAGTTATACATATGCTTTGATTATAAACTAGGATTACAAATACAAATCAGTCGGGGGTGGTTTTAATTTTTTTAATTTAAGTATTATTGACAGATATTCTTACGGTAACTGTGAGCGAGATAGAAGCAAAGATGGGGAGAATTAATTTGTCTTCACAGGAATGTTCTACCAGGAAAAGTCTTGTTAATGTGCAAAGTATTTGAGCATACCTAATATTTTTGACATGACATGACGTTTGGCGAAGATGGCGGCCATATCAGTCCCGCCCGCGACACTGCATACATAAATAACTCAGAATTATGAACGTACTTTGTACCAACCAACACTGCAATAAAAATTATAACATACATAATACCTCAGATTACATAATATTTACTACGTAAATAATACTTTCCGTTGTTAGGTTGGCTACACAGTGCTTTCATAATTCGGGTATTAACAATGTGTCAACAAACAATGTGTGCCAACTCTTATAACGTAGTAGAGTGATTCAGACTGTGTGGGCCATAATTAATGTTAATAATAGCAAATAATACTTTTTAATATTCATTTTGGAATACAACTAGTCCGTGTTATAAAAGTATTTGGAATTATTGTAATAAAATAGACAATTAATTATTGTGTGTGTCAGATGCTTTTATTTCACAAGGCCATTTTGGACATTGTCCTTTGATACCTTGATGATATCATTATGACTAGTGAATATTTTCACTAGCGCGGCATTTAAAGTCAATTTTTTAGGGTTCCGAACCCAATGGGTACCAAATTAACACTTTCTGAGACTTTGTTGTCCGTTCGTCCGTCCGTGTGTCTATATGTGCGTACTTTACAGATGTACCTTCTTAACCGTAATAGGTACATACTTGAAATTTTCACAAAGTATATATCCGTCAGTGTATAACGGCCCAGACACGAAATTTAATAGATGCATGTAATTTAATTAAAACTTGTTTTGCACTAAAAAGGGTAAAATAAAATCTTTAAAAAAAATAACAACTACTTCATTACCTACCACAAACAGGCACTCAAAAGCGAAAAAAAAATAACTTAATATAATTATTATATTAATATTTACGTAATTAACATACAGCCGGTGCCAGCCAAGTCTAATAGGTAGTAGATAAATACTACCTACATGTATCTACCTACTTACTACTACTACATATATAGTATCTATGTACTATCCAATAGACTTGGCTGGCACCGACTTCAAATAGATAAGTGGGTAGCGCTTATAATAATTATATTAAGTAATTTTTTTTCCACTTTTTGGCTTTTGAGTGCCTGTTTGTGGGAAGTCGGTTTTTTTTTAAAGATTTTATTTGTTTAGGAGTTAAACTATATATATTCATATTAAATATAAACATACGTATACTTTTAGTTCCACTAAATAGATGTTACTACCTGAAAATTTTACCTACTTACCGTCTGATAATAGTGTAATAAGTAAGAATCTCTAGATCACTTTTGTTAAAAAGCAGCATGTTGAAGAAGTCGACTCGTATATTTACATCAAGACTTAGAAGTACGATTATGAAAAGTTATTATTTTATTTTATATTTGAAAGAAAAACCCGTGCCGTTATCTATTACCATTCGTGAATTATCAAGTTCAAATATTTTTTTATTTAAAAAAATGTTTATCACATTAAAATATAAGATAAAAACATTGCAGTTTCTCTTCATTTTCAATCTAGTAACATTTTAATTATTTAAAAATCGTATACCCATATAAATTTCGCATCTGCCCTGTTATTGAATTTGTCGTAAGACTACTTACTGTCATGAATAAGTTTTCAGTTATACTATAAATTTAAATTATTAAAAAACAATAAATATCTTTAAGTTAAAGGCTACTAGATACCAACGCAGAAATGACTTTTTGATATTGGTCAACCACTGTACAACATCAATAAATAAACTGGAGTACAGAAGTCGCAAGTCGCAACAGTTATGTTTTGTCGCGGCGCGGCAGACGACAGGGACCGGTTGTCGGCAATTCGACGCACTAAATAAATAATTATTTATCGCTGCAGAGACACTTTTATCGTACAATTTGTCAAGGGACACGCTGGCAACATTTTGGCTAAAATTTGCCAAAGAGTAGTATTTGCAACTACATTTGCATTTCAGGTAACTTGAAAAGTTAAAACACCAATTCAACTATAGAGCAAAAAGTTCTGCGCGACAAATAAGGTAATACCTATGTGCACAATAAATTAACTTATTCCACAAAACTTGGTCTGTGTACTGATTATTATTTATTAGGAACAAAGGCAATGTTGAGTTGAATGAATGGTTCATTTGCCGTATATATACTGCACTTTGAAGTAAAAATATAAAGATAAGGTAAATAAATTGACCTTCATAAAAATGAAAACCTATAAGTACCTAGCGTATTCATTTTATTTTTATTCTTACCAGGACCTCGTATTTTATTATTTATATTATAACTAAACGTTTTTACGCTTAGTTTTGAAATGTTGTATTACTAAGGGTTCTGTGAGAACTGTAGACCTCGCGTGCCCGTATAACCATGGAATAACTGACACTTTCCCCTTTCCCATGGCTTAGCAAAGCCATTTCAGAGTTTGGGCTTTTGCCAAACTTAGGGATATTGGTTTTTAGCGATTACTCGCGTTTCCTTGGTTCGAGGAGTTTGAATCTGGTGTCTGCGGATTTTTGTGAAGGTTAAGAGAACTGCGTAGTCAGATTGGTACAGGGTAGGCGAAAAATTTCCAAAAAAAAATCAAAAACTGAAATTCGTTCATATATAACGCTACAGCAAACTTTACTCCACTCTTCCTTCCACTTGGAATTTTTTCGAATTTTTTTCGCAACATCTTATGTAGACAGTTTGCGTAAAAAGAAGTCCTTGGTATGCCTCTCCAATTTGAGTGAAATCCTTTGATAAATAACGCTACAGCACATTTCCCCCCTTTTACTTCCACCGCTTCCCCTTTTCGATTATTTTTGCAACATTTTGTATAGAATGAAGGCTTTAGTGTGCCTCTCCAATTTGAATAAAATCTGTCGATAAATAACGCTACACCAAACTTCTCCCTTTTTCGCCCAATCAAAAAACGCGGTCAGACAGACAGACAGACAAACATCAGGACAAAAAAATATTTGTTGAAACTGAGACTCTACACTCGATCACTACGCTCGGTCGGTTAATTAAAAACAGATAAAAATATAACATGTGAGAATAAATTGGAATTAATAGTGATCTAAACTCAAAATGAACTTAACTTCGAATTGACTTTAATTACTACTTTTATCAACAAAAAATTTTAGCATTATCATTTCTTGTCACCGGCTAAATACACAAACCGTGTCGATTAATACAAACATACAAAGCTATTATCCTATATTCTATAGATAAATAATTCAGACGGCATAGAATGTATTTGTACCACATATACTTACAACGCAATGTATGGATATGATGATCATGCATTAAAAATATTAACTTTGATAAATATAATACAAGTATTAAATATAAATTTGGAAATACTTCTCTGCATCATAAAATGTTATTCTTTGACCACTGATTCGGCGCAAACAACTTCAGGCTAATTACTCCGGCGAGGACTCACGACTCTCTCTCGTTTAAAAGGTTTAAGCTGCGTCATTTGTTGCTCCCATAATGGACTGATAACGACACAATTGCTGTTTTTTCCTCTACTTATTATTACTCAATGATTGGCTATTTTAAGCATTTGGAAAATTGTAACAGATTTTTCTTATAATGGGTATATTTTTGTTATTATATGGCTATGTTGTTATCAATATCATCGTTAATGTCCCATAAGGCAAGGATTAATTTATATTTATAAATTAAGGATTTACATCAAGGATTGTTATCAAATTAGTGCATTCAGAGACAAAAATACTAATTTACTATCATGATGATACTCATCATCATCATTATCAGCCGGTGTCCGTCCACTGCTGGACGTAGGCCTCTCCCAAGGTGCTCCACTGAGCCCGATCTTCGGCTCTTCTTTTCCAGTCACTGCCCACCGCTTTGCGTATGTCGTCGCTCCACGGTCAAACGACGTCCTACGCTACGTTTGCCGATTCGCGGTCTCCACTCCAGGACAAGTCTACCCCAACGGTTGGTGATGATAATAAAATGTTGTTAATGGATATTTATAACAATTAGAAGTTAATCTCTTAAACTATTTACACACGTAAACCGATCGTCTGATCTAGGTGCATATTATTTTCAATTTATTTTTTCGCATATGATATTCAGGCGGCTACGAAGTTGGTCGTATTAACAACACTTGGTAGAGCTATAATGTAGTTTTTTAGGGTTCCGAACCCAAAGGGTACCAACGAAACCCTATTACTAAGACTCCGCTGTCCGTCTGTCTGTCTGTCTGTCTGTCTGTCTGTCCGTCTGTCACCAGGCTGTATCTCATGAACCGTGATAGTTAGACGGTTGAAATTTTCACAGATGATGTATTTCTGTTGCCGCTATAACAACAAATACTAAGAACAGAACAAAGTTAAAAATTAAAGAAAAGTTTACAAAAAGTTTTTTACGATAGCGCAGCGCCACCTATCTAGCATCAAAGATGGCGCGCTATCGTCTTTACCTTAATCTGAATATCGGAAGCGGCTCCAACGATTAAATAAAATTTAGTATACCTACAGGGGATTTCGGGGGCGATAAATCGATCTAGCTAGGAGTCATTTTCAGAAAATGTTGTTTTATTCTTGTTTTCAATAATCAACTTTATTGATAATCAACTTAAAATATGACTCTTCCCGACATCTATTGGCGAGTAGAAGTACTGTTTCAGTAAAGCAGTTAGTTGCTCTCAATTAAAAAAAATAGTATTATTATTCGTCAATAGATGTCGGGAAGAGTCATATTTGTCTGTTTAAGTGGCAAAAAATACCGAGCAAAGCTCGGTCAACCAGATATTTAATAATATTAATTACTACAATTACTATTTAAAAGTGTAATTGGTATGGCGCCAACAGGCTTCAATAAAATTCCTAAATCTTTAAAGGACATGGACAATATTATGTTTAAAAATAGGCTAAAACAATTTTTAATTCAGAAATGTTATTATGGTATTGACGAATTTTTAAGTGACAAATTATAATCATTATTATTATTTTCATGACATTATGCTGTATCCTTTTTATTTTATAATTCAATTTAGTTTATAAGAATGACCAGTGTAATATGTATTTAAATTTGGATTATATGTATTGAGTAAAGCAGCGCCATCTGCAAAGTTTGCACGCCTGTTAAGGCAAAACATGACGATCGTTTGAATATTTTGTCAGAACATTTTGTTATACGCATGTTTTACGCAAATAAAATATCTTTATCTTTATCTTATCTTTATTACTACTATTACTATTACTACTATATAATACTAATCTACCTTTGTGTTAACGTTTACTTAGTTGGTGTTAGAAGTTCGTTAGAAATTCGATAGATGGCGTTCGGAACCCTCCGTGTGCGGGACAAAAGTCTGACTCGTACTTTTATTTTCTTTCATGATAAATTAGCATTTTGAATATGATTTGGAAAAGCGATAGCACTATAAGAACTGCTTTTTGGTAACCAAAACATATCATTAAAGAAAGCTTAAGGTAAGAAAATGAATCAGCATTTTTGTCGCTTTAATCAATCAATTCTGTTTTTTTGGTATATATTTACATATATAATCATTTATAAATAAACTAGAAGTGCCCCGCGGCTTCACCCGCGATAAAAACTTATTTTATTAACTTAAAACTTTTCTTTTGTAAAAACGATTCTATCATTAAAGACATCAAATAAGAATTAGCCAAATCCGTTCACACGTTTTCATGTTATCACGTGGCTAAGGCGATTCGGGATTCATTTATAAAACCCGAAAAACCCAAATTTTCAAACTTTGTTACCTTTTAACCTACCCCATTTCAAAAAATCCTACAACACGTACTTTTTCTCATCTTGTTTCGCCATACAAACTTGGAATCCCCGTTCCGTATCCGGGAGCAATTTTGGGAAAATCCTTTCTGAGCGGATACCTACGCCATAATAACTATCTGCATTCTAAATTTTAGCGCAATCCGAAACAATATTGATTTATAGACTTTGTTACCCCAGTTTATCCTCTTAGGAGGGCATTTTGAAAAAGTCTGAAACTCGTATTTACTTATTTATTTACAGAAGTACTTGTTTGAAACGACGATTAAAATGACTATCCAAACTTTGAACCCCCGCTTCATCCCCTTGAAGAGTGAATTTTGAAAATAACTATAATAAAATATAAAATTTGAAACAATATTGATTTCAGACTTTGTTAACCCACTTCACCCTTTTAGGGGTGGAATTTCGAAAGAGCCTGCAACACGTATAACTTACTTAAGTACTTGTATGAAATTTCGAATAGAAAATACTATCTAATCTTGTTTCTCTATACAAACTTTGAACCCCCGTTTCATCACCTTCGGGTGTTAATTTTGGAAAATCCTTTCTCAGAGGTAGCTAACGTCGTAATAACTATGTAATAACTATCTGTATGCCAAATTTCAGCGCAATCCGAAACAATATTGATTTTCACACTTTGTTACCCCATTTCGCCCTAGTAGGGGTGGAATTTCAAAAAACCTAAAACACGTATTTACTTATTTTTTTACTGGAGCACTTATATGAAGTTTCGAATAGAAAAAACTAGCTAATCTTGTTTCTCCATACAAACTTTGAACGCCCGTTTCATCCCCTTCAGGGGTGAATTTTGGAAAATCCTTTCTCAGAGGTACCTGACGCGTCGTAATAACTACCTGCATACCAAATTTCAGCGCAATCCGAAACAATATTGATGTTCACACTTTGTTACCCCATTTCACCCTCGTAGGGGTGGAATTTCAAAAAAACCTAAAATACGTATTTACTCATTTTTTTACTTGAGCACTTGTGTGAAGTTTTGGATAGAAAAGACTATCTAATCTTGTTTCTCCATACAAACTTTGAACCCCTATTTCATCCCCTTAAGGGGTGAATTTTGGAAAATCCTTTCTTAGTACGTAATAAGACGAATATACCCTCCAAATTTCAAGTCTCTACGACCAGCGGTTTTGGCTGTGCGTTGTCTGTCAGTTATACAGTCAGTCAGTCAGTCAGTCAGTCAGTCAGTCAGTCAGTCAGTATGTCAGGACAAAGATTCTTATAGTATTAGATGTGTAGTATAAAAATGTTGAGACCTACGCAAGTTAATTTCACCCGCCAATCGTATGTAGGTACCTATAAATAGTACCTACATACGATTAGGTACCTATAAATTTAATCATGCTTTTGAACGATAACATTTGCATCCAGCATATATAATAAATATATGGCACCATTTCTTTTGCCAGTCAAGATACTTTACAAACATTTAACGAATTTACGATTACTTAAGGGCGTGATGTTGTGACATCCATTTAATTCTGAAACTGAATTATAATAATTTCACTTAATTACAGCATTTATTACGGTCCGAGGCCGCACTCTATCTTGGCGGGGCACATTATCGCCCGTTGTACCGGTGCCTGTGACAATGAACTTAAAAGAAAAATAAAAGCTTTTCCGTGTTATATATTTTTCCGTAAACTATAACACTTCAGTATTAAAATATTTTATAGCAGACACTAAAGCCGTGATTGTGAAAACTACGAATGTGTATTAAAACGTATTATAATTCCGAGCATGGCCCTTTTAACGTAAATCGACACTTAAATTGGAGATAAAAAAGAAATTTTACACATTTTAACAGCTACAGTTACCGAATTATTTGATTGTTTTATTAGACAAGTGCTAATAAAATGGTAGGTTTAGTGGTATACATTACAACGGTGCAACTCCACATATCGGACGGTAATCGTAAGGTGCGATTTTTGTGGTCGAACTCTCGGTAAATCGTAAATTATTGTTTTTATAGGATCTTTATTGAAAATGAAAGTATCGAAATTATATGTAACAACTGGGAGCTTACCAAATCAGTTCATGATAAAATTGTCATATTTATTTACAGTAAAATTACATACTTATCCTTATAGATATGCGACAATTCTGCTTACGATACGCTTCTTTGTATTGAGATGTATGTCTAGTTATATATCCATGCACTTATATGATATACCAGCACTCGTTTTCTTTTTTTACCTGTAATATATCATACAGTTTAATTATTGAAAGTTATTTTGTTCGGTTACCAAGAATTGCACAAAGATAAAAAAAATATTCAGAGGTAGGTACTTAGCGGTTATCCATGAGTAATATTTACTTATCAATATTTATCTTGTTTATATTACACTACCCGATGGATATACCTACTGCTGCTGATGTACCTTACCAAGGAGGATAGACTCCTGTCTTCATCTGTTTACTTAACGCTGCCCAGATGCAAATGTTTTTCGGTTTGAAGGACAAGGGTCCAGTGAAATTACAAAGCGTATCAAATCATCTAATAGACATGATGACAGTAAATACAAATCACTAAAGTTGTATATCTGTTTCAAGAAGCCTAAATATTATTCTACAAAACTCGTATTTTTTTTACTATTATGAGCGAGATTTATAATTATTTTGATAAAATAAATCTACAAACAATATTATGCAATCCGCCATGATACTGAACACCGCTAAACGTCAATCAGAAAGAATGACGTCACATTAGAGTTAGAATAGGAATAACTAAATTAATATAAGAACATTTGTTTTTCACCTGATTTACTCAAAAGTGATCGGCAACGCTGACACTTAGAAGCGTTTTGGCGTGAATTTTAATTGATAAATTAAATGAAACTTAAAATCAGAAACTTAATTGTTTTTTTACACTTAATATTTATTACCCGACTGCGAAAGAAGGAGGATTATATTTTTCAAGTGCATGATGTATGTATGTATGTATGTATCTAAGTATGTATGTATGTATGTACCTAAGTATATATGTATGTATGTATATTTCTTTGGCACGTCCTAGAGCCTAAATGGCTTGTCGTATTTTTATGTGAGGGGTGTCTATACATTCTTCTTAGTCGTGGGAGTGACACTGAATACATAAAAATATAAAAAACAAACATAATTAAGGATTTTTGGCGCCAAAAAGTTATCTAAAAAAACGAGATGAACATTGCGGTTCGACTATTCGGACGGAAAAACAAGTCACGCGTTGAAGTCTTTTGTACCGAAAACTTGCAAATTGGGATTAGCCAAACTATAAATAACACTATGTGTGCCGTAGTGTCTGTTGTTTAATTAAGTTTTATTATGTTGAGGTTTTTAACCCACTCCAAAAAATACAGAGGGTTTGCAAATTGTCTGAATTGTTTGTAATGTAAGCATATTCTTCGATTTTACCTCCAATTGTCAATCAACTTTAATAATTATTTTTTACGTTTCAGCAATGTGTTCGTACACATTAACATAGGTATATAGGTACATAATCTTTCCAAAAGTTGCTTTTAACCCGACTACAGTAAAGCTAAAAGGAACTTTCGGAACTACAGTAAAGCTAAAAAGACTACTGTAAAAAGTCGGGTAAAAAGAGACTACCATCTCTACCCGTGTACAGAACTGTACAACTTAGAGATGATACGATACCACCGGCATGGCTGTCTATTACGATTAGTATTCTTCTAAACGTTCGAGGCAATAACATTTTGGGAGCAAACGAGATTACATCGAACACTATCGATGCTATTATTAATTCATTATTTTCATAGATAGTCATCGCGTAATCCGGAACCATGACGATTCCCACGCAGATGGATTGAGTGGCGAGCTCATTGACCAGTTCAATAAGATGTCTTAAATCTTATACAACGCAGATACAAAGATCCATTGGGATAGTAATACTCAAAAAGTTTATAAAAATAATCTTTCATTAATTCGATGTTTACAAACAATATTGATTAGATATTGTTACGTGCAGGGTATTATAAAAATGCCAATCCGATGAGATATAGGTAAGTTTATTTCCATTATACACTAGGTTCCAAGCCGTCGTTACATGTACTATATTTATTCTGTGTTGACATGCACAATGATCAATTAATCTGTTTACACATACTGAAGTCGTTGGTAGTTCACAATCACTTTATCGCGTTCCGCAGAAGACTGACCGCATCAACCGCGGTCGGATGCTTTAAATAGGGCCACAATCATTCTAGAACAAAATACGAGAAACGCTTAAATTCAAACGCTGAAACAGCTACATTCACATATCTGATGTAAACAAATTTAATAATACTTGCTAATAACTTTGGATTGGACTAAAGTGAAGAATACAAACTAGGTGTGATCTTAAGGGTCAATTTGCCAAAGGGGTGGAGTTGTTTACGAATCTGTCTTGCGTCTCGTGTTGCAAGGATTTTTGCCGCATCTCTGGAATGTTCTACGGTACTATTTCAGTTGTTTATTTGTTTTTGTGACCTTAAGGAGCCACACAGCTATATTCCTAGATGTATCGCTTAAATGTTTGTACAAAAAAATGTATTAACATTTTAATAACAGAACAACACACTATTCTGTCCAAGATTACAAATGTAAGTAGGTTGATATGCATTTAGTATACAAAGTAAAATATTTATATTCCATATACCTTTTTACACGTAGTAGGAGCATTTCTATAAGAGTAAAATCTTGTCAGTTTTCTGTATTACCTACTTTTTAATAAGTGATAACATTCAAAATAAAGAAAAAATATAACTTTGCATTTCGATCCATAGAAAATGTATTGCACCAACCGCAAATAATAAGTTTGTAAATTCACTTTTTTTGTTATTAAACTACATAATTACGGTTTTCAGATTTGTTTCTATAAAAGTGCTTCAAGACCTTGCTACTTGCCAAATTTTCTTCTTTCTTCAAAATTTCTTGTAGGTCAACGGGACGTACCCTATCCTATAGGTTATGATTCCTTTGTGAAATCAAAAATACGCGAAAATATGCGTTGACTTACAAGTTTGATATTTTCACAGCCAAAAGAAACTGTAGACCCGAGTATTTGTATATCAAATTCATTTTCAACTTAATATCTTTACGCTTTCCTGAGAAAAAGGGGTGGTCACAGACGGACAGACTGACAGACAGACAGACAGACGGATAACAAAGTGATCCTATAAGGGTTCCTTTTTTCCTTTTGAGGTATGGAATCCTAAAAATCAAAGGGCACGAACGTGCGTTCTATTCTCTGAATAAAATTGTAGATCCCAATGATCATAATCTATGTTAGAACTATCTCTCCGACTATAACCGTACAAATCGTACATCCACTTACAGATAAGAAATTGAATAGAAAATTAAATTAAGCACTGGGATGTCGACGTTTATGGATAGATAGTTCGGGAGCTCTAATAATATACATAGATACATACTCTTGGCTCTACTCAAACTGTTTCGTGTAAGTAATGATTTATATCAAAGAAAGGTTTTGACGTACGAATGGCGTTTAATCTTTTTTATTCTTAATTAAAATACAACGTGTGCGAAAGAGAAGATAAGTACGTTAGTAAAATACATATTAACAAACATGGAGAATAAGGGAAAAATGAAGATACTTCTATTATTAAATATATTGCTTTTTCGATACATTTTTGGTGAACTGTGTATGATGATCTTGTCTTTACTTACCTATATTGATAAACATCCTTGACCGCATCATCACTTACCAACAGGTGAGATAGTGGCCAAACGCTAGTCTATATGGTATAAAAAAACATATTATTAGCAACTAGTTCGTACCCGGTAACTGCCACGACATTTATTAACGACTAGCAGCCCGCCCCGGCTTCGCACGGGTAGAACATATATGCCTAAAAAATTTGCATCAGTTTGTAACGGAACGGATTTCGAGCTCTACGATTTATTGAGATTAGTTTAGGTTTATGCGGTAATATTTCGAATTTATATTGATTTTAATGACGTAGTATATTTATATTCAAAAGAATTTGTAAGTAGAATCGTTCTCATTTAGTATTTAATTAAATATTTGGGTCAAACAAAACAACGCTTGGCACTATATAGGTCAGGTGCGAAGCCACTTTGTAGAGTTAAAAAGATATTAGATTACATGAACTATCAGTGTCAAAAGGGGCTGGCACTTGTGAGAGGGAGATGCAAGATGGAGTTTGTTAAGATTATTGTTTTTTTGTTTAGAAAAAAGAGCGCGAGATTTTCTTGGTTTTAGTTAGTGTTTTTCCCAGTTATTGGCTTTTTTTTGAAAAACGAATGAAAGTTGCCTCGTAAAAATGGTATTTTGCCGCTAAAAGGGAGGGCACTGGACTTTTGGGCGGCGAAGCTTGGGGTCACTTTTTTACGGGAGGAAAAAGAGCAAGATGTTACTGGACGTGTAGTGTTATTTTGAAGTTTTTATGTGCTAAAAAGTGTTAAAATTGTGGAAAAACGGAGCAGTAAGAAGTCAGGGAGTATCCTTTTATCTATTAATGGGAAAACTGCATTGTGGGCTTTTCCAATAACATGAGAAGATGTCACTGTAACGCGTTTAGATTATCTATTTAAATGATTATTGTAATGGGATAGTGCCCGATTTCAAGCGGTTTTACGGTTCAATATAATATTAGGCGTGAGGCTCAGCTACAAAAGAAGAAGCAGGCTTGCCAGTTACTTGCTGATGGTAAACAGAAGTGTCTATGTAATGCTTTCAATCTCCAATAATTGTTTGGACAGAGCACTGATGGTTCATGATGCTTTTTCAACCGACTTCCAAAAGGAAGGAAGTTCTCGGTTCGTCTGTATGTTTTTTGTGTGTACGATTGCTTCGTTGGTTGTTAACATCCAAAACTTGCTGCTGGGGCTGATTTGCGGGGCATGGAGGTCAGCTGTCTTGGTTTTTGAACTATCCTAATTATTATGCACATATTTATTTTCTTATCTTATCTTAGGTTTTTTACTATTATTATTATAAGATCTAAATTTAAAAATAGAAAGTCATAATTGACTGACTTTCTATCGGTTGGTATTAACTAATAAATTTAAGAAGATACAATTACAAGGTAAAATAATACATTTTATCTCCTTGTAGATAGTTTTCTCACTAAATATTACACTTTGAAATTATGAGGAAACTAGCTGACTTTCAATACTACATTATGACATCTAGTATTTGAATTCTTGGTTTATTTAAATTCAATAGTTGTGGTTGATCGCTATTAAATTATCTCAAATAAGTGAAATCAGATTTGATTGAGTATACACATGTAAAATATTATATGCATCACAGGAAGTTTATTGAGGAGGCTAACTGTATTCTGTGGTTTTGTTCACTTTGAGACAAATATATAACATTTTATCTAAATTGGTCCAGACAACATGGTTGTGAGGAGATGACAAGTAAACATATAGCCTGAATTGATGAATACATTTGTAATCTCGGTGCTGATGTTATGTGATCTATGGTCTTACCTGTTAACCTGATGGATATGAAGTTAAAGTAACATTCATTTGTTATAACAATAATAATTAATTTTAATATGATTGCCATGTGCGGGTGCTTAACTAAATGAACTAGAATTTGGTTTTCTAAGAATTTATAAAAACGGTTACATAAGGAGATTATTAAGAAAGCTAGCTGCGTCCCGTGGCTTTGTTCACGTTGAGACAATTATGTAACATTTTATCCGAATCGGTCCAGACATTTGTGAGGAGAAGACAAGTAAATGTACGGGGTGAATTGGTGAATACATTTGTAATTTTAGTGTTGATTTTTAAGTGTTCTTTGAACCAACCTGATATAAACTTTTCATACTTGAGATAGATTGCCTCCAATCTATTCATTTCAATTCATTAGTTTAAAATAATTATAATGATTTATTTCAGAGCATAAATTGTTTATGTGTAGGTACGTGTACATTGATAATAAGTTTCATTTATCAACTGTGTAATCTGATGGTGTTGATGTTGCAATTCTCTTGAGAAAACATAAATTTGTTTATAATTTTAATAATTAGTATATTTCAGAGCATTAATTGTTTATGTGTACGTGAACGATGATAATAATTTTCATATACCAACTTTGCACCTGATGTTGTGAGATGATGTTTAAGTATCTACGTTGTATATTTAAAATGTAATCTCGTGAGATTATTCACTTTTTCGATCATATTTGGCAGTTTGTTACAATTATAAGAGGTAGTGACCCTATGGATCACTCACAAGCAGAATCAATAATTCAAGATTTCAGTACTTCCTAAATTGGTTGATTTTTCATCATTAATTAAAATAATTTATTGGAATTATCGTATTAGAGTGGATACCTCGAATCAGTAAGTGTGGCATGGGACGCCCTGTGACCAGGTGAAGCGACAACGTTCGCAAAGCGATGGGCTGTGACTGGAAACGGGGAGCCGGGGATCGGACTCGGTGGCGTGACTTGGGAGAGACATATGTCCAGTGGTCTGATACTGGCTGATTATGATGATTGGAATTATTTATTGTGTAAACGTTTCACTTATTATTTCATTCGAGATCTATTTATATATTGCTATGGGAAACATAGAGATTTTGATTCTTACTGAGGGTAGCAGCCGTAGGATATTCGTACGCTGAAAAGAATAGTCAGAGATACACGTTTATCACCGACATAAATAATCATGCATCAATAATTTAATATAATTTTATGTACCTGCATCACCAAAGTAATTTGGTGGAATAATATATTATTTATGTTCGAGATTTTGTTTCCTACGGGACGTGAATATTATGACACGTTGACTTACCTGATATCACCGACATAAATAACCGTACTTCAGCATCTTTAAATTCAACGTACCTGATTCATTGGAATGACTTAGTGAGACTGATTCACTTACTAATTATGTACGAGATTTTGTTTCCTACGGGACATATGTGCTTATTGAAGCTGCTCATATGGCGTGGATTCGCCTATTATCTGTTCGTGATTTATTTTCCCTGCGGGGATCGTGGAAGTTTGTGTCACACTACGGGTGGCCCAACCCTGGGGAGACTTGTAAGCTGAAAGAATAGCCAGAGTCTCTTCTAGTTCGCGACATAGACAACCACGCAACGTGTCTTCAAATTTACATATTCTGCGGAATAATTCAATGAGAAAAGAATCACTTTTACTACATATTCGAGAATTACCTTCCCTGAGGGGACCGTGAGATTCTGTGTTATGCTACGGGTGGCTCAACCCTGGGGAGACTTGTAAGCTGAATGAATAGCCAGAGTCTCCTCTAGCATTTAACATAGATGATCACGCAACGACATCATCACCAACTACGACAATAAAGTGATCTTGGACCGCTGGGTCTTTCCGGAGTGGAGAAATAATTTAACTAAAATGCTGGCGAACCTAGCTTACTGGGTTGCTTCAGTAATTATCTTCATTAACCACAATATTAACTTCAATTAACCTGGCTCATTGAGTCATTCCTTTGTTGGAAATATACTTTGCGGTTCAGGATAGGTTTTAGTATAGATGGAGTTGGACAGATCCAGTATGGGTTAGTAGGAATGATAGGATAGGTTGATAGGGGATAGATAGGAAATTCGATAGTAGGTAGTGTAGGCAGGGTAGCTCAGATACTACTCACTCTTAAGAAACTAGAGTGAGTAATATCTACATGAAACAGGTGGTGATGGATGTTGTGCTCGATTAATAGACAGAGACCTTCTAACCATCCAAGGCAACTCTTTCGTTCGAGCAAGCGAATGTTCCCAAGCTAAACTAAGCTGGAGTGGATGAGTATGTAGGCTGACTAACAGACATACATGTACTATTCTCTTTGATAAAAGATTATGCCCTCTCACTTTTAGTTGTGACTCAGTACTGACATACAATTTAAGACGTCAAATTTAATGTAATTGCATACATCTTGTACTACTGACTTTTGACTTACTGTAGACATCACCATGAGGCTTAACCTCGTTTCTGGTTGATGATTCGGTAATGAAATGCAGGTAATATTTCTAGGCAAGCTAAACCTCATTTCTCATCGATACTTCGATTATGAAATATAGGTCATGTCTTCTCATGCGTAGTGGTGGTCCCCCATGGATGGTTGCTTGATACTAGATCAAGTAGGGGCTAACCAAGTAATTCAGGATGAATGCCATAGCTCGGTAGCGAATGGACGGCGCGCCGATCCAACCATCCATGGTACATGCTGTGTAAAAAACACCCCATAGACTGTTCTCCCTTTAAAAGTATTAAATCAGATATATTTTTATATATACATGTATTTATTTATCATACTTTTGTTCTCCTCTCTTTTGTTATTGTACATACTAAAATGTTTATACTAAATCTTATTTACATGATCAATAACTTTGTCTATAAAAATATCAAAGAAATTGACAAAGAAAGATCATCAAGTTAAAATCTATCGAAGTCCCAAAGAAAGTATAATAAAATATAATTAAGAATGCAAGACGTGAATGCAAGAGATTATCCAGAGAAAAAACTAATTTCATATTTTTATGTATGTTTCTAAAATGTAATATCATTAGGATCAATAGGTATAATGTTGACACAGGTTGTAAAATATTACTCAGTGTTCAGTTGTATTCTATAATGTGGTGTTATAGTACTAATAATAATACAACACAAATTATTACTCATAATGGTGTATTTGTACAAATTAGTATTAGATAAATAATTGGTACTCAGAAATTCACTAGGTAACAGTTGTACCAAAAAGTACCAACAGTAATGTTTAGGGTTACAAGTACTAATAATAATAGAATAACACAAATTAGTACTAATAATAGCATATTTGCACTGAATAGTATTAGTTAGAAATATTGGTGCGATCCCTTCACTAGGTAACAGTTGCACCAAAAGGTGTCAAATAGTACCAACATTAATATTTAGGTTTACAAGTACTAATAATAATAGAATAACACAAATTAGTACTAATAATAGCATATTTACACTGAATAGTATTAATTAGAGAAAATGGTGCAAACACTTTCACTAGGTAACAATTGCACCAAAGAGTACAAAAAGCAACGGTATAGCACAAATAGTATTGTAGCAGTGGTCAGGATTACTTGTAATAATAAAACCTTTATTTCTTATATTATTTAGACTTTAGTTATTATATTAAATTGTCTTGAGATTCCCTGAAAAGAATTTAGGTTACACCAACGGTTCACAATGGGTCCTACCACTAACTAGACGATTACGAATGGCCAATATTTTATTCCAATATTTTATTCCAGTCTAATTAATATTCCAATATTAAATAGTCTAATATATTAATATTCCAGTATTTCAGTATCATTAATAAAGTAAACAAGTATAGTCGTTCAAAAGAAAAATATTAAATACCAAACTATTTTAAGGGGGGGTTGTTACAAGTTTGTGGCATCGAATATAAAATATGAGCATATTTAACAACCATCGTCATATTTCATCCAATTTACACAAAACCTTAACAAATTATGCACCTAAACCTTCCTCATAAACACTCTGGCTATTGGTGAAAACCGCATGATAATCCGTTCAGTAGCTATTGAGATTATTGCGAACAGACAGACAGACGCAGTGATGAACTTTGTTTTATAATACTTACGTATTGATATTGGACGGCTCTTTGGCGTAAAGGATAGTTACCCTGATTCTGACCCGACAGTCGTTGGTTCTAATCCTAGCTATGAAACCAATGCTACCAATGCTACCAATGAAAGTTTTATGTGCATTCATGAATCATGAGTTTTCGTACAGTGGTAGTGGAATCATTAAATCTACCAAAAAGTAGCTTACCACCAAGGAGTACATCTGCCGCCGTAACCTTACGGCGTTCCCCGACGCAAGATGTAGGAGTAATATACGTTTAACGTGTGTATCTGTGTGTCTGTCTGTAGCATCTTAGCACCTAACCGGATGAACCGATTTTGTTATTATTATTGATAGTTTTTTTTTGTTTGATAGATGTTTTCATCGAGAGTTTTCTTAGCTTTGATTCATGAAAATTCGTTCAATCGTTTTAAAATTATGAGCTTTTTTCTAGTTAATTACACTATGAAATCAGCTTTCATAGGTCTGATCAATTCGAAAATCTTCTTCTTCAACGATATTGTAAGAACATGGAAGCCTCCTGGACTCTACAGAATACTCAAATCCTCACAAACTTACAGCTCAGATTTTAAATGTCGTGTTTAGAGTCATTGGAAAAAGCTATTATATATAGATCAGTCGGGGTGGTTTAAAATATTATATTATATTATTATATATATAGATGAATATTATTATATACAATAGATCATATTATTTTATACAATAGATCATATTATTTTACTATATTGACTTCAAATTGATTGTGATCGGTGGGGATCTACAGCATAGCTAAGCCTATAATAATATTTTCTTAGTAACTATGACCTAATCTGTGGTTTCACTGCAAATATTTTATTAATTTTGCGATGCGTGTTTGTGAAATTCGTGATATCTTCTAGAGTTTTCATTTGAATTATATACTGTAAAGGACAATTTTAATCTATAATATGTGGCCAAGCTAATTAACGTAATTATTTGGATATTGATATTGATATACGGTGACTATGAAGTAGGTATGTGTATAGACGATGATGCCTTTAAGAGAAGCTCAGGAGAGTTTTGCGCGACACTGCACTGCATTCATTGCCTTGAGATAGGACCAACAAACATTTTTGGGGGGTTGGGGGGGTCATGCGCAAGTTTTTCCCGGTAGACCCGAAGACCTAAGTGTCACGGTGTTTTAGATATTTTTTTTTATCACACATGCTTTAATAATTTTACTGTATATCGCCTCTCAAGTCGAAAAATATTTCTGTTTCACGGCTAAATAAATGACTCATGGTCGGTTTCTGAGGTACATTTATTGAGAGTTTATCTACACTATTATACCGTTATTGAATACATAAAGTCTCAATAAATGTACTCAGAAACCGGCCATAAGTAGCGTACCGCTCCAGGTGGGCTAGTAGAAGTCTTATGACTATTAAAACAATAATTAGGATAGTTTAAAAACGAAAACAACCGACTTCAATGCCCCCGAGTCAATATCAGTAGCAAGTTTGAGACGTTTATCATCATATCTCTGGAGATATTTATCATATCTCTATGAAAATGGTACCACCTCGAAAACGTACCCTACCGATTACAAAAATAATCTTTCGAATCGGTTCTGAATTGACGGTAGAATCGCGTAATATAACACACAAAAAAAAAGAAAAAAAACATACAGACGAATTGAGAACTTTCTTTTTTGGGAAGTCGGTTGAAAACAGTAACAAGATAAGGCTATAAATGGAGCAAAAACTTGCACTGATACATCTAATGGTCTTTAAAAGTCTTTATAAGTTACTTATGAGAAATTATATTTACCTACATAATTTGATTGAATAATATTAAATTATTTGAATAAAAGTCAATGTCAAGTTCAAATAAAAAAATACTGGTTGAATAATATTTCATGTAATTCAATAAATATGACTTCCCATTATGTAAAGACTTATATAAGACCAATAGATGTGATTTCAGTGCAAGTGTTTTTCCATTTATTCATATTATATAAAGTGGCAATAGCCAATGGCTATACAGATATGGCTTGTATACAAATATATAATATAATACTCTTGTCGTAAACACTCGTTAGTACAAAATGCTCGCGGCGATCTAAACACTTCAAGTATCTTCCTACACTAAAATGTCTGTATCATCAATTATAATTCATCAATCCTTCATATTTCCTGGTTGCCTAAGTTTTGACGAGAGAAAATAATTGAGTCTTAACTCCAAATATTTCGTAATAACCTTAAACGTTACATTATAAAAAATGCATACCACAATATTTGCATGTATTAAGATTACATCTTGGGCGAAATTGATCGCTTAAAGTACTTAAAGTATATCAGTGCAGATAATTTATTTTATTCCTCGAGTCGGGTAGTTTTAACACATAAGTACGCGCGTAATTGCATTCAGGAAAGTCGTAAATAAGCCAAGTTTGTTTTCAATGATATCCGATCTGACGTGCTACAGAGGCTTTTTGCTTTAAAACAAGTGGCTTCACGCCTTCGAGTTAGAGCTCGTATTTACTAACCATTCTTGTCGACGGATCTTGGCCATGTGTTAAAAATTACCGTACTTAATTGTTTTAGGTGGTGAATATTTTTTTATATATTAGTAATAAGTCTTTTTAGGGTTCCGTACCTTGAAAGCAAAAAGGAACCCTTATAGGATCACTGTGTTGTCCGTCCGTCTGTCAAGACCCTTTATCACAGGAAGCTTTATCAAGTTAAAACTTATATCAAATACTCGGGTCTGGGGTATATCTCGGCTGTGAAAAAATCAAACCTGTAATTCGACGCGATCAAAAGACATGACCGTTAAAGTAGCATTTTTTCGCATATTTTGCGTTTTCAAAAGGGTTTCAAAACCTGTAGGGTACTTTCCGTTGCCCTAGAATTATGACATTAAGCATGAAGCAAGGTCTTTAACCATTTATATAGGAATAAATCTGAAAATCGTAAATATGTACTAAAAGAAAGTAAATTTTCTAAAACAAACTTATTATGTGCAGTTGGTGCAATACATTTTCTGTGGATTGAACTACAAAGTTAAGTTTGTCCTTTAACCTAGTCTAAGAAGTTGGTACGAAACCCTCGGTCGCCCACCGAGGGTTTCGTACCAAACTTATTATGTGCAGTTGGTGCAATACATTTTCTGTGGATTGAACTACAAAGTTAAGTTTGTCCTTTAACCTAGTCTAAGAAGTTGGTACGAAACCCTCGGTCGCCCACCGAGGGTTTCGTACCAAACTTATTATGTGCAGTTGGTGCAATACATTTTCTGTGGATCGAACTACAAAGTTAAATTTGTCCTTTAACCTAGTCTAAGAAGTTGGTATAAAACCCTCGGTGTGCGAGTCCAACTCGACTTTGCCGGTTTTTAAATGTAAAATAAATTATAAGTAAAAAATATTTTTAAAAACAACCTTTTATCAGGGACAATGAACTAAAATGTTGAAAATAAATTCTAGTAAGTATTTGGCGTGTAGGTACATACCTATATTCTTAAAAGCTTGTTTAATTTGTGTCCCTGTAAGCCGTAAGCTATAAGAAGAAACACTAAAATGTTTTCATCCTCATAGCACCACGCCATAACAAATTATTAGAAACCTACGAAAGCTTTATCATTCAAGAAAGTATCGCGTAGTTTTCTTATGAAATATATGGCAATTAAGTAAATGTGAATCATGGCTGCAGTTGACAAGACACTTAATTGTCGGGTAACTTAATACTGCCTTCTTCCGTATGAATTTAATGCAATAAACAAGCAAATTTATTTACTGAAATGCATTTGGGTTTTTCTTATCTACTTATTATAAGGTAATAAAACTGTAACAAGGTAACTCAAATTGCAATATCGTCGTGATGTGCTATCGAGGCCCAAAAACTTATGCAGCATAATATTCATAATATATTATTTTATAATTTATATGTACGAGATTTAATTATGTATTCAGTGCCTATTATTTATCAATTCTATATCCTAAATATTCGTAAGTCTCCATCTCCAAGTTTATAATATATAAGAGCAAATGATGATAGACTTAATGCTTTTAATACAGTAATCTTACACTGTATATCTAATGAATTTACGTATTTCAACAGATACTGAATGAATACCTTAAAGTCCTATACGGCTTTGAGTACTTAGGCACCTAATATTATTATCGAAGTACACCTTAACATTCAAAATATTGAACCTAGAAGAATCATTTTATTCAAATATTCGTCGTGTAAGCAACAATAGACAACTAACACAGATAGAAATCAGCTCACGTGGAACATAATTTACAATCGAATAATGAAACATGGCAAGATGTGACACGGAGCGAGGTCGGGTCGATTGCATCGAGCACGGATCTACACTCACCTGCGAATCCTTGACCCATCCAGAAGAGGCTACTCAGAATGCATCGCAGTCCTGTCGCCGTGCAGATAAATAGGTATTTAAAATACCGTTTGCCGTGGGAACCGTGACAGGCGCCCGGACACCGATAACCCTGTGCCTGAACCGCTCGCCCTATCACCGCAGCCGCGTCGCAGGCGTCGCGTCGCCGCAGCCGCATCGACGCGCGTCTGAGCTCTACACCGCCATAACCTCGAGACCCAAACAATGAACACGATATCATGATCCATTTGCTTAATTTCGTAACGAGGTCTATCTAAACTTTTTATCTGTTTTATTTTCAATAACAGTATTCGTTGGGATATAAGCTTCAGAGCACTGCGACGTCTACGATAAATATAGAGAGCAATGGAAAGTGAACTCTATTGGTAGACGTCGAAGGTCAACTGTCAAACTTTGTTTAGAACGGCTTAGTAAAGACAAGGCTGTAAGCTGAGAGATGACATCTAGGCTCCCCGCTGCGACTCGCGAACAATATTGTCTCTACCATAAACGCATTGTGAATTCTAAATCAATTCATATTCACTCTAACAATATTGCGAAATGAATTGAAATATATATATATATATATATATCAAGGCTCCCCGTGATTTTGTAATTTGAGGGTGGTCGCTGGCTAGGCGGACACTAGATGGTGTCCTGCCACCATGTGGGGATTCGGGGTTTCTTCCTTCACCGGAGGGCCACTGTGAAGAGCGCACATAATTTTTTCGATAGAATAATCCATTGGTGCACGACGGGGATTGAATTCGGTATCTATGGCTTCAAAGCCGACCATTCTCCCACTACACCACAGGGCCCTCAAAATTGATTTGATTCTGAAGACGGCTTCCCGATATCATCGCGTGAGCTCGCGTTAATATCCCGTTTTTAATATCCCAAAGTTACAATAAACTTCGTTTTTATAGACAAAACTAGAAGTGCCCCGCGGCTTCGCCCGCGTTAAACACTTCTTTTATTTACTTCATACTTTTTTTTTTGTAAAAACGATTCTATCATTAATGACATCAAATAAGAATTTTTCATGTTATCGCGTGACTAAGGCAATTTGGGATTCATATTTATAAAACCCGAAATACCCAAATTTCAGACTTTGTTACCTACCCCATTTCGACAAATCTTACAACACGTACTTTATCTCATCTTGTTTCGCCATACAAACTTTGAATGCCCGTTCCGTATCCAGGAGGAATTTTTAGAAAATCCTCTCTGAGCAGATACCTACGTCATAATAACTATCTGCATTCTAAATTTCAGCGTAATCCGAAACAATATTGTATTTTAGACTTTGTTGCCCCAGTTTATCCTCTAAGGGTGGCATTTTGAAAAAGCCTGAAACATGTATTTACTTATTTTTTTACTGAAGCACTTGTGTGAAGTTTCGAATAGAAAATACTATCTAATCTTGTTTCTCCATACAAACTTTGAACACCCATTTCATCCCTTTAAGGGATGAATTTTGGAAAATCCTTTCTTAGAATCCCTTACGCACTAAGTCAAATATACCCTCCAAATTTCAAGTCTCTACGACCAGCGGTTTAGGCTGTGCGTTGTCTGTCAGTCAGTCAGTCAGTATGTCAGGACTAATATTCTTATAGTATTAGATAGATTAAAGATTAATATATGGTCGTCAAATGAAGATCTCGACAATGTTAATAGAAAACGAAGTATCAAATTAGAATGACTTTGATGTACACTTGAAAGTATTTCCAAACAGGTTATCCTGCGTTAGCAATTACCATTTTACGACACCGTGATTCGACGAACATGGCTTTTGACGCCAAATTTGTGCTTTGTAGTTTCCTTCTAGTCGCTGCTATAAACCAAAGTCGTAACGTGCTGGTTATAAAATAAATTGCCACAGAGATTCCACGTTAGTTAATATCGGCTTTTGTCTTCGATCATCTTTGATATTTTACACATACACATAGATCGATAGATAGATTAGTCTTTATCGATACACCTCAACATACAGTAAGGTATTAATTTTATTAATTTTTTGTTGTTTGTGTACTAAAGTTATCTTCAGCTTAAATACAAAATTTCAGCTTCAAAATTTTGTTTTTTCGGTATAATCTAAACTCAAGTTATGAGGACTCAAAAAAACGACGAAGCGCTTAGAGAATAGGTAGGTATTTAGTGCCCTTGCGCTTCGTTTGGCTCGTCTTGGCGGTGGAACTACCGTGGCCCAGATATATTTTTCAGAAAACTCATGCATGTTCATTTTTGTCCAATTATGTACAATGTCAAAAATCTACAATGTTTTAGTTTCGTTAAACAATTTTTGTTAGTTTATTATCATCATCAGCCTATACATGACTACTTTCAGCCTGTATACCTATATCTACTAGGCCGCTGCTTTACATAGGCCTCTCTAAAAAGCCTCTCTTTTCTGTAAATTCACGCCACTGAACACAATCGTCGGCTACTATCACCTAGGTCTTGTCAGGCAAACTGCAAAATAACACTGAGGGCGCCTTACTCGAAGTTCTATTACATCTAAGTTACCTGATCTACAGTCATAATTCATAAATGCTATAGTGAAAATGTACCTATTACTAACACCAATATCATAAATACGAAAGTCAGTTTGTATATTTGTTTGTTTGGGACCTCTTCGCGGACAAAAAGCTCGACCGTTTTGGGTCAAATTTTACACAGAGAATCTCTGTGTGAAATTTCGCCCAATTTCGGACTTGTCACGTTATTGAAGCAAAGAAGCGAGATAGCCTGTATAGTTAGGAAGTATCACAGAAATATTAATAATAAGCACTTAATGTTTCTGTGGGCAGTACTGTAGTATTATAGGTCATAGGATACTTTATAACGCGGGCGAAGCCGCGAGGCGCAGCTAGTTTATTATACCAAGTACAACACAGTTTAGTGAGACATTTGGTTGATAGCTTTTTTCAACCAAATAACCATTTAAAATTGGGGAATAACAAAACTAACGGTCCGAAGTGAGAGATCCGACATAAAGATACAGAAGCTCCATAACACAAAGCAACTGTTAAACGCTTAATGCGCTCGCCGATTGTTATCTACTATTTTTATGACACTGCAAATGGATTTCTGAAAGCTGTATCTGTATCATAGCGCTTTATATTTTGATGCAGTTAAAATCGGCAGGATAAGACTATCATTGTTCAATCATCATTGTTTGGTTCTAAAAAATAGACAGGAGTAATTAATTTTTAATACCAAATTAATGCATATTACATAATAAAATGAATCGAAAGTTAATAATTTATTTACTATAATGTATACGAATTAAATTAATATCCAATAGTTTTAGCAATTACCTACTATATATTCGGTAATCTAGCAATAACGTTCTTAAAATAATTAAAGCAATCGTTTTATTATAATCGGGTCCGTTAAAGTAAAGTAACACATCAAAATCGCCGCTCACCTGTGCATGCGCAGCGTTATCCCACGATCGCTCTTCTCGATTTATAGATATCACAGAATCGAAAAGCGCTTCGTATTTTGCATAACGCTTCACTATAAGCTGTAGCACAATGCCCCATGACCTACAACAGATCGGGCACGATGGACAATCTATTGGGCTCGTAGGTCACCGTCGGCTCGAACTCATTTTATGGTTCGACTTATATCGAGCTTTTGATCGAAACTATAAGTTTCACTTATAATATCGATCAAAACTACAGCATTGATCTTTGTATTTAAATGACGAGCAAAAACTAGCATGCATAAAAAATGTGACGCTTGAACCTAGTTTGGAGCAAAATGATTTAAATAACTGAACCTACAGAGCTAATTAAGTCACGTAGGTCTCGTTCGCAGACAAAAAATCGTCTGAGAACTTTTGCACTCGAAGAACACATAAATCTTATTGTTGTTCAATCGGTTTAACTTCCTGTACCGACCGGTCGGTGGTGAGCTCGTTGCCGCACTTCCAAATAGGTGTTCTGATATTCTTTTTCAAAAAATAATAAAAATGGATCGGAAAAAACTCGTCGCCAGTTTTTTACTCGACGACCTTGCAGCGGAATGGCTTACTGATTCCGATACACAGTTACTAAAAAACGAAGTGTGATAAATCGGCGCTATTAAACCGACGATCTTGCGGAGAATCTCAATCCTAGATAGTCGGTTGTGAATTTCCTAAACGGTCAATATGGTAGCGGGTTAATCAATCAGAAGACCCCATTGAGATTAACTTTTACTTTCATTTAATCACTGAGCTGTTGAATAATAAGGTTTATGGAGGTTGTGGGTTCAATACGGAGCTTTTGATTATTATTCTGTTCGTCACGTGGCTGTCAGTGGTGTCAGTCAGAGCGGTGTTGGGTGAAAATCGAGATTACTTATTAATGTTTTGGTAGACATGTTCGCCTTGCTGCAACGCAGGCGACGACATCTCGTTTAATTACTGGACTTAACATGCTCACTGACTTCAATTTAAATTAAGTAAATGAAGTTTTTGTTTGGTCTTCGCAAAATGCATCATATAAGCACAAGGGTAAAGTTTCTTTACTCATGTGATATAAGATAAGCATCAGCTTAAAAACATCGGTCTTAAAAAATAATATTATGAGTTTACTAAGGTGTTTCTTATTTTAACTTTTAAGAAGTGCACTTCTTTATATCTTATAGGTTAGCATTTTAACTACATACTATCAAGCGTGGTGCTAAGTGATAATGTGGTCGAGGACGGTATACACGCTAGGCCTAGAATACTCTAACTCTCAAGGATTGAGTGCTGCCAGGACACCGTAAGATTTTGGCGGCAGATTTTCTTCTTGGTAGTCGTAAGCTACTTTTTGGAAGCAAGTTAGTCGGAACATCGATATAATATGCTTCCTAACATCTGTAGAAACAAGGTGTAGTTTCTAAGCTACATCTTGTTTCTATTTATTATTGTTTATATTTATTAAAAACACTCTTACTTGCTCTAGCAAGTTAGATTGTTTTAAATAAATATTTACAAGCTATTGAAATCACTGCATTTTACTGAAAGCAGTTTTACGAAAAATTCAGCATGACAAAAGTGCTATAAATCGATAAGTGGTCACAATTCAACTTGTATACCTTAAAAGAGAAACAGGTGCAATTTAAAAACCGTCACGTCATAGTTTTCAAAAAATAATGATGGTGGGAAAAATATTGCGTGAATACGCGGTGGCTTATACATTTTATGTATATCCGACATCAATCATCTGTCGTTAAACAATCAACTTTCATTTTTACGAGCGTATTGTTTATTATGGCTATCTAAATTTACATAAGTGACAAGTTTATAACAGACTTCCCCAAAAGGAGGAGTATCTCAATAAAATTTTGATTTAAGCGTTTACATGGTTTGTTTCGCAATTTTTTATACTCCATACCGTATTTTGTTACGACATACGCTACTCTCTTCGTTTCATAAAAATATTATTAGATACGAGTACAACGATTATCTTAATTTATATTTTTTATATTATATGGGCTAGCGTTTGACCACTATCTCACCTGTTGGTAAGTGATGATGCAGTTGAAGATGGTAAGCACGGCATGGGAACTGGCTCTCAAGAATAGCTGTCAGAACACATTAGATGTTTGGCGACAACTTGAGAATGGTAGCTGGTCAGGCGGACACTAGACAGTGTCTTACCACCATGCAAACCATTCATTTACTTTAGGGATTGGAATAAAAAGTGAAAATAAGTTAATAAAAATAAGTTAAATAAAGTTCAGTAATAACTTCATAAGTACTAAGCATCGCCTGATAAATGATGTTTTTTTGTGTTCACAATAAAGAACTATTTACACTTAATTTAGCGCATAATAGAAGTAACTACGGGTCTATAGCCTAATATTTCTAAGCATTGATACTATATGTATAATTATGTACCTATTGACTAGAAAGTGGCTTATCAATCCAATTGTCAGTGCCACGCCTGAGTCGGCGCATGCAACGAATTCGACGCCCATTATTGCGATGAGATGTCAGAACTGACGCCTTCCATTGTGATGCGGATGGAGCTTTCGTGTAACCTGTCGATGGAGCAGAAATAGGTAATTAAAAACGAATGTTCAGCTTACTTCGATATAAGACTCCTTGTCTTCAAACTTTCAACTCCATCAACACCAATCGATACCAATAATATACATGCCATAGCTAATTTAATTGTTTGTGACCTGTTAACGGTCAAACGACTCTTATAGACAATAAGGTGGAATAGAGGATATTTTATAATGTGGGTAAAGCTGTGCGGCGCAGCTAGTTCTTTATACAGGGTGGATTTTTGGGATGAGACTGTAAAGGCCCTCTTTCGTTGTAACTACAGAGACTGTCCATTATTTTTTACTATTTTTAAGCTACATATATAGCTACACATTATGCACACAGAATTAAGAAAAAAATACAGTCCGCAAGAACATGGGCCATTTACTCAAAATTTGCTTGATGCCATGTAATCCGCTTTCATATAGGGATAAAACTCTTTCGGATCAACTGTGAAATTTCCATATATTTTGTTAGAGATGGAAAAAATAAATAATTATTGCAATTGTATGTTTTTGATGCCACACATTAATTTAATACATAGTAAAAGTAGTAAACATATAATAAACACTGTTCAGTTTTTCTTAGGTATTTTAGAGTTCTCAAAACCTAAGCAATATATAAGACAAAGAGATCTTACAAAATAAGCGTACCAGGAAAAAAACATTGCAGTTGGACACATCCTGATACTTGTCGATATCTTCAAGGTTCTAATCCGCAACGGATTCAAGCATCTCTATGACAAGGTCGGAATTGAAGGTCTCAAATCAAATATGAAATAACTTATAGGAAATGATTTATTTGTATATTATTTTAGGCACGCTCATAGGCGAATATGCTTCGAGTACCATGAGTGATTTTTATTAAAAGATATTGAGATTGCATCTTATTGTTGTATTTGTTAGACAGAACAGAATAAACTACAAGTGTAAGTTGAGTTTTTAATAAAACAATAGAAATGAAATACTGTACTACTGTGTTAAGCTGTGTCCTGAATGTATAATAAGTATGTTTAGTTTATATTAAATCTACCTCTTTGCTCTATCATTAGATCAACTCCAAGATACCAAATTATAGTTTTACATTGTCATACGAAGTAAATATATGTACTTAGTATGTATGCATACACATTTGAATGTCGATACGATAGTAATTCGCAGAATGTTAAAATTGACTTCTAATTTTTTAGTATGATATTGTTTATTACTTAGTTTGTGAAGCTAATAAAAGCGTATGAAATAGTCAAAAGAGAGTAAATACATAATGAAGACTGTCAATAAGTCGTTTAAGTAAATAAGTTATTTTTCAAAAAAAATAAAACCGACTTCATAATCACAAACAGGCACTCAAAAGCAAAAAATAAATTACTTAAAATTATTATAAGCGCTACCCACTTATCTATTTGAAGTCGGTGCCAGCCAAGTCTAATAGGTAGTAGATAGATAATACCTACATGTATCTACCTACTTACTAACCTACATGTACCTACTTACTACTACTACATACATAGTATCTATCTACTATCCAATCGACTTGGCTGGCACCGACTTCAAATAGATAAGTGGGTAGCGCTTATAATAATTTTAAGTAATTTATTTTTTGCTTTTGAGTGCCTGTTTGTGATTATGAAGTCGGTTTTATTTTTTTTGAAAAATAACTTATTTTACCCTTTTTAGTGCATAACAAGTTTTAATTAAATTACATGCATCTATTACATTTGAGGGATGTAAGGGAGCATAATTCCACCTGATTGCTCTCAGCCAACCTCACCTGCACGTGGTGCATCCTGCCGATCAGCGAACGAGGCTCTGGCGACCGACAAATGGCGGGATATCCATTCAGAAAGACGTAGCTAAATACCACAGGCCGGTGACGGGCAGCAGCGTCACCGGTGCGAGAAGCTACGTCCTGCGATCACCCAACCCGACTGCCCAGCGCGTGGTGATTATTTGGGCAAACCCTTCATGGCAGACACAACCACACAACGGCCCCCAGTTCCCGGTCGCCCCGCTATTCCTGACCAAGGCGGCGGTTACGGTAACGGCGGGGCAGGGGGTGCTAAGAATCCCCGGGCGACGGAAGGCCGCCAAAACCGACTGACCCTGGCTACATTTAACGGACGCACGCTACGGCTCGATACACACTTGGCACTTCTGGAGGAAGAGCTGAAAAACATAAGATGGCATATTCTGGGATTATGTGAAGTCCGAAGAGAGGGGGAGGACACCGTTACCCTAGAATCAGGCCATCTTATGTATTTCAGAGAGGGAGAACAACCATCCCAAGGTGGCGTCGGGTTCTTGGTCCATAGGATCCTCTCTGATAACGTTTTAGAAATCTCCAGTGTGTCGACAAGGGTAGCGTATCTTGTGATTAAACTCACCGAGAGGTATAACCTCAAGGTTATCCAAGTATACGCACCGACTTCGGCACACTCGGACGATGAAGTGGAGGAAATGTACGAGGACATTTCCAAAGCCTTGCACAGAACCCAAAAGGCCCACTTCAACGTTGTCATGGGGGATCTCAACGCAAAAGTGGGAGTACAAACAAGCGGCGAATCGGTAGTAGGACCACACGGATTGGGAAGCAGAAATCATAGGGGGCAAATGCTCGTCAACTTCCTAGAAAAAGAGGGGCTTTTTCTGATGAACTCTTTCTTCCAGAAAAATCCCCAGCGGAAGTGGACGTGGCAAAGCCCCGACGCTATGACCAAAAATGAGATCGACTTCATTATGACGGACAAAAAGCGCATATTTAGGGATGTCTCAGTGATCACTAGGTTTAAAACCGGCAGTGATCACCGACTAGTCCGAGGCTCTCTAGATATTGACTGCAAACTTGAACGTGTTCGTCTAATGAAGTCCACGCTCCGACCCAATATGCTACAATCCGTGGTCGGGTCTGAAACGTTCCAGCTGAAACTGGAAAACCGATTTGCTGCACTGGAAACCACAATTGACGTTGACCAGGATCTCGACCATGTGGTGGACATCCTCAGGGAGGAAGGGACAAAATTCTGTGAGACGCGAGGTGCTGGCAAGAAGTCCAAGCTTTCAGAGGAATCTCTGCAGCTAATACAAAAGCGACGTGATAACCCTGCAGTCACTTCGTCAGATCAACGGACCCTAAATAAAAAGATTTTTAAATTGGTACGACGTGACCTCCGGAGCTCCAACACACGCTCAATTAAAGAAGCGATCGAGCAAAACCGGGGGTCAAAAGTCTTTGTCCAACAGCTGGGCCGAAGCCATCTGACGAAGTTGACCACTTCTAGCGGGAGTGTCGTCGCTTCTAAGCCGGAGATTCTTAGGGAAGTAAAAGACTTCTACAGCCAATTATACACCTCACAAGCGTCCCTTCCCCAACCCGGCATCGAGGATCCTAGAGCCACTCTGACCCGCCACTACACCGAAGATTTGCCAGAAATCAGCCTAGATGAAATTGTGATGGCTCTCAGGCAGCTTAAAAACGTAAAAGCCCCCGGAGAGGATGGAATTACAACGGAGCTCTTAAAAGCCGGTGGAACTCCTACGCTACTACAGCTTCAGCGTATTTTCAATTCCGTCCTCTTTTCGGGGAGAACTCCGAAGACATGGAGTAAGAGTGTGGTTGTTATGTTCTTCAAAAAGGGAGACAAAACCCTTTTGAAGAACTATCGACCTATCTCGCTCTTAAGCCATGTCTATAAGTTGTTTTCTAGAGTCATCACAAATCGTCTCGCGCGTAGGCTCGACGAATTTCAACCCCCCGAGCAGGCTGGGTTTCGAGGAGGATACGGCACCATAGACCACATCCACACAGTGCGGCAGGTTATACAGAAGACTGAAGAGTATAACCAGCCCCTGTGCTTAGCGTTTGTGGACTATGAGAAAGCCTTTGACTCCATTGAAACCTGGTCTGTTCTGGAGTCTCTGCAACGGTGCCAAGTCGATTGGCGATACGTCCAAGTGTTGAGAGGTCTATATGACACCGCAACTATGACCGTCCAAGTACAAAATCAGCAGACTGAACATATCCACTTACATCGAGGAGTTAGACAAGGAGACGTTATTTCCCCCAAATTATTCACAAACGCTCTAGAGGATATGTTCAAAACGCTGAACTGGAAAGGACGGGGCATAAATGTCAATGGCAATTACCTCTCACACTTGAGATTTGCGGACGACATCGTCATCATGGCTGAAACCGTGCAGGACCTGCAATACATGCTGACCACCCTCGCTGATTCTTCTGCGCGCATCGGTCTCCGGATGAACTTGGATAAGACCAAGATCATGTTCAACGAACATGTTATTCCGGAACCGATTGCCTTAAATGGAGTCCCTCTCGAAGTTGTTGACGAATATGTCTACCTTGGGCAAATCTTGCAATTGGGCAGAAACAATTTCGAGAAGGAAGCTCGCAGAAGGATACAGCTTGGATGGGCAGCATTCGGAAAACTTCGTCGAGTCTTTACATCGCCCATACCACAAAGCCTGAAGACGAAAGTCTTTAACGAGTGCGTCCTTCCTGTTATTACCTACGGAGCCGAGACGTGGACACTGACAGTGCGACTAGTTCACCAATTCAAAGTCGCTCAGCGAGCTATGGAGAGGGCTATGCTCGGAGTTTCTCTGAAGGATCGAATTCGAAACGAAGTCATCCGTCAGAGAACCAAAGTAATCGATATAGCTCAGAGGATTAGCAAGCTGAAATGGCAGTGGGCCGGTCACATCTGTCGCAGAACCGATAACCGTTGGGGTAAACGAGTTCTAGAGTGGAGACCACGGCTCGGCAAACGTAGTGTGGGACGCCCTCCAACTAGATGGAGCGATGATATACGCAAGCTGGCTGGCAGCGGTTGGAAACGAATAGCTGAAGATCGAGCTCAGTGGCATGCCATGGGAGAGGCCTATGTCCAGCAGTGGACGGAAATTGGCTGATAATGATGATGAAAATGATGATTACATTTGGTGCCTGGTCCGTTATACACTGACGGATATATACTTTTTGAAAATTTCAAGTATGTACCTATAACGGTTAAGAAGATACAGATCTGTAAAGTGCGCACATATGTATGGACACACGGACGGACGGACGGACGGACGGACGAACGGACAACAAAGTCTCAGAAAGTGTTCATTTGGTACCCTTTGGGTTCGGAACCCTAAAAAATTGACTTTAAATGCCTTGCTAAAGTGATAATATTCACTAGTAATAATTATGTCATCAAGGTATCAAAGGACAATGTCCAAAATGGCCCTGTGCAATTAAAGCATCTGACACACACGATAATTAATTGTCTATTTTATTACAATAATTCCAAATACTTTTATAACACGGACTAGTTGTATTCCAAAATGAATATAAAAAAGTATTATTTGCGATTATTAACATTACTTGCCGCCATATGGCCAACAGAGTACTGAATCACTCTACTACGTTATAAGAGGCACTTCCCTATATTGTTGAAACCCGAATTATGAGAGCACTGTGTAGCCAACCTAACAACGGAAAGTATTATTTACGTAGTAACTATTATATAATCTGTGGTATTATGCTTATACATTTTTTTTTGCGGTGTTGGTTGGTACAAAGTACGTTCATAATTCTGAGTTATTTAATAATGTATGCAGTGTCGCGGGACTGAAATGGCCGCCATCTTCGGAAAACGTCATGTTATGTCAAACAATCTTAGGTATGTTTAAAAAAGTTTGCACCCTAACAAGACTTTGCCAGGTAGAACATTCCTGTGAAGACAAATTATTTATATTTATATATAATTTTTTATTATAATTATTAATATATAATTATTTATTGAGGGCCCGGTGGCGTAATTGGGAGAACAGTCGGCTTTGATGCCGTGGTACCGAGTTCAAACCGCCGTGCACCAATGAATTTTTCGATCGAAAAATATATGTGCGCTTCTCACAGTTGCCCTCCGGTGAAGGAAAACATCGTTAAGAAACCAAGAACCCCCGCATGGTGGTAGGACATATCTAGTGTCCGCCTGGCCAGCTACCACCCTCAAGTTAGAAAATCTGTCGCCAAACATCTAATGTGTTCAGGCAGCTATCCTTGAGAGCCAGTTCCCATTCTAGTCCACTTCTCTATCTTCGACCGCATCATCACTTAGCAACAGGTGAGATAGTGGTCAAACGCTAGCCTATAAGATATTAAAAAAAAAATTATCCCCACCTTTATTTCTATCTCGCTCACAGTTACCGTAAGAATATCTGTCAAAAACCAAAATCAACGAGAAGAAAGATGTAAAAACATTATTCAGTCATATTTTTTAGTCTTCAAAAGTATATCCAATAGCAAACTCCATTGTGTATAATCTTCTTGGGTCTCTTCTACTAAAACCAGTACATTCTCCTATGTTTGAGGTATTTATCTCCATATCTCTGGAGATACTTATCAGATCTCGATAAAATTAAAATGGGACCACCTCGGAAACGTATCCTACCTATTAAAAAAAGAATCATTTGGATCCGTTCACTATTGACGGAGAAATCGCGTAACATACACACAAAAAAAAAAAAAAAAAAAACATACAGACGAATTGAGAACCTCCTCCTTTTTTGTGAAGTCGGTTAAAGATACTTATGATTCTAGTATTAGAGTTTAAATACATAAATTATGTATAACTTATTCATTCACCACCCTGTGGTGGTATTATGCCGAGTTCAAGATAGAAGGAGGTTTCAATTTTAGTAAAAGTAACTATATATAATTTTTTTTACTTTATTTTCAGTACACGTGGAGCGGCTTACGTAATTAATTTTGGTCTGAAAGTATTATCGTATCGTAAGTTTTAATTCTTTTTCAAAAATTCAAAGTGCATCGAGATCGAACGGAAATTTTCATAAATACGAGGTGAACTTGTTTTCAAATCGATTCTTTTGAAGTTTGAAAACAAATGATTACTTGACTGTGTTTGACTAAAAAATGTGCCTGATTTCATTTGCAGGTGAACATTTTTTTTTTTCAAATTTGATCGGCTCGGCGAACCAATTTGCGAACGCTTTTGTTCTGTGGGTGTTTCGAGCCACGGCCGAAGCCTACCAGTAGTCATTAATTTAGGAACACCCAAGGATCACGTGTAGGATAAAGAAAAACATATCCTCGTACTTTTTAAACGACGTCACAAAAAGGGAGGAGGTTCTCAATGCGACTGGTATTTATTTATTTCTGTTACCTCAGAACTCCGTCAAATCTCAACCAATTTGAAAAATTATTTGTTTTCGAGATTATACCTTCCATTTGGTCCCATCCAAATTTTACCGAGATTTGATAATCATCTCCGGAGATATGGAGATAAACAATATAAACAAATGTGTATACCTTGATGACATGATTATTGGCTATTTTGACTATTGCTACATGTGACGTCGGTTTTTTTGTTTTGTATGATCTATGATATGAAAACTGATTTTTACCGCTAAAATGCAGGGGACTTGACTTTTGGCGGCGAAGCTTGGGGTCACTTTGCTACTGGAGGAGAAAAAGATAGGGAGATGTTACCGGACGTATAGGATGATTTTAAAGTTTTTATGTGCTAAAAAGTGTTAAAATTGTGCATAAATGGAGCAGTAAGAAGCCAGGGAACCAGGGAGTATCCTTTTATCTATTAACTAGCAGCCCGCCCCGGCTTCGCACGGGTAGAAAATATATGCCTACAAAATTTGCATCAGTTTATTGCATCGAATATAAAATATGAACATATTTAACAATAATCGTCATATTTCATCCAACTTACACAAAACCTTAACGAATTATGCACCTAAATCTCCCTCATAAACACTCTGGCTATTGGTGAAAACAGCATGATAATCCGTTCAGTAGCTATTGAGATTATTGCGAACAGACAGACAGACGCAGTGATGGAATTTGTTTTATAATACTTACGTAGTAGTATTGGACGGCCCTTTAGCGTAAAGGATAGTTACCCTGATTCTGACCCGACGGTCGTTGGTTCTAATCCTAGCTATATACCTACCAATGAAAGTTTTATGTGCATTCATGAATCATGAGTTTTCGTACAGTGGTAGTGGGATCATTAAATCTACCAAAAAGTAGCTTACTACCAAGGAGCCCGGGCCCGGTGGCGTAATCGGGTGAACGGTCGGCTTTGATGCCGTGGTACCGAGTTCAAACCTTACCGTGGACCAATGGATTTTTCCATCGAAAAATTTATGTGCGCTTCTCACAGTGGCCCTCCGGTGAATGAAAACATCGTTAAGAAACCAACAACCCCCGCATGGTGGTAGGACACTATCTAGTGTCCGCCTGGCCAGCTACCACCCTCAAGTTAGAAAATCTGTCGCCAAAAACTTCTAATGTGTTCCGGCAGCTATCCTTGAGAGTCCGTTCCCCAGTCTAGGCCTAGCGTGCTTACCATCTTCGACCGCATCATCACTTACCAACAGGTGAGATAGTGGTCAAACGCTAGCCTATAAGATATTTTTTTAAAAAAGGTGAATATCTGCCGCCGTAACCTTACGCGTTCCCCGACGCAAAATGTAGGGGTAATATACGTTTAACGTGTGTATCTGTGTGTCTGTCTGTAGCATCTTAGCACCTAACCGGATGAACCGATTTTGTTTTTATTATTGATAGTTTTTTTTTGTTTGATAGATGTCTTCATCGAGAGTTTTCTTAGCTTTGATTCATGAAAATTCGTTCAATCGTTATAAAACTATGAGCTTTTTTCCAGTTAATTGCGCTATGAAATCAACTTTCATAGGTCTGATCAATTCGAAAATCTTCTTCTTCAACGATATTGTAAGAACATGGAAGCATTGACCTGATGCTGGGACATCTAGACTCTACAGAATACTCAAATCATCACCAACTTACAGCTCAGATTTTAATTGTCCTGTTTAGAGTCATTGGAATGCTTTTAATGAAAAGATTATACATAGATCAGTCGGAGTGGTTTAAAATATTATATTATTATATATATACATGAATATTATTTTTACAATAGATCATATTATTATACTATATTGACTTCAAATTGATTGTGATCGGTGGGGATCTACAGCATAGATACAGCATAGATCTAAGCCTATAATAATATTTTCGTAGTAACTATGACCTAATCTGTGGTTTCACTGCAAATATTTTATTAATTTTGCGATACGTGTATGTGAAATTCGTGATATCTTCTAGAGTTTTCATTTGAATTATATACTGTAAAGGACAATTTTAATCTATAATATGTGGCCAAGCTAATTAACGTAATTATTTGGATAAGGATTAATACTATATACTTGAAAATAGCCTTGGAAGTTATGTAATATTTTTTAACAAAAATTTTAAGATTAAAATGGTTACTGTGAGTCAACCTTAAGAGATAGACATATGCTGTCCCGGACTTTTTTGTAGGTCTAATTAAGTTGTACAACTCTTTCATAGAAAATATTCTTCTATCTATTATCAATTGAGCAGCGTTCGTAAGAAACGTGTTTTTTCGACCGTTTTTTTGCCGACTTAGGTTGCAAATTAGGTCTCCACGAATGTACCTTTGATTTAAACGGGATAATATATAGCCTATTTTCATTCCGAAAGTCCATTCTATGTATCAGTGAAAGATTTTTTTAAATCGGTTCAGTAGTTTTTGAGCCAAATCATTACAAACATACAAAAATACAAAAATACAAAAATAAAAATGTTCTCTCTTTATAATATTAGTATAGATAAGAAAGCTACATTGTGGGCTTTTCCAAAAAAACATGAAAAGAATACAGTGACAGGGAACAGTACCTATATACCTAGCCTTTCTGGATTGGTCGGTGGTTGTGATGCTTGCCTGTATTAACTAAAGGCAGTATTAAGATCGACGCCACAATATGTGATTGTTGATATGAATGTTTAGAGTGAAACTGAAAATGAGATACCTGGGTGATGAACCATGAGTCTTAAATAGTACAACGGTATACAGTAATAGACAGGAGCAATTTAGCTAGAATACATCAAGCAGTCTTGCCATTTATTTAATAAATCTTGTTTCTTGAATGTCAGAATTGATCAAACAGTGGGAACAAATTTCTGCATTGAGATGTTTCTGTGATGATGTGAGTTTTCATCTGATTAAATTAGATTGTACCTAAACCAGTGGCAAACTTATCTGACTGATTTTTGACAACTTTTATATCAAGAGAAATGGTTAAAAGATAGATTTCTAAATATGTATAAAGAGAACTATAGGAAATATAATTTATATAGATCTCTTATTATTATCAGATCTAAATTTAACAATAGTAATCATATAATCAGTTAATTGCATGTAAAATAAATAAGTATATTATTGTAGCCATCACTAATGATTGGATATTCTTAAATTGTGGTTTAGTGCAAGACGGACACCCAGGAACCTAATTGTAGGATTTTGTATTTGGTTTATCATTCCATTTTAATATTGGTTATTTTAATATGACTTTTAGGTGGATGTCTGACAGAACGGAACTGGAATTTAGTATTGTAAGAGCTTATAGGAACAGTAAGACTTAGCGATCATAAAGAAAGCTAACCGCTTGCCGCTCGAAGTTTTATTGTTATATAACATTTCATCCAAATTGGGTTTTCATATTTGAGATAGATAAAAGAAAACAGTTACTTATTATAATAATAATAATTTATTTTTATATGATTAAGAAAGCTAGCTGCGTCCCGTGGCTTTGTTCACGTTGAGACAATTATGTAACATTTTATCCGAATCGGTCCAGACATTTGTGAGGAGAAGACAAGTAAATGTACGGGGTGAATTGGTGAATACATTTGTAATTTTGGTGTTGATTTTTAAGTGTTCTTTGAACTAACTTGATATAAACTTTTCATACTTGAGATAGATTGGAGGAGGCATTCATTAGCTTAAAATAATTATAATGATTTATTTCAGAGCATAAATTGTTTATGTGTAGGTACGTGTACATTGATAATAAGTTTCATTTATCAACTGTGTAATCTGATGGTGTTGATGTTGCAATTCTCTTGAGAAAACATATATTTGTTTATAATTTTAATAATTAATATATTTCAGAGCATTAATTGTTTATGTGTACGTGAACGATGATAATAATTTTCATATACCAACTTTGCACCTGATGTTGTGAGATGATGTTTAAGTATCTACGTTGTATATTTAAAATGTAATCTCGTGAGATTATTCACCTTTTCGATCATATTTGGCAGTTTGTTACAATTATAAGAGGTAGTGACCCTATGGATCACTCACAAGCAGAATCAATAATTCAAGATTTCAGTACTTCCTAAATTGGTTGATTTTATCATTAATTAAAATAATTTATTGGAATTATCGTATTAGAGTGGAGACCTCGAATCAGTAAGTGTGGCGTGGGATGCCCTGTGACCAGGTGAAGCGACAACGTTCGCGAAGCGATGGGCAGTGACTGGAAGCAGGGAGCCGAGGATCGGACTCGGTGGCGTGACTTGGGAGAGACATATGTCCAGTAGTCTGATACTGGCTGATTATGATGATTGGAATTATCTATTGTGAAAACGTTTCACTTATTATTTCATTCGAGATTTATTTATATATTGCTATGGGAAACATAGAGATTTTGATTCTTACTGAGGGTAGCAGCCGTAGGATATTCGTACGCTGAAAAGAAAAGTCAGAGATACACGTTTAACACCGACATAAATAATCATGCATCAATAATGTAATATAATTTTATTTACCTGCATCATCGAAGTAATTTGGTGAAAAAGATTAATTTATTATTTATGTTCGAGATTTTGTTTCCTACGGGACGTGAATATTATGTCACGTTGACTTACCTGATATCACCGACATAAATAACCGTACTTCAGTATCTTTAAATTCAACGTACCTGATCCATTGGAATGATTAAGTGAGACGGATTCACTTACTAATTATGTACGAGATTTTGTTTCCTACGGGACATATGTGCTTATTGAAGCTGCTCATATGGCGTGGATTCGCCTATTATCTGTTCGTGATTTATTTTCCCTGCGGGGATCGTGGAAGTTTGTGTCACACTACGGGTGGCCCAACCCTGGGGAGACTTGTAAGCTGAAAGAATAGCCAGAGTCTCTTCTAGTTCGCGACATAGACAACCACGCAACGTGTCTTCGAATTTACATATTCTGCGAAATAATTCAGTGAGAAAAGAATCACTTTTACTACATGTTCGAGAATTACCTTCCCTGAGGGGACCGTGAGATTCTGTGTTATGCTACGGGTGGCCCAACCCTGGGGAGACTTGTAAGCTGAATGAATAGCCAGAGTCTTCTCTAGCATTTAACACAGATGATCACGCAACGACATCATCACCAACTACGACAATAAAGTGATCTTGGACCGCTGGGTCTTTCCGGAGTGGAGAAATAATTTAACTAAAATGCTGGCGAACCTAGCCTACTGGGTTGCTTCAGTAATTATCTTCATTAACCACAATATTAACTACAATTAACCTGGCTCATTGAGACATTCCTTTGTTGGAAATATACTTTGCGGTTCAGGATAGGATTTAGTATAGATAGAGTTGGAAAGACCCAGTATGGGTTAGTAGGAATGATAGGATAGGTTGATAGGAGATAGATAGGAAATTCTATAGTAGGTAGTGTAGGCAGGGTAGCTAAGATACTACTCACTCTTAAGTAGCTAGAGAGAGTAATATCTAAATGAAACAGGTGGTGATGGATGTTGTGCTCGATTAATAGACAGAGACCTTCTAACCATCCAAGGCAACTCTGTTGTTCGAGCAAGCGAATGTTTCCAAGCTAAATTAAGCTGGAGTGGATGAGTATGTAGGCTGACTAACAGATATACATGTACTATTCTCTTTGATAAAAGATTATGTCCTCTCACTTTAGTTGTGACTCAGTACTGACATACAATTTAAGACGTCAAAATTAATTAAATGTATTACTTTTGTACTACTGACTTTTGACTTACTGTAGACATCACCATGGGGCTTAACCTCGTTTCTGGTTGATGTTTCGATAATGAAATGCAGGTAATTTTGCTAAGCTACTAAACCTCATTTCTCGTCGATACTTCGATTATGAAATATAGGTCATGTCATCTCATGCGCAGTGGTGGTTCCCCATGGATGGTTGCTTGATACTAGATCAAGTAGGGGCTACCCAAGTAATCCAGGATGAATGCCATAGCTCGGTAGCGAATGGACGGCGCACCGATCCAACCATCCATGGTACATGCCGTGTAAGAACACCCCATAGACTGTCCTCCCTTTAAAAGTATTGAATCTGACATATTTTCGTAAATACATGTATTTATTTATCATACTTTTGTTCTCCTCTCTTTTGTTATTGTACATACTAAAATGTTTATACTAAATCTTATTTACATGATCAAAAACTTTGTCTATAAAAATATCAAAGAAATTGACAAAGAAAGATCATCAAGTTAAAATCTATCGAAGTCCCAAAGAAAGTATAATAAAATATAATTAAGAATGCAAGGCGTGAATGCAAGAGATTATCCAGAGAAATTACTAATTTCATATTTTTATGTATGTTTCTAAAAATGTAATATTATTAGGATCAATAGGTATAATGATGACAAAGATTGTAAAATATTACTCAATGTTCAGTTGTATTCTATAATGTAGTGTTATAGTACTAATAATAATAATACAACACAAATTAGTACTCATAATGGTGTATTTGTACAAATTAGTATTAGATAAATGGTTGTTACTCAGAAATTCACTAGGTAACAGTTGCACCAAAAGGTATCAAATAGTACCAACATTAATATTTAGGTTTACAAGTACTAATAATAATAGAATAACACAAATTAGTACTAATAATAGCATATTTACAATGAATAGTATTAATTAGAGAAAATGGTGCAAACACTTTCACTAGGTAATAATTGCACCAAAGAGTACAAAAAGCAACAGTATAGCACAAATAGTATTGTAGCAGTGGTTAGGATTACTTGCAACAATAGAAGCTTTATTTCCTATATTATTTAGTCTTTAGTTAATATATTAAGTTTGTCTTGAGATTCCCTGAAAAGGATTTAGGTTACATCAACGGTTCCCAATGGGTCCTACCACTAACTAGACGATTACAAATGGCCAATATTTTATTCCAGTCCGATTAATATTTCAATATTAAATATTCATATATATTAATATTCCAGTATTTCAGTATAATTTATAAAGTAAACAAGTATAGTCGTTCAAAAAATAATATTAAAAAACATAAAGTTCTAAAAGGGGGGGGGGGGGGGGGTTGTTACAGCACTACACCTACAACTACAATACACCGCAGGAAGTAGTTTTTGGAGTTTACTCCTTATAAATCGATTTTCATATGAGGCCCTCGTCTCAGACCAAATAAGAGTATTATTTGATCACATATTTTCTTATTTATTTCCTCTTTATTAAGACTTCTTATAAGGTCTGAAGCCCACGTATGGAAATTTTGTCTTTTCGTGTTGTTTGAGTGAAATTAGTCGCTTAGGGAAACTTTGCGTTATCAAAAAGCGATACGATTTCTGTCAATGTCAATTTTCTTACGACATATTTTTAGATTACTTCTCTGAAGATTAGTTATATTTTTCTGGGAAACGTACCTTTCACATAAACCAATAAGAGCGCGGCAATTTAAATTTGCGCTCTTTTTGCTTATTTGACGGTGTCTGTTGGCAACTCGGAGCAAAGTTGGCAGGCTTCGATAACAGTTAATATGAATTTGAAATACATACATACTTTCAGTATTGAAAGAGACGTATTTATTTACCCTCTTTGCATATGGCATATTTAAAGACTCCAGTCGTGCGTCGGAACTGACACACACCTATTTTTTAAAAGGATCGTAGTTCTACGAAGCGCTACAATAGCTACGGCAGGAAATATTACAATAATCATTTTGATTACAATAAATACACTAATAGTAGCCTACTTCAGAGTATTATAACATAGAAAAATTAATGCTTATTAGAAATATTGGAATTTAAAATATACATAAACATCTTGTTTTCATATCCGGCCCGAGGTAGTAACGTAGATCGTTATACTTTGCCACGATTAGGGCTATTCGTTTAGGTTATGTTTCCGTCCTTTCCAATCATTAAAGTCAGGTTTAAATTGCCATAAATCATTACATAATTATAAAGTTTAATTATACCATGCCTAATTATCCAGCATTTATTCTGTATATAAATAAAAAATACTACGTTTTCGACAAAATTATAATAACTAGCTGCGCCCTGCGGCCATAACATATTCAGTAGCGGTTTTACACAAACCACAAGATGTGCTCGTTTTCTGACGGAAAGGCACGCGTTGATGTCTTTTGTATGGACTGAATGTTTTTTATTATGTAAAGTACAGACTTTTTTTGCTTGTGAGATATTCTTAAATATAGGTTTTTGTGCTGAGGATTGCATTACGTGAGCGTGAATTTATTGGCTCAAATTTAAGGATAAATAATCACGACAAAAAAAATGTACTATGTATTTTTCATACATATCTGTATATTAAACATATGATAAACAATACATATATACATATCTATAAATTAAACTATGTAAGATGCCGAAACAAAAACTCTATAAAACGTAAAACACAAAAATAGTATCGTTGACTCACGCCGCGCCGGCTTCATCTACAAGTCGTTTCGTGCAAATGTGAATAAAATTAATGAGCGCATTTAAAAATTGCTATGCAGCTCACCCATGTTGAGCGCGAAACCTGTCTGTGCCAGCGGCCGTTGCAGTGACCGTCCTTTGTCGTCCTAGACACCCGCCCAGCCGCGCCGCATTCATGCATAGTAAATAATTACAGTGATCGGGGCAGGTGGACGCGCACGCGCGCATAGAAATAGAAAGGCACATTGCAGTAATTATTTAGTACAGTTATCCGTAATGGGCCGTTTTGCGAAAGCTGTTAAGTAAATAAGCAGCGTCCTGCGGTTCCTGCCGGGTGCATGCGACCGCAGCCGCCCGCCCCGTCCCGCCCCGCCTCGCCGCGCATATCCACTCTTCGTGAGCATTCCGCAGGATAAGCGGTTCATTTTACTTAACTATCTTATATGCCGTGAACTGGTCGGTTATTATTCTTTTTTTGTTTTCAACTGTAGTAGACACACAGAAGGAAGAAATAAATTGTTTTTATTGCAGTATGTATACATTTTAAGTTTAATATTAAAGTAACATGTACGCAGCAGGTTGTTATTTCTGGGTATGTCAAATCTAACACAATTAATTTTATTTCAAAAATAGTTTGGTAAAAATAAATATTGTACCCAATCTCAATCAGATCTCGATGTGGCTATGCAAATGAATAGCAACTAACCAACTTTGCCTTCAGCTATTTAAGTTTTTGTTCACTTTTTTATTCTAATCGTGTTCAAATAGTGCCATTAAGAATCTTATAATACGTACCTGCCTTATCATTTGATAAATGCTCCTGTCCATTATGTTCAAACGTGTTTTGGTGTCAGCTGTGTAACGAGACGTGTGTGATAAATCTTCGCTTCTGGATTAGGTTATCTAGAAACTCGCGAGATATGTCGGGGCGATAGCGGGCCCGGCGAGTGGAGGTTGTCATGTCCGCTGCAGGCTGTGGCGGGAAGTGTCGCGGAGAGGGGCGCGTCGGTCGGCTCGGGTGGAGCGCTCCCGGGCCGCGCACGCTCGCGGGTCAGGGGTTAAGCGATACTTTATTTTGAATAATTTATATGTCGTACCACGATAGACGGCGTGCCCTCCGCCTCGTACTGTTTATGGTAATACGGGATATCTCGCATTGCAAATGCGCTGAATGTGTCGCCACCCGAAGCGGTTCGCCCGCGATAAACACCACTTGGAATATATTTATATTCAGTGGAAATAAGCCTGTTTCACGACGAATATATTTTACATTTTATTTTATTGCCGCTTTGAGTGTATTTATACTCTTTATGTAGTGCGCATTATAATACGAGTATTAAATTATCGCTCCAGTGAACGCATAATGTGAAAAGTTTTATATTAACGCGCGTCTGTCACTGTCTCGCCGGTGATTCGAAACGAATTCATTAAATTAATGAAATATGTTATTCTGCTACGTAAAAGGAGCGTTATTAATGTCGCCTGTCCACTAAATCACAATCGAAATAAGAACAATCGATCGGGTAAAATTAATTAAAATGTTTCGGGTTCCGTTCGTCGTCGACCGAGAGACAGGTCGAGATCACCACACTAGTTAAGAGTAAAAATTCACTTTTAAGAAGAAATTGTCATTAATCAAAATTAATGGAGTTATTATCGCACTGAAACTTTCAAAAATATATTTATTGCGGACATAAATCAGTGTTAAGGGCCGCGCGCTCGTAACGAAGCGATGCGGACTTTCTAGGACGATGCAGGAGTTGCAATTACGTGCGTACAGATAAGTGTTGATACATTTGTTAAAAATATACTCAGTAACAAATCAGAATTTCTTATAAAATTGTTTATAAGAGAGCCAAATTTTCTTATAATTCTAATGATAAAAGATAATGCATAGTATTTTTTTCATCGAACACCTTATACATATCATATATATATAATTATATTATAGTAATCAACTATTTACTGCTATGTATTCAGTAAATGTATTTATAGCACAGAGATTTGTTACAAATTCAACATTATTTGAACGTAATAAAACGCTTCACTATCGCAGTTAACGATAGATATTTCACAAGTTTGCCGGAGCAGTGAGAGCACAGCTTTCATAATTACTATTGTGGTGATTTATTGGCGCCTCGAGATACCTGCCCGATATCAGCAAAGTAAAAATACAAAATAGCAAACAATATGACGTGATATTTTAAATAGATAATGATGTTGATGGACGACAGCGCTGCGACTGCGATCGGCGCGCGCGCACCGTGGGAAATATATTTCGGCTCTACGATCTTTGTTTTGCAATCGCTTTGTGTATTTCATATTGGGCATCTTACCGTAAACATAATCATTGTTCTCGATCACCTTTTACGAGTGCAACAAAGGCTTCATTTTGATCTATATTTAAATAGCTAAAACCGATTTAAAATAATCCGGAATATAGTTAAGTAGTATTCCAAAAACTGCAGCATACGACGATCACACAACCAAAACAAGCTCAAGGGCCATCGAGTGCAATTATGTCCTCAGATATACGGAAACGAGGAAATCTGGTCGATGAATAAGATTAAGAAATCGACGCGGCATCGGCAGCGAGTTCACGTACTTTGATTATAATTGGCAGTATTTTAACAAATAAAGTAGTGCCGGGGGCGAAGTGCGGACATATTTATGTGACCCGAGGCTCGTCTGACCCGGCCTCAGTTGCCAAATTAACGAAAGCTCACGCAGCTCGAGACACTTTCTACTGGCCTGCATGCACCAACATTTTCATTATCGATCGCTTTCATAATTCAACTGACATTTTTCTTCCATTCAATTGCAATGAAGAAAAAAATATGCACATAAACACGGTTAAGAGTTTTTTAATGGCTTTTAGGAACGCGTATTACAGGTATTGGCAAATTAATTGGATACTTTTATTATATATATATATATATATATATATATATATATATATATATATATATATATATATATATATATATATATATATATATATATATATATATATATATATACTCTCCTATACTACTACTCTCCTACTACTCTACTATATTTTACTCCCATTGCTTCTAAGTGTATTGTTTATACGACTAGTTGAGACGATGCAACTATACTATTGCCAAATTTTAAGCTAATTTTAAGCACGTAGCATTATTTTTTTCTGTAATGGCATCAATGCCAGCCGCTTATACATATTTATAAACGTTATTTATGAGTCTACTTAGAACAGAACATTGGAAGTCTACAGATTTAAATCTGTGTTTGTATAAAACGGTCATTGTATTTTCTCTCTCTAAGAATAATTGCTCAGCGTAACTGGACCACGATTCTGCATTTTATTTTCAATAATCAATTTCTACGCTTACGGCGACCGATGCAATTTCCTGGACTTGATTTATTATTACTTCACTATGTGAACACGTCTCTTGATTTAATAATTGATTTGTGTTTCATTTAGATATCTATGGCTCATTAGATTGCGCGATGTCATATGTATATTGGTGTCAACTTAATCTATGTAAATAATAAATTGATTCTCGTATAATCTTAATTAAAGCACATCTTAAATTATTTTTAGGTAATACATTATTTAAAGACTTATATATTATATATATATATAATACCTACATTAATTTAAAAGTTATCATATATTGAGTTAGTAATCTTACTTGTACTATTATTAATTCTGTGTCTAAAGTAAGTAGGTACGTATTTTCATGCTGAAGTGATTATAGGTAACACTCATATAGTAATGAATGCACAACGTAAGTAATGAGCTAGTTTATCTACAGCCTCGATGCTATCTGAGCAGAGGCGGCATTATTTCCCACATGCAGCTTCGATAAGGCCGCAGGTCCAGCGGGCGTCGTTCACGTCCACACTTTGCACAAAGACGACCTCGTACGAAATCACTTTTAGTTTCTTTATTTGTACCAACGCGCCTACACGACCGTACAAATATGAAAACCGTTTATAACACTTATTTAAAAACAATAAACTGATATGGTTCTTATAACTTCCTGTTAGTACTCTCTTGCTAGATACTCGACAATCGATAGAAAATTTAAGGCAATATAAACGCAACATAAAAGCCAACAGTGTATATTTTTTCAAAAGCGTAATTTGTGATTTTTACGGTCTGTTAAGTGCTCATAAAGGATCGCGGCAATTATTTTGATGGTTATAGCCGTCACAAATTCTGACGACAATGCTTCCTCGTATGGTGAAAGTAAACATAATACTTATTAATAAATCATCGGTAAGGACAAGTTTGAGATAAGAGCATCGATGAAATAGTATGTTTTGCGGGACGAACACGACGCCCGCGACATGTGACTCGGTGCAGTACCATTGATCTAAGAAAATCGTGGATATGCTACAAGGCATTATTATTGAAGTGAAAACTTCTTTAGACGCGCTGGCCACTTTATTTTGGGTTTTGAATGAGACTGAGCCATCACAGTTGGCCATTGTAACGCTCGTTCGAGTAAAGTCGGCTCGAGTTGACTAGGGGAGTGAGAGAGATATAGTCAACTGATATACTCGCTCGGCGAGCGTTACATGACAGAGAATGACCCATCGCATTAGTCGCATTCAGTATTTTTTTTATATACTCTAGTATAAATAATACTAAAACCACCCCCGTCTGCTATACAAGGTGTAGTTATGCATTCTCGCCATATTTGCAGGGGTAGGTATACTCCATGTATAGAACAAGAATCAGTAAAAAAAAAATATTTAAAAAAAAATCATTTTCAAAAATAATAAAACCTCGAATATAAAATCTTCGTAAAAACGATTCACTCTTAGCCGAAGTACACGCACCCTTACAAAACAAAATGGTCAACGCGCCGCGCCGCGGCCGCTTTGCCTTTAAGTCAAAGGAAGCCGCGTCCATCGGCGAAATAAAAACACGTGTATTCCGGTCAGTCACTCGCCTAACTTATCACAGCGCAGTCGCATCGCAAGCGAGCGGTTGTGCGTGCGTATTGTAAAAATGGAGCAATATTCCAATGTTGAACTTGTTGAGATGGTAGGTACGACTTTATGCCATTAGCATTTGATAAAGTTAGACTCAATGTGGAAGTGCTCAAAAAACTATCGCGTAACCTACGACGACGTCTTCACTCGTTCATCGAAAACGAAGGAGGACACTTTGAGCAGTACCTCAGGGTATCGTAAATTTGTAAATAATAACTGTAAATACCAAATTAAAATGTTGATTTCAAAATTTTAACTACGCCAAAAATACCTAACTACCGAAACAATAAACTACTTACGTAATTATAACAATCTAATACCTAATACCTTATAATATTATTTTTAAATCGTACGCTAGAAATAAACCTAATTTACTAGAGTTTGATGTAATTAGTTACGTATTTTTGACGGTCCTCAGCCCGTTAAAGTAGGAAGGAAAATTTGGAACAGCATGCCTGCCTAGATTTTATTAAACGTCGTGCCGTGTCAGCTGATAGAGCGGTCAGCTGTGGCGGTCAGTGACCGCTACACGTCACTGACCGCCACAGCCATAGCTGACTGCTCTATTTTAAATTTTGAATTTAAGTATTACCTATAAAGCATAAGTATTCATGTTATATTTTAGTTACTACAAACCTATTGCTTTATGTTTAGAGTACAAATCCATAGAAATGACGATCAGTCATAAGAATTTAGGCGTATATTTTTGTTATATCTTATAGGCTAGCGTTTGACCACTATCTCACTTGTTGGTACTTACGGATGATGCGGTCGAAAATGGTAAGCACTCTAGGCCTAGAATGGGAACTGGCTCTCAAGGATAGCTACCGGAACACATAAATAGATAAGTGCACATTTTTTACTCGCCCATATACTGAATAAATGCTTTGACTTTTGACTTTTGATATTTGGCTACAGATTTTCTAACTTGAGGGTGGTAGCTGGCCAGGCGGACACTAAATAGTGTCCTACCACTATGCGGGGGTTGTTGGCTTCTTAACGATGTTTTTCCTCAACCGGAGGGCTACTGTGAGAATAGTGCACATACATTTTTCAATAGATAAATCCATTGGTGCACGGCGGGGTTTGAACACGGTACCTCTGGCATCAAAGCCTTTCGTTTTCCCGATTACGGCATCGAGCCCTCGATAATTATAAATGTAGAAAAAAAAATGTATTTCACTTAATAACCACCTTGATGAAGTTTTTACTTCTGTTGTGTGGTAGTCTCCAGCACACACCGTTTTTTATTACAAATATAGCTCTGTAGGGTTCTGAACTTCAAAGACTTTAACTTGAAGTCCTCACTCAGATTTTTATACCATTATTATATACTCTTAAAGACTGTTGAGGTATTTATTGAGAATCTGGTTTATAAAGCTTCATATTTTGATATAAAGAATCAATTATAATTATATAATCAATTATATTAAAAATTTATTTATTTATCTATACTAATCTATACTAATATTATAAAAAGAGAACATTTGTATTTTTGTATGTTTGTAATGATGTGGCTCAAAAACTACTGAACCGATTTAAAAAATTCTTTCACTAATACATAGAATGGACTTTCGGAATGAAAATAAGCTATATATTATCCCGTTTAAATCAAAGGTACATTCGTGGGGATCTAATTTGCAGCCTAAGTCGCCAAAAAAACGGTCGAAAAAACACGTTTCTTACGAACGCTGCTCAATTGAAAATAGATAGAAGAATATTTTCTATGGAAGAGTTGTACAACTTAATAAGACCTACAAAAAATCCGCGACAACATATGTCTATCTCTTAAGGTTGACTCACAGTAACCATTTTAATCTTTAATTTTTTATTAAAAAATATTACATAACTTCCAAGGCTATTTTCAAGTATATAGTATTAATCCTTATCCAAATAATTACGTTAATTAGCTTGGCCACATATTATAGATTAAAATTGTCCCTGACAGTATATAATTCAGATGAAAACTCTAGAAGATATCACGAATTTCACATACACGCATCGCAAAATTAATAAAATATTTGCAGTGAAACCACAGATTAGGTCATAGTTACTACTAAAATATTATTATAAGCTTAGCTATGCTGTAGATCCCCATCGATCACAATCAATTTGAAGTCAATATAGTATAATAATATGATCTATTGTATAAAATAATATTCATCTATATATATAATTATATAATATTTTAAACCACCCCGACTGATCTATGTATAATCTTTTCATTAAAAGCATTCCAATGACTCTAAACACGACATTTAAAATCTGAGCTGTAAGTTGGTGAGGGTTTGAGTATTCTGTAGAGTCCAGGAGATGTCCCAGCATCAGGTCAATGTTCCATGTTCTTACAATATCGTTGAAGAAGAAGATTTTCGAATTGATCAGACCTATGAAAGTTGATTTCATAGCGCAATTAACTAGAAAAAAGCTCATAGTTTTATAACGATTGAAAGAATTTTCATGAATCAAAGCTAAGAACACTCTCGATGAAGACATCTACCAAACAAAAAAAAACTATCAATAATAAAAACTAAATCGGTTCATCCGGTTAGGTGCTAAGATGCTACAGACAGACACACAGATACACACGTTAAGCGTTCTTCACCTCTACTTTTTGCGTCGGGGAACGCCGTAAGGTTAAGGCGGCAGATGTTCTCCTTGGTGGTAAGCTACTTTTTGGTAAATTTAATGATCCCACCACCACTGTACGAAAACTCATGATTCATGAATGCACATAAAACTTTCATTGGTAGGTATATAGCTAGGATTAGAACCAACAACCGTCGGGTCAGAATCAGGGTCAAAACTATCCTTTTCGCCAAAGAGCCGTCCAATATCACTACGTAAGTATTATAAAACAAAGTCCATCATTGCGTCTGTCTGTCTGTTCGCAATAATCTCAATAGCTACTGAACGGATTATGGTGCGGTTTTCACCAATAGCCAGAGTGTTTATGAGGAAGGTTTAGGTGCATAATTCGTTAAGGTTTTGTGTAAATTGGTTGAAATATGACGATGATTGTTAAATATGTTCATATTTTATATTCGATGCAACAAACTGATGCAAATTTTGTACGCATATATGTTCTACCCGTGCGAAGCCGGGGCGGGCTGCTAGTTATATATAATTATATAATAAATTATATTAAGAAAAATGTATATCTTCGCTTTGAAAGCGGTTCAGTTTCTGCAGGATTTTGAACACGGAGAGAAACGTATTTAAGGATGTATATAGGTTTTTTTAACACGGAGTGGACTGTATTTAAGGATGTATGTAGGTTTTTTAACACGGATATAACCGTGTTTAAGGATGTATGTAGGTTTAGATCGTACCAGAGAATTAGCATTATACCCAATTCTTCGACACGCTCTATACAGATTCGTGAATGAATTCACAGAACGGGTGAATACTTGTTTTTTTTTCTGTGGGTTTGTGTCGTTTGAGACAATTATTTTGATATAATTTCACCTGATGGAAACTGAGAAGTAACTCCATACGATAAATAGTTTTACTAACTTTTAATTTTCTAAATTTAATTTTACTTAGCACTGCCATATCTATTTTAAATATTCGACGTACTCGTATGTTCCATAAGATACTTAGGACCCGCTGTTCTACAAGTACGAAGTAAGTATAAAGATGATGCAAACATTTTTTTTGCACGTGGGAATTAGGTATTGAAATAAAAGTTTTATCATATAAAATATAAAACCGCAACTTTAAGAAGCTCTAATATTAAGTACCTTTTATGTGTTTCACTGTCTATCTATTTTGTACTATATTTATAAAACAATCATGCCATTATCGAGATAAATTCGAATTATACTTGCTATAAATACAGATTTACATACCCTATTTACACATAGAGCATAAAGACAAAAGTCTTTAATGAGTGCGTCCTACCTGTAATGACATACGGAGCCGAGACGTGGACACTGACGGTGGTGATGATGAGATGATATACACAAGCTGGCTGGCAGCGGTTGGAAACAAATAGCTGAAGATCGAGCTCAGTGGCGTGTCATAGGAGAGGCCTATGTCCAACAGTGGACGAATACTGGCTGTTAATGATGATACGCATTTGTACAAATATACCTAATCGAATCCGAAATAATTACCATACTTGCTATGCATAATACGATTAGGCTTTGTTTGGAGATAAGTTAAGATGTATTTAATGTATTGAGCAAAATTCAATTTTCTCAAACAAAGTGAAGTAGGCCAATCTGATATAAGTGGCTATTGAAAAACGAAACCATAGCAGTAATGAGTGCGGTAAAAAGGTCAAGTCTCGCGGCGACTTGCGACACTGCCGGGGCCACCATATTGTATTCACAGGAACTTACGTTTGCAAAGAAATGATCAATAAATTTGTGCCTTCAATAAAGATATCGATCAAAATTACAGGGTTCCGATGATTTAACAAATATGAGCGGATCGCCTGCGTAGAGCTCGCAGGGTGGCCATGTGCCTCTTCCATGAAACTGTAATGTTATGGCCCTTAACAATAATTTACCTCCTCCATGAAAGCTGCACCAATTTCTTTAATTACCGACCGAATTGAGCCGTTGGAATCACTTAATTAAACATAAGAATGTTTATTTGTAAACAGATTTTACGACGCTATTCTGTTCGCAACGGTGTAATTATCGAGTCTGAACAATATCGAGGTTAATGACTTCCAGCGCTTTGAAAGTACCACTCGAGAAAAATATAATGATTATTGTAAAGCACGTTTTAAAACAATGCAATCGTGGCATGTTAAACGGCCAATCTGTTTCATGTGGTAACAGTTACATTTGTTTTTACAGGTCGCTGGAGCTTCAAATGAAGGATTGGGCGGTTGCGGTGCCGAATGTGAATTATTTAAACTAACAATGATATCAATTGGTGCGGCTACTGACGTGACGTGGGATAGTGTATCTTGGACAGACACAAACAATAAATAAAAGTATTTGTATGGAGAAGAAACAAATTAATGTTCAATAATTTAAAATCGTTTATAAAACGAAAAAAAACGACTTCAAATGCCGCGCTAGTCAATTTCAGTACTAAAATTGAGGTGTTTATCTTTATATCTCTAGAGATACTTATTAAATCTCGATAAAATTACAATGGGACCACCTTAAAAATGTGCCCTACAAAGAATAATCATTCAAATTGGTTCACAATTGACGGAGTAATCGCGTAACATACATACAAAAAAATTAAGACGAATTGAGAACCTCCTCCTTTTTGGAAGTCGTTTGAAATAATGGCAAGCGTTTGACCACTATCTCACCTGATGGTGTGACGATATGATGCCTGTCTAGGAGATACCTGTTCACTCGCAATTTGAAGATTTTTAAGGGTTGTTGTAATGTTTTTCGACCGACTTCCAAAAAGGAGGAGGTTCCCAATTCGTGATTTTTTTAGTTTTTTTTTTGTGATCTTCTTTTTTCTATCACCTGTATTAGTAACATAATTCCCACACAACTAGACGCACTGATGTGCGCCATCGCTGTATGATGGACGTACCATCTACCCGTACGAAACGAACTGCTTCAACATTCCTATTACCATAGAAATTCCATTCCTTGGCCATTCCAAGGAATGGAATTTCTTGCTGTTGTTTGTGTTTCCCGATAAGTACAATCCACGGGTCTTCAAATTGCAAGTGAACAGGTGTCTTCCAAGTAAGCATCACAGAAATATGAATAATAATACCTTATTATTCATATTTCTGTGGTAAGCATACTACATCGCTGACCACATCGTCACTTAACATCAGGTGAGATAGTGGTAAAACGCTGTCCGCAACTGCTGATAGTAGGTAAACGTTTGACTAAAGCGCCCACATTTGAAACTACCGTTCCGCGTAGATGGTGTGAAGACGTTGGGCCACCCTCGGGTGTGCGTTACTCCCAATATAAAGTTGAGTGAGTCTCATTAACGCCTTGCGCAACCTCGAAAGCGGCCCTTGGGGCACTCGTTGTCAGAGACAAGCAACGCAAATTACTTTGGCACCGTTTGACGGCGGGAAATTTCATTACCACGAGCACATATCATTATTATCTCGCAGGCAATCTACATATTTTACCCAGTAATAAATGCGCGGGTAGTTTCACTTTCGGACACTGGTTTTCGAAAATGACCCGGCTTCATGTATTTGCCGCGAGTCTCTCGTGAAGGGCGTGTTACAGTTTTAAGTGAATTTCTTTCTGACCTCTCATGCTCCAAGGTGTTGTTGGTAATTACTCGCATGCTGGCATATAATTCAGCGCAACCAACATAAATGACATTTACAAAGTTAATATCAACAGACTGTGGCGAATGAATTACAATAAAAATTCAAGAACAACGCATGACATGACAAGATCGAAAATTGAACTTTGACTTAAAAATACAACTTATAAGTAATTATGTTTATTTGGTATTCAGGTAAAGGCTAACCACACGGTTGCCAAAACATCTGTCTAAATGTCTCCTGTTAAAGGACTACAATAAAGGTAATGAAAAGTCTAAAAATAGCGGTCAATCCGGATAAAGTAATTATCATTATACTATATGTATTTATTTGTATTGAGAGCAATACCTAGGGAAACGCGTTGATGTCTTTTCTGAAGAAACTTGTAGAGTCGAAATAAGGTGTTAGACTTCATTATGAGAACTATCTATTTTTATGAAATATTTATTCCAATTAATCTATAAATATTAGTCTATCTATAAGTATTATCTATAAGTATTGGACATACTTGTGGTCTCATGGTAAGTTGTACAGCCTTATAGTATAGAGTATAGAGGTTAAAATGAATTTTCAAGCTAATTTAATACAATTTCAATACAGACCTGACAACTGAACAGGACAGTTTAAATACTGCTCAAAAATATTCGTGAATACTTAACAATTACTTCAAAGTATAATAAGTAGGTGCCTAGTACTTAAATACACAAATATGCCCCCTCGTTAAGGAGAGTGGTCGCGCTCACAAGCTACTGAGCGGTGTCCAGTAATTCCGAACACGGATCATGTCGCGCCGCGGTGTAAAATTAAATATTAGACTTTTCTCGTTAAATTGGATCGAGTTACAGCTCGTTACAGACACTTGACAGGGTAATGACAGAGGCCCGCCCCTTGTAATCTGGCCGCGTGATTTTTACCCCACATCACACGTGGAAATCATTTTGTGAATTTAATTTTTGGAGGTTATCAAAGTCCTCGTACGTTTTCTCTCACCGCCATGCGCTAAGCGTATCATTACTCGAATTGAAGTCTGCAATTACTTGATCGCGTCAGTGTAAAAGTTTACCAAAAGTAGTACGCCGCCGCTATCAGCTACCCGAAGATTAAGAATTGATTGATTGTTTTTATGTGACCGATAAGCTCCGACACTTTCAGGCGGTTTCTTCAATAATGTATTTATAATAACTACCCACTCGGCTTAATTTTTTTATGCTTTCAAATTATATCTACGTTTATTTTTTAACAAAACATTGCCACTATCACTATGCTATCAGAATTTAAACTATTTATTTATTTACTACAGACTTTTAATGGTTTTCTCGTTACATCATTATACACCTCATTTGTTCTTAAAAAGAAATAACCTTCCTTGTGTATATCATCTATGAATGCAACTATTCACTAAGCTCAAAAAACTATCATTTAACAGGTATAATTATTAATTACCATAAAAATGTCACCGGGGCTTAGGTGCATTCCCCGCCTTTCCAGTTACTTGAAGTGGGCAGCAGCTGCGAGTCGAGATGCCCTCAGTAATTATTCCACGTCACCGAAAAGTTAACGCGAGGATACGATAAACCCAATGTATAATGCAATAAAAACCGGCGGAGAGAACAACCCGAGCGAAACGGAACGTCAACGCGAAGGTTTATGTGTCGCTGAGGACGCGGAGAAATGACGCCTTGCGCCCGCGCCTTGAACAAACCTGTACCATCTACCTACTCGTAAATCGATTACATTTCATGTTCTGGTGCAAGTACGTGAAGTTATACCTCTGCCCACTCAGATCGCGTGACGAGCTTTAATTACCAGAAGGTGTCGATACGAAAATCGACACACAGGGTACAACTTAAAACTCGAACGAAATCATTGTTATTACGCACGTGATAAGTGGAAGCCCAATTTTCTTTGCTTTTTATTTTAAATTGTACCTATTACTGCCATACAAAGTAAACAGCTCAACTGTGAAAAGTGACATTACAGTTTGAAATTGGTCCTATGGCCACTACACGGTAATGATCCCCTTTAAAGATTGGATTATGGCAGAGAGTAGCTGTATTGTAGAGCATTGGTACAAGAACGTGACTATAACTCGCATGAGCTCTAAGTTATTGGTTGCGGCAGAGTTGTGAAACGTCATTGGAACGGTAAGTGGAGAAGTTTAGCCGTGGTACAGCCGCGTAGCTGGCATCGTCGATATCGGAGCAGGTATCTCACGGCTTGCCACCACGCTTCTCACCTCCAGACGGCTCCACGGCTGCGCCGACTAGATGCTTTATCGCTCGCAATCGCACTACTCATCTATTACACGAACTTACCCACTAAACCGAATGTCGATGACCCTCACGACCCTATTCCTCCTTATAGGGAATTTACGAGTGACAGCCGCGTGCAGATTTTCAAGTACTTTTTCAGTTCTGTAAGCGTTGCTAAGATTATCGAGAAATGTCGTGGCCTCCAACACGTAAACAATATTGTTTGTTTTCCGAATAAATATAATAGCAAAACATTTTTGGATCAATATTGTTATAATGGCTAGACATAAGAACTTATCTGAGAAACATACAATTAGGATATGCAATAAGTGTTTTATTGAACATAAACACTTTCACAACTACATTTATTTCTCATTCAACCATGCAACAGTGCCGAAATATCGCCAACACATAAAAAGTGAATAATATGTTCATCATGCCGTAAATAACTGTTACATCTGTTATATTTTTTATTTACCTGTTTATCATTCAAGTCTATATATATTATACCATACATTATAGTCTGAATATATTCGTTATAAGATTATCCATTTAGAGTATTGATTTTGAAATCTATTAACTACCACTTCAGGATTGTGAAACAACTTGAAAGATTTAAGAATTCGTTAACAAGCTCCTATAAACCGAATTGCTTAATTTATATTGGAATTAGTCACTGGGAATCTGGCATTTAAGCTCTGTCTATCTAGGCTGATCACTCAAGCAGTAACATCTAGATTGAAAGGTTTTATTAGTCTAATCCTAATTCAATATCGTTTTTTGTTTGTCTGTTGATTTTTGGATACCGCTACATCCTGTTTGACAGCCAAAGCTATGAGCAGACAAGCTTTCACTGCCTAATTGTTTGACACAATGCTTCCCAAAAATTTTCTTTATATTTTTATAGGTCAGCGTTTGGTCATTATTGTTAGAAAATAATGTGTGGTGGTGGGAGCTGGGTCTCTGGGAAACAGTCGTAATATACCGTTAGGTTTTTGGCGATAGATTCCAACTTGAGGGTGATAACTACCCAGGCGAGGACATCAGTGCTCCATCCAGACTAATATTATAAAACGTTTTTGACTCTGTTTGTTACCCAATCCCGTTTAAACGAGTCCGATCTTACTGAAATGTAACAAGGAGATATGGATGGATTATAGTATGAAGATGATCATAGACTACTTTTACTTAAATAACCCAGATTACACTAATGTTGATTGATAGAGCTTTACAGTGATAAAATTCTTGGTGTACGTGAACGAAGTCCGGGTATCAGCTAGTTTATTTAATGTATACGGTAACTGAAAGGGATCTATTTTGGCAATAAGCGATGACGTTGCCTCTAGCAGATAGATATTGGGGACGTAACACTCTGAATTGACAAAATGTTGTGTCATTAAACTGCGTCGGTTTACCCTGAGATCTTAGGCATGAGCCGAAATGTAACGACACTTATTAATAGGTTAAAAATTACAAGAATCTATATCATGCTATATACATTTACAAATTAACATAGAATGTACTTTTTCGAGCCTTTTAGTCTCTACATTGATAGCGATGGCTTTGCAACCTATGTTCGATAATAACAAAACAATGTAAACGCAACCACAGCCAGGATGTACATAGTTAGCTGCAATATATTAATTACTCACTAGTCTCGTTGCACCCAGTGACATCGCCCGCAGAACAAGTATCCGTTATATTTTTCCATATTATTGACTATTCCTGTTTATTATTTTATTCATATTAACTTTTAGTCGTGAAAAGTGTATAAATAAAGTTGACTTTCGCATTTAACATATAAGTGGTGATAATTATTGTAGAGTGGGCAATACAACAAGTTTGGGAACCAATGGTTATTACATCGTCACCGAGGCCAATAACAATAACACTAACTCGTCTGTCTACATTTCGGTCTTCTAAAGCTGTTTATTTACATACAACAGTTCGGCGACTGCATTAAACTGTCATGCATTCAATTATTATTTTAATGGCTTGAACGTGAGGTGTGGCGAAACCATTAATTATTCGGAATCGATTATTTGTTTTTCCTTAATTAATTGATAAAAACGATTGCGTTTTTAAGTCATTGTTATTCGTATCCAATCAAGAAATGAAGGTGTCCAGGTAATAACGGTACTTATTAGTTGCTAAATGTTGAACTTAATCCAAAACGTCACGAGGTAGTGCTAATATACGGTACAGGTACGGACACACCGCGGCGTCCTGCGTGCACGATCTAGGCGGTGATCAGATAGCGCAGTAGAGATTTGTACCAACTGGTTCACACCAAACGCGATCTGAAAACAATTGAAAAGTATTGAGATCGCGCCCGCAGATCGCAGGACGCCGCGGTGTGGCCGTACCTTAAAAGCTTCGGCAGTGGTTCATTTCTTACCGATTAAAGAGATGTCCAGACATGGTGGAATTTGTCTATTCAGTGAGAAGAAGAGCTTTCCCGGCGGCAAGTGCGATTATGGGCTAGGATAGTTTCGATAATACTCGTATATAGGTATTACACTTTTTAGATGACCCAAAAAAAACTGACTAATTATTAGCTCCTTAAAATAGTATTAAGATTAACTTAAGACTTTAATCTCCAAAATAATATTGACGTCTGTTATTTCAAAAGGCACATTATTCACGCAGACGTTGATACCAAAAGCCGTCTCCGCTAATTTGACTATTGCCTAAGATATTCCTTATAAGCCGGAATAAGCAACGTAGCCGGCCAAATCATGCGGTCTAAATACTCCGGCCATCACAATGCATCAGAGCAGCCGAGTGAAGGGCACTCGGAATTCTCGGATTATTTTAACTTGTCTTTTTCAATGTCAGCGTTTAAAATAATTGCATCACAATTTTAAAATGCGAGCCTTTTGCTTTTAAGACGGTGTAAAGCGTCGCATAATAAGATTATTTCCTGGAATCATGAGACACTTCTTTGTCGGGCGTGTTCGAGGTAATACACTAGGTGCATGCCTCCTTATTGTGCCAAGGCGATGAAGATTAGCATTTAACATAGTTCTCTCTCACTGTTACTCGAATTATAATATGCATGTGATGTGTGTAAGTATGAGGTATCGTACGATACGTTCGAGAACATTTAATGAGCATAACGGGCAGAAGTTTAGGATAATGTTTCTTACAGCTGAATTAGATCTGTCAATCTTAAATCCTTTAATTGAGATAAGTAATAGTTATTGTGTGTAAAATATCGGGTAAAGCCTTCATAATTTAACCCCCAAAGCAAAACCGTGCAACGAGTATAATACCCATACCCACGCTGTCAATTCCGCTTACCGAAGAATGAGACCATAAAATAGACGACACAAGCTCGTGACCGACTCGACCTTCCAACGTAGCGGTCTACAATTATTTATATTAAAACTGCGGAAAAACTCTCTCCCTCTCTCGTGAGCTTATCGCCCATTGTTTCGTGTCGGTGTCGGTCCGAAACTATTTAGACATTCGATGGTGATCGCCTATATGATTAAACGTTATGGAACGTGGGCTGCTCTCTATTGTAATTTAATTGAAACTCAAGACCGTGATGGCGGCGACATTGAATCTTTTTTGAAATTTGATTCACATTTTGATAGTTACGGATGTACTTTATTTAGATACAGTTTTGAAACAACAATCACTTGAAGTACTTATGAAATATTGAATATTTTAAGCCAGGTTTGCTCAACTTTAAAATAAATTGTGATATAAAAGGAATGTGTGAATTACTTTTATAGATTTTATTATATGAAGACGTTAATTCTCTTGCAATCGTGGTTGATGATGGAATGAGACCAAATTAATAAATGCAATTTCATAAGACGCTCGTAAAATTAAATGTAGAATATCTAAAATAGATAGTAAAACAATCTAGGTAGAACTAACACGTTTTTAATTGTATTTTAGTTATTTTTTTATCATTAAGAATTTTTTTTATAAAACCTAATCAAATAACCTAATAACCACTGTGTACTCTAGTCATAATACCCATAGTAGTCTCGGTTGATATTCTAAGTAAATTACTTATACGTTTTTAGTTATACCTAAGTAGTTTAAGGTTCACGATAGGTGTACATTCATACATTTCATCAATATCCCATAAACCTTTAATAACCTAGGTAAGCCATTAAATTCTCAGTCCACTCAATTGGTCTTACAAAACTTAATACCTTTATCTTAGCAGTGAAACATTTGAATGCAATAACTTCAAAATGATTAATTACTCACGAATACAAACAACTTCTGTATTTTATTGACTCTAATATTTTATAACAGTCAGGTGTCATCGATAAAAATATAGACGGATACCATTAAAGAGGCGTATGATAAATGTATCTTTCGAAATAAAATTACGTAAATCGCCTTAAGTGATTTGACAAAAGTTTTTTTTAAACAAAGCAAGTTTTGGATGGATTTCATCAACTATCAAAACATACCTTACTAAAGTTTAACCATCTTCTCTGTAGGTGGTTTATTATTAACTGTTATAAATCAATCAATCAATCAATCAATCAATCATTTATTGAGTAATAATATGCATCTATATACACTAACAGACTTACAACTATGCAATAAATTAGTGCAGAATGCAGATAATTAGAGGGTGTGTCTGTGCCTGGACAAGAAAATCTGATTCCCAGACACGACTCCTTCTCGCGGTTACATTTTAAATAACAAATTTAACAAATAGTTAGGTACAATAAATTAAAAATAATAATAACAATAACAAACAATATTAATCCTATATAATGTGTACATCATGTTCATCAGCATCATCAGCCCACTAGGAAAACTCAAATCATATGTAATAATAATAATATGTCCACTATAGTTTATATTTATAAATGCTATTACAATAGAACATTATTGTAAAATAAAATAAACATTTAAAGTATTTCTGTAACAGTATTTATGTGGTAGTTTTAACTTTTTCATAGTTTTATTGATGAATATGTTTACGTATCTTAATAATCTAATTTGATTAGTTGTTCTGTATCATTATAGTTTTTATGTAATAGCCAGTATTTCAGAGTGATTTTACATTGACGTTTATTGAGAGTGTGAAGATTTAACAATTTATTTATTTTGTTGTATATAAATGGTGCTAGATAACATTGTTGGGTGTGAATAAATTTTGTGTTATGTCTTTCGATTTTAAACGTTTTTATTCTTCTGTGTTTCCTATGTGAGCGGGCAATGTCAAATGGAGTCAATGTGTGTTGATACATAATAATTTGTAAAATATATAATTGTCGTACAGAGAGGACCTTGGCAATTTTGTAAAGATCAGTAGTTGGAAAACGAAAAGGTTTGAACAGTATAACCTTTAGCACAGATCTTTGGGATCTTTCTAGGGGCAACATGTGGGTCTTTAGTGCCCCACCCCAAGCGGTAATGCAATAGGTAATAATGGATTGACATAATGCAGAATATATAGACATTAGAAGTTTGTTGTTGGCGATGTGCCTTAGTTTTTTAAAAGTCCAGATTAATTTTCTGACACGTGAGGTAATCATATTTATATGAGGTACCCAAGACATGCGGCTGTCTAATATGACACCCAGGTATTTTATATGTGAGACAGATTCAAGATAGGGGCAGCTACAATCTGAGAAGTTGGTGTGGGAATCACTGTGTAGTTGGAGCTTGTAATGCAAAGGTGGATCGCTAGGTTTACGTAGGGCAAATGATAGATATTTTGTTTTGGTCACATTTAGAGTCAAAAGGTTAGTTTTAAGCCATTGTGATACCTGTTTCATGCCATTCTCAGCTGCAGCATAAACACTAGACCAAGTCTCTCCTCTAAATACAAGTGCTGTGTCATCAGCGTAGCAAAAGATTTTCGCATCATTAATCTTCATGTTACACAGATCATTTATATAAATCAAGAAGAGACTTGGTCCAAGAATGCTTCCCTGAGGAACGCCATATGTAATGCTAACTTCTTTGCTGGTAACCCCACCTATTTTTACAATTTGAGATCTATTTATTAAGAAATCCTTAAATATGTTTAAGCAGTTGCCACGAATCCCAATTCTCTCTAGTTTGTTTATAAGGATAGGGACCGAAACCGTGTCGAAGGCTTTCGCCAAATCTAATAATATAGCTATGGTTTTATTTTTGACATCTAGATCCGCTGAAACTGAATTACAAAGATTTAATACTGCCATTTCTGTCGATTTTCCTGTTCTGAAACCATATTGGTTTTCTGATAAAATGTTGTATTTGTTAAGATATTTTATTAATCTGTTATTTAAAAGCTTTTCAAAAATTTTTGAGAGTGCTGGTAGAACCGAGATTGGACGAAAGTTACCCACGACGTATCGGTCCCCACCCTTATGAACTGGAGTAACAAGTGCTTTCTTAAAAACATTTGGAAAGATTCCCCTTTCCAAACATAAATTAAACAGCTCTGTTATAATGGGCGTAAGTACATTTCGAGCCAATTTTATAAATTTAGGTGAAACATTATCCCATCCTGCAGCCGAGTCTTCTTTCATGCTTAATATAATACTATGGACTTCGTAATTGTCTGTAGGAAGCATAACACATGATTGCACTGGTGATTTAATGTGATCAAGAGACAGTGACAAATTTACTTTTGATGCAGCAATGTCTTCGGCTAAATTACGCCCTATGTTGGAAAAATATGAATTTATCTCTTCTATTGATTCCTTTAAAGTGGGTTTTATTGATAGTAGTTCTGTAGGTATTGATTTAGTTGTATTTATGTGTGCAATATTTTTAATTGTCCTCCATGTCATTTTAGTATTTTTAATATTTTTTTCTAATAACGATTGGTCATATACAATTCTTGCATTTTTGGTTAATTCTTGACAATATGTCTTATATCTATTATAAATAATTTTAGCATATTCACTATTTTTGTTGTTATTGTAATTGCTGTGAAGTTTATCTTTGTGACGAATACACCTAAGTAATCCTTTTGTAATCCAGGGTTTACAGGTCCTTTGATTTTTAGGAATATTTAAATTACTTGTATTATTAGTGATAATTTTTGATATAGATTCAACTAAATTTTTAGCAATATGATTTGGATTGTTTGATTGCAATATAGTATTAAAATCCTTGTTTTCAAGTTCAGTAACAGCGTTTTGCCAATTTACTTTTTTAATGTGCTTTATAGGTTTATTTTTACTAGTAATTTTATTAATGCATAAAAGGGTCGGGAGATGGTCGGTGATTTGAGTTTGTATTATATTTATGTATGAACTAAGAGAAGTTTTTAATAAAATATGATCCAGGCAGTTATTTTGTCTAGTAGGCATCGTGTGTGCTGGGAGAAATCCTTTTTCGATAACAAAATTAAGGTACTTAGATGTATTTGTTTCATTTGTGTTATTTTTAATGTCAATGTTAATATCGCCTGCAATGATAACATGTGAGTATTGCTTAATAGAATTTAGAACATCATCTAAAGAACCTATAAAACTATCTACATTTCGAATTGATGGTGATCTGTAAAGGCAAACTATGGCGATATTCGTTTTGAGTTCCACTAGCAGGCAATTTGCTCCTGTGAAAACTGGTTCTTTGACATAGTATTCGATATGCGTGCTTATATAGACAACGATACCATCATTTTGGTTTAGATAGTTTTCAGTAGCATGTATAAAATATCCATTTAATGTAGGTGGATTTTTGTCCTTATTTAGCCAATATTCGGTTAGGATAATAATATCACATTTGAGTTTTATTCTATCCAGTAGAATTTCTAGCTGTAAAAAGTTTTTGTACACACTTCTAATATTAAGACATAGAATTTTAAGGTTATTTTTACTATTTCCAATATTGTGTACACATTCTTCGGGTAAGCATGAAGTGGCAGTAGCAATATTTAGAGAATCCAAATCATGTAAAACTTCATTTATGTCCATCATTTTTATTTGATAACGTGTATTGTGAGATAGTGAGGATTAACACCTTTCCAGCGGTGGTCGGTAGTTGGCTGATAATGATGATCATCTTTTGAAATAAACTTTTGTATCGTATTTTTACCCTATTTCGTTTGGGTAGAATTATTAAAATAGTACAGTAAGAGTAGGATTTTAACAGTGGCAAGTATATTAATAACTCTAAAATACAAAATGTTTCTTTTATGTAGTGGTTAAGGTAATAGTGTGACGTGATATAGATCGCGCTCAGTACTAGTCTACGGTTACGGTCTACGGTACAAATAGTCTACGGTTATATTATACCCTGTCCGTTTGCACCCTGGTATAAATAATAGTGGATGGTTAAACCTCAGTTTAACAGTTGGTTAACTTCAACCTAAGTTAGTTTTGTTTTAAAGTTTCATGGTCAAATCAATCTATTTACGTTATGGGTTTAATATCTCAGATGGAAAAGCAATTTTATACTGTAAATAAGTTAATGTTTGGGTCCTCTGTCTTATTACCCGACAACCAAAAGGAGGGTAATGTTTCGCACGTACGAATGTGGGTTTTTTTTTGTTGCCTGTATGAAAGAGGTCTTGATTGAAAAGTATTACTTTCTTGAGTGTTATATGCTATATAAATTATACTAGCTGTGCTCGCGACTTCGTCCGCGTGGAATAGTGTCTGGTAGCATTAACTAATAAGACACATACGTATCCCAGCTACACCGCACCATACCACGCCACGCTAATCCCCCTTCCCCCTCCCCTCACTTACCCTCCCCGAACAATCAACTGCCTAAAAAATAAGTTTCAAGCTTCTAGCTTTAAAAATGACGATACTTCCATACAACTTTTCATCCACCCTTTCAACGCCTTTCAACAATTTTTTCGCATTAAAACGTAGCCTATGTCCTTTCTCAGGCTCTCTAGACTATCTGTGTACCAAATTTCATTTAAATCGGTTTAGTGGTTTTGGCGTGAAAGTGAGACAGACAGACATACAGAGTTACTTTCGCATTTATAATTTTAGTAAGGAAGTAGGAATTAATAAAAACAATGGCGGGTAATTTATAATATACTTTTTTTTTGTTCAAACCATACCGTGTTTGGTTTCAATATAAAAATCCTATTTCGAATATATATATATATATATATATATATATATATATACATTTATATACATATATATACTAGCGGATCCGGCAGACATTGTCCTGCCCGATCGCAGCGCCACTTATCTGGTCCAATTGAGAATCTAAACTATCTACGGACTAACTCAAACCAAAATTCATCTAAATCGGTCCAGCCGTTTAGGAGTTTAGTGACATCACACGTACAGTAGAATTATTATATAAAGATATATAACACTTACGGTATCTTATTTATCTGGATAATTCAATTAAAAAAACACATTTTCACGCAGATAGTTTTTTTACAAGCTTTAATTTAGTTTCACCTGTCCCGATGTTTGTCATCGACCGATGGTGGTCATCCAATCTTGCAAATTGAATTTGATCCACTTTTCGGTTACCGATTGAGCTGCAATTTTGCATACATATGTAAATCGCGTGACAATGCAATATTATGATAATATGGTGCTGATCTGGTGATGAAGCTGGAAGATGAACAAACTCTGATCTTCCAAAATTTTGCGCATTACTGAGTTGCGTTAGTAATACCCATCTAGATGTATCTCAATTACCTGTAAATAAATTGGTTGTTTTTTTGTTGCAGTTGCGTAGAATTCAGAGAGTAGTTTTTTTTCAGCTTTAATTTATTTTTTCGACAAGCTTAATAAATAGTAAATAACTAAGATTGTAAAATATTGTAGTCAAAATGATAAAACAACCTTTATTCGAATTACCATACTTAATATTATCTCTACAATATTTCTAAACAAAGAGCTCCAGTGATTGCTAAAACGCTACGAGCCACGTCCGCAGAGGTGACCCCTAATAGATACAATCTACACAACAAATTGTATTATACAATGTACAGATAACAATCACAATCATCAAGGTAAATACCGAATTCCTATCCACTAGTTATCTCCATTACCACTACTACTAGAGATGGGCCGAGTACCAGATTTACCTACTAACCGAAAACCGGATATTTATCGGTTTTACTTTTAAAAAACCCGAGTACTTACTCGGCAGAATAACTCGGTACATAAGTGTCCCGAAAACAGGTTTGTACATGTCCACGGGTGCGACAAAAAAAAAACAGATTATTACCGGAGCGGGCTGAAATCCTGGTAGTTTTGCATTATAGCTTGGTTTTTATTACAAATAACTTGACTTTAAGGGAGGCGAAACCGTAGGGCACAGCAAGTGTCTTTTTAGTATTCACACACACACTATGTGTGTGTGAATACTAAAAAGACACCAAATATTCAGAGTACTGAGTAATAAATGAGTACCCGGCGCATTTCTACCTCAAACTATTATTTGGTAGATTGTCGAGAGCCAAATGCGAGTACAGCATTCGCCTGCAGGCATATGTAGTGTAAAATAAGCTTTCGAAATAACGACCAGTGTTTACGTAGTAACTGTTCAGTTAACTGTGTTGTTTGCGTCTAAAAGGAGCTCACAATTTATACGTTCAGGTAGAAGCTTATGTTCACTTATAATAATTCTTGCTATGCTAGCCATGCGTAAGTAAATAATTTGTAATTGAGTACAGACATTGGGTATATTAAATTCCGTAATAATTTTTCCTCGTTTGTTGGTATTTAATACTTCAACTTGGTATTAACGCGAAGTGTTGATCTTGCATATCTATCTGTCTGCTGAAACTCCGCTGTGAAATAAATTCCATCCTTACATAATACATCTTTTAGTATAGCCTTTCTTTGAGCTGGTCAGTAATTTGGCTTTGGCAGGACTTGAATCTTACATCGAAGAAAAATTAAACGCAATAAATGTTTCTGTTCAGAGATTCGGTCTAGCGAAGTGGCAGGAAATAGGTAACTACTACAGTATATAATTTCTAGGTAAGCATTTTCCATTTAACTAGCCGACAACCAGTGAATTCTGAAACATGAAATTTCCATGATCATCGAGGTCGTCCCTTTAACGGGTTAAAATATCAACTCGAATAATATAAATAGAATGGTGGTAAATACCAAAGAGAATAAATACAATAAATTACTTGGTTAATAGCACAATGAAGTATGCTGAAATAAAGATAGGTCCAAGTCACATTTCAGGTCAAGTTAAAGTCATACCTAGTCTAGTCCAAATCATAAATAAGTAAAGATGAGTACACTGAAGATTTTCAGTCGAATTTTGGTGAGAACGCAAATAGCATGTATTTCAACATTGTGCTCTTTCTCCACTCGCACACATTCACCGGGACTAATACACATTTATTACACATTAACTCGCGAAAGAACACAAGTTTGAAAAAATACAACATACACTTTTTCTTAAAAAAACATATATAAGTTTCTGGAGACTCAGCAGATGGGGCACATGAGAATCAATCAAATACAATACACATAAGTGACAATAATTCTGAAAAACCTAGTCATTCATTTTCAAATTATGTCTAAATTACATTTGTAATTTTCAACGACCAAACAACTAAAATAATAAATATTTTCGCTAAAAAAGAAAAAAAATACTAAAACGATTCTGTAAGTTCCGCACAAGGTCCGCATCAATCGCCTAGGCTTGCATTAAAAGCCACCTAGCGAGTGTAGTGGAACTCATTTTTAATATGAAATTTCCTCAGTATAATATATAGACATTACAGATACTGCCTTAGTTTATTGTACGTTGTGCAAAGCTACTTTCCGGGAAATCTATGTCAGAGGTCGCAACACGCAAGTTTCGCGTGTAACTCGCCGTTTACAAGATAATTAATAAGCGTTTAAGGCAAATCCCAATTAAGGCCTTTCATTAATTAAAAGCGATTAACATCTAATTGATTAATACTCCGTTTAATCAGACCCTCTCATTACTGTTTTGAAAAGCTGTTTTAACATGAATTGATTTATCTCAGCACTTTATAATTGTTCGTTTTATGAATCACGGTTATTTATTACTGACTGAAGATTTACTAAAATTTCGTAACAAACTGTAAAAAATATAACGCAAGAAATATTATTAATTTGAACCTCTACAGCAAAAAGGATAAGGTAAACATATTGGTAAAAACTGATCATGTTAATTTAAATAAACTGGCCAAGTGCAAGTCGGACTCGCACTAATAGGGTTCCGTACCACACTACAGTATTTTATAAGATCGAGCAAATAATACCATTATCATTTTTCGCCAGCAAAAAATAATAATTAATAAACATTTTATTTCTTATAACGCTATCTAACGTCTAACAAAGGTGTTAGGGATCGACATTTCAATATAACGCCATCTATGGGACGTTTACCTAACTAAGCGTTCATAGATGGCGTGAAATGCCGAAAAAAACACGTTTCTTGTATGGGGACCCTCTATTATTTTTAACTTTATACTGTTTTTAGTATTTGTTGTTATAGCGGCAACAGAAATACATCATCTGGGAAATGTTCAAATGTCTAACTATCACGGTTCATGAGATACAGCCTGGTGACAGACGGACAGACAGACAGACAGACAGACGGACAGCGGAGTCTTAGTAATAGGGTCCCGTTTTACCCTTTGGGTACGGAACCCTAAAAACCGATACAAAAAGCGGCCTGTTATAATTTTGTGGTTTGTATATCTGTGGCACTTCGCTACCACAGAAAATAGATTTCTTCTGTGTGTATACAAGGAACTCTTATAATTTCAAATATTATGTTTCTTTGAAGTGTCACACGCTTTATATTTTTGTAAATTGTTAAACACAATCCAAAATGTCATCGTACCGACGCACAGTGTGTTATAGAGACAATTTTTCAGACATCAGCTTTTTATTGTATAATCCGATGAACTTCATCATATAAAACATTGGAGTAAAACTCCTGAATGAAAAGTATACTTATTTAGCGGGAAAAAAAAATTTGAACATTCATCAATTTTTTTCCTGAAAAAGTAAAAAAAAAATCTTAGCACTAAAACTAAAAACAATATATGTTAATGTTATATGTAGTTTAAAAGTAACATATAAGCAGCACTTTTCAGAACTTTAATGAATGTCGTAACTTGCTTAGAACCAGAGAAAATAATATATTTTGGTTTTCCGTGTTATATTTTTTTCCGAAGAAATCCGCCGTTTTGGGAAGAGATATTTATATGAAAATTAAGATATTTAACGGATCTATGCGCCACAAAAAAATCAGCTCCCAATCTTGTGGAGTTAAGATACTACAGCCATTTCAATTTATATCCGGAGATTTTGTCGATAGGGTTGTCTATGTAGGTATATAACTATTTAAGTATATAATAATTTAAGTACATAAGTATGTAACTATTTAAGTATATATTATAAATTTGGGTGTAATATAAGGTAAGTCACATAATAATTTCATTCAGATCTGAAAGTAAATACTAGGGACATATTCACACCATACCTATTTAGCTTAATTAGGGTCAATGATAATTGCATATTACCTTCCAGCTATCACAGTTATGACAAATGGACACAAGTTTGTTAATCGTCTCCATTTTTCTTACCATTAATCTTCATTACGCGTGTAAGCGCCGGATTATTTTCCGTACATCCATGTAATGCACGAGAAAGTTGCGTCATTATACGTCCATTTCGTATCACCTTCGCATTATTCACCACTTACATATTTTATAATAATGCCCTGAATATTAACGAGTGATTCATGTATCAGTAGATTCCCTGTATCAAAGAACTTCCAGCAAACGCAACTGAAACTGTGAAAGTATTTGTTAGTTATAAATGAAACATTGACATTTTTACAACATTTAATTTTAATAACTGAAGCAATCATTGTTTCGAGCTCGAAATACGGTCATTGAGTGCATGCGAATCGGCGCGATGCTATGTCGTCGGCGCGGCGCAGGCGCCTTTCACCGCGGGTCGTAGGTCAGGGCGCGCTCAGGTGCTCCGCCCTCCCCCCCTACGCCCCGCCGCACCGCTCCCCTCACCCCTGCACTCCATGGCCCTATTCAGCTGTCGTCGCCGAAACCAAGCCGCTCTCCAAACAACAACACTTATGAATTATTCCAGCCTCCCAACCCTGCTTAGGAACAATTACAAAACAATACGACGTGATAGCGCTAACATCACAGAGCTCTTTGTGCGCTTTCCGCGCGAATCGTTTACTGCTTACGACCCGAAGCGAATCTCTCGTTAACATTCATAAAAGTCACGGTTTTTAATGCCTACCGGTAGAAAGTTAGGTGTCAATTACGGCTTTCGGTGTGTAAAACACGGGTGTCGATGTTGACGCGATAATTTCCCGATAGTAAAGTTAGAATCGATCCGATGATGATTGTGCAGCAGGTCGCGGCAATGCCGTGCGCTGCATCGTTAGCGATGCCGGCGTCGACGGAGCGGTGCTAGCAGCGGAAGCTGCGCATAGCTGCGAGCTTTCGGCGGTTCCCACGGCGCCCCTCCCGCTCTGCGGTTACACAATGAGAGGTGAACGCGGATCTAAGCAATCGCTTAACCTCGCCCACTGCGGCCGCGCCGCCGCGCCGTACTCCGACACGATGCACATCCAATATACCGCACTCCGGCCCGGTACGGCACTCGCCGATTTGTACAACATTTATTCAATTTGTCGTTTAAAATTAAACATCTACTTTATCCGCTCGAACCTTGCACACTCGCAACGGAAAATTACAGTCGAGCGTGCAATAATGATGCAGTGAACGATGGAAGCCTTTCACAATTTCACACATCTCGGCGCGTCCTCGACCTGCCTGTTATTGTCGAAAGCTTCAATTTTACCCGTCAACCTCAACTGTCCGCTCGCTGCGGTCAGTAGGAAATGCGAGATATTCTTTGGGTAATCGACTTCCGAGTCTTTGTAATGGCGATGCGATAGCCCATATAGAGGTGGATCGTCGTAAAATAACTTGTTAGGCCTTCTCGAATACGTGTAATTGCAGTTTTTAGTTACGGTACCTGAGATTGACCGCAGCCACCGACACTGGCGCATCGACGGGTCGTACTCAAACGTAGAGTCGAGTCGAGTAGGTACAGTTGAGTACTTTCGATATATCCGGCAACAGTGCGGGGTCATGACCGCTCTTTTGTCCAGCCTCGAGCCTGTGCCCCGTGGCCCGTCGGCCGCGGTGCACGCGACCTACACGTGATTATGTCCGACGCGCTTAATTATGCTGTCATATCGTCACTTGATGGACAATAGTGAAAGTGAACCGTACTCGCCGTAATAATAGACAAAAAACCTATGCTTTGTTGTCATTCTCACTCAAATCTGTGATTTTTTAACCTGTCGAGATCTCGCTAAAACTTATATCACGATTTTAGCACGTGCATACAAAAATCTTTTCATCGTTCTCTATATGTATATATAATAAACGACGGAAAACTGAATATGATTAGCTGGTTTAAGTGTGCTGATTGACCAGACGTAAATCAAGTTGAATTTGCATAACAGATCTACAATTTCGTGGCTATCTATAATTAAAATTGGTGTCTAATGCTAAATTACAAGGTTTCCTCTGTTAGATTATATCAGCCCATATGGTTCTTAATAAAACGTTCGCATACTGTGATTTACTTCCGCAACCATTTACTTTTAAAGAATATCACATTTTTGGGTGTAATTATCTACTTAAGATTATGTGTGCTCATAAAATAACATGTTTGATTATACTTTACCGAATAAATTAAGTATGTATGTATGCTTCATAATTATTTCGCCTATTATATAACAACATTCTTCAGACAAAGTCCAAAAAAAATATTAAAACCATGACATAAATGGGTAGGTAAAACATAATATAATTTGATATGCTGTTTTTATGACCTGTATTAAAATTTAATATCTGAAGACCTGTTCAATCTTACGAGCATAAAATAATGGCACATAAAGGCCAAAAATAGGTGCGACAAATATATGTCTGTATTGTTTTTCTTTTATATGCATTCATTGTGACCAGTATACTCTCGATTAATTTTATATTCAAAAGAACAGTTCTGTGTAGTTTCCATGCGAGGTGTTCCGGCTGCGGAATGGTCCGGTCCTCCTTGAGCCGCTGGATTCGACTCGACGCAATCTTTTAGATCATCGCCTCTACTATGTATAGCTCCATTTATTACACCTTTACTTAATGACCACAGACGTGTTGGTTTCTGCATATACGATCTTGCTTATACATGTTCATATTTATATAGTATCTTAAAGTTTGTACATTGCAGATTTATATTGAAGGTTATTGTAATCGTGATATTTGAATTTCGCCAGTGCTGTCATAGTTTTAGATGTGCATTCAATATTGATCCGTGATTATGTAGGTATACTGTGGAGGAAATTGCCTTCACAGCACAGCTATTGGTCAGTTACTAAATTGCTGTGCTTGCTGTCCTTGTTTTAATAAAAAAAACTATCACATGGCTTTTATAAAAATCCTGTCACATTTTTTTATATCATAGGATAGCGTTTGACCACTATCTCATTTGTTGGTAAGTGCTGATGTGGTCGAGGATTATAGGATGCTTGGCCTAGAATGAGAACTGGCTCTCAAGGACAGCTGCCGGAACACATCAGATATTTGGCGACAGATTTCCTAACTTGAGTTAGGAAATCTGTCGTGGTAGCTGGCCAGCAGACGGACACTAGATAGTATCCTACCACCATGCGTGGGTTGGTAGTGTCTTAACGATGTTTTTCCTTCACCGGAGGGCCACTATGAAAAGCGCACATTAATTTTTATTTTTTAATAGAATTGAACTCGTTACACCTGGCGTCAAAGCCGACTATTCTTCCACTACACCACTGGGCCCTCAAAATCATATTATTGGATATAAGTGTAACAATTTCCTATCTACCCACCGAGTTTCCACCCACCACTGAGTAGTAAAGCTTCTTGCCGTTCGCTCCAATTTTATACAATTATCATTACATGTCATCGATTTCAACAAAATGTTCAATCAGAAATGGTTTAAAAATACGCCATTCACATTAGTACGTCATACATTAAGTGTATGTAGTCGTGGGCACAAACTTGGGGACACTCATAAAAAATCATCAAATATAATCTAATCATTAAGATTAAGCAAGATAATTGTTATTTTCTTTTCCACTTTTCTATTTTCACTCGTGTCCCTAATTATATGACCATCCAATTGATGCCAAAATATAATTGTGTTATACTTATCATTAAATTAAATTTATTTATGAACTAAATATCATAATATCTATTATAAACATAGTCTGAGCATGAGTATGCCTAAATATGGATATAAAGGGTTCAATATAAACCCTTATAGTATTATTAAGTAATAATTATTATAATAAAACGATAATAAATATAATAATATAATATAATAATACAAATACGCAGGGGCGGCTTTGTGGCGAGCCGACGGTGAGTGGCGACACCGCGTACTTCTATCCCGTGAGGGCTAAAAGAGACCCTCTGACCACCGGCTTGCCGTAACCGGTCGGCCGGTGGTGGGAATCGCAAGAGCTAAGACCTAAGCTCCAGGGTGGAAATGTTAAAGGCTTAAAGCCGCTAGTATCGTTTAGTGAAAGTGCAGCACACCTCTCAACATCCTTAGCTATCCACGCCAATGTTGCCTCTCGGTGCCAATATAACGGTCCGCCTTTATGGGGGGCCCATTGGGTGGTTGGCAAGTCACCACCCGCCTAAATATTTTGTAATGATGCATAATTGGCGGGTGCCGTACCTCATCCCATAGACCAGCAATCCGACATTAATCAGCTCACCCAATAGTCTCATAATATAATGTACCATCTTTTTATAATATAGTTTTCCATATCTCCCCCTCATCCATAGATAATACCTAAGTTAAAATTGTAAAGGGCATCTTGATGTTGGCTTCGCCTCCATCAATGCCCTCCAAAGGACCGGGCGTATACGACCCGTGATGTTAAATTAAATATAATAATAAATCATTTATTGAACAATAAAAGGCTGGTAAATATATGAAATTTGGTAATTGGCACCTATACTAGGCTCGAGACTCGTTTGATAGGTTCCAGGCCTCCTCTGCATTGGCCAATTGCCTATTGGTAAGTACAATGAATTTATATATAATAGTATTATCTGTTGAGAAAGAAGCCTACAATGAAAAACTGTATGTTTTTAGTAGTGGTATCCCTAGTTTGTGTCCACGACTGTATATTAATGTAAGTACAAAGGCATCCTCGTAAACGCGAACGGTATGAGACAACTGATTATAAACCGTGACACTAGTAAGTTTTAGTATTTTAGTACCTACAGCTGATGGATATTGCTTCCAAATCTTTCAAGTTTGAAATAAAATATTGTAATTTACATGTTAACGATTCGGTAGCCTGTGTGCAACTCCATCTTAATTTTAAAATACGAGTATGTTATGCAATGAGTAAGCTTAAGGTACGGCCACGACGCGGCGTCCTCCGATCTGGGGGCGCGATCTCAGTACTTTTCAATTATTTTCTGATCGCGTTTGGTGTGAACCAGTCGGTACAAATACTACTGCACTATCTGATCGCCGCCTAGATCGCGCACGCAGGACGCTGCAGTTTGTCCTAACATGAAACTGAAAATGACCCACTCGGCATATGTTCAACCGACTTCAAAAAAAGAGGAGGTTTCTCAATTTGACCGTATATATGAAATTTGAAATGAAATTAAATTAAATATATTTTGTTTTACAAACATCATGTAAAACTTAGTACAAGTACTGAATTTACAAGCATTCCTCATAAGGAAAAGCATTGATAATCAAACTAGCCTGTAAGATGGTATAATTACCTCCGCCAGACACATTTTGTATCAAACGTTACTATATCACATACTAGCAGCCCGCCCCGGCTTCGCACGGGTAGAACATATATGCCTACAAAATTTGCATCAGTTTGTTGCATCGAATATAAAATATGAACATATTTAACAATCATCGTCATATTTCATCCAATTTACACAAAACCTTAACGAATTATGGACCTAAACCTTCCTCATAAACACTCTGGCTATTGGTGAAAACCGCATGATAATCCGTTCAGTAGCTATTGAGATTATTGCGAACAGACAGACAGACGCAGTGATGAACTTTGTATTTATAATACTTACGTAGTGATATTGGACGGCCCTTTGGCGTAAAGGATAGTTACCCTGATTCTGACCCGACGGTCGTTGGTTCTAATCCTAGCTATATACCTACCAATGAAAGTTTTATGTGCATTCATGAATCATGAGTTTTTTGTACAGTGGTTGTGGGATCATTAAATCTACCAAAAAGTAGCTTACCATCAAGGAGGACATCTGCCGCCGTAACCTTACACCGTTCCCCGACGCAAAATGTAGGGGTAATATACGTTTAACGTGTGTATCTGTGTGTCTGTCTGTAGCATCTTAGCGCCTAACCGGATGAACCGATTTTGTTTTTATTATTGATAGTTTTTTTTTGTTTGATAGATGTCTTCATCGAGAGTTTTCTTAGCTTTGATTCATGAAAATTCGTTCAATCGTTATAAAACTATGAGCTTTTTTCTAGTTAATTTCGCTATGAAATTAACTTTCATAGATCTGATCAATTCGAAAATCTTCTTCTTCAACGATATTGTAAGAACATGGAAGCATTGACCTGATGCTGGGACATCTCCTGGACTCTACAGAATACTCAAATCCTCACCAACTTACAGCTCAGATTTTAAATGTCGTGTTTAGAGTCATTGGAATGATTTTAATGAAAAGATTATATATAGATCAGTCGGGTTGGCTTAAATTACTATATTATTATATATATAGATGAATATTATTTTATACAATAGATCATATTATTATACTATATTGACTTCAAATTGATTGTGATCGGTGAGGATCTACAGCATAGCTAAGCTTATAATAATATTTTCGTAGTAACTATGACCTAATCTGTGGTTTCACTGCAAATATTTTATTAATTTTGCGATGCGTGTTTCTGAAATTCGTGATATCTTCTAGAGTTTTCATTTGAATTATATACTGTAAAGGACAATTTTAATCTATAATATGTGGCCAAGCTAATTAACGTAATTATTTGGATAAGGATTAATACTATATACTTGAAAATAGCCTTGGAAGTTATGTCATATTTTTTAACAAAAAATTTAAGATTAAAATGGTTACTGCGAGTCAACCTTCAGAGATAGACATATGCTGTCGCGGACTTTTTTGTAGGTCTTATTAAGTTGTACAACTCTTGCATAGAAAATATTCTTCTATCTATTTTCAATTAAGCAGCGTTCGTAAGAAACGTGTTTTTTCGACCGTTTTTTTGCCGACTTAGGTTGCAAATTAGGTCTCCACGAATGTACCTTTGATTTAAACGGGATAATATATAGCTTATTTTCATTCCGAAAGTCCATTCTACGTATTAGTGAAAGATATTTTTAAATCGGTTCAGTAGTTTTTGAGCAAATCATTAGAAACATACAAAAATACAAAAATACAAATATACAAATGTTCTCTCTTTATAATATTAGTATAGATTTGAATGTCTGCAAGGATTAGTAAGTTAGTATACCTATGAATATTAGAAGAAATAAACCTGTTCTGTGGAAAAGGATATAAAAGAATTGTTTTGTCTATGTGATTTAAACGCATATATAAACGTATATGCTTGTGACGGTTACTACACCAATAATGATGGTTTTGCGTCTAATGTGCGATATGTACCTAAAGCTTACAGGATGTTGTAGCCTACCACCATGAAAGAGAAAATCTACCACCACAACCTTATGGTGCTCCGGCAGCAGCAGCACACAGCTCTTAAGACTATTCTAGGCCTTGCGTGGTCACCATCTTCGATCAAATCATCGCTTAACACCAGGCAAGATAGTAGCAAAGCGCTAGACTGTCAGATGTAAAAAAAATTGTATCCAAATTACAACGTGAATCTTAAAGGTATGGACAAACTGCAGCGTCCTGCGTGCGCGATCTAGGCGGCGATCAGATAGTGCAGTAGTATTTGTACCGACTGGTTCACACCAAACGCGATCAGAAAATAATTGAAAAGTACTGAGATCGCGCCCCCAGATCGGAGGACGCCGCGTCGTGGCCGTACCTTAAGCTTACTCATTGCATAACATACTCGTATTTTAAAATTAAGATGGAGTTGCACACAGGCTACCGAATCGTTAACATGTAAATTACAATATTTTATTTCAAACTTGAAAGATTTGGAAGCAATATCCATCAGCTGTAGGTACTAAAATACTAAAACTTACTAGTGTCACGGTTTATAATCAGTTGTCTCATACCGTTCGCGTTTACGAGGATGCCTTTGTACTTACATTAATATACAGTCGTGGACACAAACTAGGGATACCACTACTAAAAACATACAGTTTTTCATTGTAGGCTTCTTTCTCAACAGATAATACTATTATATATAAATTCATTGTACTTACCAATAGGCAATTGGCCAATGCAGAGGAGGCCTGGAACCTATCAAACGAGTCTCGAGCCTAGTATAGGTGCCAGTTACCAAATTTCATATATTTACCAGCCTTTTATTGTCCTTGATGGTTAGCTACTTTTTGGTAGATTTAATGATCCCACAACCACTGTACAAAAACTCATGATTCATGAATGCACATAAAACTTTCATTGGTAGGTATATAGCTAGGATTAGAACCAACAACCGTCGGGTCAGAATCAGGGTAACTATCCTTTACGCCAAAGGGCCGTCCAATATCACTACGTAAGTATTATAAAACAAAGTTCATCACTGCGTCTGTCTGTCTGTTCGCAATAATCTCAATAGCTACTGAACGGATTATCATGCGGTTTTCACCAATAGCCAGAGTGTTTATGAGGAAGGTTTAGGTCCATAATTCGTTAAGGTTTTGTGTAAATTGGATGAAATATGACGATGATTGTTAAATATGTTCATATTTTATATTCGATGCAACAGACTGATGCACTGGGGGCACATTGAACCACTTTAGAAGAATCTTTGCCCATACTGTTAAAACATCAGGCTGTAAAATAAATTTAATTATCTTCCATGAATCAGCCTGTATAGTACAAATAAATTAATATACACAAATTGTATAACAGCTGTTATTTATCAGCATTCTTATGTTTGACATAAACGAAACGCTTCGTCTATTGCAGATACTGGCGACTCGAGATTATTATCTTCCATAGTTTTAAAACAAATTGTCTCGACCAACACTTCCCGTGACAGTTGAATATAGATAAATGATGAATGGAGGTAGGAGGTGCGGCTACCGGCCTCCGCTGCGACTGCTACGACCCTGTTTACTTTGAGATATCTACCTACTATTAAAATGTATTGTCGAATAAATACAATTATGAGATTGGAAAGCTAGTACTTATTTACAGTGACTTATAGGTTAGGTTAGTTAGCCCGCCCCGGCTTCGCACGCCTACAAAATTTGCATCAGTTTGTTGCATCGAATATAAAATATGAACATATTTAACAATCATCGTCATATTCCATCCAATTTTCACAAAACCTTAACGAATTATGGACCTAAACCTTCCTCATAAACACTCTGGCTATTGGTGAAAACCGCATGATAATCCGTTCAGTAGCTATTGAGACTATTGCGAACAGACAGACAGACGCAGTGATGAAATTTGTTTTATAATACTTACGTAGTGATATTGGACGGCCCATACAGGACGGTAATATACGTTTAACGTGTGTATCTGTGTGTCTGTCTGTAGCATCTTAGCGCCTAACCGGATGAACCGATTTTATTTTTATTATTGATAGTTTTTTTTTGTTTGATAGATGTCTTCATCGAGAGTTTTCTTAGCTTTGATTCATGAAAATTCGTTCAATCGTTATAAAACTATGAGCTTTTTTCTAGTTAATTTCGCTATGAAATTAACTTTCATAGATCTGATCAATTCGAAAATCTTCTTCTTCAACGATATTGTAAGAACATGGAAGCATTGACCTGATGCTGGGACATCTCCTGGACTCTACAGAATACTCAAATCCTCACCAACTTACAGCTCAGATTTTAAATGTCGTGTTTAGAGTCATTGGAATGATTTTAATGAAAAGATTATATATAGATCAGTCGGGGTGGCTTAAATTACTATATTATTATATATATAGATGAATATTATTTTATACAATAGATCATATTATTATACTATATTGACTTCAAATTGATTGTGATCGGTGAGGATCTACAGCATAGCTAAGCTTATAATAATATTTTCGTAGAAACTATGACCTGATCTGTGGTTTCACTGCAAATATTTTATTAATTTTGCGATGCGTGTTTCTGAAATTCGTGATATCTTCTAGAGTTTTCATTTGAATTATATACTGTAAAGGACAATTTTAATCTATAATATGTGGCCAAGCTAATTAACGTAATTATTTGGATAAGGATTAATACTATATACTTGAAAATAGCCTTGGAAGTTATGTCATATTTTTTAACAAAAAATTTAAGATTAAAATGGTTACTGCGAGTCAACCTTCAGAGATAGACATATGCTGTCGCGGACTTTTTTGTAGGTCTTATTAAGTTGTACAACTCTTGCATAGAAAATATTCTTCTATCTATTTTCAATTAAGCAGCGTTCGTAAGAAACGTGTTTTTTCGACCGTTTTTTTGCCGACTTAGGTTGCAAATTAGGTCTCCATTAATGTACCTTTGATTTAAACGGGATAATATATAGCCTATTTTCATTCCGAAAGTCCATTCTATGTATTAGTGAAAGAATTTTTTAAATCGGTTCAGTAGTTTTTGAGCCAAATCATTACAAACATACAAAAATACAAAAATACAAATGTTCTCTCTTTATAATATTAGTATAGACATAGAATAACAATCTATGGTATAGATATGTATTTAATAATTAATACAGAGGTAAACGATACAAACATTTCATAAGATACATTTAAGTATATTATAATAACTATTTAAATAATATACAAAAAGCGAAAAAAAATTAAAGTAATAACATGAAATTACGTTTTGAATTTGATTTGTGACGTTATAATAATGTAATAATAATGTTTCATGAAAGGATTGTTATGAGTGATTCTGTTGATATGTTGTCTTGTTGGAGTAACCATTTCCTTAACGTGTATTTGCAGTAATTTTGAGTCATTGGATATATCATGAGGATTTTATTTAGGTTATAGTAAATATATGCTCTGAGAAATATATATTTTTTTTATGTGTGTTCGCGGATAACTTCGTCGTTTCATCATCATCTTCCTACCCTTATCCCACTCAAGTGGGGTCGGTGCAACATGTGATTCTCTTCCTTTTGGGTCTATCCGCAGTCATTTCCGCATCCACTCCTTTTACATACATATCTTCTATCACACAGTCCATCCACACTATTTTCGGTCTTTCTCTTCCTTTATAGCCACTTTCATAACTAACCATCCACTTACATGTCCATTGCTTTTTTAGTCATAATATGTCCATTCCAGGCTAGCATATTGCTTCTTAACTTTTCTGTCACTGGTACCACTTTCAGGTTCTCACATACTCATTCCGAATTTTATCCATTCTTGTGACACATCCATCTCAACATTCGCATCTTCGCCACATGCAATCTCTTTTTATCCCGCTTCTTCGTGGCCCAACACTTAGATCTATATATAACTTCTCGGGTCACAAGTTGTACCTGTTACCTGCCGCCATTTTGTCCATCCCGCATTTATGCGCCTATTGACATCTATTGACTTCGTTGTTTATGAACCGATTTTGATGATTATTTTCTGAAAGGAGATATCCTAAGGGTTCCGTTTTTTTTCATTCAGCTACGGAACCCTAAAAACGCTGAAAATCACATTTCTTGTATGGCGAACCCCTTTGATATTTAAGTTTATTCTGTTCTTCGTATTTGTTGTTATAGCAGTCATAGCAACGCATATTTTGTGAAAATTTCATATATTTACCTATTACGATACTACAAATATGAAACTGAAAATAACCCACTCGGCATGTGTTTGAACCAATGTAATTTCATCGAGATCTGACGAGTATCTCCAGATATATGTCGATAAATGTCTTAAATTTGCAACTGAAACTGACTCGCGTGGCATAGAAGTCTGCTGTTTATCTTAATCATCAGTTTTTGAAACGATCTTAACTTATTTTATTTCAGGCAATAAACTATATGTATGGTATTCTTAAGAAAATACTCTCAACATTTATTGTTAACGTACGAGCACGCTACGTTTTAATCAAAATCAAATCTTACAACATTGTAATCCGATCATCAAAATTAAATTAGAATGTTAATTCAAGTTGCCAATTAAGTTGCATCCATCGAAATTAATTAACACAGTAATAATCTAGAATAGAATAATTATCTTATATATCTTATACACTTTTTGGAGGAAAAGGTTTTTAAATAGGTAACTAAAAATTTCTTGTTTTCTGTATGATCAAATAATACAATTGACAAAAATAATAATTTAATTAAAACAGTAAAGTAAATAAATTGGCTTGTTTAATTATTTGACGTTTACCATAGAATATCCACCACTACCGTAGTTTAAGCCATTATCTGATACCATAGGAATCTTTGTCTTGACATAGTCACTACTGACTGTTACTAAACGCACAGCCTAAACCACTGGTTGTGGAAGCATGAAATTTGAAGGGTACATTTGTCTTAGTACATAGGGGTGTAGTAAGATCGGAAATTTGGAAATTCCATCCCGGAGAGGGTTAAATGGGGTGAAAACGTTGTTTGAAAGTTCTTTGTTTTTGAACGTAATGCTATGAATATTGGTATGGTCAGTGATATTTTTTTCTAAGTGGTACAATAAGGTGGTGCAATGGGGGTGAAAGTTCGTGTCGAAAGTTATTTATGTATTTACGAAGTTATATTGATTAACATTGGTATTAGAGTAGTTAATTTGTTTGATATTATAAAGTTATCAATATTTTTTTGCCAGGGGTGCATTAAGATGGTGCGACGGGGGAAAGAGTTCATGTCAGAAGTTCTTTATTTGAGTAGTTCATCTAAAAATATAACAATGAAACCCTATTTCCATTGCTTATGGTTGAGAACGGGTGGACCGATTTGGCTAATTCTTTTTTTTGTTGTGTTTGCTATTTTTAGGACAAGGTTATTATTAAAAAAAAGTTTAAAATGAATTAAAGTACTTTTTAGGGTTCCGTAGCCGAATGGAAAAAACGGAATCCTTATAGATTCGTCATGTCTGTCTGTCTGTCCGCCCGTATGTCACAGCCATTTTATTCCGAAACTATAAAGACTACACAGTTGAAACTTGGTAGGTAGGTGTATTCTGTGAACCGCTTTACGATTTTCATACAAAAATAAAAAAATAAAATATTAAGGGGGGCTCCCCATCAGGACACTGAAACTATAAAAACGGGTGTTTATAGATAGGTATTTAAAAATGACATTGAGATATAGCGACCGCAAAGATATGCAACTCTATGAAAAACAAAGTTAATGGAGTTTTGGCGGGAACGTGGAAAAGTGTGTGTGATCTCATTGTATTCTTTCCTAAAACTTGTGCTCTTCCGCGTGTTAATATGTAATAAATGTGGATTATTAACCATTAAGTGCCGGTGAATGTGTGCGAGTGTAGGGAAACAGCTCAATGTTGAAAAACATGCTATTTGCGTTCTCACCAAAATTCCACTGAAAATCTTCAGTAAACACCACATCTTTACTGAAGATATGACTTAGACTAGACTTTTACTTGACAACTGACCTGAAATGTGACTTTGACCCATCTCTACGACTAACATTCATAAAAACTTGAAAAATTTCAATACTTGACACTGGCTAAATACACTAATCGTGTGGAGCCATAAAGAAAAAAAAAAAAAAAAAAAAACAAAGTTAATTTTTTGGTGGCGAAAAATTAAAGTGGTAAAATACTCTACTGTTACGGAACCCTACGAGTGCGAGTCCGACTTGCACTTGGCTTGGCCAGTTTATTAATAAGTCTAAGAATTATACCGGGATATATCTGGTTTTTTTTTATTTTAAAGCCATCTCCGCTCTAAATTTTATCCAAATCGGTCGACAGATGCTAAAAACCTGGCTTTTTTTGTTAACACAGATAAATAAATAAATAACTAAGAGCGTTTAATTAACCTATTTCAAAAAAGGATGTTTCTCAATTCTACCGTATATACAGGGTTACAGGAGAAGTCGTGCTAGATCCGTGAAGGGCGTGGAGTACCCGTCATTTCTGACTTATTTCTCTATGAAACACCCCACCTTAAACTTAACCCTTTTCGAGATATACGACTTTTTTTTTTTTGAAAATTGCCGATTTTTAGGCTACTACATTGATTTGTGTTTTTTTTACGTGTCTTATTATTATTGTTGTTGCATTTTTACTTGTGTAATAAGATGCTTTAACGCGTTAATAATCAAAATAGTGCATAAGTTAGTTGAATAGACCGTAGTAGACAAGTGAAAGTTAAGAAATCAAAAAAAATATTAGCAAGTTTATTTTTCTCTAAGGAATATCTAAAAAATATATTATGGCACTTGTTCGGCAGATGTTTTTTTAAAATATCAACGGTTCATCAGCTATCCTACGAGGTATAACAATCTAGGGTTTGTATTACATTTCGTGGAAAAAAGTAGTTTTATAGGTGACAGTGTAGAAGATAATTTACAATAAAAAGTAAAATAAAACAATAGGTAGAGCATGAAATGTCATCAGGATGCGCGATTCAAAATCACTGTTTACAACACTAGTTCACTGATAACACTTAACGATCACTTGGTCGCTATCCGCGCTTAGATGGTTACACTGTCGCTTCCCAAGAATGACTGCCTCAAGCCACGGTTTTAACGTCTTATATAGGACGAGAATATTTCTACAGAACATTCCAGCATTGTTTCGAAAACAAAAGACAAAAGACGTTCAAAACAGAGCAATAAAAATCACAAACAATACGCGGCTTTCCTTTGAACATCTGATGTAAACAACTTTACCATACATGCTAATTTGATCTCTAACGACTAAAGAATAAGGTTCAATCTTTACTACAAAACTAGGTACATTGACTAGGGTCGGAATTCCAGGAAGGTTACTGGTCTAATAAAGTGTAATAAGTCTATTTTTTCCCACGTTTATTTGTTCTCTAGAACGTTCTGGCGTAACAATAGAATAGTACCATAGTAATTTCATTGAGATTTGATAAGTATCTTCAGAGATTTGGAGATAAAAACCTCAAACTTAGTACTGAAAATTAATAGCGCGGCATTTGAAGTCGGTTCTTTTAATTTATGTAAACGATCTTATTTTAAGTCAGTTGACACACGGATTGAGGTCTTCTTTTAAGTCGGTATATAACAAGCAACTTAAGATCAAATGAGAATATCAGTTATCACAATATTTCTCAAGACTCGAGTAAGAGACATGTCTTTGGATCTAAGCAACTTGTGACAAATACTTAGCCGCGGGCTATACAAGATAGATTTAAATGTTATAAATCAAATGTGGCCTCTTTATTTAAATAAAGCGAATTTATTAGTGTTTTTGAAACTTCTAATTAAAATAACCAATAAATTTAGCTCACATCGTTAGTTTCGTCAACTTCTATTAATAATAGGATTATTTTTATACAAGCAACCATATATCTTTATGTCTGTGTTACATCCGTGTTCTTTACACAAGCACTTATTGTCTTTAGGGACTGGAAGGCCCTGCCATACTAGATTCTATATTATAGAAGCATATTGATATATGGCAAAAAATACGTAATGCTCTCTGGCAACCACATTATTACAACGTTATTATTGAATCCTAGTAAATGCAAAAGTTTGTGAGGATGGATGGAAGTAGGAATGGATGTTTGTCACCCTTTTACGCAAAAAAGGTCAAACGGATTTGGATAAAACAGACAAAGTAACTCGAAAATTGAATTTATGTAAATTTTACGCGGATATTTGCTATAAAAAAAAAGAATATATAATTCTTTCGAAGCCGTTTCACCGCGCAGAAATATAATTTAGCATTGCAGCACCCAACACAACTTGTCATAAACACAATTAACACGTCGTCATCACGTAATAAATCTACGCAATCTCTATACAATGAATTACATACGTTTTCTATACATAATTCCAATCATATGAGCAGCATGTGAACGACAATGCGTGAGAATTCCGTAATAACTTTGTTATATCCGCAACAAGGTAAATAGATATTGTGCCGAATCATATGAGAAATATGCCTGTTTACCTTATAGGAGGAAGCTGACTCGCTTTTTATCATAAAATTATATTGTTTATGGATTGTATAATTTACAATATGTTTAATAAGTAATTTACAGTATGTTGTATTGTTGTTTTAGTTTTATTAGAATTTTTAAATTTAATTTATTGATTACTATGATTAAATGACCTAATTTTATTAATAATTTAATTAAGTATAATTAATTATTATCATAGTAATTTACATTGTATAAGTATAATCGGTCCGATACCAATTACCACTAATAAAATAAATGTGAAATTCAGTTACCTATTTTGTAGGTAGGTATATGTATGTGTTTATCACTCTTCAAGGTTAAAAGGCTTGACCTGTTTGGCTGAAACTTTGTAACTCAAGTGAAGCCGCGCTGTGAAATTAAAATCAGGGCTAAGCAGCTGGTCTGAAGATTAAAACCAGTGGAGTGCTTGCGAGAGGCCTGTGTCCAACGTTTGACCAGTCCGAGGCGGATTGATAATGATATTCTATACCCCCTCAAAAAATTTAGATACCTATCAAAACGTAAATTTTCAAATAACTAGGTACCACTAGCCTAACATGAGGCCTAGTATAATACAATATATGCGTTTGACTATGATGTTACAATATAAAGCTTATTTTCCGTGAGTGAACATTATTATGTCGTAAGTTGAAGTTTCTCTTTATTGTGAAATAAAATTACATTGCGCAATTGAATGGACATTGCTTATTCACTATATTTGATTCCAACAGTTTTTACTTCCTCAATACACATGCATATGTATCTTTTCTTTGACATAATATGAAGGTGTCAGATGAAGGAAATTAACTCAATGTAGGTATGTTTGCTGGATATTTTTTCAAGTTTTTATTTAACTTGCAATGTTTGTATGTAAGTTACCACAGAAATAGGAATAATAAGGTAGTTATTCCTATTTCTGTGTAAGTAACCGATGTTTTTCAAATCTTGTAAACCGTTTTGCAACCACTTCTTGATAATCCGATTAATCTGAAATTTGGCATGCTTATGTAAGTTCAGTGACAATGCAATATTTTGGTACCATGGAGCTGATTTCATGATGGAGCCTGGATGTAGGGACTGGAACGTCCAGATGAAGAGTGCAAAGACAGCTGAGTTTGAGCTCATTGGTTTTGTTGTTATGAGTACTTTCTATTTATTACTCACGATGACGAGGGTCTGAAGATGGAGCTGGAAGAGTGGCATTGGAACTCACATATAAAAAGTGCTAAGATAGTCGAGTTTGGGCCAGTTGGTTTTGTTGTTATTAATACCTACTTTCTTACGATAATCTATGTAAGGTATAAATATGACCGCTTTTATACTTTTCAACCGACTTCCCAAAAAGAAGGAGGTTCTCAATTCGTCTGTATGTTTTTTTTGTGTGTATGTGTATGTTACGCGATTACTCGGTCAATTGTGATTACTCGGTGATTTGAATGATTCTTTTTTTAATCGGTAGGGTTCGTTTTCGAAGTAGTCCCATTGTAATTTCATCGAGATTGATGAGTATCTCCAGAGATATGACGATAAACGTCTCAAACTCTACTGAAATTGACTCGCGGGGCATTGAAGTCGGTTGTTTTAGTTTTTAAACTATCTTAATGATAGTTTTTTAACTATCTTAATTATTTTTCGAAATCAACACATTTATACAACTTATATACTTAATACGGTAGTGGTGAGCACTGATGTTGTTTTATGACAGGTAAAGATAATGTGATTAACACTTGAGGTTAAACAAATAGTTTGCTCAATGATAAGCGATAACGTCTACCCTACGTCTTTCTAAATATGGTGGCAATAGAACTGAATTATCGAATAATTATGTAAGATTTGACTCAAGATTATCAAAATACAAAAACCTAATGTTAATCAATTAAAAACGTATAGTATTTTTCTTATGATAAAAAATGTTAATGAGATCATTGTGACCCATAGGTGGTCAATGTTATCCATCTGCGTCCGTAAGCCTTAATAACCCTCTTACCCTTAGTACGAGTTTTCATACCAAACTCGATATCGTATATCGAGCAAATTTTGTATGAAAAACAGTACAGCGCCTCTAGTGGTTACTACTCTTAACTAAATTTAGACCGATATGGGAGCCAGAATAAGTCGAACACTATGTGAGATCTGACAAAAGCGTTTACGATAATAACTCGTTAAGGGTACCTATACATATAGTGATCCCTGGATGGTGCTAAATGGCTGACCACTAGTGGCAGGCTTGCCTACCGTAGCTCGGAGCACGCTCCGAACAAAGCTTTATCACCAATTAGATCAAAAGTAGGTATAGCAGAAATGTCGGATATCGCATTAACTCTCTGCTATCTACTACCAGACAAGAACGATATCTCCTTATACCGCATCGCCATTTATAAGGTGAAATAGAGGTCAAAATACGTTATTGTCTGTAAGACTGTTAAGACTTCTTCATACGGACTCATCTAGGTTGATCATCTATACCTAAAGTATATTAATTTAAAAACGTCCCAAAATAATTTAGCAATATAATATTATGTATGTTTATTTTAAGTCTTAGGTTAATTTACACTATACATTTTTGTATATTTCTATAAAAGGAGAAATTTTGGATTAGATATTATAATAGTAGCAATTTAGCTGTTTACGTATCTAAGGAATACAATTGCAGTTCCTGAAAGACTTTCTGAGTTCTAACTCTCTCTCTCTCTCTCTCTTCTAACCTCACGTAAAATATACACTAAACAGTATCGAACAATGTCCAAGGTAATAGGTGTGTCAAGAGGTCATCGACTGGCACCCAATCGGTACATCGGCTTACTACTTGCTATTACAAAATGCTTACTCTCACTCACGTAACTTTGCTATGTTTAGGATCTAAGGCTATTAGCAAATCGCGATAAAATGACGCGAAATCGCTCGACTGACTGCTTGGTAATAGTAGTAATAGATTTTTGTTATTTTTGATGTGAAAATCTTTGATTAAAGGTGAAAATTAAGAAAACTGTCGAAATGGTTTGGTTTGATTACGTTTGGTATGTAATGTAGTTTTTGTGTGAAAGAGTAACATATATACGTTCATCCATACTCAGAAACATTCTCAAAATGATAGGAGTATCTAAATCGCTCCATTTCTTCGCGTGTATTTTGTATGTACATAAAATTCACAATTTCACGCAATAACTACTCAATTAGATTTGTATAAAATTTGGCACACGGTTAGTTAGTTAGTTTATATAACCTGAATTAATACATAGGATACATTATAACACATTTTACTCGTACTTTTCAAAGCGGGCGTATTGTAAAAATATTTATATTAAAATTAAACTTTAATAAATTTAAATTTAATTTAAACATTTAAAATATTTATATATATATTTATAGTTTTTGAGTTTATATAGGAAACGGCGCAGATAATAAAACAGGCAGCGTTTCCTATATAAACTCAAAAACTATAATTTATCTGAATGAAGTAAATATTTTTACGATACATAGAATTTAGTGCACATTACATCAAACTATTTTGATAGATTAATTTTCCTATTAAATAATTGAGTCAACCCTGAAATTAAAGCTCGTATAAACGACTATGAATAACAATTTTTATTAATTAGAAGTTAGTAAATTCATTAGAAGGGAAAACATTGTTAAGAAACCCCCCAACCCCCGCATGGAGGAAGGACACTATCTAGTGTCCACCTGGCCAGCTACCACCCTCAAGATAAAAAACCTCTCGCCAAACATCTAATATGTTCAGGCAGCTATCCTTGAGAGCCAGTTTCCTTTCTAGGCCTAGCGTGTTACCATCCTCGACCGCATCGTCACTTACAAACAGGTGAGATAGTGGTCAAACGCTAGCCTATATGGCATTAAAAAAAATTGTCGTAGCTCTGAAGCCTCGTTATAAACGACCAACTTCTCTAGAATGAAGTTCCTTTCATTTAAAGTTGTATCTAGCGATTTTGACCAATATTTCTAGGACACAGTTACGTCACTACTTAATATTATCTATTAACCATTTTTGTGATGCCGTCGGGTGATTCATTAGAATACTATTGATGTCTGCGCATTTAATTTTATTAAAATTTTAAGTTAACTATAAATATTCATTGAGTCATGGCAGCCTTGATTTACACGAGTTTTATCTTTGAGACAGTAAAATATTTGGTCTTCATCTCCCTTGTCGGAAAGAGACGATGAGACTTTGATGCTATCTAATATGCATCTTGCACACCATAGTGTATGATAGAAGTGAGTAGAGAGGTGAAATAACATTTACTGACGACTCATTTTAGTAATATACATATTATTCACTTCAGTGACTTCAGAGTGTATATTTAAATTAGACGGATCGAGTCGCATTTTATTCAAATGACTTCCAAAAAGGAGGAGGTTCTTAATTCGTCTGTATGTGTTTTTTTTATGTTACGCGATTACTCCGGCTAATGTGAAACGATTCGAATGATTCCGATTTTTTAAATTGGTAGTGTTGGTACATCTCCAAGATCTAAGTGTAACAACCCCCCCTTAAAAATAGATTGATATTTAATATTTTCTTTTGAACGCGACTATACTTGTTTACTTTATTACGATACTGAAATACTGGAAAATTAATATATGAGAATATTTAATATTGGAATATTAATCGGACTGGAATAAAATATTGGCCATTTGTAATCGTCTAGTTAGTGGTAGGACCCATTGTGAACCGTTGATGTAACCTAAATTCTTTTCAGGGAATCTCAAGACAAACCTAATATAATAACTAAAGACTAAATAATACAGGAAATAAAGCTTCTATTGTTGCAAGTAATCCTAAACACTGCTACAATACAATTTGTGCTATACTGTTGCTTTTTATACCCTATGGTGCAATTTTAACTAGTGAAAGTGTTTGCACCATTTTCTCTAACTAATACTATCCAGTGTAAATATGTTATTATTAGTACTAATTTGTGTTATTCTATTATTATTAGTACTTGTAAACCTAAATATTAATGTTGGTACTATTTGATACCTTTTGGTGCAACTGTTACCTAGTGAAGGGATTGCACCAATTTTTCTAACTAATACTATTCAGTACAAATATGCTATTATTAGTACTAATTTGTGTTATTCTATTATTATTAGTACTTGTAACCCTAAATATTACTGTTGGTACTTTTTGGTACAACTGTTACCTAGTGAATTTCTGAGTACCAATTATTTATCTAATACTAATTTGTACAAATACACTATTATGATTACTAATTTGTGTTGTATTATTATTATTAGTACTATAACGCTACATTATAGAATACAGCTGAACATTGAGTAATATTTTACAACCTTTGTCAACATTATACCTATTGACCCTAATAATATTACTTTTTAGAAATAACCATAACAATATCATCATCATCATCATAGTATATTCTCTGGATAATCTCTTACATTCACACCTTGCATTCTTAATTATATTTATCTCTAGACTTTCTTTGGGACTTCGATAGATTTTAATTTGATGATCTTTCTTTGTCAATTCCTTTGTTATTTTTATAGACAAAGTTATTGATCATGTCAATAGAGTTAGTATAAACATTTTAGTATGTACAATAACAAAAGAGAGGAGGACAAAAGGGTGATAAATAATTACATGTATATATGAAAATATGTCTGATTTAGAACTTTTAAAGGGAGGATAGTCTTTGGGGTGTTTTTTACACAGCATGTACCATGGATGGTTGGATCGGCGCGCCACCATTTGCTACCGAGCTATGGCATTCATCCTGAATTACTTGGGTAGCCCCTACTTGATCTAGTATCAAGCAACCATCCATGGGGGACCACCACTGCGCATGAGATGACATGACCTATATTTCATAATCGAAGTATCGACGAGAAATGAGGTTTAGTAGCTTAGCAAAATTACCTGCATTTCATTATCGAAACATCAACTAGAAACGAGGTTAAGCCCCATGGTGATGTCTACAGTAAGTCAAAAGTCAGTAGTACAAAAGTAATACATTTAATTAAATTTAACGTCTTAAATTGTATGTCAGTACTGAGTCACAACTAAAGTGAGAGGACATAATCTTTTATCAAAGAGAATAGTACATGTATGTCTGTTAGTCAGCCTACATACTCATCCACTCCAGCTTAATTTAGCTTGGAAACATTCGCTTGCTCGAACAACAGAGTTGCCTTGGATGGTTAGAAGGTCTCTGTCTATTAATCGAGCACAACATCCATCACCACCTGTTTCATTTAGATATTACTCTCTCTAGCTACTTAAGAGTGAGTAGTATCTTAGCTACCCTGCCTACACTACCTACTATAGAATTTCCTATCTATCTCCTATCAACCTATCCTATCATTCCTACTAACCCATACTGGGTCTATCCAACTCTATCTATACTAAATCCTATCCTGAACCGCAAAGTATATTTCCAACAAAGGAATGACTCAATGGGCCTGGTTAATTGTAGTTAATATTGTGGTTAATGAAGATAATTACTGAAGCAACCCAGTAGGCTAGGTTCGCCAGCATTTTAGTTAAATTATTTCTCCACTCCGGAAAGACCCAGCGGTCCAAGATCACTTTATTGTCGTAGTTGGTGATGATGTCGTTGCGTGATCATCTATGTTAAATGCTAGAGAAGACTCTGGCTATTCATTCAGCTTACAAGTCTCCCCAGGGTTGGGCCACCCGTAGCATAACACAGAATCTCACGGTCCCCTCAGGGAAGGTAATTCTCGAACATGTAGTAAAAGTGATTCTTTTCTCACTGAATTATTCCGCAGAATATGTAAATTTGAAGACACGTTGCGTGGTTGTCTATGTCACGAACTAGAAGAGACTCTGGCTATTCTTTCAGCTTACAAGTCTCCCCAGGGTTGGGCCACCCGTAGTGTGACACAAACTTCCACGATCCCCGCAGGGAAAATAAATCACGAACAGATAATAGGCGAATCCACGCTATATGAGCAGCTTCAATAAGCACATATGTCCCGTAGGAAACAAAATCTCGTACATAATTAGTAAGTGAATCCGTCTCACTAAGTCATTCCAATGAATCAGGTACGTTGAATTTAAAGATGCTGATGTACGGTTATTTATGTCGGTGATATCAGGTAAGTCAACGTGACATAATATTCACGTCCCGTAGGAAAAAAAATCTCGAACATAAATAATAAATTAATCTTTTTCACCAAATTACTTCGATGATGCAGGTACATAAAATTATATTAAATTATTGATGCATGATTATTTATGTCAGTGATAAACGTGTATCTCTGACTATTCTTTTCAGCGTACGAATATCCTACGGCTGCTACCCTCAGTATGAATCGAAATCTCTATGCTTCCCATAGCAATATATAAATAAACCTCGAATGAAATAATAAGTGAAACGTTTTCACAATAGATAATTCCAATCATCATAATCATCATCATAATCAGCCAGTATCAGACCACCGGACATATGTCTCTCCTAAGTCACGCCACCGAGCCCGATCCCCGGCTCCCTGCTTCCAGTCACTGCCCATCACTTCGCGAACGTTGTCGCTACACCTGGTCACAGGGCGTCCCACGCCACACTTACTGATTCAAGGTCTCCACTCTAATACGATAATTCCAATAAATTATTTTAATTAATGATGAAAAATCAACCAATTTAGGAAGTACTGAAATTTTGAATTATTGATTCTGCTTGTGAGTGATCCATAGGGTCACTACCTCTTATAATTGTAACAAACTGCCAAATATGATCGAAAAGGTGAATAATCTCACGAGATTACAATTTAAATATACAACGTAGATACTTAAACATCATCTCACAACATCAGGTGCAAAGTTGGTATATGAAAATTATTATCATCGTTCACGTACACATAAACAATTAATGCTCTGAAATATATTAATTATTAAAATTATAAACAAATTTATGCCTTCTCAAGAGAATTGCAACATCAACACCATCAGATTACACAGTTGATAAATGAAAATTATTATCAATGTACACGTACCTACACATAAACAATTTATGCTCTGAAATAAATCATTATAATTATTTTAAACTAATGAATGCCTCCTCCAATCTATCTCAAGTATGAAAAGTTTATATCAGGTTGGTTCAAAGAACACTTAAAAATCAACACCAAAATTACAAATGTATTCACCAATTCAGGCCGTACATTTACTTGTCTTCTCCTCACAAATGTCTGGACCGATTCGGATAAAATGTTACATAATTGTCTCAACGTGAACAAAGCCACGGGACGCAGCTAGTTTTCTTAATCATATTAAAATAAATTATTATTATCATAATAAGTAACTGTTTTCTTTAATCTATCTCAAATATGAAAACCCCAATTTCGATGAAATGTTATATAACAATAAAACTATAACAAATAATTGTTACTTTAACTTCATATCCCTCAGGTTAACAAGTAAGACTATAGATCACATAACATCAGCACCGAGATTACAGATGTATTCATCAATTCAGGCCATATGTTTACTTGTCATCTCCTCACAACCATGTTGTCTGGACCAATTCGGATAAAATGTTATATATTTGTCTCAATGTGAACAAAACCACAGAATGCAGCTAACCTCCTCAATAACCTTCCTGTGATGCATATAATATTTTACATGTGTATACTCAATCAAATCTGATTTCACTAATTTGAGATAATTTAATAGCGATCAACCACAACTATTGAATTTAAGTAAACCAAGAATTCAAATACTAGATGTCATAATGTAGTAATGTAAGCCAGCTAGTTTCCTCATAATTTCAAAGTGTAATATTTAGTGAGAAAACTATCTACAAGGAGATAAAATGTATTATTTTACCTTGTATTTGTATCTTCTTAAATTTATTAGTTAATACCAACCAATAGAAAGTCAGTCAATTATGATTTTCTATTTTTAAATTTAGATCTTATAATAATAATAGTAAAAAAACCTAGACTTAAGATAAGAAATTGAATATGTGCATAATAATTAGGATAGTTCAAAAACCAAGACAGCCGACCTCCACGCCTCGCGAGTCAGCCCCAGCAGCAAGTTTTGGATGTTCACAACCGACGAAGCAATCGCACAACATACACACAAAAAACATACAGACAAACTGAGAACCCCCTTCCTTTTGGAAGTCGGTTGAAAAGGCATCATGAACCATCAGTGCTCTGTCCAAACAATTATTGGAGATTGAAAGCATTACAAAGACACTTCTGTTTACCATCAACAAGTAACTGGCAAACCAGCTTCTTGTTTTGTAGCTGAGCTTCACGCCTAATATTATATTGAACCGTAAAACCGCTTGAAATCGGGCACTATCCCATTACAATAATCAATTAAATAGATAATCTAAACGCGTTACAGTGACATCTTCTCATGTTATTGGAAAAGCCCACAATGCAGCTTTCCCATTAATAGATAAAAGGATACTCCCTGACTTCTTACTGCTCCGTTTTTCCACAATTTTAACACTTTTTAGCACATAAAAACTTCAAAATAACACTACACATCCAGTAACATCTTGCTCTTTTTCCTCCCGTCAAAAAAGTGACCCCAAGCTTCGCCGCCAAAAGTCAAGTCCCCTGCATTTTCGCGGCAAAATACCATTTTTACGCGGCAAATTTCGTTCGTTTTTCAAAAGCAGCCATAAACTAAGAAAAATACTAAATAAAAAACCAAGAAAATCCCGCGCTCTTCCCAAAACAAAAACACAATAATCCTCTTCTCCTGACCAGTGACAGCTCCTCCTGACACTGGCAGTTTATGTAATCTAGCTTTTTTTTTAACTCTGCACAGTGGCTTCGCACCTGACCTATATAGCGCCAAGTGTTGTTTTGTTTGACCCAAATATTTAATTAAATACTAAATGAGAACGATCTTATTTATGAATTATTTTGAATATAAACATCATTAAAATCAATATAAATTCGAAATATCACCTCATAAACCTGAACCAATCTCAATAAATCGTAGAGCTCGAAATCCGTTCTGTTACACAAGGTCCCATTGTAATTTCACCAAGATCAGATTGGTATCTCCAGAGATATGACGATAAACATCTCAAACTTGGGGTTAACTAAGGTCTGGTTGCACATTACTAGTAGTCACTAGTAATGTGCAACCCACATTGTTAGTAAACTTTTTATAAAAAAAATAATTACTGACCTGACAAAATCTTTATGTTAACTGCGTTTATATCATACTCTTTTGTATTAAAAGAAATTGTTTCTTATTACGGAACGTTTTCAATTTTGAAAACGTAAAACTATAACGGATTACATGGAGAAGTCAGTCTGGAAAAGAAATGTACTAAAAATGATCCAAAAAGGAGAAAAATAATTCAACGGGAACAAAGAATACGATAATAATGATTATAGTAGACAATCTTTTTATCTACCTACCCTATCTGAAGTATTCCATCGATTTACCATGTGATAGACAAGGATGAGAATTCCTTTGAAGATGCTGGCGTCCTGGACGCCGATGTGGGAGCCATATTCGACCAGCAGCTAGCGGGCATAGACCCTCAACTGACCATCGGCATGGGTCCGAAGGCACACCAACAGCTACGTCCAGAAATGATGTTCATACGGGAGGAGCTGCGACAAACTAAGATGCAGATTTGGCTAATGAATTGATATACGTTACAAGGTCTATATAGAGGATTTTTGTAGAAGAGCAGTGATAAACTCTAAGTGTTATTTAAGATAAGTATCGTAGAGTATGGTAGAATCTATAGGAATATAACTGTTATAACCCGTCTTTTGTAGTTTACATTGTCTAGGTTCCCTTGATCCACGTAATGAGAGGTAGGCCTCCTCCAGGCGCTCCGTTACGTTACGTTACGTACAAACATTATGTGCCTATCCAGGAAAATATGAGCCGAACTGAGGTTGCTGCAGGTTACAAATACATATCTCTGCGTTAAGAGGGAAGGTGTACTAAAGTTTGCTATGATCTGAAGTAATAAATACCTACCTATACTACTGAAGCACTATATCCCGGTGCTTGCCACGGAGTTTCCTTGCTCTGCCGGCAGATGGCGGTAGGTGTGAAGAGTTCAAAATTCTTTGCACTTGCCTCAACAGCTGGAGACGCCAGAGTCATCATAGTACTGCAAAAGTAAACTAGTCATTACATACTCATTATAATGATGACGATTGCAAGATGACTATAATGAGATGTTATACATTATTATGTATGACAGTAAATGAAAGTTCCGCGAAGACATGTTGCTCTTTGACCTGTGGCTATCCGATGCGATCAAAGAATTGCTTGAGAACTCGTTGCATAAAACTCTTCTGACAATGACTAAGCTGCATTGGCTTATAAAACATGTAGACAAAGCCTTTAGCTTTTGGAAAAGATAAAATATTGACCATATGATCGATTTTTTTTTTTAATATATAAGTGTAAATCATTAAGCAATAGTCCACACACTGCCACAGGCACACTCTGCGAAATGTATCGGATAAAAAACCTAGCTAACGATTGTAACGCAGCAACTATTAAAATATGAATCAAGAGTCAAGACTCTGAGGAAGCTTACTTACAAGCTTGTAATATTTGATAAGATATGCGTATCCAGAAGTTTAAAAATTGTGTATGACTACACACCACATGTTATTTGTATGGCCAGCTGCAGCTATCAGCTGTTGACAGAATGTTTATAGCGAAAGTATCCAACATAGCCAACGTTACGTTGGAGTTCCTAGAACAAGCAAATAGTACCAAGAATCGTGTATATTATATTCTGTAGCCTCGGTAATTTATTTATTTATAATGATTAGAACGGTACACACAGACCACTAACACTCATTATCACATTATTCAATTAAAATTATTAAATAGATAAGTAATCAAGAATACAATGTTATCTATATTACCGTGTCTGTGGTATTTGTGAACACCATCATAATCATCCAAAACTTTACAAACTTAATTCTCCGTTCTACGGCGTTCATGCTACGGCAATGCTACGCTACGAGCGCAGTTATCTAGAAATCTAACTCAAGTTACTTGTACGTAAGTTAAATCAAGTACCTACCCTTACGATGACAGGTTACAGGGTTACAGGGTGAATACATTTGAAACCGGTCGTGGACGATTTTAATCCTAAAGTATATAGGTAATAGCGAATAGTCAAATGCGTCTCGCAACCGAGTTACCGATACTATTAAGACTGCATCACATAGACTTAAAAAAATTACCCTGTAAATGGATTCACATTCATTATCATACTATTATATATCTATTGTTCAAGTACACGTCAGTTACTATTATTATATACCGACTGCAGACATTCAGATAAATCGACTTAACATAGTTACCAGATTTACGTGAGTTGCCGACGTTCTTTACCGAGATGAGGTTACGCGGCAAAATACTCCTTTTATTTAAAAAAGGTCTAGTTTCTAGGTTCCGTTTAAAGGTACGGACACACCGCGGCGTCCTGCGTGCTCGATCTAGGCGGCGATTAGATAGCGCAGTAGTAATTGTATTGACTGGTTCACGCCAAACGCGATAAGAAAACAATTGAAATGTACTGAGATCGCGCCCGCAGATCTCAAGACGCCGCGGTGTGTCCGTACCTTAAATTTCATCAAAATCTGATGTGTATCTTCAGATATATGGAGATAAACACCTCAAACTTGTTACTGAAAATGACTAGCGCGGCATTTGAAAACGGTTCTTTTAGTTTTTTAAACGATTTTCAAAATTATGTTCACTCACATACATGTACACGTATAAGACTATTTGACGGCCCACTTTCAATCGGACATTGTTAACAATGTTGCGCGCGTCTAATCAATGTGGGCGCAGACCGCTGGCACGTAAATTTGAATATAATGTGCAAAGTTGACACTTGTGGGGCCGGGACTATAGACAGACACACCTATTCATATCACAACTAGAGCCCCCAGGCAATTAAACTTATCGCAATCGACCTGAATAAACAAAATACAATAATTTAAACAAAATCAGAAGTAAATGAAATAAGATTCTTTTGACAACAGAGTAAGCAACCCGAATTTATATCATTATACAAATTATATTGAACACAAGTCTTTAAAATATATAACTTATTTTATTTTCCAGAAAAAATAAATACGACACGTAAAATCTCATTAATTGATAATAAATCTAAGTCCAAGAAAACTTTCAAACAAAGCTCAAACATAAGTCTCATGACACGAAAATAATTACTTAACATAAATAAAAATGCGTTACCTCGTACAACGTCGCCGCGAGGCATTTGTGTACATCCAACATAATCATAGAAGTTAAAAAGTAATCAATCCATTCTCTTTGGCAACGTTAAGTTTGTCTTCAGTGACTCGTAGAATCTCACGACTCTCACTCGACACAATATTGTGAAACATATTAAATGTTGTCCGACTGGTCAAAGTGCGTTTACTTTCAAACGATTATTTAGATTTGCCGCTAAGGACGGTCGTGCACCTCCCTAAAGCCGGCAATACATGTTGGACGAGCTTAGGCCAACGCGAGCGTAGGCAAATTGATACAAGGCAAATACTTATGTAATGTCTAGACGTTCGGCAAGCTAGCAGAAATAATTTAAGATCGTTTATAAAACGAAAAAAAAAACTTCAAATGCAGGGCTAGTCACTTTCAGTACCAAACTGGAGGTTTCGATCTCCACATCTCTGGAGATACTCATGAGTTCTTGATGAATTACAATGGGACCATTTTGGAGATTTACCCTACCAATTAAAAAACGGATCATACGAATCAGTTTACAATTGGCGGAGTAATCGAGTAATAAACATAAAAAAAACAACATACAGATTAATTGAGAACCTCCTCCTTTTTGAAAGTCCCTTCGCTCAGCCAACTAGACAATCAACATTAAGAGACGTGACGGCAAGACAAGGCAAATATGCTGGCTATACGTTGGTATTGTCCTCCGCTTGGCAAAGCTCGGCCAACGTGTACTGCCAGCTTAACGTAGTTTACTGACACAACGACCTAGTAGTAGAGTATGCTTGTTTAGAACTGCTCATTTAACTGACACTCGCGCGTCTATATTGTTCCCTGTCTGCATTACCACTTAAACATTTACGCTTGCTCAACTTATGCAAACCTGATATAAAAATGCTATTTTAACATTAAGTGCTCCGTGAACAAGTTTTGAATTCAATTACAAATAAGTAAACAATTCCAATAAAACTATCATCAGCATATAATATCAGCGAATGTATGTAAATTGAATATCCTTGAAATGATAATTTTGCAACAACGGAGCACCTAATCTAGAAATAATATAAACGCGATTGTCCACTGTGCGACCTCTAACTATACTTGTACCTATTAATATGTTAATTTATATATTTTATTTATTAGGCAAGGACTCGACTCGTCGCGATATAAAAAATTATAGTCGTTTGTCTGTCTGACGTCTGTGTCTATCTATAAAATTTTACAAATGAGTAGTCACACCTAGTCTAACACATTTTTAGAAATTGACCACAGTATCGTCTATACGATACTGAAATATTATTGTACATTGTTGTACATACTCAAATATATCTCTGACATAAGTCAGATATAAAAGTTTTGATATGATGACTTAAAAACTGTTTGCAATGTTCTGATAGTAGAAATACCGGATTTTATTGTTTTTACTATCATACTATCATCTTTTGATTTATCTTAGAGATCAATTTTCCAAAGGAAACAATACTTAAATTTAAAATTTAAAACCACTTATATTTGTGTCCCCTTGGACACAAATATTAACCTCTTAATAAACTAGCCAAGTGCAAATCGGACTCGCACTCGTAGGGTTCCGTAACACAGTTAAGTATTCCATAACTATGATTTTTCGCGACTACAAAATTAACTTTGTTGCGGTCGCCATATCTCTAAAACTGCTGACTGTAATTCGTTCATACCAATTTTCGTTGTTAGTTTTTATTGAGATCTACAGCATATATTTTTTTTAGATTTTTCACTCTTATACTTTAAAAGTTAGAGGGGGGACACACATTTTACCACTTTAGACGCGCCTATCTTTCAAATGATTGACTTTGAGAAAAAAATATTTTAAGAACCTCAATGTCATTTTTGAAGACCTATCCACATACACCCACACGTATAGGTTAGAAGATTTTTTTTTTTTGTTTTAGTTCCATGTATGGGATGCTCCCCCTTAAGCTTTTATATTTTTTATTTTTGTATAAAAATCGGAAAGCGGTTCACAGAATACATCTACCTACCAAGTTTCAATACTGTAGTCTTAACAGTTTCGGAATAAAATGGCTGTGACATACGGACGGACAGACAGACAGACAGACATGACGAATCTATAAGGGTTCCGTTTTTTGCCATTCGGCCTAAAAAGGATCATTTTGTCGTCTTCGTTTAGTTTGGACTTAGACTTCTGCGAAAATTCTGATAATCTAATACTATAAGAATCTTTGACCTGACATACTGACTAACTGACTTAGAGACAGACTGACACACAGCCTAAACCGCTGGTTGTAGAAACTAGAAATTTGGAGGGTATATTTGTCTTTGTGCGTAAGGGTGTACAAAGAAAGAATTTACAAAAAATCACTCCTTAAAGCGATGAAACTGGGATTCAAAGTTTATATGGAGAAACAAGATAAGATAGTCTTTTTTATTCGAACCTTCACACAAGTACTTCTGAAAATCAATATTGTTTCGGACTGCGCTCAAATTTGGCATGCAGATAGTTATTAAGACGTTCCTATCCGCTAAGAAAAAAAAATCTGAATTTACCCCACGTAAGGGGATGAAACGGGGATTCAAAGTTTGTATAGATGTTGATGATATTTTATATACTATTACGAGTTATAGAGTAGATAGTTCTTTTTATTCGAAACATTACATAAGTACTTGTGTACATAAATAAGTAAACACGTGTATCAGGATTTTTAGAATAGAATAGAAAACCATTTATTCAGACAAAAAACACTGTACACAACAACAATACGCATATAAAGTAACTACCTAATTAACTGACTAATAATAATAACTACTACTTATACTAGATACTAAAAAGTATGTAAAACGGTGTGTATACTGTTGCTGTAGTATACAGTACTGCCGGAATAGGTCTGAGCTCAGCTTAATGCTGCAGTCGGGACTAAAGCGCTGATTTTCAGCACAGACCTCGGGTGACAAAACGGATAACGTATGTACTTGAAATTATAAAAGGAATATGTTACTTTAAAATCCATAAATATCATAAATGAATAAACTTATTGTATAATTAAAAAATAAATAAAAGTATGAATAAATAGTTATAGTTATACTAGTTATATTTATGAAATTCCACTCTTAAGACCGTGCACCGTCTTATATCTATAGGGTAACAAAGTCTGAAAATCAATATGGTTTTTCGGGTTATATAAAAATGAATATAATTAGTCACGCGATAACTTGAAAACGGGTGGACCGATTTGGCGAATTCTTTTTTTATGTGTTTTAATGATATAAAAGTTGTCAGTACATAAATAAAAGCAGTTTTTAACGCGGGTGAAGTCGCAGGGCACTTCTTTAGAGTACAGAGGTATTGCGTTCGCGTGCCATGTTATAGGCAATTGTCATATTTTATAATCAGGTGATCATATTGCATGTCCTGTTTGCCTAACATCATAAAAAATCTACTGTAGGAGAAAGTTACAAGTTTTTGTGCCTGTTAAATGATTAAAAAAATATTTGACTTGTAAACAAAACAGCACGAATGTAAGAAAATTGTGCCAAGCTGTTATTGTTACACTCAGTTATTAAAATGCAAATTCATAATAAGCTTTGTACAAAAATACAGTTCTTGGAAATTAATTGACCATACCTATGGTAATATATAGACAAATATTAGGTTTCGCGCAGGCTTTTTTTGCGCCTACTTCATGTTAAATCAAATCTGAATTTGTAAATAGATGTGATTCGCCGGTAGTGCCGCGTATAAACACTAAAGTGGAACACACACAATATATTACATAAGTACCTACCTATCTATATTTATAGACATACAGGTAGGTACAATTTCATTCCATCTCAGATATAGAATGTGTAGTGCTTATTTAGTAACTTATTGTAGATTGTTTTTATTTCAGCAATGATAAGTTTAAATAAGAGATGACGGTTAGCTTATAAGAATCCTTCAAATATGTAATGCGAAATGCCTTTAGAGGATTGTCCTCTAAAGGCATTTCGCATTACATATTTAACTTATTGTAGATTGTTTTTATTTCAGCAATGATAAGTTTAAATAAGAGATGACGGTTAGTTTATAAGAATCCTTCAAATATGTAATGCGAAATGCCTTTAGAGGACAATCATTGAATTATTTATTTATTTTTGGGATGGATAAAGATGTTAAACTCGCGTCAGGACACGGCGTCAGGACACGTGACCTGATCGAAAATTCGTAAGACGGAGGGAGAGTAGACCAAATGCACAACGTTAATGTTCAAGTTTTCACTCCTGGCTGCACTCCCGGTGCAACCCGTTGATTTTTATCATCCACCAAAAGAAGTGCGGCGTTTTTAAACTAAAACATATTAACAGTGCGTAGTGAGCTTCTAATTCATAAAACAATCTATTTATTACTTCCAGTCTCTATGATAGCAACACAAAACCAAATTTTGCAAGGCCTAGTAATACACACAACTTCTACATAGAATAAACTGTTTTACCACACAACTAAACTATTTTTTTTTTTAGTCGTTGGAGGTGCTTTGGAGATGGAGATGCCAACTTTTTAATCAAAAGCAAATCGATTGGGCTTTATGATTTTTTTGTCGAACTACTATCGTGTTGACAGTTTGAGCAAACGTCGAGGTAAATAAAATTATGTTTTTAGCGCGATAAGTCCCGTATTACAATATAATTAAGTTTGAGCAAGTTCTATGATCGCAGTCGGCACAGTACATTCCTATAAACGTATGAAACACAACAAAATAGTTGTTCAAATTAAAATTGTATGTATGCGGTAGCCCTAATTAGACATTACATCATTAATAGGTCTCCTAGCTTGTCAGTTCTACAAAACAAGTCAAGATCAAATAGGACAATATTGACTGCGAAGAAAAAATATTATTTATGTAATATTGATCTGCACAGCGTAATAATGGTAATGACCAACAAGATGCGTCATGGCATAACAGTGTGCTGTGGATGTGAGTGATAGACGGTCGAGTAAGTAGGCGTGCTTGTGGCTCGACAGCATGTGTCATCCTAAGTACTTTCAACTTTTTTTCTTTTTTATGATATAAGGTAACAGGAAAAGCACGACGCTCGCCTACCTACTACAGATACAGCGACTTATATACTATACGAATATTCTGACTTTCGAATTAGAATTTTGCTTTTTTGACCAACCAGTTGCAAAAATAAATATAAGCCTTCTAATCTCCTCTTTAAGATTTATGAAAAGTCATATTTCTATTTGCAATTGTTTGGTCAAAAAAAGAAAATTATAGGGGCGTAGCTACAGCAGACTTTGATTTTTTGTAGAAACAATTTTTTCTCTAGAAGCATTTTCCAGGAAGGAAACGGAGGAATACATTTGTATGGAAAAGCACACCCCGCGTTCCCTCTCAATAAGTGACAAGATATTATTTAAAAATGACCGAAGACAGACCTCCATTGTGAACGACATCGCATAACAGTAAGCTGAGCTGTCGTGTATCGCCGATGTCGAGCCGAGTAAATACACGAACATTGTAGCTGATGATTTTTAAACTCGCACGTGTATCTCTACGCATGATGATTGTGATTCGAGACACGGCCGAGACTAGACAGCTTCTAAGCTACACACTGGGTCATCTTTACAGAGATTATCTAAGCACGTATATAGGCAAAAAAAGGCAGGAAGTCGGTTGTATATTTGTCTACTTAAAAACATTTATTCATATTGAACGCTGGCTAGCTAGGTTTAATACAAGCTACAGATTGAAGATATGGAACTACAGAGTACATGAGCGATGATTACTCAAAAAAATTTGTATTTTTTCGATAACAACTGGCTGTGACTGGAAGAGAAGCGCTGAGGATAGAGCTCTGTGGCGAGCATTGGGAAAGGCCTATGTCCAGCTGTGGACTGATCTGGTCTGTTAATATATATTATAAACTATATTATATACTAGAATATATTATAAACTAGAAGTAATAGTTATTCACGCGTTTTATAAACGCTACTACTAACCATTATTTAGAAAACAAGAAATCAAGAAAATCTTAATGTGATCTTGTTGATGCTTTTACCAACTTTACTCAGAAGTTTCATAAATATGTAGATGCTTTGTTTCTCACAGGGAAGAAGGAGGAGGATTATATAAATATAAAATCCTTCAAACTAAGATCAGTCAGATTAATAATAACCTGACTAATCGTAGTTTGAAAGATTTTGCATTACCTCTGGCACGGAACTCTACAAACAGGATAATTGAAGGTAGTTAATCCAACCTGCTCCCATCTCACAGCTTTGTCGGCGCAGCGTGTAGGCAGATTCGTCTCACAATCGCGCGGCAAGTTTCCATATTTACCAGTCAGTACTGCTACAGAACAAATACCAGTATATAGAAGCCGGTTTATGAGTGGGCCGCTACTGGTTTTTTTCTTATGATAATTTGACCAGTATCTATTTACCCACATGCTATCACGCTATTGTGTTAAGTATTTTCGACTTATGGTCTCGGTAACGGTGCATGCGAGATGAATTACTTTGCACCCACATTGAATATCGAGTGCTTTTCAAGTAAAACATACGTAAAAGTCAATACCCAAGTTACAGTATACAGATTTCTTGAGTGGCTAGTACTCATATTGTTTGATTATATCACGAATAATTGTAACAAATATTTAACTAGTACTATCAGTGTATTAATCAAAATACTAAAACAACATTTTAATGTTTTTCTGCAATCTCAAATAACATTACAACACAAAGCTGGACAATTAACGATTTCTATTCGCACTAAAATAGAAATAAGTACCTAGTCACAGTAGTAGTGTTTCTTTATACTAACCCATAAAATTAAGTAATTGTTTTGAATAGTTGTACCTACTTATGGTACGGCCACACCGCGGCGTCCTGCGTTCTGCGGGTGCGATCTCAGTACTTTTGAATTGTTTTCTGATCGCGTTTGGTGTGAACCAGTTGTTACAATACTACTGTGCTATCTGATCGCCACCTAGATCACGCACGCAGGACGCTGCGGTGTGTCCGTAAGTACCTTTAATGATTTATGGATATTCTCGCCAACCCCCGCATGGTGGTAGGACACTATATATAGTGTCCGCCTGGTCAGCTACCACCCTTAAGTTAGAAAATCTATCGCCAAACATCTGTGTTCCGTCAGCTATCCTTGACAGCCAGTTCCCATTCTAGGCGTTGCATACTACCATCCTTGGCCGCATCATCATTTACCAACAGGTGAGATAGTAGTGAAACGCTAACGCGCCTATATAATATAATAAAAAATCTTAGGGACAGAAAACTTATAAAATCAGCAAATTATATTCCAAATAACATACAAGGCAGAAAATAACTTGTTATTTGGTATAAAAATTAAAAACATGCTTACACGTGGTCACCTACATAATCACTAAACTAATTCCACCCCATCATAATAATAATTACAATAAGCGGCAAGTCGAATAACCGGATCAAACATTCATACCTATATTTTTCTGCGGTCCGTATCCTATTTTTAATCAAAACGATACCCGCATATTTAATTGGCTATAAATATTGTGTCCAATAAACTAAATAATAAATACTATTTGCACATCTAGACGTCATTTACATAATTCTATATGGTCGGCAAAATCGATTCGTTAAAAGTAAAAGATACTGTGACCTTGGCGGCATGTTCCGGGTAGAAGCCGGCCGTCGCCTCAGACCGGTCTTTCGCTCATCCGCTGCACGCTGCACTGCATATTACTCCGACTAGCGGCTGCACCAACCACACATGTGATTTTACTCATTTTAAAAATAAAGCCTCCAACCTACTTATTCAATTATCTCTGGCGCTTCTGACCTGAAACCAGAAACAGAGAGAAACAAAGAGCTCGACATGTTACCTTTTACTCGTCTTGTGCAAGTTTATTTCGGAGTTGTTATTTTTATATGAGCTCAACAGCAACATTGTATGTTTTTAATTTAATTATCGTATTTATTATTTCGTAGGTTACATATTAGACTTTGCTGTTTTTAATTAATTGCACCCTGCAGCTTACCGATGTTTTTTTCCCATTTACTTAATTTATGGAATATCTAATACTACAAGAATCCTTGTCCTGTCCTGACATACTGACTAACTGACTGAATGACTTACTCGTAGAGACAACGCACAGCCTAAGCAGCTGGTTATAGGGACTTGAAATTTGGAGGGTACATCTTAGTATGAAACGGTGTACTAAGAACGGATTTTTGGAAATTCCACACCGAAGAGGGTTAAATGGGGTGAAAACATTTGTATGAAAGTTCTTTGTTTTTGAACTGAAAGCAATGAAAATTGGTATTTAAGTTGTTCATTTAATATAAGAAATTAAATAGTCTTTTTTTTTCTAGTGGTGCATTAAGGTGGTGTAATGGGGGATGAAAGTTCATGTCGAAAGTTGTTAATTTTTAGAGTTACAATGATGAAAATTGGTATTTGAGTAGATTATTTTATATTAAAATTAATTAATATATTTTGCCAGGGGTACATTAATGTGGGAGATGAAAATTCATGTCGAAAGTTCTCTATTTATGAAGTTATACCGATGAATATTGGTATTTGAGTAGTTCATTTGATATTAAAATTAAGTAATCAATATTTTTTTACCGGGGTGCATATAAATGCATCTAAAAATATACAAAAATGAAACCCTATTTTCCTTGATCACGCCATAACTTGAGAACGGGTGGACCGATTTGGCTAATTCTTTTTTTGTTGAGTTTGTCATTGACAGGACAAGGTATTTATAAAAAAAAAACAACTAAATGGAAGTAGTTTTTAACGCGGGTTAAGCCGTGGGGCACAGCTAGTATTTTTATAAAAGGTTTGACCAGATGTAGTGGCAATAACAAAAGAAACAAATCACACCCATACTATCGATTTTTTATAAGTCTATTAATAGTGGGATTAGCCAAACTGACCGAAATCAGCATAAATATGTGACGGTGATACACGTTAAAGTTTTATGGTGACTTCACCGCTTTACGAGTTGCGTAGGACTACTTAGAGTATTGCTATAGAAAATACGAGTAACATGCTGATAATTATCAAAATCAGCATAGTTATTCGCATTTTAAACGGATACATTTTAATTCTGAAGCGAATTCAAAATGAGATTTTCGAATATGTATGAATATTATTCCGTGAGCTATTTGGTCGCTGAAACTATTCCGACTTGAATCACAGATATTTTCGAGTTGAAATATCAAAAGTTATGAATTAGAGCATGGTGAATTGCAAAGATCTGAATTAAAAGAGAGGCAGTTTCCAAATCCGAATTTACTTTTGAATGGTTGTGAATAGCCCTGCTGAAATCTAGTTACATAACTTAATTGTATAAAAGACTACCTATATAATAATCCCAAATTGAATGTAAATTGGTTGCAAGTACCGAAATACGTAATTAGACAACATAGATTTTTTTTATATCATATAGGCTAGCGTTTGACCACTATCTCACGTGTTGGTAAGAGATGATGTGGTCGAGGATGGTAGCACGCTAGGCCTATAATGGAAACTGGCTCTCAAGGATAGCTGCCGGAACACATTAGATGTTTGCTGACAGATTTTCTAACTTGAGGGTGGTAGCTGGCCAGGCGGACACTAGATAGTGTCCTACCACCATGCAAAGAAATGCATAGTAAGAAATAAAACAAATATAATGCTAAAATATTTTATTAAGATTTAGCAAATGTTTTAATGAACTAAATAATGAATAAGGCAATCACGTGGTATTTAATGCGACTATTAATGAGTTAAATTACATACATTAATAATACAAGCAAAAGCTGAGATTAATATACCGATTCGGCGGTTTCACCTATCACAATTTCTTTGGAATAAACAAATATCATATTTTATAATTTATTCAGTAGCATTAGGTTCATCATTCGTAGCTTTCGTGTCTAAGTTCGACTCATCAACGCTACTCTTGCTGGCGATGGTGTCATGAGCTGTTACCACATCATCGGAATTAGATTCTGGTTCTTGTGCATTTTCTTCGTGAGATGCTGAATTCACATTATTTAACGCGAGTACTATTTCATCAGATTCAGGTACAACATTCTTAGATACAGTAGGTACGTCTATAGATATAATTTCGTTCTCGCTCTCTTTTGACGATTCCGGAAATTTGTTCTCTTCGAGTGGCTTAAAGATTTCTTGAAGTGATGATACCTTCTTTTCCGTTGGAATTATTCTATTTAAATACACTAATATATCTGATAGTGACACAATTCCTATTAATTTATCGTCTTTATTAACTAATAATAGTCGATGACTTTCAGTTCTAACTATAACTTCTAAGGCCTCATATAAAGTAATACTTGAACGACACTTTTGTAATTTTTCTTCCCAGTCTTTCTTTTTGTTTCTTACTTCACCTATTGTCAGCTGCAGATTAGAATACAATTTTTCATTGACAAGATTCAGGACTTCGTATTTAGCGTACACATCGAGGAGCGTACCGTTTTCATCCAAAACCGGTAGAGCAGAAATATCATTTTCTAATAAAAGCTGAAACGCATTTTTAATAATTGTGTCGTCTGTGACAGATGTGATATCTTCATACGTGCCAATTTTTAACTCAACTAAAGTTTTATGAAAGAATGTTAGTTCCGGAAACTCGTTAAGATACACAAACAAAAATCTCAGTATTCTTTTATGAGACAGTATGTATAGGACATCACCGCTATTAGGGTCTATCATCAGAAGACGATGGACTCTGTTTCTGTGAAGTAAGTTAATAGCATCGTGCAGTGATTGCCACGGTGCTACACTGCAAAGTGGTTTCCGTTTCGGCCTCAATATCTTCCTCCAAGTGTGGAGCGTGTGCCGTTCCAAATCTTCTACTGATAAGTTTTCAGCGTCAAGATGTAATAGAATTCTTATAAAATCTGTAACAGTGATCATACCAACCAACATTTTTTTATTTGCATCCCAAAGAGGCGCAGATCGAATCCCATGTGATATCAAAGTAGGAAATGTTTTTTTTACATAAAATTGCGTATCGAAAATAATAACTTTAGCAGACTTAGGCAGGATTTCATCACATTTATGGTACTTGAAAAAGTTTAATAATAGTCGCGTTTTGTCTCGTCCTCCTACCGATATTTGTACAATAGACAAATAAGGATCATATTTAGGAAGACCTCTGATTTCTCTAAACAATTGCTTAGCATGAGTAGGATCTAAAGAAGCGTATGAATTTTTATGGTAGGTCGGTGATGTGGTTTCGATAGAAGAACGGCGACCTTGTTTGTTGGTTTTCTTTTTAGTAGCCTCTGTAGCAGGTTGATTTGTTTCTGTTTGAGGTTTATTTCTAAATATATCCATTACCCTAGTGATTGGACTATACTTTCGTGACGAGGCTCCCGTTACTGTGTGATAATATTTTTTATGAGAATCTTTCGACTCAGCTGAAGTACTCGGCTCTTCTTTTGATGTTTCCGGTGCTTCGCTTGATTTACCTTGCGCTTTCGGTTGATGTTTTTTGGCGTCACTTTTTCTTCTAAGACGAAATATATCAAATATAGAGCTCTTAGGACTAGAGGACGTGCCGTGAAAAGTTTCATATTCCTTCCCAGTTGACGGTTCCCTTTCTGAGCTCGAAGGTCTTGAATCAGTTTGTTTATCTTTAAATATTGATCTAACGTGAGGTCTCTGCGATTCAACTCCACGAGTACCAAAATGGACAGTGTGCACATTGCCATCAACTAAACTAGTAGAAGGACTTTTATCATCTGAAACGGGCAAAGTGGTAACGACGAATCGTTTCTTCTCACCAACTATCGTTTGAATCTCTTTCTGTGCGTCCAATTGGTTTCTCTTCTTCTTGTGTTTATGTTTTGCCTTTCCATGTTTGGTCGGTGATTCAGTTGTTGCTGAATCATTTTCTAATATTGGATCCATATCCAAATCGTAAAAATTCTATTAAATAAGAGTGGTGTACCTCTATTGTTGACCATAATCTGGCTTCACCAAAAGGGGTACCTGTAAACAAGAAAGATACTAATTAGATTAATATTGAAGTGACATTAACATATATTTTAAATATAATATTTTTTTAAATATCTTATACGCTTGCGTTTGATCACTATCTCGTCTGGTGGTAAGCGATGATGCGATTGAAGATGGTTAACACGCTAGGCCTAAAATACTCTGACTCTCAAGGGCTGTGTATTGCCCGAACACCGTAAGGTTATGGCGACAGATTTTCACCTTGATGGTGGTAAGGTACTTTTTCGTAGCAAGTCAGACGGTATATCGAAAAAATATGCTCCTACCACCTGTGGACGAACACCCGTGCTAGGCTTTGAACCGGCCGCTTCTCGCTTTAAATCAAGCAATCTTTCCTTTACGCCAAACTGACTACAAATCATACTGACTTTAATAACTTTGACAAAACTGCAATGTTTTAATTACTTTCACATTATTTTAGCTATGTACTGCATTAAACTCGGCAATCATTTAAGTAATTCATCTTCATTTAATTCATCTTTTTTAAATAATGTATCTATATTATTCAGATAGAAGTCTAACTGCCGAGTGTCGATTCTACTTTTTCCTGCATAACCTCCTCCGTTTCTTTTTCGTCGGTTAAAAATATATTCCTCAATAGCAAAACCCTTAACACAGTGAAAAAAATAGTTTCTATTTATTCGAAAAAAAATTAAAGTATTATATTACACAAATGAGGTTAATAAAGTCATTGTGATCGAACTGCGTGTCATTGAAGATAATTTTTGCTTTCTGTTACTTAGCAACAAAGTGCACCAACACCAACTTCACGATGCAGATGTACAAATTGCATAACATGTTAGTTTTGTGTAATAACATATTTTCACTCTTATGTATATAATAATAAAGGATTTATTTGACGACGATCATTTTATCTAGTAACGTAGATCTTACATCAGGCATTCGTACCAAAAAGTTACGTTTATAATATCTATTGACACCATTTCGTATAATCAATACTTTTGACGAAGTAAAAGTGTGACGTACTGTATGCGGTAAACGTGATTCATACCTGATTTTGACGAACAATCATGGTCACTAATTTATTCACAGCGTCCGGATAAATATAATTTAGGCCTTTCAATGTAAATGTTGAATAAGCTCCACGAATTTGGGAATACTAGGATCAGTTGAAATGCGCAGACACTATGTAACATGGTGAGGCCATATTGTTAGCTGTCAAAATAAAGCAGGGTTGCGCCGTCGCGACATCTATGCGTGGACACGGTAAACCTTTAAAAACAAGGGTAGACTTGGCAAGGGAAATGCACTCTGTAGGGGTGGACTTAGCGAGGGCCAGATTTTACCAATGGTTTTTGTGAATCTCGTACTTAGTGAGGTGGATCACAAGATGTCACGACCTTCACAAATATATGAGAAGTTTAAATATTAGAACATTTATTAGTTACAAAATAATACCTAGGTGCATAGTAAATAAGTTTCTTTCCAATAGCTATATGAATATTATTTTGAATAGCTACTTTCAAAACATTCACTACTTATACAAAATAATGGTCAGAATCTTTTACTTTCGAATAAATCATAATATAAAAGTTATTGTGGAATCGCTTGTTCAGCTATTTAATTTAGCTTTTAAATATATAATTTTCACAATTGCGTGTCGTTTAAGCATTATTATGTATTCTGTGGTTTATGTTACAAACAACACCCAGTGACACAGAACAAATAATAGTATAACTACCATTGGCCACCTAAATAAAATTCACTCTCTAATTAATAAACAATCATTCTACATGTACAGTAACAAATTTCATTAAGGGAAGGTAATCACTGCAAGAGTGAAGAGTAAAATTTGCCGTAAAATTCGTTTCTTGGGGACCCCCTTTAATTTTTTACTTTATTCGGTTTTTAACGTTTGTTGTTATAGAAGCTATGCATAATATACACTTCGTGAAAATTCGAAGTGTCTACCTATGACTGTTTAGGAAATCAGCCCTCTGACAGACTGACGGACGCGGACGGACGTACAGCGAACTCTCAGTACTTTTTACTCGGAACCATCATACTTGTTTATCTAGAGATGCCGCAAAACCTAGCATTGACAGTCTACGGAGAAGTTCTATGTATCCTAAAAGAAGTATCTTACTTGTTACAATTTTATCTTAATCACTATACAGTCAACCATTTCACAAAGAGATATATCGTTTAGTTAGAAGAATCAGTACAAAACGAGGCTCCATAGATCCACATGGCAACAACATCTGATTTACTCACAGGTGGATGGAGCGTGACGGTAGCTTGGGTCTATATTTAGGATTTTTCAGCCGAACAAGAAGCGCATGCGTGAAAACCGTGACGTCATACATCTACATGAATAAGTGACGTCACAGAATCTTGTACTGCGCCAGGTGTCCGCGGGAAACTATGACGTAGCGATGAGGGTAGAGAGCGGGAGGGTGAAAAATCAATACACGTGGTAATATTACACTTCCCTCCGGGTCAGTGACGTTCGTTACGGGCCCTTGCTTCACTGTGAGCGATAAACTACGTACATTAATATCGTAGGATGAGAGTGACGTCATACTTATGAATACAGGGTAAGTAGACTGTTGCTAGGGATATTTGCCTCTTACAAGTCTCCGACGGAAAGGGTGTAGTCTACTATACCTTCCTTATTGAGGTGTGACTGAAATATACCATATAGGGTTTGTGCTTTAGTAGCATCTGCCTGGCCTGGCAAGTTTTGGCGAAAACAGGTGTTTAGCATTTAACTTTGTTCTATTCAACATTATCGTTATCATTATTTTGGATTGTTATATAGAAAAGTATTATCACCATAAGTCATCACAGATTATTTTATCATTATAATCTAGATGATATTTATATTGGAACAAGAACCATCGGACCATCGTCTTCCTCGATATTGGCGTTAACGATTCGCTAGAACTACTGCAGTTGACACAGTATCTGAGCACAGAGTTTCTTTTGCAATTTATCGCTGACAGTGTAAATAGGCCTCAAATAGGAGGGGAGAAAATTAAAAACGAACTGTTTTTCAATAAGACACGGGTCGGTAGGTCACAGGCTATTCCTTGCGCAACACGCATGATTTACTTCAAGAAGGGCCAGATGCTTTTATCAATGAACTTTACGGCAGTGATATTCTGTTTATGCCTGTGTATGGAATCTATATGGTTTATATCATTGTTGGTTTATAGTTCTGAGTATATTTAAACTTCAAACAATGCAACGTTTCAATATCTACACAGAAGTATGTTGATAACACTGTCGAATAAATTAAACTACGTGTCATATTCTGCCTAATAGTAATTACTGGGTACCGCAATATTCATGTAGTTTGTAGCTATTGCTGTCGCATGTCTTTTATGTATGACATTGCTAACATTTGTTTAATGGAAGTTAAATGATGCTCGTTAACACATCATTCATCATTTGCGCAGTGAATGTTTGTACAAAATATTTTCTTCCGCTTGACTTCATGACATGAATGTTGAGCTGTGATCCCTCTTCTTGCGGATGTTGCCCTAAGATTATATTTTGTTAGATTAAAGTTCTGATTAGACACATTCGTATTATTTTTGACCAAATTCACAAAAACAGGAGAAGGTTCTCAATTTGCCTGTTTTTTTATTTATTTTTGTGTTTGTTACCTCAAAACTTCGTCATCTCTTTAAGCGATTTGAAAAATTCTTTTTTTTAGAGAGTTTGCTTCCCGTTTGCTTCCCGTTTCGTCCTATTGTAATTTTATCGAAATCTGATAAGTTTATCCATAGATATGGAGATTAACACCTCATAGTTAGTACTTACTGAAAATGACTACCATGGCATATGAAATTGTTTTTTTTTTTGTTTTGGGATCGATCATAAGTTATTGTGATCTAGGAACTAGAACCTCAATCAATGAATTGAAATTCTTATCCCGTAAAATATATTAATTTGGCTATGATAAACAACCTTACAATATTTAGTTCTTATTAATGGAAATATTTAGTCGGAAAAGTATTTTACAATACAAACTCTTTATTGATTACCAAAAAAATTGATTGATTGATAAACAAAATAAAATTGAACTATGGCTTCATTAATAAATAAGGTATAACAATCGGCGGATTTATCGCTTAAAGCAATTATATATTCAAGTATTTTCTTCAATTTTGTCTTTTTTCTTATCGATTAAACTGGTATTAAAAATTAATCTAAATAATCTGTGCATATCCATACCCTTCTGTGCCATCTGTTTACACCTGAATATCTCAAGTTATTAAAATAAATAATCCACCATAAAGGTAATAATAATACTCAAATTCAAAATTGAAAATTAAAAACCAAATCAAAATTAAAACTAAAATTTTAAATCACCCCCGACCGATCTATTCATTGAAACCATTTCGATGAGCCCAAACTTGACATCTCTGCTGTAAGTTGGTGAGGTGAGGAGTTGAGTATTCACGGCTACGGCGTGTAAATTTAAATCTCAAACTGACATTGACATAACATTACATTTGACATTTCATTATAAATTGTATAGCTTGAGAACAGTCATCAGGGCCATATTACTTTTGTATGAAATGTTTGTATGGGTCAAATCTTGGGAGCTAAATTAGAACCACTTCCTGACGTTCAATTGGACTGAAATTTGGTATACCTACTTGCGCATCTTCTTTGACAGTGCAATAATACGATGCCATCAAGCTGACCTGATGATAAAGACGGGCTGTAGGGACTGGAACTCCGTAATGGCAAATGGTAGGACTATCGTAGTATGATGATATTGATACTTTTGATACCTTAGTATTTTTTAACCGACTTCACAAAAAAGGAGGAGGTTCTCAATACGTCGGTTTTTTAAATGTATTTACACCGATTACTCGAAGATACCTGAATCGATTTCTTTTTTGTTTCAGGGTGGTGCCCTTCCCAGGTGGTCCCATTTAAATTTTAACGAAATCGGTCGAGCGCTTTTTAATATATCAACAAGTTGTATTACGATGCATTTATATACCTCGATGACATGCTACTTACTGCTGGATACTCTGACTAGCGCGACGTTTGAAGTCGGTTCTTTTCGTTTTTAAACGATCTTAAATTATTACCATTACAAGTGGAAACGTGTATACCATATCTTCTCATACTATAAAAATCTTTATCCTGACATACTGATTGACTGACTGACTGACAGACAACACACAGCCTAAACCGCTGGTCGTAGAGACTTGAAATTTGGAGGGTATATTTGTCTTAGTACGTAAGGGTGTAATAAGAAAGAATTTTCCAAAATTCACCCCTCAAGGGGATGAAATGGGGGTTCAAAGTTTGTAAGGAGAAACAAGATTAGATAGTCTTTTCTATTCGAAACCTCACACAAAAGTCTGAAAAGCAATATTGTTTCGGATTGCGCTGAAATTTGGCATGCAAATAGTTATTACGACGTTAGTTCCCTCTGAGAAAGGATTTTCCAAAATTAGCCCCTTAAGGGGATGAAATGGATGTTCAAAGTTTTTATGGAGATAGGAATTTTTATTCGAAACTTCATACAAGTGCTCCAGTAAAAAAATAAGGAAATACTTGCATAATTGGGTTAACAAAATGCAATCCACTAATTTCGTCGTAACGATACTTCGCACCGTGGCTTAATTGGCAAAGCACCGGAACATGTTATTCCGGAGGTTGCGGGTTCAAGTCCCGTCGGTACGATGAAATTTTGGATTGTGTTTAACAATTTACAAAAAATATAAAGTGTGAAACACTTCAAAGAAACATAATATTTGATTTACGCAGTGCAACATCTCTCGTCGGATTTGAAAACTGTAATGTATTCTTCCGAATGATTAACTTACGTAATAAGTAGTCATAGATGGCGCCACCAATGCATAATTGGGTTAACAAAATGCAATCCACTAATTTCGTCGTAACGATACTTCGCACCGTGGCTTAATTGGCAAAGCACCGGAACATGTTATTCCGGAGGTTGCGGGTTCAAGTCCCGTCGGTACGATGAAATTTTGGATTGTGTTTAACAATTTACAAAAAATATAAAGTGTGAAACACTTCAAAGAAACATAATATTTGATTTACGCAGTGCAACATCTCTCGTCGGATTTGAAAACTGTAATGTATTCTTCCGAATGATTAACTTACGTAATAAGTAGTCATAGATGGCGCCACCAATGCATAATTGGGTTAACAAAATGCAATCCACTAATTTCGTCGTAACGATACTTCGCACCGTGGCTTAATTGGCAAAGCACCGGAACATGTTATTCCGGAGGTTGCGGGTTCAAGTCCCGTCGGTACGATGAAATTTTGGATTGTGTTTAACAATTTACAAAAAATATAAAGTGTGAAACACTTCAAAGAAACATAATATTTGATTTACGCAGTGCAACATCTCTCGTCGGATTTGAAAACTGTAATGTATTCTTCCGAATGATTAACTTACGTAATAAGTAGTCATAGATGGCGCCACCAATGCATAATTGGGTTAACAAAATGCAATCCACTAATTTCGTCGTAACGATACTTCGCACCGTGGCTTAATTGGCAAAGCACCGGAACATGTTATTCCGGAGGTTGCGGGTTCAAGTCCCGTCGGTACGATGAAATTTTGGATTGTGTTTAACAATTTACAAAAAATATAAAGTGTGAAACACTTCAAAGAAACATAATATTTGATTTACGCAGTGCAACATCTCTCGTCGGATTTGAAAACTGTAATGTATTCTTCCGAATGATTAACTTACGTAATAAGTAGTCATAGATGGCGCCACCAATGCATAATTGGGTTAACAAAATGCAATCCACTAATTTCGTCGTAACGATACTTCGCACCGTGGCTTAATTGGCAAAGCACCGGAACATGTTATTCCGGAGGTTGCGGGTTCAAGTCCCGTCGGTACGATGAAATTTTGGATTGTGTTTAACAATTTACAAGGAAATACTTGTTTCAGCTTTTTTTAATTCCACCCCTAAAAGGGTGAAATGGGGTAACAAAGTGTGAAAATCAATATGTTTTCGGATTGCGCTGAAATTTGGCATGCAGATAGTCATTACGACGTAAGTTCCCCAAAGGGAACTCAAAAAAATTCTCGAAAGAAAGGATTTTCCAAAATTCACCCTTGAAGGGGATGACTCGGGGGTTCATTGTTTGTATGGAGAAACAAGATTAGATAGTCTTTCTATTCGAAACTTCACACAAGTACATAAAGTTAAGTAAATAAAAAATAAAATACATATTTCAGGTTTTTTCGAAATTTCACTCCAAAGAGGAAGTGAGGCAATAAAGTCTGAAATCAATATTGTTTCGGATTGCGCTGAAATTTGGTATGCAGATAGTTATTTTGACGTAGATATCCGCTAAGAAAAGATTTTCCAGAATTTACTTTTCAATGGGATGAAGCGGGGGTTCAAAGTTTGAATAGTCATTTTATTCGACATGTCACACAAGTACTTCTGTATATAAATAAGTAAATACGAGTTTCAGACTTTTTCAAAATGCCACCCTAAGAGGGTGAAGTGGGGTAACAAAGCCTTAAAATCAATATTGTTTCCGATTGCACTGAAATTTAGAATGCAGATAGTTATTATGACGTTTTGTAGATGGCTCCGAAAGGATTTTTACTTAAAATCAATATTGTTTCCGATTGCACTGAAATTTAGAATGCAGATAGTTATTATGACGTTTTGTAGATGGCTCCGAAAGGATTTTCAAAAAAATCCTCCCGGATACGGAACGGGGATTCAAAGTTTGTAAAGCAAAACAAGATGAGATAGTCTGTTTTATTCGAAACTCTACACATAAGCACTTCTGTAAATAAATAAGTAAGTACCGTGTTGTAGGATTTTTCGAAATGGGGTAAGTAACAAAGCATTAACATTTGGGTTTTCCGGGTTTTATAAATATGAATCCCGATTTGCCTTAGTCACGCGATAACATGAAAACGGGTGAACCGATTTGGCTAATTCATATTTGATGTCTTTAATTATAGAATCGTTTTTACAAAAGAAAAGTTTTAAGTTAATAAAAGGAGTTTTTAACGCGGGCGAAGCCGCGGGGCACTTCTTGTTATTATATATTTATAAACGTTTATATTATATATTGTATTCTTATTCTTATTTCTAAAAGTTTTTTACTTTTAATTTATTTACCAGTCTACAGACAGTTGCACATTGAACATTAAGTACCTGCAGCGTAAACCGATTCTGCTCTAGATATAGTTTATTTATTCATAGCTCTTGTTCAATAACAACCAGATAGGCACTGCGATTGAAACCGTAACTATAAAACCCAAGGTTTAAATATAAGAATTTCTCGACGAATATGAGTTTACACGTTTCCATATTAAATATTTTGTAATACGTTATAAACGTCTTGTGAGTCGAAGTTAAACGATCATTTACATATGTATGCTATATTTAAATTTAACCTTGCAGAGAAACGCACCAAATATTTTTTTATCTTGATAGTGTATTCTACTGTACCTACCTATAATCGATTTACTTGGGTACGATTGTTTAATGTCTTCCTCGGCCAGAGTAATTGTATTCTCATTGTGCTTTTACTACTTATTTACTGTTGTTTATGAGTCATATTTTTTTTCACATTAAACATGTTATGATGATTAGCTAGGTGGACCGATAATATTTCTACGCAAGCTAGCTGGCAGCGGTTGGAAACAAAGAGCTGAAGATCGAGCTCAGTGGTGGGCCATTGGAGGGGCCAATGTCCAACAGTGGACGAATATTGGCTGTTATTAATGATGATGATGTTATGTACTGATATTCATTTTAATATTGTAATTGCAATGTACGCCGTGTTTATGGTCGCTATGTCGTAACCCATGTGTTTTGCCAATAACACGAGAGCTAGCTTTGGCTTTCAGCATAGGTATTTCACGCTACTTGTTAACACTGTCAGTATGAATAGGTATGGTTACTATCAAATCTCGGTTAATCCTACTTCTTGAGAATCCTTAGCCTCTGATATCGAAATAGGTAATACTTGAATAAAAGTTGTCCGCGCAAGTAGGTACCCACCTATCTCAATGTAAGGACGTGCTCAATGATAAGAGTATATCCATATTATTATCTCTTGAATTACACTTTATATCAAGATTTAAATCGAATTATCTTTTCAAAGAATATATGATAACGCGAAGTAGGTAGTTACTTTATTTTTTTATATAAATAATATATTTTTTACAACGCATAGGCTGGCGTTTGACCAGTACCTATCTCACCTGTTCACCTGTCCTATGGTGTCAATATTAAATTAAGATTATGTAAACCACCGATATATATAAGTACCTACCAGGTAAGTGCATGTTAACTATTTGAGATAAACACGTTAAATATAAACTTAAACCTTTTTTTAGATGCTAATTAAGTTAGTAAGTATTCGAAAAATCAAACAACATTATTTTCAGCAAAATTACATGCTGAAAATTACTAAATAGCCGTGAAACTGTAACGAATCTGTGTAACAAACAGTTACTAGGTACTCTCTGCCTACACAAATACTTGGTTATGAGCCAAATCATCTCATGACTGTACTTTAGAAGGGCCATGTGATAATCTACTACAATTTCGTCCATGTACAGCTAGACATGCATGAGTAACAAACATCAGCCCAGATTGGTATTTTAGTACTGAGCACTCTCAAACATAACCTCAAAACGAAACATATGAACCTCCACAGGGTCCGTACTGACTTATTTATGTTTAATTATCGGTATACATGGTATACTTACAACGGAGATCATTACGGTGAGCCCCTCTAGCACTGACTATTTATGAACACTTCACACACACTCACGCAAGCTGCATTATGCATCCAATACGTCGGATAGTTTCACAGTTTCTCAAGCGCAGCGCTCGCGACGAATCGAGCTATTCACTGCTCGATTCGATTATAGGAGCGTCGTACAATATGAGCACTATGACGGGGATTGATGTAGCTACTGTTTTGTCAGCGGAGACCGCCATGCCCAATTAGAACAATTTACAATCTTTCCACAGAGTGTTCCAATACAATAACGCGCTGACGGAATCGAAACAAGTGAGTCGCGTTCACGCTTTAGAATTGTTACTTGCGTCCGCGCACCGCGCTGCGTTCGCGCGCCGATATGGGCCGCACGCACACACGCGAGCACAGAGCTAGTGTGTAGCCGTTGATACACACATACACACGCATACCTTATCACGGTAAATATGGATGACGCGACTGAGACTTAGCCGATCGTACCACTGATGATACATTTAAGCATTTAGGTGAAGCTTATGCTTATCATTTCAATCTGGCGGAAATTTAGATATAAAATTGGTCTGCAAGATTATTTTGTACCTATATCTAAATTAAGTCAGGTATTCGTATTTTATGAAAAACATTATGAATTGTACTTTAGTATTAAACAAATTAAGAAATTATTACCTAGTAACAAGACGTAGGGCCAGTTCAACCGGTTCCTGATAATGCGTTAGATAGTGTTGTCTGACACATGACGCCATATAAAATATATCAAAAATCTGTCAGATTTCTTCATTTTAGCGCTATCAGGAACCAGTGAAACTGGCCCTTAGTTAGGTAACACTAAATTTATGTTAAACAGATGATTGATATCTAATTTATCCGTTTAGAGAAAGGATACGTACCTACCTACCTACTGAGATGGCATAAGCTGTACTCAAGTTATTTGTAATATTGATCAATGGGTATTGAACTGAATTGAGCATTTTGAAGGTGCTTAAAAGTTGCCGTTGTCATACGTAGTACATTCATATCGATGGTTGTCAAAAAAATTTTTAACGACAACTACAACCACTGAAGATAACGAGCTAATTGCTTAGTTAATTATATTAATAGTAATAAGTATATTAATCGTATCCAACGTTGGTACGGAAGCCTCGGTGGGCGAGACCAACTCGACTTGGCCGGTTTTATTTTTAACTGGATATGGATGGCCAAATCTTAAAACTTAGTATAACCACATGAGTAAAGAAAAGGTAGTATTACTTTCGGCCATCCATATCCATAAAGTTAATAATACTCATAAGGACTCTCAAGTTTAATTTTCATGGATACTAAAACTGTAACTGCATTATTTACTATATCTTATATTGTTGCACATATATAAACATAGCAGCAGACGCCATCTCTTACCTTCGAACGAGTCTGGCGTATCATATAGGTAGGTTTTGCCTAGCTGATTTTCCTACCTCCGCCTATACCACAGAATAATGAATAGTACAACCTATACTACACTTATCGTTATCACATCACATCATAGCCCGAATGATGCGCTAGTATTAGCTCATGACGAAGCGACACAACCAACAAAGCATCAACTTGATTACGCACTAATGCGATCATATCCATATAGGTACTACTACTACAGTAAGTTCCTTCTCAGTATTATTTGATTGATTACACTTACAAACCACATGACTAGATCACTTGTACTTATATGTACTTATTTATAATAGAAGGATCACATTGACTAAGTTAACTCTTTACAATTGTATATACATAAACACATACTTACTAAGTACGGTGTAAGTGCACATTTTTAATATGCCCATATACTGAATAAATGCTTTGACTTTTGACTTTTGACTTTTAAGTTATTGTTATGTATATTTCAAAAGATTGTATAAAGTTAAAAATGTACCCATATTAATACACTGGCTGTGGCCCGCGCTTTATCTATTATTTTATTTTATTTATTGATTTAGGTACCTTAATCAAAACGATACAAGAACCAATTACAATATTAAATTATTAACAAAATTTTTTGCGTTATAAATTCAATGTGTTCCAGGTTAAAACCAGCGACCTGGATACTCCATTGGCCTATTACATCACTGTTAAAAACTGTCTGCGTAGAATTTCATCAAAAGCCGCGCAGCCGTTTTTGCGTAATTATGTAACAAAATGGATGAATATGTACTTAAAGGAGTATAATGTGCCTAGATAAGTAAGTATATTAATAAAATCCGACTAAATTCTTACAGTAACGTGAGAAGAAGAAATCTTTATTATGATTCAAGGAAAATTTGATAATTGATACTACTTACACGGCACTCGGGGTAAAGGCACAGATTGTATAATAGTTACTACGTAACACTGGATACCCCATAGGGCTGTTACATCGCTGCTAAAAACTATCTGCGCAGAATTTCACCAAAAGCCGCGCAGCCGTTTTTGCGTGATTATGTAACAAAATGGATGAATATGTACATAAAAGAGTATAATGTGCCTAGATAAGTAAGTATATTAATAAAGTCCGACTAAATTTTTACAGTAACGTGAGAAGAAGAAATCTTTGGTATGATTCCAGGAAAATTTGATATTTGATACTTCTTACACGGCACTCGGGGTAAAGGCACAGATTATATAATAGTCACTCCGTAAGTCAAGGTAACTTAAAACATTTTACGTAACTATATTGAGATGAAATTTACGCAGACTAAAAGTACGGCCACACCGCGGCGTCCTGCGATATGCGGGCGCGATCTCAGTACTTTTCAATTGTTTTCTGATCGCGTTTGGTGTGAATCAGTCGGTACAAATACTACTGCGCTATCTGATTGCCGCCTAGATCGCACACGCAGGTGTCAGGACGCTGCGGTGTGTCCGTACCTTTACAACTGGAAGCCAGATATCCGACTGTTTGTTTGAACCGTTAAATATGTCGAGTAATCAATGTTTAAAACCAACGTAACGATTTCAAGTTTTGAACTTAAATTTGACTTTACATCACATTTTTAACCGTCGAAAAAAAACGGAGGAGGTTATTAGAATAGCTAGTTAAATAATACTTAAATTCAAAATTTAAAACCACCACCGACCATCTCTACACCAGAGAGTTGTTGAGTCGGTGAGGAGTTAAGTATTCTGCAGATTTCAGGATCAGGTCAACGCTACCAAGTTCTTACAAATCGTTGAAGTAAGAGTAAACCGAGTTTCGAATCGATCAGAACTACAAAAGTTTATTTCGTAGCGACATTGTCTAGAAAAATGCTCATAGGCTTCAAACGGATGAACGGATTTTCATGAATCAAGCTAAGAACACTCTCTATTAAGACACCTGTCAAACGAAAAAACTATATCAAAATTGGTTCACCGGTTACCGTTGGGGCCAATGCCACAGACAGACAGACACACATACACAGCTACTTATAACACTTCTTCTTTTTGCGTCGGGGGTTAAAAATCTCCGCATATAGGGATTATTAAAACACATTTAATAAATATTTATTACAAATACATCGTTCGGTATAAAGCTACAACTAAGATAAAAATCATCGATTTTCTGCTCTACCTAATTAGGCAAGTAAAAGCACAAAGATGTTGCAGTAAGTTCGTCGTTTATAAAGTATTACAACTACGTATCTGGTTAATTGCATATAATGTATTTATCAATTAAGATAATAAACAACACTGCCTTAGGGTCAGTCATACATTAACAAACATTTAATTTTGTGCTAATGAACACGTCCTAGTTCGAAATATGCTTGTTTATGGTAAGTAATTAGATCTGTTGAATATAACATTTAGGGCCAGTTTCACCGGTTCATGATAAAGTGACAGATAAGTTATCTGACATATAATGCTATTGAAGATAGAAGCTGTCAAAAATCTGTCAGATAAGTTCCTAACCGGTGAAACTGGCCCTTAGGGGTATAATAGCATAAAGGGCATAATAATACGAGTAGTTCCTATTATTATTGGTTCCTTTTTCAAATTTATTTATATTTTTATGGTTCCGTACGTCATAAGGTAAAAAAAGGAACTCTTATAAGATCACTTTCTTGTCCGTCTGTCCATCTGTCCGTGTGTCACCACTGATTTTCTCAGGAACGGGTGGACCTAGCAAGTTGAAATTTATACCAGATACTGAGTTCTATAATCCCTATTAGGCGTATAAAAATTAAGATCCTGAGTCAACACGATAAAAAGATATTGGCAAATTAATATTTTTCGAAAAATTGCAAGTCCTAAAATTTACCATAATTTTATATTCTATAAGACCTTGCTTTTAACCAAAATTGACAGTTCTAGGTCAACTGGAAGTACCCTATAGGTTTTGGGTCGAAAATCTATAAGGTACTTCCCGTTGACCTAGAATCATGATATTTGGCAATCATGAATTGTCAAATTTGATCAAAAGCAAGGTCAGCAGCACAAGTAAAGGAAAAATTCCGAAAAATAAAAAAAGTTGAAAATTTTGGTAAATTTTGGTAATAACAAGTTATCGTGAGAATAAAAATTTGTACATATCTTTTTACCGTGTTGATTCAGGACCTTGATTTTTATACACCTAATAGGGACTATAAACCTCAGTTTTTGGTATAAATTTCCACTTGCTAGGTCCACCCGTTTCTGAGAAAATCGGTGGTGACACATGGACAGACGGACAGACAGACAGACAGACAGACAGACAGACAGACAGACAGACAGACGGACAAGAAAGTGATCTCATAATAAGGGTTCCTTTTTTTACCTTTTGAGGTACGGAACCCTAAACATAGGTAACTTTACTATTACAAACGTATTATTTGTAGTTGGTGCAATACATTTTGTATGGATCGAACTACAAAGTTAAGTTTGTTCTTTAACCTAGTCTGAGAAGTTGGTATGAAACCCTCGGTGGGCGAGTCCAACTCGACTTATATGCATAAGCACAAGCCAGCTTAGTTGGAGGGGAGTAATGTGCAGCCCAGCCCACATTGCTAGTAAGCTTTTTGTTTTTTTTTTCTTTTTTCTTTAAAAAACCGTTTTACTCCTATGCATTTACTTATCTCGACGACAAACTACTCACTACTGGCACAGATTATATAATAGTTACTACGTCTACTGGCTACTTTGACTAGCGCGACGTTTGAAGTAGGTTCTTTAAGATTTTTTTAATTTTTTAAATGATTTTAAATAATTTTCGTTTCATATGTGTCTATCTATGTTCTTCCTTTATGTTATTTTCAAATTTAACTAAAACATAAGAGCTTTTAGCGCCGCAGTGAAAGCTTTAGAAATATATACAGGGTGAATTTTCCATCTAGGCGTTGGTATCTACTCTGTAGAATTGAGACTAACAAATGCTCAAACTACTCTCGAGATTGATTTTGACTAAAAGCAAATCTGCATCCGTAGATTTGTTCCTTGCCGCTCATTGAAAATAATGCTGAAAATAATAGTTTTAGTATTCATGAAAATTAAACTTGAGAGTCCTTATGAGTATTATTAACTTTATGGATATGGATGGCCGAAAGTAATACTACCTTTTCTTTACTCATGTGGTTATACTAAGTTTTAAGATTTGGCCATCCATATCCAGTTAAAAATAAAACCGGCCAAGTCGAGTTGGACTCGCCCACCGAGGCTTCCGTACCAACGTTGGTTGGTACCAATTAAGCTGGCTCTCTAAATTGTATGTGCGTTCATATAACTCAGAGTCCTATCTTAATTGGTGTATAATATATATGTATGAGGACGACACCCTTTAATTTTCATTCAATTTTTTTGTGCTATAAGACCTTGCTTCTTGCCAAATTTTGTGATTGTAGGTCAACGGGAAGTACCCTATAGGTTTTCGACCCAAAACCTATAGGGTACCGGGTACGTCTGGTTGACCTAGAATTGTCAATTTAGGTTAAAATCAAGGTAGCAAGTAAGCACCTTACAGCACAAGTAAAGAAAAAAATCCAAAAAAGAAATAAAGTTTACAATTAAGGTAAATTTTGGTACTTACAAGTTTTTGCGAAAATCTAAATTTGCCCATATCTTTTTATAGTGTTGATTCAGGACCTTGATTTTTATACACCTAATAGGGACTATAGACTTCAGTATCTGGTATAAATTTCAACTTGCTAGGTTCACCCGTTTCTGAGAAAATCGGTGGTGACACACGGACATACAGACAGACAGACGGACAGACATACAGACAGACAGAGACACAGGCTGACGGACAAGAAAGTGATCTCATAAGGGTTCCTTTTTTACCTTTTTAGGTACGGAACCCTAATTGCCATGTATATCAGAAGCTCTTTTTTTTACATAGTGTACTAATGTATAAAAAGCATTCTGTTAAACAAAATGTTAATAATTCCTATATTTCATTACCAAAGACTTATGTATAAAGAAATCGATTTAAAAATAACTTTTGAAAATACTGATTATATTTTACCAGCTAAGGAGCAAAATCGTCGGGCGTCGAAGTTTTCGATCGGCGTATCGAGATACGGCACGCGTGAGGAGGCGATGACGGGCCGCTCACGCTTCCCGATCAATTTCGATTTTCACCTCTGACAGACGGACAACTCCTTTGTCGATGAGTCGGCGATGCGACGGCATCGATTATGTGTAAAATTAGAATAACTGGACGGTTGCCCGCGGTGCGAGCAGCAAATAGTACTGGGGCATGCGACCAATCGTAACAGCCACAAATACATGCATAGCCGTGTGTGCTCGGACACTACTGGAACAATTAACCCCCCTTCCGAAATTATATTTGTACGCAGCTTTTTGTCATACCTTCATGACAAAAATTTTAATCTAATGCTGAAACAAAGTCAGTGTTTTGATTCCTTATTCGTACCGCAGAAGAAAGAAATTCCTTGCCTGAGTCTATGTATTCCTAATGGTTTGCTCGTATATGAGTCTTAAAATCGCGGGTGAGTCGGTATATGGTAAGAAAAATGTGCTAGGTCACATCGGGTGAAATAGAGGTCAAACATGTAGCAATCTATAAAAGAACTATTCTTTTGAAATATATAAAAGTTAAGAACTATGTATTCATAACAACGTTATTTATTTATTTAACAAAGTTCTACAATAGAAATTTAATTATTAGATAAGATATATTTAGTCGAGAATCCCGCGTAACGTTCCCGGTGTAAATGTGCCCATATAACGCTGGCAGTGTTGCTACGCTGAATGGTGATGACAATTCTTCGCATCAGGAACTAGCCGGATCTGGCATCTTCAGTCGCTTCCAAAATCTTATGCCCTTAACTTTCAAGTAGAGATTTAGCGTCAATTGTCTCGGCTATAGGCACATAATAATAATGTGGATGGAGCCGCGTACTTCACTCGCTTGTTCCTAGCAGCTTCTTCCGCCAATTAATTGTATTTATTTATTTATTCAACATATTTATTGTAATAGGTATTATAATATATATAATACTAGGGTTAGGTAAGGAAACTGTTAATGTATCTAACACTTTTATATTTGATCTTTAAATATATCAAGGTTTCATTCAACCACAATCAATTGAATGACACGGTAGGCAGGGCTAGTTTATTATCCAATATTACGGGTCATTTGATGGCACTGCCATAAAATGTCACAATCTCATCCCAGTCTATCAAACTTAGAAAGCTCTGTAAAGTTTACAATTTGTAGTCACATTTTGTTCTTTTATCAGCATAAAGTGTAATCTGTAGTTTGCGGCTGTAATCGTAGTTTCTGTTTATAGCGGCTACAGTAATACATCCTTTATAAAACTTTCAACTGTCTATCGTATATGGTTTAGTTAGAAGATACAGCCCTCTGACAGACGGACAGACGCGCACGTACCCCGTTTCGTCGGAACCCCTAAAATGTTTAAATAATAAGTTATTTTACATTTCAAGTAGTGATCCAACCTTTTTTTGTTTACTTGTTATAAAGTAAAGTTAAAATCTATAACTATTCTTATGCTTTGGTATTGGTGTTTCAGTTTGACGAAAATATTAGTTTTAGAAATTAATCGTAAAGGTACTTAAGCTATAAAATTGATCAAATAGTTCACGGATTAATCAATACTGAAAAATCATAACGACGTTTCCGAATTCAAATTTATCCGATGTAAATGAGAATAGATATGCTGAACATCCACAGAAGTCGAAATAATTTAGACTTCTGTGTGAACATCCGATCGTCCAAATCCACTAACCGATATTACCTTGCAAATTAAATTAGAAGTATGTTCGAGCAGCTCTATAGAAGTGTCGGCGTGACGACGGCTGCAACCAATGCGGAAACGAACGCAGTCTACGCGAATGAGGCCGGGATGGCTGTGGACGTCGCGCTGCCATGTGCCAGCGTTACTGCATTTGTCTCCTGCGTTCAATAAACACGCCGTAATTGCTTATTGTAATACTTCCTATAATTATATTTGCTTATCCTCTTGTTCTAAATTTGAAATACTTTTATTACATCTCTTATTGAATGCTTGCATATTTAATACGCGCTTATTGATAATCAGCTGGTGTATAAACAAGACAAGCATTGTCTACAGACAATGCTTTGCAGCAAGCAGTTTAGACCCTACAATCTAGGTACATCACTTTTATGATTGGCTTAAACACTACATCTTGTCATTAGTATTTATTAATATTATATTAAAATGCTATAACATTAACTGGACTGTGGGGAAACGATCAAGGTCAACAAGTGAAAGCTCGCTGAAAATGGATGTTACTTGGCCTATTTTGATAATTAAGTATAGCCTGATTTAAAGCAATATTTTGATCATGATATACAATGTATATATAATAAATTTTATAAAATCAGATACAATTAATTTTAAAAGTAAGATGATAATAATATGAGGTATTTATTTCTATGCAGAATGTAAATGTCGATTCTTATAAAAGGATGATTATGGATGATTATTAATTAATGATGAAATAAAACTTGTGTTACACGTTGCAAAAATATGATACACGTGGCGTGGGTTAGAATAAAATAGAAACTCTGTAGTGTAAACCAGAAAGAACTTAATGTCTAGACAGCAAAGACTGCTTTGATTTTACAATCGGCAATTTTATCGCAAGGTACTTTTTTACAGAAAACCTAATCCATACTTGTTTAAATACAAATAGGCTTTTGGCAAATACCGTAATCAGTGTACAGTGAAGGGAAATGTCATAATGTTGAAAACATACTATTTAGTGAATTCTTGAAAGCTTTTTTCATTTTTACTGATATTCTTTTTATAAATTGTTTTATCACAAATAAATCACCCCTCTGAGTGATTGTAGAAGACACCCGGAATATATCGCGACGTATGTCAATCACTTTATCGATATCGCGTGAGTTACGTTAAATTTCAGTTTTCGAACAATAATTTTATTTTTAATATTAAGAAATTCTAAAATGTTTGATCAAAAGTGGGAAATAATATACGTTGTCCATAACTAGGCTTAAATTATAAACTTCAAATTAAATTGTAAGTATATGTATACTTAGGCCCGTAGTATTAGAGTAGCATCAAATCTTTATTTAAATATGTCAGTATTTACATCACCGGCATAATTTTGTTTTATTTCTAGTTCTTTCACTATATAGATAAAATATACACAATTAGAAGAATTCAGTAAACACCAAATTTTAATATATTATCTATTTTATGTAAAATATAACGAATTTATTTAATACGTGAAGAGCTTCAACGTGGTATTTCTGAAGCTAAAAGAAGATTTTTTTTATTTGAAGGGATGGTTGCTCTCTCAAATAAAAACATTTTATGTCAATTGGTGAATGAATTTCAGGGAAATGAGTTAACTTACAGTACAATAATTTTATTTAAAAAACTTAAAAATAATTACCTAATGACAATATCAAAGTTATATAAACTACAATAATAATATCTACACTACAAATAAAAGACAGAACCTAGTAACAGTACAATTAGTATAAACATAAAAATTTACCTCTAAATTATTTTGTAGCCTTTCCAAAACCTATGCATGAAGATACGATACGAGTGTTTAGTCTACTAAACATTGTTATATCTAAAAGTAACAGTTCGTTCTCTATCAGATCTAACAATTGCCCTAGGTACCTCTTACGAATCTCTACGATAGAACTGATAACCACCCACGATTCTACACGCCTACGCTTTAAGTATTTACAGATATGAGATACGTAGCAACCAGGGCGGCAAAATTCGTAGATTTTATTGAGTAATGAATAAATGAACTATAATTATTATTATTATTTTTATATATTACCTAGCGTTTTGACCACTCAGCGATAATGCGGTCTGAGATGGTGATCACGCTAGGCCTAGAATCTGACTATCAAGGTAATTGATAGTTATTCACACGTAAAATGATTGTAGATCAGATATCAAGACAAGCGAGACGTTTGGTCTAATACTGAACTGACAGAATTAATGCAGAGAAACTTTCCATTTAATTTTAAGATATTAGATTAACCGTTCATTAATGTTTCATAGATGTATGTTAACCCAAGCAGTAAGTATTTAATACATAGACTGACGTTTTAAGTTCTTAATTTTGATACATAAAAAAAATTGTAAGATAAAATTTGAACATTACCACAACACAACGTCCAAAATAACCCATTTGATATTCTACAATATATTTTATCCAGTAACACTCGCGCCACCGCCACCGCCACCTAGACGCATCTAAAAACTCATAACTTTACCTTGTACCGTGCGTTTAGTAATTAGGGGAAGCACAGCAACGGAAAACCAATAAATAGTTAAAAAACATAATATTCCATCGCCAATGTCGACTGAAAATAGTTCAGGACGATGGAAAGATAGATTAAGCTTTGAAAGTTTTTAATATTTTATCATCTACAATGTCCCCCTGATACGATTCATGTTACAGATAAGAATATACCGCATTAATTTTTAGCAACTTTAACATAAGATGCTAATTATTAATAAGTTACACACTAAAGGTATCAGACTTATTAATAGTAGGTAGGTAGGTAGTACATCATACAAGCATCTATCGTTATTGACACCTACAGAAATAAACTTTATGAGCTTTTACAAAGATTATTAAGCTCCCCACTTAATGGTATTGGCTTGAGCTTTTAATCACTGCTAGCTTTAAACAATAAAAAGCTCCTCATATCTTATATTGAAACTATTTGAACATATTCACTTGCAAAATCAGATAATTTTAAACAAATGTGGAAGAAAAGCTCAGCTTTATAAAACTGATCGAGGTAACGGTTGTGGAGGCTCGATAGCATGATGGGAGCCCGCAGGCGCTCAGCAGTTGGCGGCGGCGCGGCGTGCGGCGACCGGCGAGTAGCGGCGCGCCCGTATGAAAGCTCCGTACTAGCGATGCCGTTAGCGCAGGCTCGGGCGGGCGGCGGCGAAGCGGGCGGCGGCGGGCGGGCCGTGGGAGGTACCGTTAATGACGTCGTGGCCGTGACGTCGCCGTCGTGACGTCAGGAAACGCGATATAGCCACCGGCCTCGGCGGCGGCGGCCTCAGTAACGCACCGCCCGTTCACCAGCGCGTACCTCCGCGCTCCCTCGCGAACTGCCCATCGCCGACCGACCGGTGCCGAGTGTAGTGCGCTTGCAGTGAGTGGAATGTGCTCGCCCGTATGAGGATCCTGCTGAGTGAGCTGGGACTGTCCGGCGCCTGCTTCGGTCTGACCCTGGAGCCGTGCGCCACCTCGCTGGACCCCGAAAAGTCTGCGCCAGGTCAGCGCCCGCAGGACCTTACGCGATCATCCACTTCTGTGTTTATTTTCGCTTTCGTTGTGTAGACCTTCGGGTGTTAGACTGTGTGGAACTGTTGTGACGATGGCCGCCCTCGGCTAGAATGCGAGGTGCGTTGCTAACGCCCTCCAGACTACACGCAGCCCTTATACAATTCCAACGTATGTACCCCTTTATTTTATTTTTTACTCTTAATTTTGTAAACGCTTTTTTATACATTCATTAATTTATTGTTTTGTATCATATGTTCAATCCTGATGTTGTTGTGACTATTTTAAAGCTAAGTTAACTTTAACTTATTAACAGGAACTTCAGATATAAGTGTAATAGTATTTAAATTTGGTGCTCGGTACCTAGGTACAATACCAGTCCCTGTTTAAAATAATCTATTATAAAATACGTACATAACTAAAATTAGTAAATGAATATCCTTAAAATTAAAAGTGAACATACGTTAATCGTGAAGTAACTTTGCCTTGCCTTTTTCCATACATATTTTATAAGGGAGACAATTATCATTTTAGTATATATACATTTTAAAAATACGCAGTAGATACAAATTAATAGTTTTACGGTATTAATTATAAATCCTAATGTATGTTATCAGTTATGAACGTGTTGGACAATATTTAATCTGCGGATATTACTCTTATTTAATAATATTTTCGAATTATAATTAGTGAATATTATTTTTTATATACAAAATACTCAGAAAATTATAAGATTGCTATAGCACAGTTATAAGATTTTTTTGCTCTTTGGTTGTTTTGTTATTACTTAGATAGCCGTATGTTTTTTAAAGCCATATAAAAATACTTTCATTTTCTTTCATAAAGAAAGTGTAATCTTAATGTTGATTCATCAGATCACATTTAAAGGAAAAAAGTATAGGTTAGTAGATAGGTTGCAAAATTATAATTAATGCCTTGTTGTTTTTTAATATGCCTATGGTTAAGAAACTTGTAAGCATCTATTTAAAGCATCATCGTCATAATCAGCCGATAACATTTTACTGCTGGACATAGGCTTCTCCCAATATTCATGGTTTTTATTGAATTTTTACTTTTATAAGTTTACTGATCAATTAACAGTTAATTAAGTACAATAAAATACTGCATATAATTTAATTCGTCATAATAATCTATATTTAAGTTTTCTCGAATAAAGCAACTGATATTTTAAAAGTTGTTCTATTGACCGATACACTAATTCATATTCAACTATTCTTAAAAATATCAGACAACATTTATAAACCGGTTCAATAAACACTAAATTGAAAACTAGTCGGAAGATCTCAACTTCCTTGAGTTTCGCGCATTTAATTTTTGTCAAATGCATTCACAAGTCTACGTTCAAATTGTTGGACAAATAGAAATTGAAGACGAATAAGTTTACTCAAACAACAGCCGATAGGTCTCTAGATGTAGGTAGAGACAAACATGCGATGGTGTAATACTAAGTTTCGACACTACTGGTGAAGATGATACACGCCGCTACCTCTAGTCTGCATATATTAAAATCCAGTCACCGAGAACGTGTCTCAGTATTAATAAATTAATGCGTATATCGCGCCACCTTCGACACGCGTAAGTCAAATTAGCCGCGGATTTGTCTCAAGTTAGGTAACCGCTAGTACAGTATAATGTGAGATATTTATGTCGCGTTCGCGTCCGAAGCCGATGGCCTCTGCCGGGCTGGCCTTCCTTGCCCAATCGGCTGTCGCAACGGCAGACGTTGCACCTGCCGAGGTGGCAGCCTCTGCAAATTACCGCATCCCGTCCCATACTCGACTATCGTAACACGCGGCGACAAGTTCTATCCACATGCTGTCTTCAAACACACTCCACACCTTTGCCTACGGTATATATAATAATACCCACTAATGATACAGCTAGAGCATTAGGTATAGACAAATCGAATTAGATCTTCGAATCGTCCTTTCACTTTTTACGGCGGCATTAATCTAAGCATCTGACACATAAAAATAAAACTGAATAAAGTAATAAATAAAAAACACTGACATTAGAGTTAAAATGAAGCATCAAGTTTTATGAATGCAGAATGTAAATTGATATTCGAATAGGAGAATTAAAAAAAAAACAAAGTGCGCGTCTAGTATACATGTACTATTAGATGTAGCTATATACGACAGAGTAGATATATGCATTATTTAACTGTTATAAATAGGAGACAAAGACGATAAGGTATCGCTCAGCTGGTACGTAGTGACGTCACGTTGGAAGCGCGTCACTGCGGGTGTCACGGCGCGGCGGGTAGTACCACCCTAGTCTCGGTCTACTAAAGCATCCAGTTCCCCGCCCTAACTCTACACAGCGGGATCCTCCTATCGCACATCATATCTCCCGTTTGTGACGATTATGATACTACAGATAATATCAGTATTTAAATAGTGAAGTTTAAGTCGTTAAAATAATAAATAACCCTTTCAATAGGTTTTTTGGCGGGAACGTGGAAAAGTGTGTGTGATCTCATTGTATTTTTTCCTAAAACTTGTGTTCTTCCGCGAGTTAATGTGTAATAAATGTGGATTATTAACCATTAAGTGCCGGTGAATGTGTGCGAGTGTAGGGAAACAGCACAATGTTGAAAAACATGCTATTTGCGTTCTCACCAAAATTCCACTGAAAATCTTCAGTAAACACCACATCTTTACTAAAGGTATGACTTAGACTAGACTTTTACTTGAAAAAAACTGACCTGAAATGTGACTTGACTTTGACCTATCTCTTCGACTAAAATTTATAAAAACTTGAAGAATTTCAATACTTGACACTGGCTAAATACACTAATCGTGTGGAGCCATAATAAAATTTAAAAAAAAACCCTTTCAATAGAGTATAATGGATTCGTTCACAAATTCGGTTTTATTTAGGTTAGTTACTTCACTTTCATCAACTGTAATGTAGTCTATAATATATACATAATATATATATATATATATATATATATATTATATATATATATATATTATAGACTATATATATAATACGAGCTTAATATGGAATGATCATAATCAAATCGATAAAGTAACGATAACTTACAACGTATTCGATTGTAGCAGCAGATAAGATATAGTAATAAAAGTACCGAAGGCGGAAAGCTCGCTTGAAATAAACTGTTACTTATTGCAAATTTATTTCACGACATCTGAGTAAAAGCTAAAATACTCAAATATTTTTGTCTTAATATAATCTAAATAATCTTTTCTAAGGGTGGTAGCCGTCGAACTCGTTTAGAAACTTGATTACGTCATGTCTAAACATACTCGTATGATGGTGGTTTAAAAGCGGTATTGAGGGGTGGTAGAGGAAGGAGCGTCAGATGGCCTCGGTCTCTGAAACCAGCGCGCCTGTGACGTCACTCGCCGCGTGACGTCACGCATCGACCCGCGCACTTTCAAGGACGCCCTTGACTGCCACCCGCCGTCAACCAACTTCCTGCACTCAGTGCCATTTCATGCAAATGACTGCCGATTCACTGATTTTCACCCGGATACCGTTGGAAATAGGCCTACGGATGCAAACTGAATCTAATAAAATAAGTACATACTTTAAAGAAAAAATATCTGCACCAAAAAAACTAGGCTGACGTAATAATACCTGTCACGAGAATATTAGTAGCGTTTTCCTCAATCTTTTAAAAAATTACGTAAACGTTTATTACGCACTGAGTGCAAACACCTGCATTGCATACATACATAGCTCATCTTCTTATAGCCTCAGATGAAAGTGCTAACGTTGATTCCGTAATTTAAATCAATATATTTATTCGCCAGTAGATGTTTATTTCCGTTCATTATCATTTATTGTAATTGACTGAGCGAAGCAGAGGTCTTCGTTTCAGCTTGGGCAAAAATGCTTTCGTATGTCTGACTGGAGGTCTGTTCTCCTCTACAGATCGTATTTCCCAAGTTTCCCAACCGATTGTCGTGAAATTTTGTGAGCAAGTTCGATAATTATATAGATTTTTTTAGATTTCGATTTTTTTAGTATTTGTACCGACTGGTTCACACCAAACGCGATCAAAAAACAATTGAAAAGTACTGAGATCGCGCCCGCAGATCGCAGGACGCTGCGGTGTGTCCGTACTCCGTACCTTTAGATTCGCGCACCGAAGCTTCCGTACAAATTTGTCAAATAGGTTAACTTTGCAGTTCGATTCATAGAAAATATATAGCACCAACCGCAAATAATAAGTTTATTATATATTATTAAATATTTTGTTATTAAATATCATACATTCATATTATATATTTACGGTTACCAGATATATTCCTATATAAGTGCTTCAATACCTTGTTTTTTGCCAAATTCAATGGGAAGTACCCTATAGGTTTTGATTCCCTGGTTGTGAAATCGCAAAATATGCGTCATCACATAAACGGTCATATATTTCGATCGCGTTGACTTACAAGTTTGATTTTTACACAGCCAAAAGAGACCGTAGACCCGAATATTTGATATAAGTTTCAACTTAATATCTTTACGCGTTCTTGAGAAAAATGGGTCTTGACAGACGGACAGACGGACAGCAAAGTGATGTTATAAAGGTTCCTTTTTTTCTTTTGAGCTACAGACGGAACCCTAAAAATAATAAATATGTGTTCTATTACATCAGTATGGGCTGGAATTCGTTTACATGATCGAAATTATTATGAACATTTAATTATTTCATTAAGTACTAATAATTTATCTAATACCTTTATCAGGCATGGATTACCGCAAAAGTTACAACCAACATAGACCAAATTATAACAAAATTATTACTGAAAATGAAAAAGAAATAAATTAGAAATTAAAATAAAAGAACACAATAAAATGATAGAAGGCTTAAGTTTGTCACCCGTCGAAAAAAATTAATAGTTTGTGACAATATTTTATTAATTTAATACCACCCCCACCTGATCTATGTATAATCAGTTCATTGAGGCCATTCCAATGAGTCTAAACACGACATCTCTGCTATTGCCGGTAAGAAGTTGAGTATTCTGCAGCTTCCAGGAGATGCCCCAGCATCAGGTCAACGTTATCATGTCCTTGCAATATAATTGAAGTAACAGATACCTACCGAATTTCCAATTGAACAGACCTATGAAAGTTGCTCTCAGAACCTCATCATCATGAACTATAATAATAAAAAGCTCATAATCTTCAAATAGCTGACCGGTTTTTTTAAAACAAAAAACTAAGATCAAAATCCTTTCATCCATTTCGGAGCTACGATGTGACAGACAGCACTCACATCACATATAGACAGATACACACATACACAAATACAGAGGTCAAACTATTAACACCACTCTTTTTAACCGACTTCAAAAAAGCAGGAGGTTCTCAATTCGTCGGTATCTTCTTTTTATGTACCTATGTTCCCCGATTACTCAAGACGCCTGGACCGATTTGAAAAATTATTTTTTTGTTTGAAAGGGTACACTTTCTAGGTGGTTTTATTTGAATTTCATCGAGATATGTTCAGTATCTTCAGAGATGTGGAGAAAACTTCAAACACTTCAAACTTGGTACTGGAAATGACTAACGCGGCAAAGTCTGTTCTTTTAGTTTCTTAAACGATCTATTATCTTAAATGATTGTGTCTAGGGTTCAAAATAGCAAGCACAACAACTCAAGTCTAAAGTCTTCTCTTTTTTCTCATTTCGGTAATCTAGAGGGTGAGAGCTTTGGGACCAAGTCCCTCACATATTAAAATAGCTGCGACCCGCATAGTATACCGCGAATTCACGATTAAAAGATAATTATCCTGACTCAATTAAGATTTTGTCCTAATTTGAGTGGCCGTTTTAGCGTAAAAAAGTAACAAATACATATATTAACAACACCTCTATTCACAAACAATACTATGAGATCCTATACAGAGCCAGCGAACGTATACCTACTTAGGGTCATTTAAAACAATACATTATTGACAATACTCCAGTGAAGTCTACCACTACGCGTTTGTTATTATCTTTCTACGTGTGTTACGAGCATTATATCGATGTTACGCCTGATTTGTAACCGAAAAATAGTTTATCACCATCAAGGAGGAAGAAGGAAAAACTGCCGACATAACCTTACGGTGTTGCCGCAGCACAGCCCTTGAGAGTCGGACCATTCTATACCTAGCGTCTTCACCAGCGTCTTCACCATCCTCGACCACATCATCGCTTAGTCGAGATAGAGGTCAAATGTGAGACTATGAGATATAATAAAAAAAACTTCTTAAATGTGTTTAATAGGTGTCACACTCACAAACTTTCACCTAATTATAATATCAGTAATATCAAGCACATAACAAAGACTGATATGAGTTACAATGATATATGTGGTGAAAAATAAAGAATATATCCAACAACAAGTTAATTCAATCTTTACCCGAGGCGCATTGAAAACACATTGAAGTTCTCACAGCAAGAATATTTTTAGCTAAGGTATCGATCATAACTCTCAATGAACAAATAAATAATGTAGTAAAGTAAGTAAGTGGATCAATCTCGCAAGATTTTGTAAACAGTTTTAATTATATGCACATTTCAAAGGCGGCAATAGCCCAATGGATAGGGTGTCGGACTGGCGATCGAGAGGTCGTAAGTTCGATCCCCACCCCACCCATTGCACTATTGACGTGAACTTACTCCAGACACAAGCATATTTAGCTTAGTTGGAGGGGTTAACAAGAATACTAGTAATGTGCAACCCACATTGCGAGTAATCTTTTCACTTAAAAAAAAAAAACGTTGTGATAAAAGTTAAATTGAAATTAAACTATCCAATCGATTCTTTTGCTTTTAATTTGATATATTAACCTTATGTCATATTAACTTTTTTTTAATATATTGTTTATGGCAAAGTGTTAATGACTATGAACACTCAAAAACCTTGTTACAGCCACTATTATAAAATCAGATCAACTCCATACAATAAAACGCTAGCGGCACGTGCTAGCCGTTATAAAATAGGAAATATCCGTAATACTGCTGAATACATCCACTGTGTATAGACGGGGTGGCGTGACGTCATTGCCTCTGACGTCATTAGCACACCTTCCCGCCCACGCGCTGCCCGCCCTACGCGTCAGCTGATAAATTCCGCTCGTTTCATATTATCTTTCTATTGCCGTTGCTGAAACGTCGCTGTTGCTGTGTCAATACAACTTTGATTAGATTTTGATGACGTATGGTGTTGTTTTTATCATACCACCTACTTATTGGTTACCCTTAATCGTCTGGATAGCGTAGTCCATATACGTCACTAGAAAATGGAGCAATTATAAACGTCACCTAAAGTTCGGTCCTATTAGGTTACCTCTTGTTATTTTGTAGGTAGGTATAACAAGCCTTTAGTCATTTAAAGCTGGTATCCATGTGATTATAGATTCATTTACTGCTCTCGCATAAAAACTAATATTTCCATAGGCTTACTAAAATATCTACATCTACAAACCTCTATGCTATTATCTACATAGGCCATAATTAAATAATTATACAGATACAATAAATATATGCAACATTTAATGCTTTAATCGAACTCTCTACCATTTCACTCTTTCAGGATGTAAAATGTTGTCCTCCAAACAAACCTAACGAAGAAATATTGACCAGTTGAATGTCTATTACCGTAATTCACAAATAAAGTTACTATAGAGATCTGCATAAAATCCAATAAATACAATTAACGAGTCATGGTTTGATTTATGCAAACACAATATTTAACGCTTACCGCATAGTTGGCAAACAGCGTGAGAAAACCGGTAGGCGTATCTCAATACAAACAGTGTGGGGTAAATTACCTCGCCGGTAGAGTTTACTTGGAATAATGACCAGTTGTCACTTACCACTGAATTTAAACTCTGCAACAAACACTTATCTTAGGAAAAGACAATGATGTATTTAGAATGTATTGATTGGATTATATTATAAAATGCTAACATCATCATCAAAGGAAGAAATAGTTTGCTCAGCTACGATAACCAGCCATACAAAAAAAACAATAGGTTGCACTGCACCGGCAGAAGTGAAAACTTGAACATTAACGTTGGTCATCTGGTCTACTCTCCCTCCGTCTTACAAATTTTCGATCAGGTCACGGGTCCTGGCGCGAGTTTAACATTTTTACCCATCACAAAAAAAGTTTCTACTGTCCCTCCGTCTTACGAGTTTTCGATCAAGTCACGTGTCCTGACGTGAGGTCCTGACGAGAGTTTCACATTTTTTATCCCAAGAAGTTCACTGCACGGCTAAAGAAGTTTTCGCTTCAAATATTTATATTATTTTTACATTGATATTTGTATCTTTCTACACTGTAGAAATTGCAAACTATAATTAGCATGTTCCAATGGCAACTTGACAGCGACACTATAAAGTAGAAATGTATTAGTAAAGGAAATATTATATTATATTAAATTACAAATAATAAGACGAAATTTATAACAAATCATATAAAGGCATTATTCAAAGCACATAATGATATCCATTATATAATGATTGTTTAGAATCTAAGCTGGCTGCCATAGGAGAAAATAAATAAATCAAATATTTTGCAAATGCTCATATGATCATTGTTACCTTAATCTGAAATCGTCAACTTACTTACTTACCTACCCAAGTGTACCTTGATATAAGTTTTACGCGGTTGAACAACTCAAACACGGAAATACAGCTTTAGTCTTAATGTAGATAAATAAAACAAGTTTAAACTTAATAGCGATGTACAAAAGCTAATTACCGCCTGAATATATTTTAACATAAGTATGCATTTCAAGTATTTGATTTAACTTGACAAATAAGTAGACTCATTACTTCCTATTTACGCAAAAATGTCGTCTGCAGTGTTTACGCAGCGCTCTTGCGTAAGTCAAAGTCGTAGGAAATACGTCATACTGTGAAAGCATATTAAACTTTCTGACGTATTTCAGCACATTAAGTTAGCCCTGTCCGTAACTAGTGACATCTAGAGTTAACTGATGGAGCTAGGAAAATCAAGGAGAAACGAGGGTTACGGTACAAATTACGCTACGGCTACGAAGGGTACCGTTGCAAACTTTCCGCCATCGTGTTTGTTCTAGTAGCCCTGCTACGAGCCTACGACCTACCAACACGCGTCTGAACTTTTTCGCTAGATGGCGGTAATAGTTATGTTTGCAACCTTTCTATACAACATAAACATTTTTGAAAACACTTAAATATACGTTAGGATAAAATACACTGGCTTTCAGAACTTAGTACCACAGTTTTAAAATGGCAACTTCTCATAAACTATAGAAGTCAGAGTTTTGATACAGTAGGTATCTAAACTTTTTACAGCAAATATCATCAATTTTCTTATCATACATTATAACGTTTTTAACTAAAAATAGGTAAAAATCAAAATAACCATTTTTAACACACTGACATTTATATGTATGTATTCCGCCTTATTTACATTTTTAAAATTGGTATTGTCTCCTCGGGCTCTGATTTCGAGCTTCGAGCCGCTTCGGCATACTGAAGACGAGGTTTCCAAGGCTAAGTTAGGAAATATTTTCCCATGCATCAATCAGGGCCTGTTATAGGGTCCTAACGGTGATAGGAGGTGGTCTGCGGCTTTTAGCCAGCCTCCACAGCTCATCTCAGGCGTGCTTGATCGTGTTAAGACTTCTTGATGGCCAAGCAATCAAGTTCATACCAACCTCCTGAATGTACCTCCTCTTGTACGACCCGAGCAGTGTGTAGCTGGGTGTCACCCTGAGTCAGTATCGATCCATCACTTAGATTTGCTAATTAATATGGCCCTGTATATCTTTCCCCAGTCAGTGTGCTATTTTCTATGGCCACTAGCACTATGCAACCTTCTGAAGAGATGCCAGCCCATAGCCCAGAAGGTGTACAGAGCCTCTACTATATATGACTCTTTCTGTGAAGTAGGCTTGCATGTATCGCTCGTCAGCCCGCCAAGAGTGAACACTTTTCGCTTTCCATCAGAAGTGAATAGTGAGAATCAAGATTCATCAGTGAATAAAACTCTTGCCAATTTTTCTTCACACCACTGTACGTATTCAAGGGCGTAGTGCAGTCTTGCTACTCGATGTCCTCTCTCGAGTTTCCTAAGCTACTTGCTGGCCTTTGGGGCTTCATGTTCGCTTATGCTTGCATCTTCTTCTCAATGTACTTCCACTTATCTCTTTGAGTCTGAAGCAGGTGTGGCTGGACTTCAACTGCGCTGAGGTAGTGATTTCTCACACAGTGGAGACAATACATCGGTCTTCTCGAATACAAGTGCACCTAGATCTGCCATTACAAGGTCTCTTCAGATGGTTTCCAGTTTCTTCGTTATTTCGCTCCACCTGCCGGACCGTTCTTACACACGCCATTCTTACATTACGACGCAGTGCCTAATTTAGGCTAGCGTTTGACCACTATCTCACCTGGTGGTAAGCGATGATGTGGTTGAAAATGGTGAACACGGACGGTAGAAGAAAAGACGGATAGAAGGACAGACGGACAGACAGACAGACGGGCAGACAGACAGACGGGCAGACAGACATACGGACAGACGTACAGACGGACAGACAGACGGACGGACAACAAAGTGTTCCTTTATAAGGGTTCCTTTTTTCCTTTTAAGGTATAGAACCCTAAAAAGTTAAGCACAGCGTTTTCAAAGTGTGGAATGTTTTGCCATGGTTTTTGTATACTAGTAACTCAAGTTCATTATTATTAGTATTATTTAATTACTTAACAAATCTCGCGTTCATATTGAAAACACGTGACTTGCGCGATGTAGAGAACATAATGTCAATAACTATCTAATTATATAAGTATTGAGATTGCGTAAGTAACGATTCCCGTTTTATGTAAGTGTATTATGTATATTATGAATTAAACTTTTTGTAATTTAATAGTAGATTAGTAGCCAAGGGCTGTAAGGCATCAATTGCAGCCCGAGATATTTAGGCGCACGAGCGCAGCGAGGGCGCCTATAGTTCGAGGGTGCAATTGATGCTTACACCCGAGCTAACTACTCTGCTTTACATCTCGATTGTGAGGTAAGTAGAAAAAAACCGACATTACAAGTATAAAACATTTTATTAGTTAAAATGTATAGTGAAATGATTGTTACTTGCTGCTTCAGCTTCCATTTTCATTGAATCGGGAGTGCAGCTTATTTCTTCATCACTTGCAGAACTCATGTTTTTTTCCTAATTAGCACGTAATTATAAAAAAATCCCTAAAACTAACAATATTTAAAGTAAAAGTTTTCTATTCCCGACTTTTTTCATCTTTTTTTATTTATTTTTTCAAGAACGAAATTGATCTTCGCCGTTCGATATTTAAAATTGATGACAATTATACTCATACGAAGACAAGGCTGAATAGCGAAGCGACCTCTTTTGTCATTGGGCTGAATGCATGATGTCTATTGCCAGTATGATGGTTAGATGTACGCGAACTTTTTGAAAGAGTGAAGAGTTTTTTTTTTAATTACTTACCGCCCTAGGGCTTTTCTAGCTACATTATTACCCTAGAGCGCTAATTGGTTACCTACAAGCCCCATTTGGGGGTAATAAGGACCTACTTACCGAATATGAGAGATGTAAAATCATTTGAGTATTGAATAGACCTTGAAACTAGAATAGAAATTGAACATTTTGATTACGATACGCCTACGATTAATATTTGCTAAAGTATTCAATTTACAGAGTTAGCAGAGTTAGCTTAACTTAATTATAATATAAATCTATAACAAAATCTCTTTGAACGCTATTTGGACTTAATAAAGAAGTAAAACAAACAAGTAAACTTGAACTAAGTTGAGATGGTCGGGTAGAGATCGCTCTAAGCGATAAGACCGCCCATTGTATCACCTATGTTTATGTACCGTTTTCTGTTACTTTTGTTTTATTTGGTGTGCAGTAAAGAATAATTGACCAAGCGAGCGTAGCGAGCGAGGCTTCTCAGTTTCGACAATGGCCAAAATTGCTTTTGTCCGGATGTTTGTCTGTTCTCGCCTACACGTCGCATTTTTCAGCCGATTTTGGCGAAAATTGGTACACGAGTACCTTGATTTTATTAAGAATTTTTGTTTATATTTATTTCACGGAAAATTAGGAGGGGGGGGGGGGAAGGGAAGAAGTTTGCTGTAGCTGTATTTATCGACGGATCTCAGTCAAATTGGAGAAGCACACTAAGGAATTCATTCTACACAAGATGTTGCAAAAAACATTCTAAAAAGGGGGAGTTGTGTATCATACATATATCTAGAGAGCAATGTATTTTCTTTCGACGTTAACAAAACGATATATAACAGGAAATTATTAAACCTGATAGGAAGTGGAAAATATCCATGTATAGTATGTTACTATGGTGTGGTATTTTAGCGAGCGGCATTCTGCAACCCATCAGATTTATCATCACCACCCGCACAGATATTGCCTATGTTCCCACTTTATATTATAGACGTAAAAGTTTGTTTACTGTTACTCAATCGCGCAAATACGGCAGAACAAATTTAGATGAAATTTAGCACACAAATAGTATCTAACCTAAATTAACACATGGACTACTTTTAACGTGTACTTATAAATGCGGCAGAAGAACTAGTATTAATAATCATATATTTTGTTGCTAGACGTGTTTTTCCAGCAATATAAGAATTATTATACATTACATTAACATATATACATTACGATTTTCTTAAAACGACGAAAAATACTGCGTAAGTACAGTATTGTACTGTACAGTATTCTGTAAAGAACTCGTCATATCACGTCATTATTGTTATTTTAAACTGACGACCTTAAAAAGGAGGAGGTTCTTAATTCGACGCTTTCAACGTCAACATTTGCATGCTATTTTTCAACCACTTGCTGAAATTCGGCATACATAGGTACCCGTATAGTTATAAGTATTGGATATTAGTTATACATATGTAAGTTGCGTAACAATGCAATATAATGGTCCCATCGAGCTGATCTGATGGAGTCTGAATGTAGGGACTGATTCCTTGATGAAAGTTAGTAGGACCGAATAGTCCAAATAATTTGGGCTCGTGTGTTTTGCTATCCTGACTATTTTCCATCACACAAGATGACTTTATATAAAGCTATCTTACATAATCTATCTATTTTCTTTGTATTATAGTAAAAAAATATAATAATCAAATGAATAAATAACACTAATAAAAAAGAAAACATATTAAAAGTTCAATAATTATTATCTTAAACCAACACACCACACAAACACACGCACTCACATACACACACACACACATTCATCATACATACATGCGCATTCCGAGCTAAGTAATGTACTACAAATTTTAATGTATAAAACTCTTATCTGCTGACTTCTAACTAATTAAATATTTAATTTGATTACCTACGGTATAGGCAGGCATAGTGTGTAAATCGCAAGAAATGTATTTATGTAAACGTGTTCTTGGTAAAACAAACTAATTTTGATTTTGAAGAATAAAATCCAAACACATAAACAGCAATTTTTGAGGTAGTGTCCATATTTTACAGTATATCTATATGTACTTAATCTGCCAATCGTGTTATTAACTTTATTGCATATTTATACGTTTGTGTTACTCGCACTAACACTTAAGGTACGGACACACCGCAGCGTCCTGCGTGCGCGATCTAGGCGGCGATCAGATAGCGCAGTAGTATTTGTTCCGACTGGTTCACACCAAACGCGACCAGAAAACAATTGAAAAGTACTGAGATCGCACCCGCAGATCGCAGGCCGCTGCGGTGTGGCCGTACATTAACACATTTTTCTTCTATGGGGTACAATTCTTAGTATCTTAGTAGGTACCTACATTTTAGTCATATGAGAACTGCATTGTTATTTAACTATAAGTCGAGTTTTTGCCTAACGTACTATATAATTAAGGCTATCCATATCCAACATCCAAATCAAAATCTTTATAGGAGCATTGAAGATGTAAGACCTATTTTCTTCCAAAGTTTAAGCAACGAAAATAATAGAAATGGGCCACATTTCTATCAAAAGCTAGAATATCCCAACATAGGTGCATAGCGTAGCAAATTCTCACTATGAGGGTTACATTCTGGGGGGTGAATTAAAAATATAATATTTGTCATCATTTGAGTTTACAAATTCACGTTCCATAGACAGTTTATGAAAAGGTTTAAAAATTATTGTTTATTTTCTTCTACCCGTTATATCCCCGAAGCAAACATGCATATTTATTATTCGCGTAAAAAAAATGCTGAAAAGGGGCAAATTACAAATTTATTAGACTGTTACAATGTATCTAGGTATATCTATATTATTATATTTATTATTTTTGTGATATGGGATGATAGTAAAGCAAAGCCTGTAAATGCATGCCTGTGTAACATTTATTTAATTAATTATAAATTAAATGTTCAACCGACAGTTACAATGATAATCTAGTAATATATAATAATATTGTTTTTAATTAAACTGTGAAATTTATAATTATTTAGATATTATACCCAATTGGTTGGTTAGTTTGCAAACATTGTGGATACAGAATAGCGATATTTAGTTAACAAGTTACACTGAACGGACTGAATATTTTATGTTTGGGTAACAAACAGGCCTATCTATCTATATCTAAGCTATGATTCAACAACAAAAGCCCCGATGTTTTGTTTGTAGCTAAATGAGACTGGAATTAATGGTTCCTAACATAATAGAAACTGCAAATGCCACTGATTTCATAACCTCCCATGGGATCCATCGCCTTTTCGCCCCAAAAATTTCCCACTCTTCGTGCTGTGACATTGTGTTTCTTAATTCAGAGGGATTAAGGGTGGAAGTCCAACGAATTTATTGATAATTTATAACGTTTCTGTGATAGATTTAGGTAAAGTGTATACATAGAATTCAATTTTCTGGGCGTGGCGAATCAAGCACCGTGACACGATGTATTCAAAACGCCAATATTCGGTTGGGAAAACTGCGGTATAAATAGATAGACCTTTCTCTTCCTTCGGCATTTTATCCGTAGAAGGGTAGCGATCAAGACTTATTATTTTGATAAACCAAACGGCAAGTGTCGATATCGATCAGTCAATTGCGAGTGCTTGTGAAGGAAGACACAAAGTATGTTCGTCGAGGGTAAATATAAATGATGCATGGCTCGCATAGCGTGATAGTTCAAGCTCGGCGCCGTCAACTCCACGTCCAACGTTCTTAACGCTCATTCCGTGGCAGCCTTTCTCTCGAGTGACTAGACTCTACTACTACACCTAAATGTTTAATTTGAAATAGTCAAAGTAATGTTAAGTATCTGGACAGAACTCCAACTGTAGAGGTTGTCATTAATAGATAAAATGTATTATTAGTGAACAGTGTTTTATAGAGGTTCGTTATTTGTTACAGGGCCGAGTGCCTTGGAGTCGCGCTCGCCAAGCGCCTTCTCGTCAAACACCTCCAGTATGCTACTGCTGCAGACACAAGTAAGTTGTTATCTCTTAAATTGTAATATAGTAAGTAGTCAGGCCTACTTGCTATGTCATCAGAAGCATTTATATAAACTTTGAGACATTAGCATTTATCATTTTATTGTGGGTTAGGTGAGTACCTATCGTTAGAAATATAATGCATGGAGCATCATGAAATATTCAGCGATCATTAGAACACCTGCAACAGTCCGCTTTCAATCTAACAGTGACAGCCTACGGGGTAACGGTAGACAGCAGCACGCAACCAAATAAGCTCGCCATTGGTTCGTCACGTCCGCCCCTGTCGACGACCTGCCGCCTACCTATTATGCGACGCCTTTATTTATCGATTTTTTTTTCTATTGCAGAGCAACTACGGTTCGTCTTTCACTGATCTGTTGTCGCCGCAATATCAAGAAGACTCGTCTGAAATTTTAGAAGAAAATCTAGATCCGTTCCCGGACGTCGAATTCCACGCGCCCATCCCTTGCGAGGTCAAGTCGCAACGCGCAACCCCAATCAGCGAGTCGTCCTCGCCGACCCTTGGCCCGGCTCTGCCCAGCTTCGAAGAAACGTACTCCGTCCGCTACCCTAAGCAAGAGATGGCAGAATTCGGAATTAAAATGGACGAAGACTGTTACAACGTAAGCGCGTACTCGCACCAAGGTCACGCGTCCACGCAGCTCTTATACCAGTATCATCAACCATCTATCCCATACGTGCCATCTTCGTACTACGCGCCTCCTCAACAATGTAGTCCAACTTTCGACACGGGAGGTCTCACGCCGAACCAAGACTCGTACTCGTTACCGCCGTTCTCGAGCTCAGTGGATTTACATATTTCGGCTGAACAAAGACAACGACGGGCGTCACTGCCAGTGCAAAGATCGGAATCGAGCAGTTCCAACGATAGCCCGAAAGTGCACGGTAGTAGAATACACTGCATGCAAGCTTCGGCACCCAGCTCTGCGTCGAGTTCGCCCGGAGTGGCTCTGTCAGAAGGCGGTCCACCGCGCGCCGCTCCGTCCTCACCTAGCCAACTTTGCGCCGTATGCGGTGACACGGCGGCCTGCCAACACTATGGCGTGCGAACATGTGAAGGATGCAAAGGTTTCTTCAAAAGAACTGTTCAGAAAGGTTCCAAATACGTCTGCTTAGCGGAAAAATCTTGCCCTGTTGATAAACGAAGACGGAACAGATGCCAATTTTGCCGTTTCCAGAAGTGTCTCACCGTCGGAATGGTCAAAGAAGTCGTAAGAACCGATTCGCTGAAAGGAAGACGAGGCAGATTGCCGTCGAAGCCGAAATGCCCTCAAGAGTCACCCCCGAGTCCTCCGATCTCGCTTATCACTGCTCTCGTGAGAGCTCACGTCGACACCTCGCCGGATTTTGCTAATCTCGATTATTCCCAATATCGGGAACCAAATCCTCTGGAGCCACCTATGTCAGATCTAGAAGTTATTCAGCAGTTCTATTCGTTGTTGACGACGTCAATCGATATGATCAAAGTTTTTGCGGAGAAGGTGCCGGGTTTCGGCGAGCTATGCCTGGAGGACCGTGAGCAGCTATTCGCGTCCGCGCGGCTGGAGCTGTTCGTGCTACGGCTCGCGTACCGCACGCGCCCCGAGGACACCAAGCTCACCTTCTGCAACGGGCTCGTGCTTGACAAGCGCCAGTGCCAGCGCTCCTTTGGAGACTGGCTGCACGCCGTGCTCGATTTCAGCAACACCTTGCACTCCATGGACATTGACATTTCTACTTTTGCCTGCCTCTGCGCGCTCACTTTAATAACAGGTTGGTAAACGTTTACCTACTTGTCTCTCAGATGATATTGATAATTAAATTGCATTAAGGGCCAGTTTCGCCTGTTCTTGATTTGTCAAGTGTGTGTTATAACTGTCTAAACCTTTAGGTTTAGACAGTTATCTCACATATTACGCCTTATAAAAGCTGTCAGATTCGTTCCTACTAGAGCTATCAGGAACCAGTGAAACTGGCCCTAAATCTTGTAATATATACGTATTAAATAATGTTAAAGGTTAATTGTTGTTTGTTATAGATCGGCACGGGCTGAAGGAGCCACACCGCGTGGAGCACCTCCAGATGAAGATCATCGGCTGCTTGCGCGCGCACATGCCGGGCGGCGGAGGTGCGGCGAGCGGCGCGCCGCACTTCAGCCGCGTGCTGGGCGCGCTGCCCGAGCTACGCTCGCTCTCGGTGCAGGGTATGCAGCGCATCTTCTACCTGAAGCTGGAAGACCTGGTGCCGGCCCCGCCCCTCATCGAGAACATGTTCCGCGCCAGCCTGCCCTTTTAGGCCTCCGAGCCCCACCCCCGAGGACCACTCCCGCCTTCGAACATTCTCCTTCTATCCTTAGAGCCGAATCCGTTATTTTTATAAGTGTTTAGATTAAAGAAATATTTTTCTAGAAATTAGCTGGACATTTTATAGGACGCGATCTCCCACGGAATCGGTTCGTGCTAATCTAATTTAGCGTTAATGTTTAATTTTAAGTACCTAAATGAGACAATCGTATAGACTAAGCCCTAAGTTAAGTTTAATTTATTGTCGTTAAGGTAGATAGATTTTTGGGTGTGATTTTCTTTAAAGTTATTAATGTTGTGTACTTAGTAGTCTGCATTTGAGTTACCGCTCGTGATCAATGGCATCTTGTCGTACAAATATTCCTATGTTATCTACGTATTATTTAGATAAGAAAAATCTAGTCAGAAGACTTAGAAATGTTATGGAATTAGGCTCGTAATATGCGACCTTTTATAGTTATTATATTAAAAGAATGATAGGCATTTAATGTCCTTTTGTACGAATGAGAGATATTCGCGAAGTGTCACCCCTGAAGCGCCTCGGCGCCGGGGGCGACGCTCGCGGCGAGGTGTGCGTTGGACTGACGATTGTTGGAAGTTACCTTTAATTTAAAATTATTTTATAATAATTTTAGACGCTAGGATGTAATATAATTTGTTTTCGCGATAAATGTATAATGTATTTCAAGGCCGGGGAAAAAGTTCAGCATAAGCTTAGGTATCTACATAATATCTAAATAAAAGTTTGTACTTTACGTGCAAAAATTGTCTGAATATATTATTAGCTCCCTAAACATTGTGTCTTAAAGTGTACCTTGTAGAAAAAAAAACTGTGTGCGTGTATTTATGCCTGTTAGTAGTTATATATAGTAAGTTTGTATGTATTTAACATAAATACCTACACTCGGAAACATATCACTACAATAAAAAATGACTGCATTTACTACGCTGTAAACATTAGGCCTGTTCTATATTTTTCAAGCTTTGTTAATGAAGATTAAACTGAAAATGCGCAATGCATTTCCTAAATAGGAAGTCATTTGTTTTCATAATTAAATTATGTTTATTTCAACTTAGTGTTCGTTAAGCTACCTGAATATAGAGTACCTGTATCTACTATATTACTTATTAGTTTAGTTTATTTCTTGCTATCCTTTATATCTTTAAAAAATCTGTAATGATTTCTTTCCAAATCCGGTAAAACAATTTTTTCAAATCACCTATACTCTAACCTTGACTTATTCTTCTTTGGACCAAGTCTAGTATCTAGCGAAGGCAAGATTAGGCCTATTCTTATGATAACCATGACACTATGTCATTAAAAACTTAATAAAATTTGGGATTATCTTGGTCTGATAAGTTTGAGAATACCAACCATCTATGCTCTATTTGAATGGGCTGTCTATTCTGTGAATAGAAATTGGCTACGAAAATGAATTTATGTAAGTTAGGTAGGTTAGATAGGCTTGCAAAGGTTGTTACCTATATGATATATATACTGCCAGCTACAGGAAAAGCATTATCACTATAACTCTTGCTCTCCATTACAAACGTTACATCTCGCTTTAATTGTGAATAATGAACAGTGATAGATACCCACTAATCTGAATAATTTACCAATTACGCCACGTCGCACACCGAGATATCATAAAAAATGTATATTTCGCGTTAGCCAAATCTCTCCTCGAATATTGTGTCTCATCATGGGGGGGCGCAGGTAAGACACATCTAATTGAGGTGGAACGTGCACAACGGGCAATTTTAAAAGTTGGTGCAGGCCTCCCTTTTCGTTATCCTACTCAAGATTTGTACAAGTTGTGGGAAGTACTATCAGTTAGACAGCTGTTCGTTCTTACCACCATTCAAAAACAACACTCAAACCTGCAATACGACACAACCTTAACACAAAACCGGAGACGAATAGGTACAGTATGCGAAACACACTCACTAAATACATCTTTTTCAAACAAATTCTTCATTTTTCTCGGACCATACTTGTATAACAAACTTAACGCACTACTCTCAATCTACCCCCTTAACTCGCACCAATGCAAGCAAACAGTCACCAATTACTTAAAAACACTCGGATATCAAGACACAGAAAATTTGCTCACCCCACTAGTATAATTTCCATTACCTATACATATCCTAAACTAAACTTACTCTTGTCAAACTTGCAAACCTCCAATTTCTGCCTACTAAAAATATTTCAAACAGTAGTTCTCACATCCATCACAACACAACACAACACAACTCTTACACATTTAATTAAAAACTCCATCACATGAAATTCACACACTATGACACTTTTACTTCACACTACATACACCACTATTTACAATACAAGTTAACCCTCACACACTCACATTCATTTATACCTACCTACATGACACACTGCACTTAGTTAGTTATTTAGTTTGAATACCTACTCATATATTAATTAGTTATAAAGTAATCCATTGCTTTCACTATTTTTGTGAATTACAGTTAATTCTCGTTACAAATCTGGACTTGGATTGTAATAGTTATACCGCGGGAGTGCACTGGTGACCTGCAATACAGGTTTTGCAAAACCTACAGCAGGCACCAGTCTCTCACAAAGTGTACTTTATTTTACCTCCTAAGTTCATTACATATTGTACAAATATATCTTATATTAGTTATACCTAATTTTACAATTTTGTGAGAGAAAATAAATGGATTTTTATTATTATTTATTATTTCAAGTGAGCTAATTCAAACAAGGGCGATAATTTATATGTTTGATCATATACCTATAAAGCTCAAATAAAATGAAGGTGAAGTAAATATCACATAGGTAGTACTTATTTGTCTGAAAAAAATGTTATTTGATATATTGATATATATGAGTAAGGTATCTTCATTGCAAAATCTAGTGTAAGTCGGATTGTTACATCTTACGATATAATCGTCTGATAGCAAAGTCAGGTCACAATGACAAAGTCGAGTTTTTATAATTTTTTACTCGAAATGCTGAACTTTTTCTTTACCGAGCCATTGAACTCCTTCATATTAATTAATTTAGAGAATTTTAAGTATGTACCTACATGGCGATATCGATTATGAAGCGATAATGGATATATACGTATTTATTCTACCTAAGTTTTTCCCAGTTACATTTTTCTGGTTGTGTTGTGCCTACTTTCACCAACATTTGTACTGTACATTTTCACTGATTTGCCCTATTTATAAAGTTGTTCATATTTAGTGAAAGAAGCGCTTAAAATATTATGCGTCACAAAATCTTACAAAATGTATAATTCACGTAACTCTATAAATTACATCCAGAACAAAAATTTTATGCGCTTATTTCTTTACAATGACCATTATACCTTTTTAAAGTCAGACTGAGAACTAAATCCTACCTACCCTGTAAACATTCCTAAAACTTGTGAATTCCAAGACTACGTCAAGAATCAATGATCATGAACTCGAAACTTCAGATAATGTTAAAGATATTATTACCATAGGTATTATATACAATATCGATACAAATATTTTAAATGTGAATGTAAGTTTGTATATTTGTTTGTTTGGGACCTCTTCACAGTCAACGGCTCGACCGATTTGGTTGACATTTTGCACAGGGTTAGTCAGTAGAATGGATTAGGACATAAGATACTTTTTAACGCGAGCGAAGCCGCAGGGCACAGCTAGTTTTTTTACAAATCAGTGCATACCTACTCAATAGATGAGAATTTTGCAACACCTTCATTGTTAATGATTACCTACATGATCATTCAATAGCATTTGTCAGAAAATACATTCTAAGAAGTAATAGACATTTTTTTACAACAACTGTGAAAATAGCTTATTTTATTACTTCAGAAAAAACAATGGTCTGTGATTTTTTTTTTATCATATAGAAAAGCGTTTTATTACTATCTCAACTGTTGATAAGTGATGATGCAGTCAAGGATGGTAGCACGCTAGGCTTCGGATGAGTCCAGCCCCCCTAGAAAAATCCAATTTGTCTTTTTATTCACGCTAACGCAACTTTAAAATGTATGGGAATGTCAGCTTTGTTGCGGAAAAATAAATGTCATTCCCTTACATTTCGAACTTGCGTTAGCGTGAATGGAAACAGACATTGGATTTTGTCTAGGGGCACTGATATATATATTCGCTGTTTCTCTTAAAGTACCTAATCTCTGTTGTGGAAATTCAATTTTACAATGGATATGGCGGATATAACGACTTTACTATAGATAAAACAATAACAATCCTGAAAATGTTCATATTGCTTATTTTACATAATGCTAAGAAACAAATGCTTTAGAATCAAAATTATTTTCTTATTAAAGAATAGTAAATCACTTCAAAATAAAATATAAACAATCAAAATAACTCGTACCTATTATTTTAACTTTACAAATAACATAAATTGGTAACTGTAATGTGCAGGATAGTTCCAACATGTGAAATAATAATTAACGATGCATTTCTTGTCTATACCCACACTAGAATACATACTTAGTTGCTTTTGTTAATGTTACACAATTTTCTTTGTAAATATTACGTCAGAATAATATCGACGCTGAAGCGTTATTTACATTTTGTCTTTCATTTATGTTCCTTTAAAATAAGTTAAGTGCTATAATGTTACTCCCTGATACCTATTGGGACTTCTCACAATCGCATAATCCTAAGAGAAATAGTAATTAACCGACTTCAAAAATGTACTCAATTCGCCTGTAAGTATTTTTTGAAGTGAAAAATTTTTTAGTCGGTTGTGAACTTTTTGGGATGGGTAAAAGATGTTAAACTCGCGTCAGGACACGTGACCTGATTGAAAATTCGTAAGACGGAGGGAGAGTAGACCAAATGCACAACGTTTATGTTCAAGTTTTCACTTCTGCCGGCACTCCCGGAGTGCAACCCGTTGTTTTTAGGGTTCCGTACTTCAAAAGGTAAAAAAAAAGAACCCTTTTGCGATCACTTTATTTTCTATCTGTCCGTCTGTCTGTCTGTCCGTGTGTCACCACCGATTTTCTCAGGAACGGGTGGACCTAGCAAGTTGAAATTTATACCAGATACTGAGGTCTATTAGTCCGTATTAGGTGTATATAAATCAAGGTCCTGAGTCAATACGAAAAAAATATATAGGCAAATATATAAGTACCAAAATTTACCTCAATTTTCAATTTTTTTTTCGGACTTTTCCCTTTACTTGTGCTGTGAGACCTTGCTTTAAACCAAAATTAACAATTCTAGGTCAACCGGAAGTACCCTATAGGTTTTGGGTCGAAAACCTATAGGGTACTTCCCGTTGACCTAGAATCATGAAATTTGGCAATTTTGGTCTTGAAGCACTTACATAGGTAGGAATAAATCTGAAAACCGTAAGTAAGAAAGAAACTTATTATTAGAAAGAAAGAAAATACATTTATTCAACACTACAAAAAACAGAAATATATATATAGAGACAAGTAAAGAAAAAAGGTTCACACTAAACATATTTTACAGTGTTGAAAAGGTCGTAACTCAGCATGGTGCGGAGTGCTTTCACACTCGTATTATCGCTTATTCGTAGTTGGTGCAGTACATTTTCTATGGATCGAACTACAAAGTTAAATTTGTACTTAAACCTAGTTTGAGTAGTTTGTACGGAAGCCTCGGTACGTGAGTCCAACTCACAAGTGACCGGTTTGTTTTATTAGTATGAAAGTATTTACTTTTCGTAGATCGTAGTCGTTCTTAGAGTAATGAATAGTGCAAGTAATATTATGTTTCTTTGAAGTGTTACACACTTTATATTTTTGTAAATTGTTAAACACAACCCAAAATTTCATCGTACCGACGGGACTTGAACCCGCAACAAATGCAATCCACTAATTTCATCGTAACGATACTTCGCACCGTGGCTTAATTGGCAAAGCACCGGAACATGTTATTCCGGAGGTTGCGGGTTCAAGTCCCGTCGGTACGATGAAATTTTGGATTGTTTTGACAAAGTACAAGTAATACTTCTATCCGTTAGGTCTACTTTTAACCTAAGTTTACAAAAAAATTAGCGTTATAGCAGAAAAAAAAAATGTTGTGGACCAACCCGACGGTAGGCAAAAATACACTCGAGAACAAATAAGGGTCGGTTCACACCGCAACGCGACGCGACGTGACGATGCTTTTGGTTTTGCGCGGCGCAGCAAAACGCGCGCCGCTACCAAATTGTCTCAATGCAAGGTGTATCTTATGTTGTAAATAATAAAATTCAATTGTGTATCACGCGGCCATAGAAAAGATAATAATACTACGTATAGAACGGACACTCTGTTCCCCCCACCAATTCCGGGCTTCCTCACCCCGCCACCGCTCTGGAGCTGTCGAGGAGCTGCGCTGAGCAAGGACGCCACACGCGTACGACTATAGAACAATTACTACTCACGGAGAGAAGAACATCAACTTCATACGTTTATGTTGGGACCAGTAGACACTGGAGGTTCAAATTTACGTAGGTTCTTATTACGTAGGTATATAATAAACACTTAATTATATTAGTATACCTACCTACATATTCGTATTTTAGAATTCATTTTCATAAATGAAACAACGATATATACGGTCAGTACGTAGTACGTATGTACGTAGTAACTATTATATAATCTGTGATACGGTGATTACGGGCGACAACCTTAGACATCACGCACACAAATGCACGTATAGAAAAACGACCCGTGTAGTCTGTGTCGGTGTCACAGTGTCGGTCGTTAAAACGCTAGTTTGTATGGAGATTTAGCGAGTGTCCGGGGTGTGCCCTCGGCGCCAATATAACGGTCCGCCTTTATGGGGGGCCCATTCAGTGGGTGGCAAGTCACGACCCGCCTAAATATTTTGTAATGAGGCATAATTGGCGGGTGCCGTACCTCATCCCATAGACCAGCAATCCGACATTAATCAGGTCACCCAATAGTCTCATAAAATAATGTACCATCTTTTTATAATATATTTTCCCATATCTCCTCCTCATCCATTAATAATACCTAAGTAAAAATTGTAAAGAGCCTATTGATGTTGGCTTTGGCTCCATCAATGCCCTCCAAAAGACCGGGCGTGTACGACCCGTGATATAAAATTAAATAATAATAATATAGCTTTTTATTTGCTTATAATCATAGCTTAAACTAGTACAACAGACCATAAACAACCTATGTAATATAAGTACACTAAACAATAATAGTTTTTTTTAATGCAGTAGGTATTTAAAAGAATTTGGATAACATGTCATAATTTTAACATTAACTTGGCTCAAACGGGTCACGTGAATATTAGTATATGTTCATGTCTGCGGCCTAACGCCTAACTAGGTTTCCCTGTATTTACGATATTATTAAGGGAGTGATACAAAAAAGAACTTTACTTCCTACTAATACACATTTCATAGCGTTAGTTCGGCGGCTTCAGGCTGCGCCGCGCGAAACCAAAAGCATCGTCACGTCGCCTCACGTTCGGTGTGACCTGACCTTAAGTGTTTTCGAGTTTTGTCATTTGATGCGTAGCATCTACTTCAGTGTTGTTGCAATCCTTAGTCGATACTTCCGCTATCGATATTTGATTTGTTACCGCTAGAATTAGTATTTCATAATATTAATGCATTTCATCGTTCTTTAGCTGTCACTTTCTTTCACATGGTAATACAGGCTAATTGAGCGATTTCCTATCTCATTTACCCCCGCCATATATCCATGTCCATCCACGTCGCACCGCACGTATTGGAAGCAACGACGTCCTTCAAGAAACCAGTCTCAAGGACAAACCGCCGCAGAACGCACTTCGGTGTGATCTATTTTATTGCATTACCTCGTACGTGATAACAGTGTTTTTATACAAAGTTTGGACCCCTGCCTTACCTAAATCGCTCTAGTTGTCCTGATATATCATGTAATGATTATTTAGATTTGTAATCGGTGATCCTAGCGAATAAAAGAAAAATACAGTCCACTTAAATTAATGACGCTATAAGACCTTCGGGTACATAACGCCTCCCGCCAAAAAGCGGTTGAATATAAATTTTTGGCCGCTTCATTTTTTGGTCCATACGAACCGGATTACATTTTAATTTCATTGTAGTTGTATCATTTCTCGACTCAATTCTAGAACATTCCTTACTATCTATATACATTCCGCCTCGCAACTTGTTGCGAAGTCTACCCTCATTTCACTTGCATAAAAGTGTTCAATACTCGACTATAATTAATTATTTACTAAAACCGCTTCGCTCTTATAAATGTTTGCCTTTAGAGATTGTATTATTATATTTCCGCCCTTTAGGCACATACATTTATAAGGTGTTATATATTATATACGTATACAATACACAATTCACGTACTAATTTATTAATTAACATATTATAACATAACTACTATACCGCATCCATAAAATACTTATGTAAGTACTTACTTATATACTTACATATTTACCTATAAGCGACTAATATTATTTGTCCCGCATAACATATAGTTTTTCGATAACTGTAATAGTTACCAGAGCTATTACACTATATCATTCATAATTTATACGTTTAAATAATATCGATAATGACTCGCGAAGCGAAGGTAGCTTCTCCGTGTAGTCCGCGTTTGACTATCCTAGAAGCCAAGCGGAATGCTCTTTTTGAACGAATTAACATTGTTTATAACCAAGCTAAAAATGCTCATATTTCGGAAGAAACTCGAGAGTTGTTTCTGGTTTCTTGCGTAACGATTGATAATATACGCACGAGTTTTCACAAGGTACTCGATAGTTACAATGAGACACTTCTCGAGCTCAACCCCGAAGCTACTCCTGATTATCAAGGTTACTCCTCCTTGGAAGATCTATATTGTTATATCAAGCAGATCATGTCGAAGTTCACCGCGTCCGCGTCAGAGCATTCCACTTTGCCCGCCAAAGCTAAGCCTAGACTTCCAAATATTGAACTGGTGTTTTTTGACGGTGATATAAAAAACTGGCCATTGTTTTACGCTAGTTTTCATGCCACAGTGCACGAAAACTCATCGTTAACAAACGCAGACAAACTATACTATTTAATAGGTAAATTGTCACCAACCGCCCAGTCTTCATTTGCTGGTATAATTCCGAGTGCCGAAAATTATGAAGCGATTTATCAATCTCTTCTCGATAAATATCAAGATGTACGGCTATTAGGTTTTAACTATTTAAATAAAGCACTTAGTCTTAAATTAAATGGTTCTCCGTCTACATCTAACTTCCAGATGTTTATCGATAAGTTTGTCGTCGCTATCAGCTCACTCAAAGCGTTAAAAATTGACGATCTGTTGGATTTTGTTCTGCTACACATAGCTACGCAGAAATTTGATGCAGAAACTATACGTGCGTTTGAAATGTATTCTCGTCATAACAAATTGCCTACCCTCAATGAGTTTATCGAATTCATTAAAAAACAGTGTCGTATTTTTGAGAGCACGCAACCTGCCGCAGCTAATAATAGCACAAGCTCTAGTGCTAATAAACCTCCTGCTAGGACTAATCGCCCGCCAAATCAACAGTCATACGTCACATGTTCGGCTTCTGATAAATGTTCCCTGTGTAATTACGCATCTCATGATCACTACTTTAAATGTACCGCGTTCGAAAAGCTTTCACCTACTGAACGGTTTAAGTGTATTAAAAATAACAACGCGTGTGTAAACTGCACCAGTCGCACACATAAAACCGTTAATTGTTCATCTAAATTGAAATGTCGTGTGTGTTCTCAGCGACATCATTCTATGTTACATTTTAATAATAACAAACCGCGTTCGGAACCTGCGATGCCGACCTCGGCAACCGCCCATACAACCACTACGCCACGGGCGCCCGTCCCTACTACGATGGATAGCGAGCCACGTCACTCGGTACAACGCAGCGATCTATCGCTATGCACGACATCCATTGCCGCCTCGCTGCCCGCGCGCACCGAGTCATCGGCTGATAAGCGGCAACGCGTAGGGTCCAGTGCAACCGTACTGCTAGCCACCGCTCAAGCGATTGTATTCGATGCTAGAAATAGACCGCAAGTTATTCGTTGTTTACTTGATAGTGCATCTCAAAGTAATTTCATAACTTATGAATGTTGTGAACGCCTTGGATTATTAAATCGTATGATGCCTTCACATACGGTTGTTAGGGGAATCGGGGGTTCAGAAAAGCAAGTTAAAGGTTTGGTTAACTTTAAAATAAACTCGCGATTTAATTCGAACATTAATTTTGATCTTGACTCGCTCGTTATTGACCGCATAAGCGACAATCTGCCGTCGGTGGCAGTCGATAAGGCTGCGTTTACACATCTTGAATCACTCCCGCTCGCCGACAAGGATTTCGCGACTCCTGGACCAGTCGACTGCTTGGTTGGAGCATCGACTTTCTCGCATCTGTTGCTACCCGGAGTTGTGAATAGCAGTTATAGTAATGTACCGCCCGCGATTCAGACTGTGTTAGGTTTTGTGATTATGGGCTCCGCGCCTACGTCGCAGATCGTTCACAATAGTTTATCAACAGTATGTTGTTCCGTTGTCCACGAATCAATGGATACTCTCTTCAAGCGTTTTTGGGAACTTGAAGAGGTAACCGCGCCGCCCGCTCAAAGTCCTGAGGAATTTGAGTGCGAACAGTTCTTCCGCGCTACCACCGTTCGTGACGATAGTGGTAGATATGTCGTTGCCTTACCATTTCGTGATGACGTAAATTTATTAGGCGATTCATACGCTGCCGCGCTTAGGCGACTTAAATGCTTAGAACGAAAGCTCGATGCATCGCTCAAAACCCGCGCCGCTTATAATGATGTAATACGCGATTATATAAATAAGGGCTACCTAAGTCCTGTTGACATAAATACTGATGATGTCACGCGACCTTCATATACGATTCCACATCACGGTGTGTTTCGAGAAGACAAAACGTCGACCAAGCTTCGCTGCGTTTTAGACGCCAGCTGCAAGTCTTCATCTGGTCACTCACTTAACGATCTTCTCCACCCAGGTGCTAATTTGCAGGGAGACTTGTTTAGCATCCTTATACATTTCCGCCTGTTTGCAATAACGCTGTCCGCTGATTGTCGTCAGATGTTTCTCCAAATCGGAGTACGCGAACTTGATCGTAGGTATCAAAGAATTTTATATCGGTTTAGTACGGAGGATCCAGTTATTATATACGAATTTAACCGTGTTTGTTTCGGATTAAAATCAAGTCCATTTCACGCAATGCGCGTCGTGCGCCAGCTGATCGCCGATGAAGGTGATAAGTTTCCCGCCGCAGCCGCTGCTGCTTCTTCATGCCTTTACATGGACGATATTGCCGTTTCTGTCATGAATAGTACGCAAGCCATCACTCTTAGTGATGAGCTCATCAAACTTTTCAAACTGGGTCAATTTGAACTCGTCAAGTGGACAAGCAATTCTGATGCTGTACTTGCTCACATACCAGATACACATAAAGAATCTCACGATAAAATGTTTGACGACTCTATTCAACATAAAATTCTGGGATTACGTTGGGATAAATCATGCGATTGTTTCCGCTTCGAAGTCGACGCTCCAGATGATAAGTGCACTAAGCGCACGATATTGTCTGCGATTGCTAGGCTGTGGGACGTTATGGGCTTTGTGGCTCCGGCCATTTTGTACGCCAAGCTTCTTATTAAAGAGCTTTGGTTGTCGAAGTGTGACTGGGATGCCGAGCCTCCCCGTCACATCGTTAATGATTGGATGCAGTTTTGTAAGGAGCTTCCCTCGCTCAACAAACTGTGCATTCCCCGACATCTGGGTATTGTCGAGAGTTGCGAGGTCAACGTCATAGGTTTCGCTGACGCGAGGAAACGAGCATACGGTGGTATGGTTTATCTACAAATCCGCGTAGGCTCAAAGTACACTGTACAACTGGTGTGTGCAAAGTCCAAAGTGTCACCTGTCAAGGTCGTTTCTATTGCACGATTGGAACTTTGTGCAGCGGTTCTGTTGTCACAGCTGCTTCGCAAGGTCTTGGATATTATAACCCCGCGTTATACCGTCAGCAATGTCTTTGCCTTCAGTGATTCTAAAGTTGCACTTTATTGGATTAACGCTTCTCCGCATCGATGGCAGACTTTTGTCGCAAATCGAGTAGTAAAAGTGACGGAAAATATACCCGCGAGTAGATTCTTTCATGTTTCTGGCTCCGATAACCCCGCAGACTGCTTATCACGTGGTCTTACCCCGGATAAGTTAGCCGACCATCCCTTATGGTTTACTGGACCTTCTTGGATCACGCGCGATCCAAGCGAATGGCCCTTAAATAAATTAGATACTAATGATAACGCAGACGCCCCTGAGCAACGGACTCAGGTGCATGTCACGACTAGTCCGGAGGATTCTCCGCTATACGCGCTTGCGCAGCGATTTTCGTCGTATTCTAAATTATTACGCGCTATCGTTTACATTTACCGCTTCATGAAAATATTACCCCGTGGTAATTCTATAACCGCCGCAGATTTAGAGTTTGCAGAAAATAAATTAATACTCGCCGTACAAGATTTTCACTTCCAGAACGATAAATCTAACTTAATTAAAAATGAGACTTGCTCGCCCGCTCTAAACAAGCTTAGGCCTTTTTTAGACAGTAACGGTCTTATCCGTGTCGGAGGTCGCTTGTCAAACTCCGCTGAGGAATACACGGTTAAGCATCCTTGCATTCTACCGCGCCGCGATCATGTCATTGACTTGATAGTCGATCACTATCACCGCAAGCACTTGCATGCTGGACCAGAGCTTCTGATGTCTTTATTAAGACACAGATTCTGGATCTTGGCTGCAAGACGCATCCTACGATATCGTATTCATAAATGCAACGTGTGCTTTAAATCGAAGCCGCGTCCGTTATACCCGCTCATGGCCGATTTGCCCAGTCACCGCGTCAACCAAGTCGATAAGTGCTTCACAAATGTCGGATGCGACTACCTAGGCCCAATGCAGTACACACCGGTACGTGGTCGGGGAGTCAAGAGCCGTAAAGCTTGGATATGTGTCTTTACGTGTCTTACGACGCGTGCGACCCATATAGAAATCGCCACAGACTTGAGTACATGCAGTTTCCTCAATGCGTTCAAACGTTTCCTTTCCAGACGCGGACCAATAAAGTGCTTATATTCCGATAATGGGACGTGTTTTGTGGGGGCGCGCTCGTATCTCCGCGACCTTTATAAATTCATAGACGAACTCCGCCCGAACCTGGAATTGGAGTTAGCTGAAAACCGCATTGAGTGGAAGTTTATTCCCCCTGCTTCTCCACACTGGGGAGGTTGTTGGGAAAGTATGGTGAAGATAATTAAAACGCATTTATTTAAGGTCATAGGACAACAAATCGTATCGTACGAAGAGCTTCTCACTATCCTGACGCAGATAGAAGCGCTCATTAATTCGCGCCCGCTGATAACTATGAGTAGTGATCCCGCAGAGCCTTCAGCTCTTACGCCGGCACACTTTTTACAAACCGTGCCCCTTTCATCGATTCCCGCGGCTGAAGTTAGTTCCACAGATTTACTTCAGAGACATAACTTACTAGATAGTATTGTACAGTCTTTTTGGAAGCGCTGGCGTGCTGAATATTTGCATCAGCTGCAGGTGCGAGCCAAGTGGAATGTTCCTTCAGCTCCTATACAGGAAGGGACGGTAGTCATTATCAAGACTGACAATTCTCCGCCCTTTGCTTGGCCTTTGGGAGTCGTGGAAAAGATATACCCCTCTAAGGATGGCGCTACTCGAGTTGTCACTGTAAGAACTCGAAAGGGGAGCTACCTTCGTCCGGTAGTTAAATTATGTCCCCCTCCTAATCAATAATTTATTAAATATATACATTTCGTTTAAGTATTTAACCGCATATTATATTAACCGCATATAATATTACCGCATATTCACCCGCATACTATAATATTGATTTATACATATCCCGCATTTTTATACATATTATTTTGGTTTCTTAAAGGCAACCCTTTAAGGCCGGGGGAGATGTTACCGCTAGAATTAGTATTTCATAATATTAATGCATTTCATCGTTCTTTAGCTGTCACTTTCTTTCACATGGTAATACAGGCTAATTGAGCGATTTCCTATCTCATTTACCCCCGCCATATATCCATGTCCATCCACGTCGCACCGCACGTATTGGAAGCAACGACGTCCTTCAAGAAACCAGTCTCAAGGACAAACCGCCGCAGAACGCACTTCGGTGTGATCTATTTTATTGCATTACCTCGTACGTGATAACAGTGTTTTTATACAAAGTTTGGACCCCTTTAATGCTAATTTGGATGAGGACATTTTTGAGGATTTTGTGCTGCGCAGCCTGAACAATCCAGGACGAGAAGGAGCTCCCGGAAAGTTAGAAGGTGCGTGGATATTCCATTTTCCTTACCTAAATCGCTCTAGTTGTCCTGATATATCATGTAATGATTATTTAGATTTGTAATCGGTGATCCTAGCGAATAAAAGAAAAATACAGTCCACTTAAATTAATGACGCTATAAGACCTTCGGGTACATAACGCCTCCCGCCAAAAAGCGGTTGAATATAAATTTTTGGCCGCTTCAATATTTGACCTTGGAAAATAGTCAATAGTGCGATTGTGTATCGAAAATATCTAAATGCTGCAAAACTATAGATGCTATCGATAGAGAAAATTAAGCGATACTATTGAACTTTGTAAATAATATCGATAGTATCGCGTCAAAGTTGTCGATATTATCGATACTATCTATGACCTTCGACGCCTTTCGATAGTATTTGTTTAGTAACTATCGACGTTTTTTCGATACTTTTGACTGCGAATAAAATGACACCTGGTCGGTAACTTTATGAGCAAGAAATACTATCGTAAAATGTTCGACTATCGATAAGGCACGACTATCGATAGTATCGATAATATCGACATCACTGATACCATCTAAAATAATTCTATCAACAGCATCGATAGTATCGATACCATCGATAGTTTTTGTATTGATACTATCAATACTATTGATCTCGAGCATTATAGTATTACTTATTTTTATTAAATAACTATCGAGGCCACGATAGTATCATGATACAATCGATAGACTATCGCTGTCGCTACATCACTACTCTACTTAGTCTGTGGTCATTTGTCAACGACAAATGTCATATCATGTCGTGTCATGCATGATGTGTCTTTTTTAGGGTTCCGTAGCCAAATGGCAAAAAACGGAACCCTTATAGATTCGTCATGTCTGTCTGTCTGTCTGTCTGTCCGTCCGTATGTCATAGCCATTTTATTCCGAAACTGTTAGGACTACAGTATTGAAACTTGGTAGGTAGATGTATTCTGTGAACCGCTTTCCGATTTTTATACAAAAATAATACCTTATAAAATAATAAACCTATACGTGTGGGGTGTTTATGGATAGGTCTTTAAAAATGACATTGAGGTTCCTAAAATCATTTTTTCTCAAAGTCAATCATTTGAAAGATAGGTGCGTCTAAAGTGGTGTTACGGAAACTTAGTGTGTTACGGAAACCTACGAGTGCGAGTCCGACTTGCACTTGGCCAGTTTATTTTTTTTTTATGGCTCCACGCGATTAATGTATTTATTTAGCCAGTGTCAAGTACTAAAATTTTTCAAGTTTTTATGAATTTTAGTCGTAGAGATGGGTCAAAGTCATATTTCAGGTCAGTTGTCAAGTAAAAGTCTAGTCTAAGTCATACCTTCAGTAAAGATGTGGTGTTTACTGAAGATTTTCAGTGAAATTTTGGTGAGAACGCAAATAGCATTTTTTTCAACATTGAGCTGTTTCCCTACACTCGCACACATTCACCGGCACTTAATGGTTAATAATCCACATTTATTACATATTAACACGCGGAAGAACACAAGTCTTAGGAAAAAATACAATGAGATCACACACACTTTTCCACGTTCCCGCCAAGTCGTGTGTAGTTCACGAATGAACGACAAAATTGAAGTACTTCAATTGCCTTTTGTCATTCATTCAGTAGTTCACTTTTACAATATGTAGTCCAGTAGTCCATTTAGTTCATACATCTGCTTATTGCGTAGAGAGAGAAGGCAATTGCATAGAGATATTCCCCACGGCTTATTGCTACTACGAATGCGAAAGAGCCGAGGCGCCCGAAGCGCCGCGCCGATTTGAACCGATCATTGCCGAACGTAAAATCAATCCTCTCGCAACCAAAAAGGTTAAATTATGTCCTCTCGTAAAATTTCGTGTAACTAAAACTGGTAATGGTAATAATCTTAGTACCTTAATAATAAATATTAAATAAATTTGATTTAAGCGTAAAAAATAAGGCACATTTTTAAATAGTACAGCTATCACATTTTTAACACATTTTTAAATAGTAGACACTTCATTGTTTATAGTAATATGCCGCGCGACCAAAGGGCGCCATAACGCATGACGATGAAGTACAAATCATTTTAATTTTCATTCAACTTCGTTACCTACACATTCAGCATGTTAGTTAGGCGAACTAGCCGAAGAAAGATAATCTCATAATTAAACGCCAAAAAATTCATTCATTCATTGAGCATTTGTGGACAACTGAACTCAATGAACTACTGGACTAGAAGAAGGATATACTTCAAAGCAAGGAAAAGATATGTACATATATTTTCACTTCAGTGACACATTCTGCGCATGTTTACCGGCCAAAACTCCATGTCTGTCCAAAGAGAATATAACCACTACGTTAATAATATCGTTTAAAAACTAAAAAACAACCGACTTCAATGCCGCGCTATTCATTTTCAGTACCAATTTTGAGATGTTTATCTCAATATCTCTGGAGATACTTATCATACCTCGATAAAATTACCATGGTACCACACTTGGGATATCTCCTTTCGAACAAAAAAAGAATAAACGAAATCGGTTCATAAACGACGAAGTTATCCGCGAACAAACATAAAAAAAAAAAAAAAATACGGTCGAATTGAGAAACCTCCTCCTTTTTTTGAAGTCGGTTAAAAAGAGTCGGGACTCCCATAGAACAAACTGACCAAATTGCGAAATGTCAAAACACGGGGCTTTAATAGTAGCCAAAATACCAGCGAAATATCATCTGCTTCTAATTGACCAACATAACAAAAAAATCTTAGTGATGTACCGTGTCGGCAAAAAACATCGATAACGATGGAACTACCGTTGCTTGGTCAATAGTCAATACTTTAGAAGGTTATATTTTGTACTTAACTAACTTTGTTTTAGTGGTTAGATAACCCACCTCTGTATGTAGTCTGTGGGTTAGATTGTGAAGGTTTATATTTTTCCTATTTTGATTTAATAAATCCACCACTAAGACAAAACCAGTTTGAGATAATTATAGGCAGTAAAACAAAATATTAAATTTTATCAAGCTCACTCAGCATCGGCATCAGCAGCTTGAGATAACGATATACCTGTAATGTAATATTGACTTATCAGTTTATCGCTTAACACTAATTTCTGGGACATGCTGTATACAGGGCCGGATTAGGGGAGGGCCACCGGGGCAGCAGCCCCGGGGCCTACACAAGAGGGGCCCCCACAATAGAAAAAAATGTCAAACTACTAAATCATCTACGATATTTCGGTTAAAAAACCGGCCATGTCGAGTTGGACTCGCCCACCGAGGCTTCCGTACCAACGCTGTTTGGTACTAATTAAGCTAGACCTCTAAATTGTATGAGCGCTCATATAACTCAGAGGCCTAACTTAATCAGCGAAACTATGTATGTGGGACACCCTTTAATTCTATTTTTTTTTTAATTTTGGATTTATCCTTTATTTATGCTATAAGACCTTGTTTCTTGCCAAATTTCATGATCCTAGGTCAACGGGAAGTACCCTATAGGTTTTCGACCCAAAACCTATAGAAAAAAAAAATTAAGGTACTATTGGTAGGTAATATTGGTACTTACAAGTTTTTGCGAAAATCAAAATTTGCCCATATAATTTTATCGTGTTGCCTCAGGACCTTGATATCTATTCCCCCTAATAGGGACTATAGACCTTAGTATCTGGTATACATTTCAACTTGCTAGGTCCACCCGTACCTAAGAAAATCGGTGGTGACACACGGACAGATAGACAGACAGACAGATGGACGAGAAATTGATATTGTAAGGGATCCTTTTTTACCTTTTGAGGTACAGAACCCTAAACAGCTTGGAAGGTTTCGTTCGTTAACGCTAAAATTTCATTTCAAATAAAAAAAAAAACGATTATATTTAAATTATGTTTGGGGATAAACGAATCTATACTACTTGGTTTCACAATAAATTATTTATTGGAAAACCCGACTCAAAAATAATCTTCATTTTATTATGAAAATAATTTGGGGCCAGGAAGCCTCCACTCCTATGTTGCCCCGAGGCCTCCAGACCTCTAAATTCAGCACTGGCTGTAAATTATACAAGGTGTAACAACAGGGTGTAGTAATATTTAAACTCTGCATACCATATCTAGCCTGATGAATATCCTACCTGCAAAGTCTCCCTTTCCTCAGTAGCTAGCTGGGATCGCGAGTTATCATATCACATGTTAAACTTTTACGGAAACTTAGCCAGATTCAACAATAAATCAGCTATTCAGCGTCATTGACCTAATGAAAACAGAATAATAAGTGTTGTCAGTGCAGAAGGAACATTGTTATGAGTGGACGCCTGAAAGGGTGTAGGTATAGTGCCCGTTGCGGTAGTTTGAAGTTCGTCTTGATATATTCATCATCCAGGAGGACGAAATCATTGCCCGATGATGAGTATGAGCTTGCGGATATTTTTGGTTAAAATTAAATAAAATTATTCAATTTCGAAATGGCATTCTTCATCTTCTATTCCGATCACTGATCATATCATAATTATATAATAATATACACTATCGTTATCGACAAGCACCGCAATGCGCCCCGCACTATTTTTCACGAAGAATTTATAAAGATTGTTAACGCATAGAAAGTTATATGCATCTCGCGTACTCTAACTCCTTTACCCTCTCTTTTTAACGCATGGTATGTTATATGGTTACTCCGCAAAATGAGTTGTTGCGTTGAAGATATAAAAGAGTTAAAGAGATGGTGGTGAAATGTAAGATATACGGATATAATCTTTGGTTTAAGGAGATATAACTCTTTTTAGTTAATCACTCCTGAGTTACAGTCCGGCAAGTATAACTTGGCGTGCCTGTGCGCCACTGTGCTTTTACTTTGTACTTTGATAACAGTTTATCTTTAACCACTTTTAATTACTTTTGGCATTATTGAACTATTTTAATGTAGCAGATTTATCAACAATAATGTCGCGGTAATCTCTCAAACGTCAAACTCACAGTTTCAATTAAAATAATTAGTTCCAAAAACCACCACCGCCAAGTTATACTTGTGGCACTGTACACACGTCTAGTTACCACCCAAGCCTATAAGGATATAAGTCTCTGACACATATAGTAATCTGTGGATATAAGTGTTCTGTGATGTCCTGTTGTTACATGTGGTGAAAATTTAAATATAATTATAATTGTTTGTAAATTATATCATATCATAATTTTGTATTTATTATAAATTACTTAGGTAACTAATTATCAAATTTTGCGATACTGAAGTCTCAACGATTTCATAATAAAATAACCCCTAACATGTCGCTTTGTTATCGTAGATAGATAATTAAATTTCCCTCCACGTTTGTTATGAATAATACTATTGATTGAGCCGACAGATGAACAGTAAATATGTCGGAATCATCATCAGACTTGAAAGATGTTTTAGACAAAAATCTCGAAGATTTCGAAATACAAGAAGTCCTTCGAAATGGAACTGATCTACGAGAGTATGCTTTACAAATTGATAAAAGTATAAAAGAAGCAGAAAAGACCTCGGTTGCAGATTACATAAAAGAAAGTGAGAATATTGGATCACTGCATAATCAAATCGAGGAATGTGATGGCATATTAGAAAAAATGGAAAGCATGTTATTGGTTTTTCAGGTGAGTTGTCCTGTATTCAGTCAGAGATACAATCAGTTTTCATCTTTTGTTTGCAGATCTAGGGTTGCCTGTTACGACGGTATTATGCGGCTGATAGTCGGACAATCAGTTCCATTCGGAACATGATTTGTACTGCAATTAGTCTGCGTTTTATTTATCTATTATGTTTCATTATTTCACAATTTTTTGGATAAAAATTGTCTGAAGTACTGAAACATGCACTGGGTTGCGGGTGCACGTAATGGTACGGTTGGCAACCCTACATTAATAAGGGGAATTAAACATGTGTTTTAAGTGTGACGTTCGACGTCTAGATGAAAGCTGAATGGCTCAATACCTTTGTTTTTTTTTTGTAAATTCAAAGCGTTATGTTTCTGTTATATCTATATTTTTTGTTGAATATGATCTATTTAATGTTATTTGACGTGTGTAAGTGCAAATTTTTAATTTGCCCATATACTGAATAAATGCTTTGACTTTGACTTTGACTTTGACTTTGTAAAGGGCCTACAGATTACCAGTTCGCCGGACGATATCAGTCAGTTAATCACAAAAGGCCACACACTCATAGTTTCGCTTCAGGTTTGGGACTGACGACTAGAGAAGGTCGTTGCAAACCGTAAATAGTTTCAATAACTAGGTGTACGTACAATACAGAAAACATGGTGTTGGATGTCATAATAACTTTTTATCGGGCGAAACCAGTTTTCGCAAACTACAAGCGTTGCAGCTGATGCAAGAACCGATTGGATATCGTAGTAACTATTTATTTGCAATACCTAACCTATACAGGTGCTAGGCGTTGCAAGTGATGATCGAAACCAATGAAGTTATTGTTATTAGTGGCGCCCGATTCAATCAAAACTATATAATAACCAATTTATGTCGAATCACAATTCTTCTACATTATTTAGATGATATCAATATTATATATGTGAAAATTTTTATTTATTTAAATCATATAAAAAATTAGATACATGTTTAGTTATAGCCATCGACACATTTCCGCATATTATATCGATGTTCTGCCTGACTTGCTACCAAAGACTATCTTCTACAATCACGGAAAAAAATCTGCCGCCATAACCTTACGGTTTTCCAATAACAGATTTTGTCAAATTTCAAATACCGACCGCAATGCCGCAATAACCAGTTATTGAGAATACCATGTTTCGGAAACCGGTATTGCTGTGAATACCTACCATGGTTATCGGTATTGCAAAATGACGTACCGACCCACCGCTACTGACGACAAACTCGAACCGAGAGTGTATGACCACTAGTCTTTCGACCGTTGTCACGTATCAGGCGAATGTAGCGAATGCGCCCTGTTGCAGCTGTAGTCGTCAGTTTGCCTGACGACTGCTGCCAGCTAGAGTGTAGGATCAGAGCAGTGATTCGATCATTGCCGGCAGGCAATTATCGTTTTAGTAAGTGGGCTATGCAGACAGACAGAAACTCAATAATTTTTTTTTGTGATGCAGGAGTTAAGTTAATAATTATGTTTCTTTGAAGTGTTTCACACTTTATATTTTTGTAAATTGTTAAACACAATCCAAAATTTCATCGTACCGACGGGACTTGAACCCGCAACCTCCGGAATGACATGTACCGGTGCTTTGCTAATTAAGCCACGGTGCGAAGTATCGTTACGACGAAATTAGTGGATTGCATTTTGTTCCCGTCGGTACGATGAAATTTTGGATTGTGTTTAACAATTTAAGTCAATAATTCTATAGCAAGAACTACTTTTGTTTCTTCACAATCTAATAAGCAGAGTCAATTAATGTAACGCTTTAAAACTTTGTATTTCTTTTTACAGAATGATTTGGGTAGTATCAGTAATGAAATAATAAGCTTGCAGAAACGTTCTGTGAACATGTCTGTCCAATTATCAAATCGACAAGTTCTGAAAGGGCCTCTATCATCATTCATCGAAGATATGGCTGTGTCCGAGACTTTGATTTTGTAAGTTTACACAATTGTTTCCTCCATAGTTCAAGAAACATGCTTTCTGCAGATACGAGGTGCATTCAATAAGTACCTAGCCTCATCGCCAGAGGGCGCTGTAGTTTCAAAAGAGTTTTACCACAGTGTAGCACATTCTTTTTTAATTCTTTTTTCAAATTTTCATTCCAATCCCTTCATTTGTTTTATTTTGACAACTTATGGAAGCGAACATATCGATCGGTTTTACAAAAATGGAAAAAGAGCAATATCGTTCGGTGATTCGATTCCTTTTTTTGGAAGGGAAAACGCGCATCGAAATCAAAGAGCGCTTGGATGCTGTGTACGGTGACTCTTCTCCATCGATGGCCACCGTCAAGAATTGGTTCAACGAGTTTGCACGTGGCCGTACGTCGGTTTTTGATGAACCACGTCCAGGTGCACCGAAAACAGCTGCTACGGAGGAAAAAATTAAAAAAATCCATGATCTCGTATTGGCAGATTGCCGATTGAAGGTTCGGGAGCTAGCTGAGACTGTAGGCATTTCAGAAGGAATAGTGCATCATATTCTTCACTGGAACTCGGCATGAGAAAGCTGTCGGCGCGATGGGTGCCGCGTTTACTCACACCGGAAAACAAGTGCAACCGTGAGACCACATCGGAGACGTGTTTGGCGCTGTTTAAGCGGAATCCAGCGGAGTTTTTGCGTCGTTTTGTGACCGTCGATGAAACCTGGATCCACTGGTACACACCAGAGACCAAGGAGCAATCAAAACAATGGATCCAGACTGGGGAACGTGCTCCAAAGAAGGCGAAAACTGTAAAATCGGCCGGAAAAGTTATGGCCACCGTTTTCTGGGATTCACAAGGTGTGATCTACATCGATTACCTCGAGAAGGGTAAAACAATTACAGGGCTTTACGATGCCGATTTATTGGGCCGATTCGACGCCGAATTAAAGAAAAAACGACCCCATCTGACTAAGAAAAAAGTGCTGTGTCACCACGACAACGCACCGGTTCACACGTCTGCCGTTGCCATGACCAAATTGGTCGAATTACGCTACGAATTGCTGCCCCATCCACCGTATTCTCCAGATTTGGCCCCTTGTGACTTCTTTCTGTTTCAGAATCTGAAAAAATCTCTCGCCGGGAATAGATATGGATCAAATGAGGAGGCCATCGCCGCCACGGAGGCCTATTTTGCAGAGTTTGACAAAAACTATTTTTCATCATTCCGAGGCCGAAAGTTTGAATTTCTTCTTTTGTTTGTGGGAAGAAAGATGCATATTTCAGACTGCTCACAATTAGTGACAGTTTAAAATTTAGTCTATTTTTGTTTTAATTTTCTTCCCGTTATCTATTTGAAATAACTTATTACCATGGTAACCGTGCAGTTGTTATTTCAATAAGAGTCAAAATTTCTGATTCTGATAAAAATTACATCAAAAATATACATAGAAAAAAACTTGTGTATAAAAAATAAGTGAATACAGCTGTGTAAAAAAAAACCCGACAATGAATTCATCGGATTATTCAAGTGACGACTCTGAAGATGAAGAAGTGCGACGAAACATTGCTGCGGAAGCTGCGGAAATAACTCAAAATTTAGCACCCTCCAAATCGGTACAGCGATATAAAAATTGTTACAATCAATTTATTGCTTGGAAGAAATTGCATCGTATTATGTATTATGATAATGAAAATTGAAATATAATTATTAAATGACACATTTATAATACAGTATTATTTACTGTTTTAATTACTTATTTTATGTACATATTGTTATTTCCTATTCAATATTCAATGTTTTTTGTTTGCGTTCGATAATAAATACTATTTTTCTCACTAAAAAAATTGAATATTTAATTATGTCGAATATTATTAATAATATCTATTAAGTTTAAGATAATTAAAACTATTAATTTTTTTTTTTTCGTCTGGGTCAACCCCCCACCGGGGCTTCGCCCCGGACCCCATCGGGGCTTCGCCCCGGACCCCTTTCGTCTGGGGGGGCGTCGCCCCCCCAACCCCCCACCGGGGCTTCGCCCCGGACCCCATCGGGGCAACTACATTCGTTTTTCTTATATACAATGTCATTAAACTTTCGGTCCTGGTATGATGAAAAATAGTATACGCGCCACGGGAAGATAGCAGGACTTTTCGACCCACGCTTTTGTCACCCTCGCCTTCGGCTCGGGTGACAATATCGCGCGGGTTGAAATGTCCTACTTTCCTCCCTTGGCACGTAATGTACTATTTCGGACGGGTTAAAAAAGTTGGAGCATCGCTGGGCTAAGTGTATCGAACTATAAGGAGACTATGTTGAAAAATAAATTGCCACTTTTCCAAAATTTTCGTTTACTTTTTGTAGGCTAAGTATTTATTGAATGACCCCCGTATGATGCAAGTCCGCACAAATATCTACATTCAAATTAGTGATGGGGGTGACAAGACTTGTACTAACGTCCCGCTTGGGGTGTATTGTTTATTTTAAATATCTACACATTTGTTTTTACACATTACATTATATTTACACATTGTTTTATCACATTACAAAAACCAAAACTATTGCATCAGTCACAAGTACTAGCAAACTTACACATGCCAAGTAGTACTCCATATACATACATTTGCATTGCTTGTCAAGGATGTTCAATCCTCATAAGTACTGAAGCAACACAATGTGTGCCGTGTCCACTAGTATTTGTAAGTATGACAGACAATCAAGTGATTGCTATCTCACCTGCGGCCTTATTCAGTATGACCATTTTAAAGTCTTTCCATGCCGTTTCACGTTATCTCCGCGTTATGGTATTCTCTATGCCAATTTCAAGATCGGTAACGCGGTAGGGTAAGGTTTTAAGCGCGTTATGAGCTGTCAAAATATCGTGATATATGAGGACGTGTAACGCGCACGTTTCGTATAATTTACCATACAGAATACAATTTTTCAATAACGTAACGCGGCACATTAAGGAACGCTATCTCATTGGTCATACTGAATAAGGCCCCTGATATTATGTGAAATCTGAATATGCAATCTAACATAGAATTGTGTTTTTATAGTATAAGAAACCTATATTTTATTAAACCTGTATTATTATTTTTTATATTTCAGTGGCATCAATAATGTTCCTGTAACAGATAAGGAGTTTATGGTTCAGTTGGCAATCTTAAACCAGAAACTTAACTTTGTGAAAGAACAAGATTTCAAAGAAACCAAAGCTTGCAATGATGTCAAAGATGTTTTAGAAAAATTGAAAATCAAATCTGTAGCAAAAATTAGAACTTACATATTAGAACAAATATACAAATTCAGAAAGCCGATGGCTAATTATCAGATGCCTCAAAATGCTATGCTGAAATACAAGTTCTTTTTTGAATTTGTTCTTACTAATGAAAGGAATGTTGCACAAGAAATTTGCAATGAGTACATTGACACATTGAGTAAAGTGTACTACTCATACTTCAAATCATACGCATCTAGACTAGATAAGTTAAAGTATGAAGAAGCACCCACTAAGGAAGATTTGATGGGGATAGAAGATGGATCTAAAGGAGGATTCTTCCAAAAATCAAACCTGAAGAATAAAAGTACAATATTCACAATTGGGAGTCGAGGTGATGTCTTAGCTCAACAGTTAGAAGCTCCTATCATAGTGCCTCATGTACAACAAAAGACAAAGGTAAGTTAAGTACATAAAAATAATAAAGTTTTAAATATTAATAAGGATGATTAAAATTAAAATTAAATTTGTTGATTAAAATTAAAATTAAATTTGTTAATTAAAAATAAAATTGTATTTTGCTCTGTTTAAATTTTATCAGATTGGACTGAGAGAACCGGTTCCCTTGGTTCTAACTGAATCCCAGAACCAGATATCAAAAATCAGGACCCAGACATGGGTCTGCATGACCTAGCTCCGACACTTGATAAAATGTGTATTATGATTTACTTACAGTATTCATATGAAGCATTATTTCGAAGCCTGCAGTATGCACTGGTGGACAATGGATGCAGAGAGTATTTATTTATCTCTGAGTTCTTTCATGTTAAAGGAAGTCACGCTCAAGAATTGTTTGATCGTATCCTTGGTAAAACTTTATCATTACTTGTGGTAAGCATCTGTCTTCAATATAAGTATATTATAAATACAGGATTATTCATCAAGGATGGATCAATTTGAAATGTTGCAATTTATTATTTCTACTAAAATAAGGTACCTATTACACTGCCACCGACCCTGTCACTGGGAAGTCACCAATAACAAGATTTTCTCCGACCGATCTTGGTGGTTCAGTTTGTTCTAGCTGTCCAGCATGGCAATAACAATAACCGATCAAACGGCGCCGTGCGACGGCAGTGTGATTAAGATCAAACGTGTTTTGTATTGCCAGCTAATGCTGGCATATCGGCCCGTCACAATCTTTGGCAGACTTCTGGCGATCGCGCCAATCTACTCAAAATATCGGCGGCCGGGATAACGGCACTTGATGACGGACATGCAGTGGAAAAGCGGCCATACCATACATATGTACAAATTCTACGACGCCGTCATAACGAGATGACGGCGCTCGTTGACATCCCGGTGACGTCGTCGGTGTACAAACAGTGTTAGGCCTAGCCCTCTAGCACATGAGTAAAGAAGGAACAGAGACAAACCTTCTTAGGAACGGAAAAAATGTTTACCTATTCTTGTAGGGTTGGTACAAAAAAAAAATCGTAATAAAATCCTCCTTCAAGTAAACATGACCTTCTTTTTAATTTTTAGGGTTCCGTACCTCAAAAGGTAAAAAAAGGAACCCTTATAAGATCACTTTCTTGTCCGTCTGTCCATCTGTCTGTCCGTGTGTCACCACTGATTTTCTCAGGAACGGGTGGACCTAGCAAGTTTAAATTTATACCTGATACTGAAGTCTATAGTCCCTATTAGGTATATAAAAATCAAGGTCTTGAGTCAACACAATAAAAAGATATGGGCAAATTTAGATTTTCGCAAAAACTTGTTAATACCAAAATGTACCTTAATTTTCAACTTTTTTTATTTTTCGGATTTTTTCTTTTACTTGTGCTCTAAGACCTTGCTTATAACCAAAATTGACAATTCTAGGTAAACCGGAAGTACCTATAGGAAGTACCCTATAGGTTTTGGGTCGAAAACCTATAGGGTACTTCCCGTTGACCTAGAATCATGAAATTTGGCAAAAAGCAAGGTCTTACAGCACAAATGTAGGGAAAAATCCAAAAAATAAAAAAAGTTGAAAATTAAAGGGTGTCCCCATACATATATACGGGTGCTGATACAATTTAAAGGTCTAATTGGTTGGTACGGAAGCCTTGGTGGGCGAGTTCAACTCGACTTAGCCGGTTTTATTCAAGCTTCATCATTCTCGACGATGTATGTCGATCATGATCTTGAGATGTCACAAAATGTCATTTAATGTCATGATGTGCCATATGTCATAAATGTCACGAAATGTCATTCAATGGAATGATATGTCATAAATGTTATGAAATGTTACGAAATGTCATGAAATGTCACGAAATATTATTAAATATCATGAAATGTCATAAATGTCATGATATTATCACAAAATGTCATTTTATGTCATGAAATGTTACAAAATGTCATGTTAAGTAACTAATTGTCATGAAATGTCACGAAATTTCATAAAATGTTATTTTATGTCATGAAACGTCACAAAATGTCACGAAATGTTATGGAATGTAACAAAATGTCATGATACGAAATATGTCTCGAAATTTCATGAAATGTCAATAAAAGTCATATTATGTTATGAAATGTCACAAAATGTCACGAGATATCATAAATGTCATGAAAAGTAACAAAATGTCATTAAATTTTAAATTAAATGGCACGAAATGCCAAGAAAAGTCACGAAATGTTACAAGATGGCATTAAACGTCATGAAATATCTTGAAATGTCATCAAATGTAACGAAATAACACGAAATTTCATAAAATGTCATGAAATGTTACAAAATGTCATTAAATTTCATAATATGTCATGAAATGTCCGAAATGTCATCAAATGTCACGAAATGTCATGTAATGTTATAAAATAAAAAATCGAGATTGAACGGGTATCTACAAGGTAAGCGTACCACATCGACGTCACTTAACATCAGGTGAGGCAGTGGTCAAATGCTTACCTATCCAGCTTAAAAAAAATGCCATGAAATGTCAAGGAATTTCTTTGAGCCTCCTTAGACCGGGCACTATAGACGAACATTCATAAGCCAAAAATTTAAAAAAATACTTTCCCGCCCTAGGGCAGAAATGACCTACTTTGCGCGCACCTATCGAGGAACAAACCATCACTTTTCGAATAGATGGGATGAAAAATAATATAACGTAACGCGTCGCGAGCGACAGCCCTGTGTTAAAGCACCAGCCGAGCCACTATAAACCGGTTTCACTCCGTACGTGACAGGCGGCACACAGGCCGCTGGTGCTCACGCACTCACGTGCGTCTACGTCATCATCACAGCGCAGTTGTATGAAGCTTTGTCTCTGTTCCTTCTTTACTCATGTGCCTCTAGGGCCTTGATTTGTTTGTGACTGTGAACAATTATTATGTTTTTCACAGTAAATTACAATTTCTGATTTATAACTATTATTTTCTGAGGAAAATAAAATTAGTTATAATTTTTTGTTTGGGCGATTTTGTAACTCTTAACATTAGGTAGACTTTGCCTTACAAGAATCACATAATAATAACATTATTGCTATTTGAATTTTTTTTCTACTTCTTGGACCAGCACCAGCTTGGACCTTGCAGCAGCATGACAAATAACATGCGGCTGCGGCAAAAGATTTTGGTCCAAAACATAGTTATCCAAATCGGAAGGGTTTTGAAGGGATATTAAACACATACAACAACACTTAATCTTAGACAATGAAAGAAATCATCTTTTTGTGCTCTGGGCATAACTAATATAAAATTGAATTCCCAAATGTATTACTGCATCATTGTTACATATTTTTGGTTTAATTTTAGAAAATGATCCTCTAGTAGATAAAGAAGAAATACATAAAATTTAAATGTATAATTTTTTTTTTCAGAAAAATGTGGAATGCTATGTACTAGAATGTTACGATTGCCTAGCATTGTTTCTCTGTATCCAACTGATTAACAGATATCGTTGGATGTGCCATAAGCGAGCAGTTGCTGCTCTCGACAGGTATTAATTTTATTACTTAGGATCAGTTACCACAACATAATGCACTAATTACTAAAATGCACAGATGAATGCAATATAATGTGCATCGTGATGTGGAAATAGAGGTTAATACATACATACAATCACGCCTTTTTCCCGTTGGGGTAGAGACTACTTCTTTCCACATGCTACGATCCTGACATATCTCTTTCGCTTCTTCCGGCGGCGCTCATGAAAGTCATGAGCGCCTTCATACATGCTCGCCGGTTATAAGTACTTTTGACTTGGCCTTTCTTTAAAACGTCTCCGATCTGGTCGTGATACGTTCGCCTAGGTCGGCCTCTACCGGCTGCCCCATTCACACTCGTCTCATAAATCTGTTTCGTCAGTCTTTCTTCATCCATCCTCTCTTAGATGTCCAAACCATCTAAGCATCCCTTTCTCAATCTTTGTCACCACATCTTCTACCACACCACAACATTCCCTTATCATGCTGTTCTCCACCTTATCCATCAGAGTCACTCCAATCATACTTCTCAAACTTCTCATTTCTACAGCATTAATTTTACTTTCATGCTTCTTCTGCCATACCCAGCATTCACTACCATACATGAGTGTGGGAACCAACACTCCCTTATGTACAGCCAGTCGTGCTTTTTTAGACACGTTCTGACTTCTCATAAAGTTATGCAGTGCCCCACTCACTTGGTTTGCTGCCTAAACTCTTCGCCCAATATCACTTTCATACTTACCATCTCTCGTAAACTTAGTTCTCGTAAACTTACTTAATAAACGTTAGAAAAGCTGCTTTGACTATTTGCCATTGTAAATTAATTCTACACGCGTGCAACTTGACAGTGGCACACGTAACTAGAATAACGTATATTACTGCGGAACTTTTTATGACATACCCTCCAGTTTTCGCGGAATATGGGCGAGGTTATAAAACCTCGACCTGGTTAAATTAATAAATAGTACTTATTCATATGATTTGTGTGATGAGTGCACGAAACTAGTTAAATATAATGTTGTTTCAGAGATACAATCAGAAGTTCAGCCACAGATTATATAATAGTTACTATGTAACAGATACTTCACTCTCCTACAAAAACACAATACCAACGTTATATACAAACCAAAATGTGTCTAAGGCGTTGTTCTTACTTCGTTCAGCGCGCGATGTACCGGTGCGCGCCTGATACAGTAAAAGGTTGCTCAATTAAATAAAAAAAGTTTACGAATTATTTTTATTTACCTCACAAAATAACATCAAAATTCCTAACTAAGAGTGGAATTTGAAGTCGAGAAAGTGAATTTTACGCTGTTTTGTTATTTTAGTATCGTTAGCATAAATAAGATCGTTTAAAAAACTAAAAAGAACCGAATTCAATGCGCGCTATTAAATTTCAGTACAAATTTTGAGGAGTTTATCTCCATATCTCTGGAGATACTTATCAGATCTCGATAAAATTACTATGGTACCACACTTGGGATATCTCCTTTCCAACAAAAAAAGAAAAAACAAAATCGGTTCATAAACGACGAAGTTATCCGCAAACAAACATAAAAAAAACATTCGAATTCATCGAATGAGAAACCTCCTCCTTTTTCGTCGGAACATATTATGCTTGTTTTTTGTCATACCCGCAAAATGACTATGAAAAACTTAAATAGTTTCCGATATAGAATACGAATGCGCAGTTATCCCGTCATTCGAATAATAATATACGTAATATGCGCGCGCGTGAGCAGTGACAACCGACTGGCAGATAGTACCGCCGGAGTTGACGAAAGTTTAGGTATAAATCGCAGTAGCTATGTTCGAGTGAGGAGGCCTGGTTCAGCTTGTAACATATCAAACATTATTAGCTGAACCTCCTTATGCCACATGGTGTGCCAATGTGCAGCAGATGAGTAGACATCTCGTTGCCGTTGCTCATAGATAACTTTCTAGGCACATGCCTTTAAGCCAGTTTCACTGGACTTTCTGATAGGCTATAACAAATTATCTGGCAGAAAAACAACAAATTTATATGGCAATAATTATGTCATGATAATTCTGAAGAAACTGACCCTAGTGTCACGGATTTTTTATAAAGCTGTAACATTTGTAACAAGTCAGTCACCTTTTGTTTTAGTTATTGGGATTCACTTCAAAGTACATTCTGGCCGAGATTGGAATATGTACTGAAGATTAATATACAAAGTGTAAGAGAATGCGATCCTGCAAAACTATCTAATAAAGAACTTGGACCTCATTATGTAAGTATTAACCTTTGTTTGTCAGACTGACAAGCACTTAACCACTATCTCACCTGATGTTAAGTGATGACTGATGTAGTCTGATGCAATTATGCATGTCTTGCAGGTTGGCCGTAGTCCCAGATTAATTTAATGGGAATTTTCAGAGATCTAAGAATATCTGTCGATGAAAGGATCTCTTAAAATGATTAGCGACTGAACTAGAAGTTTGAAACAATATTATCAACTTAATTTTGTTTCTAGATAACACGGAGATATGCAGAATTTTCAGCTGCTATGCTCAGTTTGAGTGAACAGTTTCCTTCTGAAGAACTAAGTAAAATACTTCTTGTGTTGCAAGATGAAGTTCACTGCTTTTTACTAAAAATGGCAGCAGAGTTCCCTCAGAGAATACAACAATTAATATTTCTTATTAACAACTATGACATGGTTCTGAGCATCTTGATGGAGAGGACGAGAGACAACACGAAAGAAGCCGAAAGTTTTCGAGAACAGTTGCAAGCAAGAAGTTCAGAATATGTAGAAGAAATATTGAGTCCACATTTCGGAGGCATGATACAATTCGTGAAAGAAGGAGAGCAATTGCTTGAAAGCGACAAAAAAACTGAGTTGGCTGGCTTAGAAAGAAAGTCTTTGTCCTTGGTGGCCTCCTTTAGCTCGGGCTGGAAACAAAGCCTTGAAGAAATACATAGAGAAGTTTTAGTATCATTTCCAAATTTGGTAACAGGCTCTGGTCTTTTACAAATGGCTCTCACTAACTTTGTACAGTATTATCATAAATTTGTGAAACTTCTAACGCCTAATGCACGTACCCAATTGGTGAATATCCATGTGATAATGGTTGAAATTAAAAAATACAAAACAAATTACTAAAGAAACAATCAATCGACGCCAAGTTTCTAAGGCTACTGCAGATAGCCGTTTAGAGGTAGAACTGCATACAAGTGTCCTTTTTTAAAAACTATTTATTTACTATAAGATTAAACCATTAAAAGGTACCATGTACTTAACTAATTAAATCGTGAAATGGGAGTCACTCGAATATTTTTCGGATGTTAAGTCTTTATGTATTGTTTCTCAAAAATTAGGACTTAAATTAGTTATCTATCTTTCAAACATATTGTAATAAAATACTGAGAATTACGTTCGTTCTTTATTTTCAAATTAACCTTCATTTTCCACCATGTTTTGTCCATTTATACACGGATATAACTTATTACATGCTTCTAAATCACAAAAGATTCAACTTTCTTATTCACCCTAGTAAAACTAAACATTTTAATGGTTACAAAAGAGAGCCTATACACCTATATTTACAATACTTTTAAAATCCTAATTTTGAATATTTGGCTAAATAATAGTACGTTTATTTCGCGAATTTTAAAGTTACAATTTGACAGTAAAGATTTTTAAAATAATTAATTATCAAAAAATTATGAACTCACAACATTCAAGTAAATGTAACATTAGAATGTAAAATATCAACCGATTAAGAAGTTCCATGTGAATTAGTTATTAGTTTAAAACAACCGTTATGTTTTGATGATTATATGAGGTAGAAAAAAGTGTAACTAACGGCACCGATTGTTTTGTTGCTTTAACTTCATAATTTAGACAACAAGTATCTATTCTATACTAATGAAAAATTGTTTTTCTCTTGTTTGTTATAATGGATAAACTAAAAAACGATATAGTTACTCGACCAATTTTAAAAATTCTTTCACATATCAAAAACTATGTTATCAGCGAGTAACATGGATCATATTTCGCGGGCGAAGCTGCGAGGCGGGCTTGCTAGTTAGCTAGTAGTTCTTTATTTTACTTCAGAAGTGAGACTGACGAAATCTTTTATTTTCGTGCTGTCACGCTTAATAAAAGCCTCATAAGAATCGGCACCAATAGCTAACAGTCGTAATACTTAAAACGCTATGCGCCACAAGAACCTAGCTAGTCCAAAATTAAAATCCACTATTTAGGTGTTGTGTGGATTGGTGTGCACATCTAGGCACATACCTAATCAAGTGATCATCATTACAATTCCACATCAGTCCATGGCTGGACATAGGACAACAGTGACAACACTTTAATTCAAGCTTAAATATCTAATAGTTACACACAATAGCATTATAGCCAATTAACTAGGCAGTTCTTATTTTTAGTTAAATTACGTAAAGCACGGTTATTATCTAAATAATAGCTAAATTCTGTACAAGTTTGCCGAAAATGCAAGAAATATGTACAGGAAACATAATATGTATAATAAATATTATATTTTTTTCAATACTAACTAATTAAAAGTCTATTCGTGACAAAACTGATTTCCATGTATGAATCGGTTTCGTTCTCACATAATCCCTCAGCGCAGATTCAAACTCAGGAGATATATTTTTGGGATTCCATTTCAACAAGAATTGAAGTACCCGGTCGTTTTCTTTGTGCAAACATATAAGGCTTGTCACTATAGCTTCCATCATGTTTTGTGATTCTGAAAATAAGTAATTGTATAGTATTATTTATAAGGTCTTTATGATGCACATATTTTTTTTTTTTATCTTAAGCTTTGGTTTTTTTTAATAAAATTTAAAAATAACACGCAAAGTTCAAATAAAAACATAACATAGTCTTGAGATGTTGGTTGAGACTCTTTGCTATTAGGCCGTTTCCTGATGCGACTTTTGGGACAATGATAATCGAGTCAACATCCCACATACTTTGTGAGCCAAGTCAAGGCACTTACTGAGCTAATCATTCTCGGCTTTCACGAGGTTCTCGTCATGTGGGACGGCCATCTCGACTAGCACTGCCCGTAGCTACCTCGGACTCGACAAGGCCATATTGAAGAGCAAGTTGCTGATGGTTGATCTCGGTTACAAGGTTGTGTATGTGTAAGTACTCACCATTAGCAAGATGAGAACTAATAATAGCTAAAAAAACTGAAGCCCACAAGGTCATTATGGAGAGATGTTGCGATTCGGCCATATGTATCATAGGCGACGCAGGACATAGTAACATTTAATTTGGATAACAATGGAATATATTAGATTTTGCAGCAGGCTGTTAGCACACTTGATGAATAAAGTATCGTATTTTTAAGGGAGGTAACAGACGAGCGACGGGTTATGAGCGATATAGTGTCAGTGCGACTGCCGCCAACAGTCGGCGACTGTCGCCGACGCATGACTGTAGGTCGTTTATTAGCTCTTTAAGCACCTCCGTAGACCACAGACTTTCTATTAGCCAATAGCATAGTCGGTTTCTTAATCAGTTATAATGTGCACATCTTAAGAAATCGACCGATAGAAAGTTTGTGGTCTGCAGGGGCTGTAACCTAATAACTTCTACTAGTAATGTGCAATGTTACCCACATTAATAGAACCTTTAAAAACCACTCAAGTAAAAAAAAAACAAAGTTTTGTGCATGTTTTTTGCATTTCCACTGTATCACTGCAAAAATTATGAACAATAACTTAACTATTTAGATTTCAAACTCAGTCGCTATTAACAGAACCAGTGCCAAAACTTGGTTCTTTTCCCTACTTTGAACAATGCAACTATTAAATTACCTTCGCGCTTGAGCAAGTCCAACATATAATCAGTCATCATCACACAGTGAACTTTCATGTTACTCGGGTAAGGTTTCAGGAGTGGGCCGAGCATGGAAACACAAAATCGTTTCGCCACACCCGGTGTGGCATTATCCTCAATCATGGGCTTCAAAATCTGCTTGACTATATAGTTTTGGCACCATTTTGGACCGTTGCGTTTTGCAAGTATTAGCAATGCTAGCCGCAACATCTTCTTGTCCAATGAATTATCTGGAAATAAAAAATAGTGTATTAAAGTAATATCTATATTTGTAAAAGTGAAATACCAGTGACACAATAACTGTAAGGTCTGAAATGAGAAAGTTTATTATAGGCGATCCTGGAAAAACTGCTCAGCTCAGGTATATATTATATACCCTTTTTGCAAAAATATAATCATTTTTGCAATGTGGAATATATCATCACTACATAGTATTAATTGCAAAAATATAACCATTTTTGCAATGTGGAATATATCATCACTACATAGTATTAATTGCAATAATATAACCCTTTTGCAATGTGGAATATATAATCACTATTGTAGAGTCAATTTAATAGATCACATTAGACACTTCATCAAAATACAACAACGTTACCTTGTATTGAGGGGCACATAAAATTATTAATGACTAGCAGCCCGCCCCGGCTTCGCACGGGTAGAACATATATGCCTACATAATTTGCATCAGTTTGTTGCATCGAATATAAAATATGAACATATTTAACAATAATCGTCATATTTCATCCAATTTACACAAAACCTTAACGAATTATGCACCTAAACCTTCCTCATAAACACTCTGGCTATTGGTGAAAACCGCATGATAATCCGTTCAGTAGCTATTGAGATTATTGCGAACAGACAGACAGACGCAGTGATGGACTTTGTTTTATAATACTTACGTAGTGATATTGGACGGCCCTTTGGCGTAAAGGATAGTTACCCTGATTCTGACCCGAAGGTCGTTGGTTCTAATCCTAGCTATATATATACCTACCAATGAAAGTTTTATGTGCATTCATGAATCATGAGTTTTCGTACAGTGGTAGTGGGATCATTAAATCTACCAAAAAGTAGCTTACCACCAAGGAGAACATCTGCCGCCGTAACCTTACGCGTTCCCCGACGCAAAATGTAGGGGTAATATACGTTTAACGTCTGCATCTGTGTGCCTGTCTGTAGCATCTTAGCACCTAACCGGATGAACCGATTTTGTTTTTATTATTGATAGTTTTTTTTTGTAAATTGTTAAACACAATCCAAAATTTCATCGTACCAACGGGATATGAACCCGCAACCTCCGGAATAACATGTTCTGGTGCTTTGCCAATTAAGCTTTTTTAATTAAGTTTTTTTTTGTTTGAATGATGTCTTTATCGAGAGTTTTCTTAGCTTTGATTCATGAAAATTCGTTCAATCGTTATAAAACTGAGCTTTTTTCTAGTTGATTGCGCTATGAAATCAACTTTCATAGGTCTGATCATTTCGAAAATCTTCTTCTTCAACGATATTGTAAGAACATGGAAGCATTGACCTGATGCTGGGTCATCTCCTGAATCCCTCATCATCCTGATCTCTGATTCATCTCCTGATCTCCTTCCTGACTCTACAGAATACTCAAATCCTCACCAACTTACAGCTCAGATTTTAAAAGTCGTGTTTAGAGTCATTGGAACGCTTTTAATGAAAAGATTATACATAGATCAGTCGGGGTGGTTTAAAATATTATATTATTATATACAGTGTGGAAATTAAACTCAGGCCCTGGGGGGAAACTACTTTAAATCCTTAAGCTAGCTCATTTTACTTAAAGGAGACATTCCTTTATATTTGAAAAGAAACAAATCTGCATTAAAAGATTTTTTTAAACTCGCTTGCTTCGCCCGGGACTCGAACCAACTAAAATTAAAAAAAATAAACACTCTTTATTTTATTATACTAATCGGTAGTATTAATATTCAGGATAAAGTTTCTCTAAAAAATGTTTGGTTACTGTTCACTTTTAACAAGTAAAAGACTCGTAACAGTTCTGTTATCTCTCCAACACTCAAAGACTTCGTACACGCTTGCTAATTTATCGTTAAGTACCTTGTTGAAATCTTCGATAAGAAAATTGTTCAATGGTGGTAATACCTCTATGCACATTTCCTTCTTACATGATCCTTGGCGTTCAGTGGAGAAGTTTAAAAATGGAACGTTTGACTTTGTTTGCAATGCGGGACAATAATTTTAAAATTCGAACGATTTTTATCAACAGATTTTATTTAAGTAGTGTTGCTTTCCTTACGTAATTAAATTATCTCATAATGGCGTATCAAGAACAATTCGAGTTATTAGAAGCTTACTTTGTTTGCAACAAGAGCTACGATTTAGCTCTGCAGTGGTATCGCGAGAAGTATCCAGACAGAGAACTACCATCTAGAAAAGTTTTGTCTCGAATTGTGAATAATTTACTGACCGTTGGAAGTTTTAAAAAGAAGACTGGACGCCCACAGCAACAAAATTTGGACTATAGCGATGTTGAGTTAAACATTTTGACATACTTCGAGTGTTACCCGAAGGCTTCAAGCAGGGAAGCTGCTCAAGAGATAGGCATCAACCATACTAGTATACTTAAAGTTCTGAAAAAATACAAATACAAATGTTATCGTGATGGGCGATTGGTGCAGAAACTACATCCCGGAGATAGTGACAGGAGATTACAGTTTTGTGAAAATATTCAAACAGAAATAGCCCGCAACCCAAATTTCTTGGACTGTATTGTATGGTCTGACGAAACAAATTTTAGTAATAATGGAATGTATAACAGACATAACAATCATTATTGGTCTCGTCAAAATCCATTCCGTGTCCGTGAAACGAACAATCAGGTCAGATTTTCGTTTAATGTTTGGTGTGGAATCAAAAGTAACACGGTTGTTTTGATGCACATTTACGAAGGACATCTGAATGCAGCAAAATACATTGAAATATTGGAGCTTTTACAAAATCAATTAAACCTTCTGCCAGAAGAGGAACGAAATAATATCATTTTTCAACAAGATGGTGCACCTGCCCACAACAGCAGAATTGCCAGGGCATACCTTAATGATTCGATGATAATTTTAAATTTCAATGCCTGGATAGGTACAAACGGGACGATTAGATGGCCTGCAAGAAGTCCAGACCTGACGCCCATGGACTTCTTTTTATGGGGTCATGTAAAAAATGTTGTTTATGAAACTTGCTATGAAACCGTTCAAGAGCTAAGGATTGCGATAGAAAATGTTATTAGGGGCATACACCACAACACTTTGCTGAAGGCTACAAGAAATGAATTTCAACGGCGACTACTGTTGTGTAGCCGGAACGACGGGGCTCATTTCGAACAATTTATCAGTTAAATAATTTAAGTGTTACAAAATTGATAGTAAAATAAAGTTGATGTTAGATTTACTTGATGAGTTGAGATTTGATGTTAGGTTTAACGATTATTTTTATTTTTAAGACCTAATGTTTGTTAGAGAAACTTTATCCTGAATATTAATACTACCGATTAGTATATTAAAATAGTGTTTATTTTTTTTAATTTTAGTTGGTTCGAGTCCCGGGCGAAGCAAGCGAGTTTTAAAAAATCTTTTAATGCAGATTTGTTTCTTTTCAAAAATAAAGGAATGTCTCCTTTAAGTAAAATGAGCTAGCTTAAGGATTTAAAGTAGTTTCCCTCCAGGGCCTGAGTTTAATTTCCACACTGTATATAGATTAATATTATTTTATACAATAGATCATATTATTATACTATATTGACTTCAAATTGATTGTGATCGGTGGGGATCTACAGCATAGCTAAGCTTATAATAATATTTTCGTAGTAACTATGACCTAATCTGTGGTTTCACTGCAAATATTTTATTAATTTTGCGATGCGTGTATGTGAAACAAATATTTTATGAATTTTGCGATGCGTGTATGTGAAATTCGTGATATCTTCTAGAGTTTTCATTTGAATTATATACTGTAGTATATAATTCAAATGAAAACTCTAGAAGGACAATTTTAATCTATTTTTTTCTTACCAATCAGAAGAGCCAAAACCAAAAACAAAACATAATTTTTGGCTTTGTCCCTTCTTGTCATTGGTCAACAATGTCAACATAGACAGAAGCGAGATGCACATTCAATAGGAGTGCACAGGAAATTATTCCTTAACGTGGATACGCACAAATGAAGGCGATTGTACCTTTGATTTAAACGGGATAATATATAGCCTATTTTCATTCCGAAAGTCCATTCTATGTATTAGTGAAAGAATTTTTTAAATCGGTTCAGTAGTTTTTGAGCCAAATCATTACAAACATACAAAAATACAAATGTTCTCTCTTTATAATATTATTGTATAGATTTCAAAGTCAGAACTGCATAATTACTTAACATTTTTCAGTTACAAATATATATTTATTCTAATAATTACAAAAGAAAGCGTTTATACGATTTACTTTGACTAATAATTCATTTAAAACAAAATAAAAAAATTTTGTTCTAAAAAACTAAACGTCAGTACAAGGTTTCGTCAGTGAACACTTTTTCTTTATTGTGATTGTAATTAACACATAATATTATTCTATGACTAAAAAAATACAAAAATAATTGAATACAAACTAAATTCAATAAGAATTTGGGTTAAAAAACTAACGATAAACTACTAAACGTTACATCCATAGGTACATTTGAGTATGTTTTTTATTTTATTGGGCCATTTTCTATGGAGCTACATTCTAATCTATGAATACATATAAAATCGTTTAAATATGTACAATTTCCGATTTGTATTATTTGTGTATTACGTGTCTTATCAATTTCATATTTACGCAAAACAAACAAGTATAGTAATATATATATATATAACACTGAATAATGTAAATACTAATTGTATTTCTCATTTAGAGCTGCCGGAAAATTGGATATCTCGAATAACATAAAAACTAACATCATTCTTGTTTGTGTTGATGCGTATCGATTCATCAATTGAATCGATGTTTTTAAGCAAGTAACCTTACTATGAAGCTAAGACTGACAGATGTCAAATGTGATCGATTAAATTGACCCAATATTATATTAAGTATAGTAATACTTAGTATAGAACTGGCATACCGCTGTCTGTCTCTATGTATGCTTAGATCTTCAAAACTATGCAACGGATTTTGATTTCTTTAGAAGAGTTTTTAATAGATAAGAGTGATTCAAGAGGAAGGTTTACATGCATAATATAGTAGAGAAACACTGATAATTTCGGAGGTTTCTAATGTGATGTCGTAACGTAAATACACACATTTTTTTGCGCTTACATTGCAAACTCTGGCTGAACCCTACGAGATAGATCAAAATAATGTACTACAGTATTGTACACCTTCAAAAGATCTACAAAAAAGACCGGATAATATAAAATTAATACATAACTTTCAATGCTATTTTCTACTGTACAGTATAAATCCTTATGCAAATAATTACGTTAAATACCTTGGTCACATATTAAAGATTAAAATTGTCCTTTACAGTATACAATTTAAATGAAAACTTTAGAAGATATCCCAGATTTAAAATTAGGCACATCAAAATATTTGCAGCAAAACCACAGATTAGACATTAGTTACTTCGTAAACATTATTAGCTTCGCTATTTCTATAGATCACAACCGACATAAATCAATTTGATGTCAATATAGTTTGATCTATCGTATAAAACTAGCTGTGCCAAATATTTTTCTGGTGACGCACGGCCGCTGCCGCGGCTCTTCTCCTCGCTACGGTCGTCGGCGCACGTCACCCGGTGGTAAATATTCCTAGTGTGTTGCCTTAGTGTCAGACTAAGACATTGACATATGAATGGCCTAAGCATTAGCCAGCCAGTTTATTAAATGTTGTAATAAACGCTACGACTGGATATCATTCAGGAATTTAGTTGAACGGCGCTGTATAGTTAAGAGGCTAGGCGTTCAATTGAACGGCTAATTAAGCTAATCTACCTGCGACATCAACACCAATATTAGCCGAACATTTCAAGGAGTTCATTCATACACATAGATATCAACACCAATATTATTAATAGCTAAAGTAAGTTTGTTTTGTGTCAGTTTGTTTATTTCATTTGGACCTCTATAAGGTCAAACAGCTCGACCTATTTGGCTGAAGTTTTGCACAAGGATAGCCATAGAAGATTAGGATATAGAATACTTTTAAACGGGGGTGAAGCTGCAGGGCGCTGCTAGTTATTATATAATTTATTTTACCTCTAAGTTCTGTTATGGCAGTCTTGAATATATCCACTATTTTAGTTTCATTCCAATCACTAAAATCAAAGCTATACTTTCTCTTCAGTGTAAACCTTATATCTTGAGCTGTGTTGAACTTATCTTCACATTTATAAAAATGTAAGAGATAAACGAGACACGTGACCAACGGGACTTTTGCTGAAATAATATAATTACACAGATTAGTGATAGATCTGCACATTACTTTATTTCTATACTATTTCTGATAAGTTAAAAATAATAAGTTATATTTATTTCTACTTACCGAGACCCATGTGTGCCAACGGCAGAATAAACATGCAAACTTCCAAAACCTGCTTAACAATAACAATGGACTTATATTGTAAGCAATACATCGCGTCTATGACAAATGCCCTCAGATAACTAGTTTTCTGATAATTGCGACAAACAAGAGCGTAGAAATGTGACATAGTCTCTATGACACTTATTTCCTCTGGCACTTTGTTGATTGCAAATAAAGCATACTCCATGCTCATAAGTACTTTCTGCACAATATTTTGGTATTTATGACAGCAGTTCAATTGGTCAAGGATATACAGCAGAACTTGCTCGGTTTTAGTCATAGGCGGAGCGGGCGGACACGCCACTTTGTTGAACAACTCTATTTTTCTTTGAGGTTCTTTCAAGTATTTCATCAATCCGAGTAAGAATAGCTTCACGTTCCAAGTCTGTATTTCAGAAACGAATTTATTCATTTCCTCCTGGCACAAATCATGCGAAAGTTCGATAATGCGTGAAATTTCTGTATCTAATTTTTGGCACGTTTCATTGACTTTATTCTCTGTAATAGTAATTCACATGTTAAAATCACAAACAACGAAAGTAAGACTGATATATATATATATCATATCATATCATATAGATATATATATATATATATATATATATATATATATATATGATATGATATGATATGACATATATATGATATGACTGATATATATATGATATAAAAGTCAAAAGTCAAAGCATTTATTCAGTATATGGGCAAATTAAAAATTTGCACTTACACACGTCAAAAAACAGATTATCATTAAACAGATCATATTCAATAAAAAATATTATAGATATAACAGAAACATGACTTATTGCTCTGAATTTACAAAAAAAAAAAACAAAGGTATTGAGCCATTCAGCCCTCATCTAAACGTCGAACGTCACACTTAAAACACATGTTTAATTCCCCTGATTAATGTAGGGTTGCTAACCGTAATATTACGTGCACCCGCAACCCAGTGCATGTTTCAGTACTTCAGACAATTTATATTAAAAAAACTGTGAAATAATGAAACATAATCTAATACTATAAGAATCTTTGTCCTAACATACTGACTGACTGACTCACTGACAGACAACGCACAGCCTAAACCGCTGGTCGTAGAGACTTGAAATTTGGAGGGTATATTTGTCTTAGTACGTAAGGGTGTACTAAGAAAGGATTTTTCAAAATTCACCCCATAAGGGGATGAAATGGGGGTTCAAAGTTTGTATGGAGAAACAAGATTAGATCGTCTTTTCTATCCGAAACTTCACACAAGTGCTTCAGTAAAAAAATAAGTAAAGACGTGTTTCAGGTTTTTTTGGAATTCCACCCCTAAGAGGGTGAAATGGGGTAATAAAGTGTAAAATCAATATTGTTTCGGATTGCGCTGAAATTTGGCATGCAAATAGTTATTACGACGTTAGTTCCCACTGAGAAAGGATTTTCCAAAATTAACCCTCGAAGGGGATGAAACGGGGGTTCAAAGTTTGTATGGAGAAACAAGATTAGATAGTCTTTTCTATCCGAAACTCCACACAAGTGCTTCAGTAAAAAAATAAGTAAACACGTGTTTCAGGTTTTTTTTAAATTCCACCCCTTAAGAGGGTGAAATGGGGTAATAAAGTGTGAAAATCAATATTGTTTCGGATTGCGCTGAAATTTGGCATGCAGATAGTTATTACGACGTTAGTTCCCTCTGAGAAAGGATTTTCCAAAATTAACCCTCGAAGGGGACGAAACGGGGGCTCAAAGTTTGTATGGAGAAACAAGATTAGATAGTCTTCTCTATCTGAAACTTCACACAAGTGCTTCAGTAAAAAATTAGGTAAATATGTGTCTAATGTTTTTTTGAAATTCCACCCCTAAGAGGGTGAAATGGGGTAATAAAGTGTAAAATCAATATTGTTTCGGATTGCGCTGAAATTTGGCATGCAGATAGGTATTACGATGTTAGTTCCCTCTGAGAAAGGATTTTCCAAAATTAACCCTCGAAGGGGATGAAACGGGGGTTCAAAGTTTGTATGGAGAAACAAGATTAGATAGTCTTTTCTATCCGAAACTTCACACAAGTGCTTCAGTAAAAAAATAAGTAAACACGTGTTACAGGATTTTTTGAAATTCCAACCCTAAGAGGGTGAAATGGGGTAATATAGTGTGAAAATCAATATTATTTCGGATTGCGCTGAAATTTGGCACGCAGATAGTTATTAAGACGTTAGTTCCCTCTGAGAAAGGATTTTCCAAATTACTCTCGAAGGGGATGAAACGGGGGTTCAAAGTTTGTATGGAGAAACAAGATTAGATATTCTTTTCTATCCGAAACTCCACACAAGTGCTTCAGTAAAAAAATAAGTAAACACGTGTTTCAGGTTTTTTTGAAATTCCACCCTTGAGAGGGTGAAATTGGGTAATAAAGTGTAAAATCAATATTATTTCGGATCGCTCTGAAATTTGGCATGCAGATAGTTATTACGACGTTAATTCCCTCTGAGAAAGGATTTTCCAAAATTAACCCTCGAAGGGGATGAAACGGGGGTTCAAAGTTTATATGGAGAAACAAGATTAGATAGTCTTTTCTATCCGAAACTTCACACAAGTGCTTCAGTAAAAAAATAAGTAAACACGTGTTTCAGGTTTTTTTGAAATTCCACCCCTAAGAGAGTGAAATGGGGTAATAAAGTGTAAAATCAATATTGTTTCGGATTGCGCTGAAATTTGGCATGCACATAGTTATTACGACGTTAAATCCCTCTTTGAAAGGATTTTCCAAAATTAACGAAGGGGATGAAACGGGGGTTGAAAGTTTGTATGGAGAAACAAGATTAGATAGTCTTTTCTATCCGAAACTTCACACAAGTGCTTCAGTAAAAAAATAAGTAAATACGTGTTTCAGGTTTTTTTAAATGTCACCCCTAAGAGGGTGGAATGGGGTAATAAAGTGTGAAAATCAATATTGTTTCGGATTGCGCTGAAATTTGGCATGCAGATAGTTATTAATTACGACGTTAGTTCCCTCTGAGAAAGGTTTTCTAAAATTCATCCCTGAAGAGGATGAAACGAGGGTTCAAAGTTTGTATGGAGAAACAAGAATAGATTGTCTTTTATATTCAAAACTTCACACAAGTGCTTCAGTAAAAAAATAAGTAAATATCTGTTTCAGGTTTTTTTGAAATTCCACCCCTAAGAGGGTGAAATGGGGTAATAAAGTGTAAAAATCAATATTGTTTCGGATTGCGCTGAAATTTGGCATGCAGATAGTTATTAATTACGACGTTAGTTCCCTCTGAGAAAGATTTTCCAAAATTCATCCCTGAAGAGGATGAAACGAGAATCAAAGTTTGTATGGAGAAACAAGAATTGATTGTCTCTTATATTCGAAACTTCACACAAGTAGTTTAGTAAATAAATAAGTAAATACGTTTTTCAGGCTTTTTGAAATTCTATTCCTAAAAGGGTGAAGTGGAGTAACAAAGTCTGAAATCAATATTGTTTCGGATTGCGGTGATATTTTGCATCCAGATAGAAATTTTGACGTAGGTATCCGCTGAGAAAGGATTTTTCAAAATTCACTCTTCAAGGGATGAAGCGGGGGTTCAAATTTTGGATAGTCATTTTATTCGACATTTCACACAAGTACTTCTGTAAATAAATAAGTAAATACGAGTTTCAGACTTTTTCAAAATGCCACCCTAAAAGAGTGAACTGGGGTAAAAAATTTTGATTATCAATATAGTTTCGGATTGCGCTTTATTGGGTTTTTCGAGATTTAAAAATATGAATCCTGATTTGTCTTAGTCACGCGATAACATGAAAACAGGTGAACCAATTTCGCTAATTCTTATTTGATGTCTTTAATGATAGAATCGTTTTTACAAAAGAAAAGTTTTAAGTAAATAAAAGGAGTTTTTAACGCGGGCGAAGCCGCGGGGGACTTCTAGTAAATAAATAAAACGCAGACTAATTGCAGTACAAATCATATTCCGAATGGAACTGATTGTCCGTCTATCAGCTGCATAATACCGTCTTAAGAGACAACCCTAGATCTGCAAACAAAAGATGAAAACTGATTGACTGTTGAATCTACTGGTGTTTCGGAAGTACTCCCATCAGAGAAGAAACACCAAGAAACTATATGGGGCTTGTCACTTATTTTATTTCATATTAATATATTTTTTTTAAATTTACAACAAATAATTATGTTATCGTACAATTTATATTATATCTTGGAGCTTGGGGCATACAGGCCAAGCATTTTTGTCATTCATATAGTCATTTAATGTATAGTACGATTTCTTCATTAAATTGGATTTTACAAAGGTTTTAAATCTGCTCATAGACAGTTGATCAATATCTTTAGGAAGTTTATTATAAAATCGTATACAGTTCCCCAAAAAAGAACCACAACTTTCCACAAACTGAATTGAGGTAAAATTAATCTTTATTTTGTGTCTTGTATTGAAATTATGTACATCGGACCTCTTATCATATCATTCGAATTTTTGCGTACATACATAATATTGTCATATATATATTGACATGCCCCTGTGAGAATTTTAATCTCCTTAAATTTTTCACGAAGTGAGTCTCGCGACTTCATGGTATATATAGATCGAATAGCTCTTTTTTGTAAAACAAATATAGATTGGGTTTCGGCGGCTTTCCCCCAAAATAAAATGCCATAGGTCATTATACTGTGGAAGTAGCTAAAGTAAACCAATCTAGCAGTGGATTCGTCAGTCAAGTTTCTAATTTTACGTATTGCGTATGCAGCGGAGCTCAATCTACCTGCTAGAGCCGATATTTGAGAACCCCATTGTAGCCTTGAATCCAGGGTGATGCCCAAGAATGTAGCGGATTCAACAAATTCTAGTGGTACATCGTTTATTAATATCCTGCTATTAATGACACCCTTTCTTACATTTGGCAGCGAGAATTTAATACATTTAGTATTTTTGGCGTTTAGTAATAAGTTATTGCTTGTTAACCAATTCAAAACCTGTGTGATTGATTTGTTAACATCGTTAAATTTAGGCGCAATCCTATCTATTTTGAATATTAAGGATGTATCATCCGCGAACAAAACAATGTCACAAAGTTTTGCACGAAAGACGGCAAGTCATTAATATAAACTAGAAATAAAAATGGTCCTAAGATCGATCCCTGCGGAACTCCCATTTTTATGAGGGATCCAGATGACCTGACGCCATTGACCACAACTATCTGTATTCTGGGATGTAAGGGAGCACAATTTCATCTTAGTGTTCCCAGTTCCCAGCCAACCTCACCTGCCCGCGGTGCGTCCTGCCGAATAGCGAACGAGGCTCTGGCGACCGACCAATGGCGGTATAACCATTTGAGACAAAGTAGCTAAATGCCACAGGCCAGTGACGGGCAGCAGCGTCACTGGTGCGAGAGCTACGTTCTGCGATCACCCAACCCGCCTGCCCAGCGTGAGGTGATTACGGGCATTTCTGTCTATGGAAAGCACACCAGAACAACGGCCCCCAGTTCCCGGTCGCCCCGCTATTCCTGGCCAAGGCGGCGCTCATGGTAACGGCGGGGCAGGGGGTGCTAAGAATCCCCGGGCTACGGCAGGCCGCCAACACCGACTGACTCTGGCTACATATAACGGACGCACGCTACGGCTCGACGAACATCTGGCACAACTCGAAGAGGAGCTGAGGAACATAAGATGGCACATTCTGGGGTTATGTGAAGTCCGAAGAGAGGGAGAGGATACCGTAACCTTAGAATCCGGTCATCTTATGTACTTCAGAGAGGGAGACCAAAAATCCCAAGGCGGCGTCGGGTTCTTGGTACACAAGGTCCTCTCTGACAACGTCCTAGAAATCTCCAGTGTGTCGACAAGGGTAGCGTATCTTGTGATCAAACTCACCGAGAGGTATAGCCTCAAGGTCATCCAAGTATACGCACCGACTTCGGCACATTCGGATGACGAAGTGGAGGAATTGTACGAGGACATTTCCAAGGCCTTGTACACCACCCAAAAGGCCCACTTCAACGTTGTCATGGGGGATCTCAACGCTAAAGTGGGAGTACAGACAAGCGGCGAATCGGTAGTAGGACCACACGGATTTGGAAGCAGGAATCATAGGGGGCAAATGCTCGTCAACTTCCTGGAGAAAGAGGGGCTTTTTTTGATGAATTCTTTCTTTCAGAAAAACCCCCGGCGGAAGTGGACGTGGCAAAGCCCCGACGCTATGACCGAAAACCCCGAAGTCACTTCGTCAGACCAACGGGCTTTGAACAAAAAATCTCTAAGATGGTAAGACGTGACCTCCGGAGCTCCAACACACGCTCTATCAAAGAAGCGATCCAGCGAAACCGGGGGTCAAAAGTTTTTGTTCAACAGCTGGGTCGAAGCCATCTGACGAAGTTGACCACATCTAACGGGAGTGTCGTCACTTCTACGCCGGAGATTCTTAGGGAGGTTCAAGACTTCTACGACCAACTATATACCTCGCAAGCGTCCCGTCCCCAACCCCAGTCCGAGGATCCTAGAGCCACTCTTACCCGCCATTATACCGAGGATCTGCCAGAGGTCAGCCTGGACGAAATTGTGATGGCTCTCAAACCGCTTAAAAATGGAAAAGACCCCGGAGAGGATGGAATTACAACGGAGCTCTTAAAAGCTGGTGGAACTCCAACGCTTGTACAGCTGCAGCGTATATTTAATTCCGTCCTCTTTTCGGGGAGAACTCCAAAGGCGTGGAGCAAGAGTGTAGTCGTTATGTTCTTTAAAAAAGGAGACAAGACCCTCTTAAAGAACTATCGACCCATTTCACTCTTGAGTCACATCTATAAGCTGTTTTCGAGAGTCATCACAAATCGTCTCGCGCGTAGACTCGACGAGTTTCAGCCCCCTGAACAGGTTGGGTTTCGAGGAGGATATGGCACCATAGACCACATACACACAGTGCGGCAGGTTATACAGAAGACCGAAGAGTATAACCAGCCCCTGTGCCTTGCGTTTGTAAACTATGAGAAAGCTTTTGACTGTAGAAATCTGGTCTGGTCCGGAGTCTCTGCAACGGTGCCAAGTTGATTGGCGATACGTCCAAGTACTGAGAGGCCTGTATGACGCCGCGACTATGACCGTCCAAGTACAAAATCAGCAGACTGAACATATCCTTTTACATAGAGGAGTGAGACAAGGGGACGTTATTTCCCCCAAATTGTACACCAACACTCTTGAGGATATGTTCAAAACGCTCGATTGGAAAGGACGGGGCATAAATATAAACGGCGAGCACCTCTCTCACTTGAGGTTTGCGGACGATATCTTCATCATGGCTGAAACCGTGCAGGACTTGCATTACATGCTGACCACCCTTGCTAATTCTTCTGCACGCATCGGTCTCCGGATGAACTTGGATAAGACCAAGATCATGTTCAACGAACATGTTATTCCGGAACCGATTGCCCTAAACGGAGTTCCTCTCGAAGTTGTTGACGAATATGTCTACCTTGGGCAAATCTTGCAATTGGGTAGAAACAACTTTGAAAAGGAAGCTCGCAGAAGAATACAGCTGGGATGGGCAGCATTTGGAAAACTTCGTCGAGTCTTTTCATCGCCCATACCGCAAAGCCTGAAGAAGAAAGTCTTTAACGAGTGCGTCCTACCTGTTATTACCTACAGAGCCGAGACGTGGACGCTGACAGTGCGACTTGTTCACCAATTCAAAGTCGCTCAGCGAGCTATGGAGAGGGCTATGCTTGGAGTCTCTCTGAAGGATCGAATTCGAAATGAAGTCATCCGTCAGAGAACCAAAGTTATCGACATAGCTCAAAGGATCAGCAAGCTGAAGTGGCAGTGGGCTGGTCACATCTGTCGTAGAACCGATAACCGTTGGGGTAGACGTGTTCTAGAGTGGAGACCACGGCTCGGTAAACGTAGTGTAGGGCGCCCTCCAGCTAGGTGGAGCGATGATATACGCAAGTTGGCTGGCAGCAGTTGGAAACAGAGAGCTGAAGATCGAGCTCAGTGGTGTGCCATAGGTGAGGCCTATGTCCAGCAGTGGACGAAGATAGGCTGATGATGATGATGATCTGTATTCTATTACAGAGGTAGGATGAGACCAAATCAAGTGCTTTTCCGTTAACGCCGTAGTGTTTTAATTTGCAAATTAGCGTTTTGTGACAGACGCAATCAAACGCTTTAGATAAGTCACAGAAAACGCCGATAGCATCTTGTGCTTGTGCATCAGTAGTGGAACGCCCCTTAGTGAAACCATATTGTTTGTGATTTAAAAGATGATTAATATTAAAATGTGCCAAAAGCTGGTCTAAAATAACTTTTTCAAAAACTTTACTGAGCGCCGGTAATATAGAGATTGGTCTATAGTTTGAAGGGTCAGTTTTGTTCACTGATTTGAATAGGGGAGTTAATTTACTTTTTTTCATTACATCAGGAAAGACACCTTCATCGACGCATCTGTTAAAAATAACACGCTAAGTGAGGGCTAATTACATTAATAATATAACTAAGTACTTTGGTTGACATACCCCACAGATCCTAGGTTTTCTTTTGATTGACCATTTTAAACGTTTTGATAATTGATATTGAAGTTATGTGTCTGAACTCAAACATAGAATCACATTCATTCACACACTTTGATAGTAAAACAAAAGCATCCTTAGGGGAAGAGTTTAAAGGCTGAGTAATAATAATAGGTACTTGTGAGAAGAACTCAACAAATGTGTTAGCGACATCATTATTATCTATGATTAATTTATTATTAACTTTTAACATAATTTTACCGGCCCTCTGCTTAATTTTTCCAGTTTCTGTATTAATTACTTTCCATGTTGATTTTATTTTGTCATCGGCATGCTTAATTTTTCTACTTAGATGCAATGATTTTGCTGTCTGACAAACAACTTTAAAAGTTTTTGAATACTATTTTAAGTGATTTATAAATTTAGTATTATGTAAATTAATGTTTTTTGTGAGTACAAGTTAAACAAATTGTTTCTACTTTTATAAATACCAGGAGTTGCCCAGTCATCGAAACGAAACTTCGCACCCTTTCTAACCATTTTAATTTTAAAAATATCATTGAACTCTGCATCTAACATTTGAAATAAAGCACAATGACCTATGCAGGTCATCAGGATCCTCAGAAAATCTTAGGTTCATTAATTGCTTGTCAATAATATCCACAAACTGTTCAACCCGTTTGGTGGTAATGGGCCTGTAAAAATGTTCTTGGCCTTTGGTGGATAATTTACATGAAAAAGTGACACTTTGTCCCAGATGGTCCGAGCCAAGTTTATCAAAAATTGCAATTTTTTCGGGTTCACAGTTGCAGAACACATTGTCCAAGCAGGTAGCTGACGAGCTAGTGATTCTTGTTGGCGGATTAAAAAGATGCTTCAGATTGAAGCTTAGAAATATTTTATTTTATTTGTCGCTGAGCGGAGACTGCTTAATTAAATTAACATTGAAATCGCCACAACTATCAAAGATTTAGAGGTGTTGAAGACTTTGCTCATTACTTCTTCCATAATTGTCTCAAAAATTTTATAATCAGCCGATGGAGGTCTGTATACACAGATGACTATATGTTGCCCCAGCTCTATACAAGATAATTCAACACATTGTTCCACAGACAAAGCTACTATGTCTTTACGCTCTTTAAAGTTACAATTTTCAGTTACATATATTAGTGAGCCACCACGAATTGCCTTCTGTCTAATGAATGTGCTGGCAATTGTATAATTTTTTAATATTGGTAACAATGTACCTTTCACAAACCAGTGTTCAGTAATACACATTATGTCAACTTTATAAAAATCGAGATTTAATTCTAACTCTAAGGCTTTGCTGGAGAGACTTTGTATATTCTGATGATTGAGTCAGGCCTCCCCATTGTCTTAGACATTAGTTTAAACTAACTAAGTCTACTACGCTACAATTACCCCGCATAGTAACACCACTACATTGGGGCTCGTCTTCATGATCTGTTACAATATGTAAAACAGGGTCATATATATTGAATGCTAATAACTTAGCAATGGTCGACTTATTAGTCTTATTGAGATACAAAGTATATATATATATATATATATATATAAATGTATATATATAAACATATTTATTAGCGTACACATTCTTACCTGGGACTTTTGTGGTTTGATATTTAATTCTTTGTCTACCATGTTTCTCTATTGAGCGACATAATATATTCTCGTGGATCGCCGGTGCAGCTTTTTGTATTGTTTTGTTTTGATCTTGTTGACAATACTCTTCATTTAAGAATAGATCTATGTCGTCGTAACAGACAATAGCATCATTGGGTGCAGGCGTGTTATCCAATGCATTTTTCTCAATGTCTAAGCTTGATCTAGAAGGTACAAGTCTGCTACTTCTGGGACTTGACTTTTTATCCGATACTATGAGATCTTTCTTAGAATGATTTTCATCAATATTCGTCTTTGTGTTCACATTTTTGGTATTGCACTCAATATTTATCAATGAGTCATTATTTTGTTTTATATTTGAGCTCCGTAATATTCTTTGAGGCGTAGATTTAGCATCACTGAGATCTTTAGGTGATTGTTGATTTTTATCAGGAAGATGCTGATTGATAGAATCCAACATATTTGCATTATCGCTTGATTTTTCAGGAGTATTTCGACAGGGTTGACGCTTCTTAGTTACTGTTTTACTAATCACATTTTCTGTATCAACATTTTTGTCGGTTATTATATCGAAGCATGTAATTTTGTGTTTATCTGACTCGCTGGCTCCACCATTATTGCTTCTACAAAGACTGGTTATGGTGGACTGGTTACGAACATCATCATATGATAAATCAATGTTGTTATTATTCGTAATATTTTCTTGTATACTTTCGCTAAAAGATTTTCTGGTAGCCTCTGATGATATTTTTGATTCAGATTTACTCTGTAACACTGTGTCTCGCAAATTATTTAATGTTTCGGAATCTGAATCATCAAAAGAGAAGTATCTCCGTATTCTCTTGCAGGGTTTTGGATCAACTTGCTTTTGTTTCTTATTTTGAGGACTTGAGATTATGCGGTTTCCATTTTCTTTAGAGCTTTGGAGGTTTGGTGAGTTCCTTCCAATATTTCTACTTCGTTTTGTTTCCGTGGAAGGATGCACGGTTTCGCCTGTTTCGGTTGCAATCGTAGTACGGCGTTTTCTCTTACATGGAGTTATATTTAATACACGAGGTAGATTTCTTTTCGACATGCTGCTGTGCATTTTTTTAATTTCATTATTTCTTATGATTTTATTGCAATTTTCAATTACTATTTTAGCTTTCTTACTAATTATCAATTCATTACTAGATTCAGCTGTAAGTTTCACAGTATTTTGTCCTTTACTGATAATCGATTTATTAGATTCAGAAATAACTTTGACAGTGTTTTGTTCTTTTCTAATAATCGATTTATTGGATTCAGCAATCACTTTGACAGCGTTTTGATAAATATCTCTATCATTTAAAGTCGCTGAACTATCAGTGTTAGTAGGTATCTTCTTAGGGATGGTAGGTACAATCAATTTCGGTCTGAATCCTAGCTTTTTACGCGTTGCTTGAATTTCTTTTGTAATTTTAGATCTGGGCATCATCTTTAGCTTAATTTTTTCTAGTTTGGTAAGTTTTCTAGATTTTCTTTTTGTAGCAGAGAATTCTGTATGAACAATTGGAGTGGGAACTTCTAAAATTTCCTGAGGTGCATCAGCAACTTCGAAACTTAACCTACCTTTCAAAGAGTCACTATGTAAATTCTCAGTTCTAGCTTGTGTATTTTGAATCACTTTAACATCGTTCTCAGAAACCAGTTCTTGGATGTTTTCGTTTTTAGTATGTATTTGATTTGTTTCTTCTATGTTCTGTTCATATATTATCATATTATCTTCATCGCAATCTGAAGCATAATTTTCATCAACAAATATTTTGTTTTTAACTCCAGTCACATTAAGGGCTGGTGCAATTGATTCTTTGTTACAGTCACTTATACTTTGTGTATTTTTTGAGCGCATATTTATATCTTTGACCGGTGGTTGGTGTATTAAATTACGTATTATACTTTGATTCAGTTCGTTGCTGCATAAAAGCTCCGGTAATTGTTTACAAATTTCCGGTATATTAAGGATTGGACTCAATACATCCATGAGGTTCTGCCTAACCAAGTTTAGGTTTTCATCTATAGCTTCAGCAATCGATGAAAGCGGGGTTCGGGTTTCGGTTTCATTGAACGTTGGCGAATGCCTCGATCTTCTAGGAGGCGTCATTGGAATCGGTGTTAGAATTCGATGTTTCAGTCGCACGGTCTTCAAAATTGTCTCAATTTCGTAGTCGTTTCTTGCGTCTCTACTGGAGTAATCGCTGTTGTTTAACTCAAGGCACTGTTTTTCTTGTAGGAAATTTCTGGGTTCGCTAAGTTCATCGGGCGTTACTTTTAGCACCTTGGTTGAAGTCTTCGGTATTTCAAAAATTGGACTTTCCTCATTTCTCGAAGTTTTATTACTGTCGTCTTTGATTGTACAGAAAATTAACTCCCGAGTGGTTTCACCTAGTATATCTACTTCGTTAGATGCATCTTGATGGCTATCTATCCCAATAGTGGGACGAGATGTAATGATTTCCATTGGCTTTACTGGAGTTGTACATGATTCATTACTGGAAACACTCATGCGGTCAGCATCAGGTTCATCATAAAATTCCGGATCCGGTGATCTAGCTTCGTCACAAGGGCTATCTATTCTTTCAACACTACTCATAACTTCAGTTTTAGACACAATATTGTCTTGAGCATTTAAACCTAATTCATTGCTTGATAACAAGTTGACTGTTATGCTTGCATTTAAAAAGGCTTGGCTTGCGGTTGGTCTATATGCTGGACTACTTCGAACATTTAGAACCTCAGCACTGGCACTAACATCATCATCAGGATTAGATGACTCACAGTTAGAAATTATAATTTGATCCTCTGAGCATGTAGATATCCTTCGCAGGGTATTGGATTCACAAGGCAAACCATCACTATATTGTTTTACTGGGCTTGTCACTGCATCCAATTTACCTGTCCACCTTTTGAATATAATATCGGCCGTGTCTGTGGCAACATCGACGCTTTGTTTTGCCTCTGAACTTGTGCAAGCGTCTATTTTTGATACTATGCAACTTATTTTACTGTCATCAATATCTAGTGTTTCAAAAGGTATCGGACTAGTAGCAATACTTGTTTTTGCTTTATTACACTTATGACATAAATTAGGGACAGTATTCAAAGGACTGTCATTCATATAGTAATCTGGACTGTGGAAACTCTTTTCCCCATCGGAAAATGCTAGCGATGACCCACGTCCACTTTCCAAGCATTCTATATCTATACTAGCAGTTCGTTTCAATGTAGGACTGCTGATGGGTGTTAGACCTACATTTAGTACAGAAACCTCATTTTCATTAGATTTTATTGATGGCTGTTTTATCTGAAAATTTTAAGATATTACAAAAATATAATATTAATATTACATATATATTTGCATACATTGCTAATTGCTACTTTATTCACCACAGATATGTAAGTAACTTTAAAAATCCGTGATGAAGATTGATTTAATAACTCGAATATTTAATATATTTTTATTACAAACATTGATGAATTAATTCAAAAGTTATCTACATAAATACATACCTTTGTAATGTGATCTTTATTGTCAGCTTCAATTGACAGTGACATGGGAACATCATCTAATGGTTCATCATCAGGTTCATTACATTTGCTGATATTGCTCTTGATGGGCGGATACTTTCTCATCAAATTTTGAAGCCATCTGTCAGGTTTTTCTGCAATATAATAATTGTAACCATTGATGAAAGATGTAAATTGTAATTTGTAACTATTTCAAAAAAATCTTTATAAATCTTTATATATATATAAATTAATCCCAATTTCCATTGGTCACGGCATCACGCGTGAACAGCTGGACCGATTTCGCTAATTCTTTTTTCTCGTGTTTTTATCGTCAGGAGATGGTTCTTATGAAAAAAAAAATTAAATAAATGAAAGTTGTTTTTAACGCAGGCGAAGCCGCGGGGCACAGCTAGTAATAATTTTATTATTAAAACTCACGTTCATTTTAAACTTACAGATTTGAGACGGATTGTGTCAGTGCGAGGTTGAACGCGTCGGCGAGCGCCCCGCACTCAAGATCCTGAAGAAGGCCTCTGGATGAGGCCGAAACATGTCGATCACTATATCGACATCGCGTAAGTGTCGATCACTATATCGACATCGCGTAAGTCACGATAAATTCCCGTCTCAAATCTATAAGCTAGTAATAAAAAAATATATGATGTAAGGCAACTCGGATAAGACCGGCATACTCTATTAGTAAGACTGTCATTAAGTTAAATTATAGCTATATTTCTCTCACTTTAGTGTTGCTAGCAACATTTATGATACTAAATTAAACCAAACTATAATACTGTTATATCTATACTGTCAATGCAAACTGCATAACTACTCAAAAACAAAAGATATTGCGCGTAGAGTGCGAGGTTGAACGCGTCGGCGAGCGCCCCGCACTCAAGATCCTGAAGAAGGCCTCTGGATGAGGCCGAAACATGTCGATCACTATATCGACATCGCGTAAGTCACGATAAATTCCCGTCTCAAATCTATAAGCTAGTAATAAAAAAATATATGATGTAAGGCAACTCGGATAAGACCGGCATACTCTATTAGTAAGACTGTCATTAAGTTAAATTATAGCTATATTTCTCTCACTTTAGTGTTGCTAGCAACATTTATGATACTAAATTAAACCAAACTATAATACTGTTATATCTATACTGTCAATGCAAACTGCATAACTACTCAAAAACAAAAGATATTGCGCGTAGACAATCTTGCCTTGTCGGTCGGACGGTCTTCCTAATGTTGACCTTACATTTATTTTTTAATCCTACTAATATTATAAAGGCGAAAGTTTGTGTGTATGTTTGTTACTTCTTCGCGCTAAACCTACTCTACCATTTTAGCTGAAATTGGGTGTGTAGATAGCCTAGACCCTATAACACATACTTTTTTTTATACCAAAATTCCCTTGGGAACAATGTCTACGCGTGTAATGGCCCATGGGGGGCACAGCTAATTTATAATACAGAGGCAAACAGGCTAACCAGCTCACCTGATGACTTTTGTAGACTGTATGGATCTTTGGATTTTTTATTGGTATTGGAATTTAAAAACTATCTGCTACAATGTGTCAAATTAAATCACTTTTAACTGTCAATATTTAAACTATATTGTGTTTACTTACTAACTGAAGGGCAAACATAATCTGTCAATATTCGATTCAGTTTATTTTCCAAGCTTTCTTTTGCTTTCTGAGCTTTTATTGCTGCAGATAAGTTTTTATCTAGTCTTCTCTGCTCATTTAAAAAAGCCAATTCCGTTTGCAACGCCTGTAAAAAGATCAAAGTTATTAATAATAAAATGGAGCAATCAGCAAGAGTAGTTTGCTTTTGGTTGAAATATATGAATTTATATAAAAATTAAACATTCTGTTTCTATTTTTCGGATTATGCTCCGACCAGTTTCGACTCAATTCGAGAGTCTTTGTCGGGGAAATATAATAAAACTGGCCAAGTGCGAGTCAGACTTTTGTCCCGCACACGGAGGGTTCCGAACGCCATCTAACGCAATGCATGCGTAGCGGTAACGGGCTGCATGAGAACTACACCAACCACAGCTCTCGAGGCCCTAATGGACCTAAGCCCTCTACATCTACACATCCAACAAGAAGCAGCAGCCTCCGCCTACAGGCTTAAAGCACTGAATCTTTTGGAACAAGACAACCATGGAGCCCATACACAAATTATCGAAGATTTTGCAACAACAAACGTATTGATAAAATCGGTGCACGACAAGGTACCTAAACAGTTTAGCTTTACCAAACACTACACAAAACAACTACACGAAGAACCTAGTAGAGATGATGAATTTAACTATCAACCATTAAAATAAACGAATATTCAAAATTAACCATAATATTCAATAAACAAAATTAACATTAACGAATAAAAATATTATATCAACTTCAACTGATAATGACCTCGCCTCGCGAATCACGAACGTTCCCATTTTAATCCACTTAATTTTAAGCTTTAAATGCTGACGGATAAGGAACAAATTCGTACATTACTATATTATACGATGACCGGAGTGAAGCTCGAACATGTTGTTTTCAACTAGTTGAAATATTCCATAGGTTACCTGCATTCGATTGTGTGCTCTATTACCCTCAAAATAATACACTTATTATTTATTCGCCGATTCGATGTTTCCGATAATTTTATTCTAAACAAAGTGAAGTGATATTTTAAACAATTAACGTTAGTGAATGGATTGAGTTAATGCGTTTAGTACTCTCTTTGGTTAAGTATTAATGGTTAGTTTTATTAGTGTTGTTGTGTAGTAGAATAGAAACCTAGTTTTGTTTTTAAAAATGCCGAGACGGAATACGGCAATATGGCACCATTTCGATAAGAGTGTGGGAGTCGAAAAAGTCGCAATGTGTAAATATTGTAAAAAAGAATTATCTTATAAAGGAACTACAACTAACCTAACTACTAACCACTTGAAACTTAAGCACCTTAGTGTGTATTCAAATTTAATAAGTGGAACTAACCTAGCTATTCATTCTCACGTGTTGAAAATGCTCTAATTATATGCTATTGCTTAGCTAGACAGTCCTAAGCCTGTTCAAGTATGAAGGAAAGTTCATTGAATTTAACTGTAACATGATTAAAATATTCGATAACAAATATTTATTAACTTCATTAAAATCAACCACAAACCATATCTTGTACTCGAATAAAATAAACTAATATTTTTAACTAATAAAATTAACGAATATATTTTTTTATCAATTAACTGTTAACCAATAAAAAAATTTAAACCATTATTGACATCTTTAGAACCTAGTGACAATTTAAACATACACGAAGAAATAATTTACACAGACGGCTCTAAGATGAACACAGGATCAGGTGCAGGGACGTTCTCGGACGCCTTCAACATCCACACAACAACACCCCTGGGCATGCACAACTCCATCTTCCAGGCGGAATGTGTAGGTATAATCCAGGCGGCATCAGCGGTACTCCAACGGCAGGTATTTGACCAAACCATCATACTCTCTGATAGTGCAGCTGTGCTACGAGCCTTTCAAAGGTATGACTACTCATCGGGGCTAACCAGTGTCACCAACTACTAGAAGAGGTATGTAAACATAATCGCATAACCCTTCAGTGGATTAAAGGTCATAGTGGATCCAGAGGCAATGATGCGGCTGATGAACTGGCAAGGAGAGGATCTAACCTGCATCCCGCAGGAGTAGAACCGATGATACCTATACCATTCAGTCAAATCAAAGCCTGGATTCGTGAAAACATTAGAAAACAACATCAAGAATACTGGGCAGGCTTAAAGGAATGCAGACAGTCGAGGGAGGCGTTCCCGGAATTAAATTCCAGATACTCCCGAAAACTGCTGAACCTTAAACGTGAGAAACTCCGACTAATCGTCAGAATAATCAGAGGACACTGCTCACTAAACAAACACCTATTTACCAAGGTGTCACCGACAGCCCCCTGTGCAGAGGATGCATGGAGGCTGAAGAGACGGCCGCGCATGTGCTACTGGAGTGCAGTAGCGTAGCGGCACAGCGGCGGACACTCCTCGGGTCCCCGACGACGATGCGAGAGGCCTGCACCGGCATCAGCGAGCTGCTGACCTTCCTCGCAAACATAGGATGGCTGGACTGATGCGCCACCAACCACACGCAAAAAGGGCCGACATACGGCCTAGTTGCGGAAAAGAGCCCGCGCACCAAGTACCAAGTACGCCATCTAACGAATATCTAACGAACTTCTAACACCAACTATGTAAACGTTAACACAAAAGTGTTAGTAATTCATATTATTAAATATCTGGTTGACCGAGCTTTGCTCGGTATTTTTTGCCACTTAAACAGAAAAATATGACTCTTCCCGACATCTATTGACGAATAATAATACTATTTTTTTTAATTGAGAGCAACTGCTTTACCGACACAAAAACACTAAAGCTATTTCTACTCGCCAACAGATGTCGGAAAGAGCCATATTTTAAGTTGATTATCGATAAAGTTGATTATTGAAATTACGAATAAAACAACATTTTCTGAAAATGAATCCTAGCTAAATCGATTTATCGCCCCCGATATCCCCTGTATACTTGTTGTTTGTTTTAAACCCTTTAATTTTTAACTTTGTTCTGTTCTTAGTATTTGTTGATAGCGGCAACAGAAATACATCATCTGTGAAAATTTCAACTATCACGGTTCATGAGATACAGCCTGGTGACAGACGGACAGACAGACAGACAGACAAACAGACAGACAGACGGACAGCGGAGTCTCAGTAATAGGGTTCCGTTGGTACCCTTTGGGTTCGGTACCCTAAAAATTCTGTTTCAAGCGTAGAATCCATACCCTATACATTTAATCTGGAGGTGAAAACTGCTGTGCACCAAAGGATTTTAGTATATTTAAAAATTATGTAAGCATTCACAGGTGTCCTTGTAATAGAAGAACAATGTGATGAAACCACTATAAATTATCCTAAGCTAAGCTAAGCTAAGCCTAACATTAAGCTGACTTAACTATTTATTTTATTTTTATGATATATGGTAATAGGACAAGCACGATGCTTGCCTGATGGTGGCGATGGATGGCAATGACGTCTACCAATTACAGATACAGCGGCATGCAAAATCCTGGACTGCCGGAATTTTGCATGTTACTACACTGCGCCTGTTACCTTGAGACATAAAGATGTTGAGTCTCACATGCCCTGTAAATTCACTGGACACTTTGACATTTCAACCGAAAAACATTCCTATAAATGCCGAAAACTAATTGGCAAAGTGGTGGTACCGCCCCAGGCGGACTAGCAGAAGTCCTCCCACTACAGAAACTGGCAGGACAGTACAGGTGTATGGCAAGTTTATTATATTTTAGATTTTTCAGAGAAAGAAAATTACTTACTGTTACTTGTTCACTATATCCTTCAATTATTTTTTCCTTTAATTTTAAATCATAATCCTTTTCTTCAAATGTTTTCAGCTGTATTTTAAGCATTTGCAATTCCTGAAATATTTTAAAATTAACTTTTAATCACTTTATTCATAATGTAATTTAAAATGGAATTACTTGACTACACTTCACTGACTTAGACCCTATTTGGACCCACATTTTTGCTCAGCAATGGGAATGGGAGTCTGCAACACTTACATTTGAATATTCCGTTACTTGATTGAAGTACACATTCCGTTCACTGCAAATTACTTTGTGTTCTTCATTTTTTTCAAACAATAGATTTTTTGTGTCTTCCAATTCAGTTTTTTTCTCTTGTAATTCTTTTTGTACTTCTTCGAAAGCATCATTCTTCTCTTTAGCTTTCAAAACTAACTGACTGTAAAATAAATATGATAATTTATGTATATGATTAAAAAAAAATCCATTAAAAAGTTAAGAAGGTGATTTCTAAACATAAAGAAGATTGTTATTGAATGCTAAGTTTATATTACTGATTTTATATGGGAGCTATCATACAAATGGTTCTCTACACTTAGGATTGCCAGGCGTCCGGATAGACAGACAGACAGACAGACAGACGGACAGCAGAGTCTCAGTAATAGGGTTCCGTTGGTACCCTTTGGGTTCGGAACCCTAAAAAAGCTTGATATTACATAAAAAATGCTGTCCTACTCATTGATAATGTAGGGTGTCTGGCCTTTTACCGGCCAAACTGGCTGGTCTGTCCGGCTCTCAGGTTTTGCGACCTGGCAACCCTATCTTCACTATAATTTTTACTCCCCTGACAGAAAAGGAGAGGTTATTATAAGCTTGATGTGTGTATCTGTCCGGCATTGTAACACCCAAATGGATAAACAGATTTAGTTGTATGTTTTGTTTGATCGAGTGTATTTAGCTTTCAGTCAAATCCATTCAGCCCTTTTAAGACCATGAGCTGTTTTCTAGTTGATGACACCATGACAGCAACTTTCAACGGTCTGATCAAAATTCAATATCCTCCTACTTCAATAATATTGTAAAACATTTCAGGTGATGCTAGGGCACTCCTGGAATCTGCAGAATACCCCCCTACACAGTCAATCTGAGGTGGTTTTAAATTTTAAATTATTAATTATATTTAATATATATAGTGTAAGTAATATATAATATTTTGTGTTGTAAAAGAAGTTATGTATATGATGGGATTGACTCTGATGGATAAGGTGGAGAAGAGCATGTATGAAGGTACTCATGACAGTGGAAGAGAGCAGAAGGTGTGTCGGGATCGTAGCATGTGGAAAGGAGTAGTCTCTGCCTACACCAATGTGAAAAAAGCATAATTATATGTATGTATGTCACCATACTGAGTGTGGTTGGCCTGTGTGAATTTCTTGTAGTTATGACTTATTTACTGCCATCCCCGCTCTATAGTCAGTTAAGGGCATACTAGAGATGAGATGGCAGTATAATGTACACTACACATAATGTCAGCATACAACCCATGTATCAACCATGTAATATTGTACAGTCAACATTGAATGGTTTTAAAAATAATGAGTTAGATAACTTACCTAACACTCTTCAATTTATTCTTTATGCGAGCAATACTATGTTTTTTAGCAGTAGGGCATTTTACCTGCAATAAAAGAAGTTTTAAAAACATTTTATAGTTAACCTACCTACCTGACCTGGTAATCTGATAAGGCTTTTTGTAATGATGCAAATTTGTTTTTGCAATATAGCAGGCGGACAGTTAAGCACATTTCAGACTATGCTATACTATTCTGCTATATTGTACAGCACGACAAGCAAATTACAAGCAAACTGGCTCAATATAACTACATATGTATATGTATATAGTTATATAGCTAAGTGTAAACATCCCTCTTATCACAAAGTTTGACAAATGATTATTGAATGAACTAAATGATGGGGATGCAGCTATGCAGGCTGTATAGCCCCATTTCTGTCATGTTCGTTTATTTCAATTCCTATCAAACTTCATGATAGGCCTGCATGTTCTAAATAAATATATGGTGAGCGATATTGTTGTACTATGAACTATATGCTATAAGCTATTATATTATATCGTAGTCAGAGATTTGAATCTAACTGAAATGATCTTGATTCAATACTTGCACACAACAAACAACCCTTTACATTTGTGGGATTGGATTACTTTGGCCCGCTGTTGACAGCAGTCAACATAGTCGCGAGAAAAGATGGATTGCTCTTTTCACCTGCATGACATCACGAGCTATACATTTAGAGATAGTCCACAACTTCTTGACCGATAGCGCTATAATGTGTCTCCGTCGCTTCATTGCCCAAAGAAGAACACCAAGCCAAATCCTCTCAGACAATGGGGCTGTTTTTTTGGGTGCTAACCGGTTGTTACGTAAACTGTACGGCAAAGCAGTTACTGAATATGCAGCCACAAATAAGATTGAATGGAAATTTATCCCTCCATCTGCGCCATTTATGGGAACGCTTGATTAAAAGCGTAAAAACGGCACTGAAGGTGACGCTCAGGGACTGAACACCATCGGATGAAGTCTTAGCAACTATGTTAGTCATCTCGCAACCGTTCACCCACATCTCATCTGACCCAGAGGCCCTCACACCGTTTAATTTTTTGCTAGGAATTTCATCTGGTCGACCCATTCCAGCTCAAAGGTCCAAATCCATCACTATTACAGTTATCACAAATCATTCAAAATTTGGTTAAAACTGATTCTAGTGTGGAGACAGCAAATTGCCAAACACAGCACCTTGTGACCAAGTGGAATGATGACAAACTTTGCATATTGCTGAGCAGTGAATGGAAAAGTTGGGCCGAAGATCAGGCTCAGTGTTATTGGTATGTCCAGCAGTGAACTGATACCGGTTAATGATGATGAAGATTTCATTATTTAATTATGAATTTGCACATATACAGAAAACAATTGGCAAATGAGAGGAAATTAAAAACACATACAGATATGCCAAGGGTTGGATTTCGTAGTATAATCAGGGCGAGCGAAGCGAGCCCTAACACTATCCCACAACCTGAGCACTTTTGTGGTGCACTTTACTGAAAAACTATCACGCCTATTGATTTGCGCTTTAACATAGTAATTTAAATTCACATGTAGATGTATTATCAGTAAAAAAATATATAATTTTATTAACATTAAAAATAGCCGGCCAAGTGCGTGTCGGGCCACGCGCAGTGTAGGGTAACGTAGTAGCCTGTTATTCAATGTAAGTCTTGACCCGTTATGAAAAGCAACTAGATACTTCGTCTTTGCACTTTAAAGGTTTTATTCTAAGGATTATGTATTTGGTACAAAATTATGCAGCACCCAAGTTCAACGACTATTACTGCTAAACTAATAAAGTTATCTTAACCGCGGGGGGGGACCGTTAGAAGATCAAAGAATTAACTTCGCTGCGAACATAATGTTTGGTTACTAACGCCATCTGTTGGAAATCTAAAGAATTTACATCTGTCATCCAAATGACGTCTGGTATCAGTGTACCATTTATGGCAGATTTAGGACCTACATTTTAACTCTGGCAGATTTTTTTAATATTCTATATATATTCTAGGCTAGCGTTTGACCTCTATCTCCCCTGTTGTTAAGTGATGATGCGGATTACGCTTACGATTCCAAAAAGTAGTAGATTTCAAGGATCTTTATGAATTTTTAAATATAAATAGAATTTCGACAATTTTCTGTTTCTATTTAAAGTATAGCATTATTATTATGCATTTATTTGGTTGGAAAGGCCCTAGGGGAATAAGCTAAAAAAATCTGCCCCAGGAAGATATTTTTTTGATATTTACACGATATGTAGGTACTAATATAAGTTATTTTTCAAAAAAAATAAAACCGACTTCATAACCACAAAAAGGCACTCAAAAGCGAAAAATAATTTACTTAAAATTATTATAAGCGTTACCCACTTATCTATTTGAAGTCGGTGCCAGCCAAGTCTAATAGGTAGTAGATAGATACTACCTACATGTATCTACCTACTTCCTACTGCTACTTACATGTATCTACCTACTTACTACTACTACATACATAGTATCTATCTACTATCCAATAGACTTGGCTGGCACCGACTTCAAATAGATAAGTGGGTAACGCTTATAATAATTTTAAGTAAATTATTTTTCGCTTTTGAGTGCCTTTTTGTGGTTATGAAGTCGGTTTTATTTTTTTTGAAAAATAACTTATTTTACCCTTTTTAGTGCAAAAAAAGTTTTAATGAAATTACATGCATCTATTAAATTTCGTGTCTGGGCCGTTATACACTGACGGATATATACTTTTTGAAAATTTCAAGTGTGTACCTATAACGGTTAAGAAGATACAGATCTGTAAAGTGCGCACATATAGACACACGGACGGACGGACGGACGGACGGACGAACAGACAACAAAGTCTCAGAAAGTGTTCATTTGGTAGCCTTTGGGTTCGGAAACCTAAAAAAATTGACTTTAAATGCCGCGCTAAAGTGAAAATATTCACTAGTAATAATGATGTCATCAAGGTCTCATAGGACAATGTCCAAAATGGCCCTGTGCAATAAAAGCATCTGACACACGATAATTAATTGTCTATTTTATTACAATAATTCCAAATACTTTTATAACACGGACTAGTTGTATTCCAAAATGAAAATTAAAAAGTATTATTTGCGATTATTAACATTAATTGCCGCCATATGGCCAACAGAGTACTGAATCACTCTACTACGTTATAAGAGGCACTTCCCTATATTGTTGAAACCCGAATTATGTAAGCACTGTGTAGCCAACCTAACAACGGAAAGTATTATTTACGTAGTAACTATTATATAATATGTGGTTTTATGCTTATAATTTTTTTTTGCTGTGTTGATTGGTACAAAGTACGTTCATGATTCTGAGTTATTTAATTATGTATGCAGTGTCGCGGGACTGAAATGGCCGCCATCTTCGCCAAATGTCATGTCATGTCAAAAAATATTAGGTATGTTTAAAAAAGTTTGCACTCTAACAAGACTTTGCCCGGTAGAACATTCCTGTGAAGACAAATTATTTATATTTATACATAATTATTTATTATAATTATTAATATATAATTATTTATTGAGGGCCCGGTGGCGTAATTGGGAGAACAGTCGGCTTTGATGCCGTGGTACCGAGTTCAAACCGCCGTGCACCAATGAATTTTTCTATCGAAAAATATATGTGCGCTTCTCACAGTGGCCCTCCGGTGAAGGAAAACATCGTTAAGAAACCAATAACCCCCGCATGGTGGTAGAACATATCTAGTGTCCGCCTGGCCAGCTACCACCCTCAAGTCAGAAAATCTGTCGCCAAACATCTAATGTGTTCCGGCAGCTATCCTTGAGAGCCAGTTCCCATTCTAGTCCACTTCTCTATCTTCGACCGCATCATCACTTAGCAACAGGTGAGATAGTGGTCAAACGCTTGCCTATAAGATATTACAAAAAAAAATTCCCCACCTTTATTTCTATCTGGCTCACAGTTACCGTAAGAATATCTTATATGCAATAGCAACCTCCATTGTGTATAATCCTTTTGGGACTCTTCTACTAAAACTAGTACAATCTCCTATGTTTGGGGTATTTATCTCCATATCTCTGGTGATACTAATCAGATCTCGATAAAATTAAAATGGGACCACCTCGGAAACGTATCCTACCAATTAAAAAAAGAATCATTTGAATTCGTTCACAATTGATGGAGAAATCGCGTAACATACACACAAAAAAAAAAAAAAAAAAAAAACATACAGACGAATTGAGAACCTCCTCCTTTTTTGTGAAGTCGGTTAAAAATAGGTATATTTTGAAAGTTTGAGATCTCTAACTCAATTGTTTTTTTTTCTGAAGCAAAAAATGTAAAAAACAGAAAAAAACAATTTTTTCAAGACAAACTGCAGCAATTAATCCAAATATATATCTTTAGGACTAATAATAGCTATTATATAAAAAAAATTAAGAGCTCTATAACATCACAGGATCATAGAAAAAAAAATTTCGTCCCTTTAATATTTCCCTAAAGCTTTTAATTTTTTTATAATAGCATATTAGTCTTAAAGATATATAAACATTTGGATTAATTGCTGGTCTTAAAAAAAATTTTTTTTCTGTTTTTTACATTTTCTGCTTTAGAAAAAAAAAACTATTGAGTTACAGATCTCAAACTTTCAGAAAATAAATATTTATCTACATGTCGTATATATATAAATCAAATATCTTCCGAGGGCAGATTTTCTTAGCTTATACCCCTAGGGCCTTTGTAAAAGTTTGAATGAGAAGGTTAACTTTATTTTAGGGTTCCGTACCTAAAAAGGTAAAAAAAGAAACCCTTATAAGACACTTTCCTGTCCGTCTGTCCGTGTGTCACCACCGATTTTCTCAGGAGCGGGTGGACCTAACAAATTGATATGTATACCAGATACTGAGATCTATATAGTCCCTATTAGGTGGGTAAAAATCAAGGTCCTGAGTGAAGACGATAAAAAGATATGGGCAAATTTAGATTTTCGCGAAATCTTGTAAGTACCAAAATTTACTTGCACTGTAAGACCTTACCTTTTAACCAAAATTAACAATTCTAGGTCACCGGAAGTACCCTATAGGTTTTGGGTCGAAAACCTCTAGGGTACTTTCCTTTGACCTAGAATCATGAAATTTGGCAAGAAGCCAGTTCTCATAGCACAATAAAGGAAAAATTCAAAAAATTAAAAAAAGTTGAAAATCAAAGGGTGTCCCAATACATACATAGTTCACTCCAATCAAGATACGCAGAGGCCTATAACTCAGAGGAGTTATATGAGCGCTCATACAATTTAGAGGTCTAGCTTAATTGGTACCAACTTACGCTGGTACGGAAGTTTCGGTGGGCGAGTCCAACTCGACTTGGCTGGTATTATTATGCCATATGTTATGCCATAATTCAATAATATGATGGCACATTTTATGCATTTTTTGGAGTGGTTGGTGTTTTGGCAAATTTTCAGTGTCGGGCAGATTCGCAATTTAATATAAAAAAAACTGCCTTTAAAATTATTACCCGGCAGAAAAACTACGCGAGCCCTCACAAAGCTCGGCTTTTAGCTAGTTATACTATTTGTACCATTATTTCATGATATGTAGTATCGTAATGTCAGCATACTACGCCAAAATACCATAATTTTATCTATCGACCAATTTGTATTACTTTACTTGAGTCGACAGTGAATTTTTGCTTAAAAACTAGTGGTTTTCTTGGGTCAGAATCACTATTCACTATAACTAATAAAATAACTAGAGTCCGACCGAAACTGGTTTTCCGGCCGAAACCGAAACCGAATGTTTGGCCGTGACTTCAGTTTCGGCCGAAGCCGAAACCGAAACTCACGTGGTCAAGTATAAAATTCCTTAAAATACTGAAATTTGGTGCATTTTACCCATTATTATTATTTTAGATAGATAGATAAAATTCTTTATTGTACCACCTCTTAATATATCATAACAAACAGTAGTATACAAGTTAATTACATTGTTACAATGGGCGGCCTTATCGCTAATAGCGATTTCTTCTAGGCAACCTTTGGATGGAGAGGACTGTAAAACATTATTTAGCACCATATCTACACTAATACTCCCATCTAGAGTGGCTACAGAGCTATCCGAACGGCGCACGACAATTCCCGAACAGGGCCGCCAACGTCCGCCAAAGCATTGCCGCGAGAAACGAAGTTAGGCGAACGTGTACTACAACTGCCGAGAGATTCCAATTTATGAAGTCCACGCTCCGACCGAACCTACTCCAAACCGTTTGTGGGGTCCGATTCATTCCAATTAAAATTGGAAAATCGCTGCCTTGGAAACCACAGATGACGTAGACCAGAAACTCGAAAAGTGGTGGAAATCCTCATGGATGAAGGGACAAAGTTTTCTGAGAGCAAGTGTACGGGCAAAAAGTCCACAAACTTTCAGCAGAAACACTTCGGCTAGTGAAAGAGAGACGAACAGACCCTTTGTCAGCTTTGTCAACTAACCAGGTGTGCAACAAAACCATAAAGAAGCTGGTACGACGCGACCTCCGATCCTCTAACACGCTCTTGATTAAAGAATCAATTGAGCAGAATCGGGGGTCGAAAATGTTTGTTCTGCCTCTGAGTAGAAGCCACCTCACAAAGCTGACAACATCAACTGGACTAGTCGCCGCATCCAAGTTGGAGATTCTGTCGGAAGTTGAAGACTTTTACGGCAAGCTCTACGCATCGCATGCTTCAAGACCCGTACCCGATTACACATTAACCTGCCACTTCACAGAAGATCTGCCCGAAATTAACCGAGACGAGATCGTGATGGCCCAAAAGCTCATCAATGTTTAAACAGCTCAAAAATGGAAAAGCCCCAGGAGAAGACGGAATCACAACAGAGCTTCTAAAAGCCGGGGGAGCTCCAGCAGTTGAACAGATCTTTGATTCCGTTCTTTTCACTGGGAGAACTCCAAAGGCATGGAACAGAAGAAGTGGTTCTGTTTTTCAAAAAAGGAGACAAAACCCTCTTGAAAAAATACCGCCCATTTCGCTTCTGAGCCATGTCTACAAGTTGTTTTCAAGGGTCATCACGCACCGTCTTGCGCGAAGTCTTGACGTGTTCCAACCTACGGAACAGGCCGGGTTTCAAAGCAATTATGGCACCATAGACCACTTCCGCACAGTGCGGCAGATTGTTCAGAAGACCGAAGAGTACAATCGGCCCCTGTGCTTTGCATTCGTGGACTATGACAAGGCCTTCGACTCAATCGAAACCTGGTCCGTTCTGGAGTCCCTGCAGCATTCCCAAGTCGACCGGCGATATATCGAAGTGATGAGATGTCTGTATAATGCCGTAACGATGACTGTACAAGTACAGAACCAGCGAACTAAACATGTACACCTGCATCGTGGAGTTAGACAAGGGGACGTCATATCCCCAAAACTGTTCACTAACGCCTTGGAGGATATGTTTAAGACGCTGGACTGGAAAGATTGTAGCATTAACAGCAAGTACATCTCTCACTTACAATTCGCAGATGACATCGTCATTATGGCAGAGACGCTGCAGGACCTACAAAGGATGTTGAATGGTCAACTGATTCTTCTCGTCGCATCGGTCTCCGGATGAATTTGGATAAAACCAAAGTCATGTACAACGAGCATGTTGTCCCGGAACCGATTGCCGTAGATGGAATTCTACTACTAATCCAACTAGGCAAACACAACTTCGAGAAAGAAATCCAGAGGAGAATTCAGCTAGGCTGGGCAGCATTCGGAAAACTCCGTCGAGTCTTCTTATTGCCTATACGGCAGTGTCTAAAGATAGTCTTTAACCAGTGCTTCCTACCTGTGACGATATACGGAGCTGAGATGTGGACACTCACAGTTCGACTAGTCCACCAATTAAAAGTCGCTCAGCGAGCTATGGAGAGAGCTATGCTCGGTATTTCTCTGCGGCATCGAATCCAGAACGTAATTCGCCACAGAACTAAAGTTATCGATATAGCTCAACGGATCAGAAAGCTGAAGTCGCAGTGGGCTGGTCATATCTGCCGCAGGACTGATAACCATTGGGGTAGACTTGTCCTAGAGTAGAGACCGCAAATCGGCAAACGTAGCGTAGGACGTCCTCTGGCCATGTGGAGCGGCGACATACGCAAATCGGGGGGCAGTGACTGGAAAAGAAGAGCCAAAGATCGGGCTCAGTGGCGCACCTTGGCCTACCTATAGAGGCCTACGTCCAGCAGTGGTCGGACACCGGCTGATAATGATGATGATGATGTACGACAACTTCCTAAATTAGTTTCGGTTTCGGCAAAAGTTTCGGCCAATTTCGGCCGAAACCGAAACTGCCATCGAAACTTGATTTTTGGCCGAAACTCGGCCGAAACCGAAACCGAAATTTCGGTCGGACACTAAAAATAAGTGTTTGTTTAGTAATTAGTGTTGTCATTTCATATACCTAGTATAATCATATGACTTGTATTTATTATATAGTAAAACAAACTTTCTTACGAATGTAATTTCATTTCAATCCAAAACAAAAACGACAAAAAACGTAACGTAGTATAATTTTAGGCCAAGTAGTATAGTTTTGACCTCCATAGACAATCATTTTTTGATGGTCTGATTCCAACCCTGGATATGCCCTTCGATTCTCCTCATAACCTTAAATTTTCAATGTATCCATCAAGTGTATTTGTTTTTTTTGTCTTATGAATTGGCACTACTTTCAGTAAATAATTGTTTAAGAACACAAATCTAGGAAACCGATCTTGTTTGAAATAATCGATCAATAACTCAAAATAACCTCTGTGCTAACTCACCAATGGTGCCGAATGGTCAGTCGATTCTGGAATAAATAAATTTAAATCAAACTCGGAAACACAATTTTGGAATAGAGATTCCATAACAACTGCACTAAAATATTAAAATTACAAAGAAATTAAACTGGTGCCTTCATCCTGATTTACAAAGTAAAAACACTAAAAAGGCAAAGCTACCGGCGCCAGCCGCGCTAAAAACAGGCCACAGATTACTATATGTGACAGGCCATAGATAGAAAAGTTAGTATATATTATGCGTAGATGGTAGACATGTGCGTTATTGGCTATTTCTGGCAACGGTTTTCTAACCGATATTTGGTGTCAATATCGGTTTTGATAACCGTTGCCGAATACCGATATCAAAGCCAGATTTCAACTAACTAATTCGCGCTTCATTTTCGTAATTAAGACGTAGTAATAGTAACGTAATTAAAATAAGATAGAAATCCGCCGCAGGCGAACTACTAACTACAACTACTAAAAAAATTAGTAGGTATGATATTGGCGATTTTCCTTCATGATTTTCTAGGCTTCGGACTCAGAACTAGCACAATTTTTACCTGTAGTGCAAAAATTGTGGCGCATAGTCGGTATAGAATGATTTTATATACAAGGCGCGCTAACAACTTCTCTAACTCTACCTTCCCTAAGAAATTATTTACAAATTTTACTTTCAGTCCGTCTATTCCGTCCGTCCGGACGGACTGTGGTCTGTCAGAGGGCAGTATCTTCGAAATATCTCTTCTAAATTGCATTTTTAATTAGTCAATAATCAATAACACACTCAATCCTAAATTAAATCACTTAGGGGCTAAAACACAACTATATAAAATTTATTTATATATAAATTATATTAAATAGATTTTTTTTTTTACATCAAAATTTTAATTTATATTATTTTTAATTAAAAATTTAATTATAATTTAATTTATTTTTTAATTTTTAATATTTATATAATAATATTTAAACATTTATTGATTAATTATTATTCAATAAATTAATTATTTCTTTTTAATATTAATTATTAAACAATTTATACTTTTCTTTTATTTATTTCATAATATTATTATTAAAAACCTACGATTCTTCTTAAACAATTAATGATCTAGTTTAAATAAAAAAATTTAAATGTATATTAATTAATTTTTGAATATTCTAGAATTTTATTTATAAGAATATTATTTGTTTTAGTATATTTAGGGGGTTATAATATAACTTTATTTTTTTTATTTAAAATTAGTTTTTATTTCCTTTTTATTTATTTGAGTTCGAGGTACTTTACCTCGTTATCTATATTATAGGGGCTAAAACACAACTATATAAAATTTATTTATATATAAATTATATTAAATAGAATTTTTTTTTTTACATCAAAATTTTAATTTATATTATTTTTAATTAAAAATTTAATTATAATTTAATTTATTTTTTAATTTTTAATAATTATATAATAATATTTAAACATTTATTGATTAATTATTATTTAATAAATTAATTATTTATTTTTAATATTAATTATTAAACAATTTATACTTTTCTTTTATTTATTTCATAATATTATTATTAAAACCTAAGATTCTTCTTAAACAATTAATGATCTAGTTTAAATAAAAAAAAATTAAATGTATATTAATTAATTTTTGAATATTCTAGAATTTTATTTATAAGAATATTATTTGTTTTAGTATATTTAGGGGGTTATAATATAACTTTATTTTTTTATTTAAAATTAGTTTTTATTTCCTTTTTATTTATTTGAGTTCGAGGTACTTTACCTCGTTATCGCCTCGCTTTACGCCTGACTGAAACAGATACAGACCAATTAACACAAAAAATATGGAATTCACCGCACGCACAAATCGTTCAAAGCAATCGAACCACGGATCGAACGTAGTAAAAACTGTAAAAAAGTGATTAAAATTAAAATGTTTGAAAACAAACACACGCGTCTTGGCACGAACCGCCACCTGCGCGCGCATTTAAAAACCAATTCTACATTTCTTCTATCTAGTTATCGTAAAGTTATTGCGATCTTATTTTGAAAGCGGTAAGGTGCTAAGTTGTGACTATAAAAACCTGTCAAAGGTCAAGCTTTAATGAACGCTTTTCGGTTTCGCTCATGCGCAAGGCAAAGTGCAACTGCAAAAGCCAACTGTCCATTACAGTTCGATCTAACGAACCTCATTTTTTAAGCCTTAGCGCAGTAGAGATAAGGTCGTCTTTGGTTTCATCAATAGTAGTGAAATGTTACTGGATAATGGTAACTATGGCTAGCCAATATTCGCTCTGTCTCTGTTTTGAACGTGATGAATCAATTAGAATAAAAGAGAAGGCATAATTATTTTGGTTGTTGTTGGCAGCATCGCGCGTAGGTTTACCATATCTCAGGATTTTTCGACTTTCCTCAGGATTGCGGCCGGAATTTGCAAATCTCGTGATATCTCAGGGTTTTCAATAAAACACAGCTTACACTTAAAAGATTAATTAAAAGTTGAACAATCTCAAAAAAAAATCTTCTTTTGGTAACAATTGAACAGTTAAAATCGATACTTATTTATCCAAGTAAAACAAACTATAATTAAGACAGCTTAAAAACTAAAACAACCGACATGAATGCCCCGCGAGTCAATTTCAGTAGCAAGTTAGAAACGTTTATCGTCATATCTCTGGAGATACTTATCAGATCTCGATGAAATTACAATGGGACCACTTCGGGATCGTACCCTACCGAGTACAAAGAGAATCATTCGAATCGGTTCACAATTGACGGAGTAATCGCGTAACATACAAAAAAAACAGATACAGACGAATTGAGAACCTCCTTCTTTTTGGAAATCGGTTGATAAATAATCTTCTTTTGGTAAAAATTGTGTAAAATCTCAGGACTTTTCCATGGAAATCAGGCCTTTTCTCCGGTCTTTTGATTTTTTCATCTGGTAATGGTAACCCTAGTCGCGCGCGTTATCGTAGTTATTGTACCTAACTACCTATATGTATATGTATAGTTGTTGAAGCTATAATGTGCAACTGCAAAAACCAATTGTCCATTACAGTTCGATCTAACGAACCTCATTTTTTAAGCCTTAGCGTAGTAGAGATAAGGTCGTCTTTGGTTTCATCAATAGTAGTGAAATGTTGCTGGCTAATGGTAACTATGGCGATTTTGGCGATAGCCAATATTTGCTCTGTCCCTGTCTTGTACGTGATGAATCAATTAGAATAAAAGAGAAGGCATAATTATTTTGGTTGTTGTTGCCAGTTGTTGGCAGTATCGTAGTTTTTAGTTATTGTACCTAACTACTATATGTATAGTTGCCGTAGTTGGTAACCATAAAACCGTTGCTATGTCAATATCGATACGGTACGTTAGAGGAGTGACAACCGATTTCATTTACGTTTCGCTATAGCTGACACATGTCTAGTAGATGGATAATTAAACGATATTATGTTACTCTTTGGATAGAATAGAGAATAGAGATAGACTCACAGACGATCACAGAACAACATAGAGAATGTAATACTACGTTAACAGAACACTACTCAGACGATGAACTACACTCACACCACAGATAACTTTATCTTTGCTTTGTGGCTTTCTTTTGTTATTTTTAGGGTTCCGTACCCAAAGGGTACCAAAGGGTATTACTGAGACTCCGCTGTCCGTCTGTCTGTCTCAAAGCTGTGTCGAATCGTATGTATTATACACTAAGGTAACGAATACACTGCCTGACTCGAAGTACCGAATCGGTACTCTCGAATATGTTTCGTTACTCGCATCATTCGCATGTGTCGGTATTCGGAACAAGACGAGACAAAATGTACGACATACGTACGTACGTACGTACGATCTCCGTCTCTGTGTAACAGCCTATGAATGACAGAGCGGCAATTGTTTTGCAACATGTTTTCTGTGCAGTGAAAATATACGGTAACACTGCGTCTGTAATTTTTATTCTCTATCTGCACGACAGGATAAGTTTAGTTAGTAAAACACTTTTTTATTTTTATTTAACATAAAAAACATAAGGTAAACGGCCCATTACTCGTCAGTTTCTGAACTAAGCTGTCTTTACGGCTGTGCCTCATCTTTGTCTGTTAACTGAGAATAATCAAATTTCGTGATGGTTCCTTATTAATCATGACTTTCAGTAAATATATTTTTATAATGAAAGAACAACATTAAAATAATAAAACAAAAAAAAAGAAGCGATTTGTACCAGTATCCGACACATATGTCCCAGTTATCGTCATATCGTCCCAGAACTCGTCAATTTTCAATACTAATTTGAACTTCTTTGCTTCAGACATAAGGTTCATTTTGTTTACAATTTTTAAATGTTTTTTTACGAGCCACGCTCATTACCTCAAATAGATCGTAGTGTGAAAAATAAAATATATATGCAATTGCAGTGAAAAGATATTATTATTATTCACGTATTTATTGTATTTCTTAAATTTAGGTTTTTTATAATATTCTGTATAAAAATAATAAAGAAAACAACTATAAAAAAATAAAACATTATAAAAAACCGAAATCTAGGGTGCCGCCGGCAGCGGGAGAAGGCCCAAGCTAACGGTGGTTAGGGCTGCAGAGAGAAGAACCTCCTGACGATGCGTGCCGTGTCAAGAAGTACCTACCGCCTTCTGCATCTGGCCCTTGATCCAGCCATCTAGCGAGAGTCTCTTGCTTCGAGAATTTACCAATGGAGATGTTAACGCAAGGCGTACCCCTCTGTTGGCCATATAGCCATTTTTGGCCATATGAGCGTGCGTAACTATTTTTAATAATGTATGCGTGTTTCAAGCTAATGCTCGGGATCGTTAAAGTGAGTGATTTGTGTGTGTACAATGCGTGTTTACCTCGTCCCCCGTCAGTATCGACAGAAAAAAATGTTTGCGGATAACAACGTTAACATCTCCATTGGTAAATGCTCGAAGGTCTCTTGAGATGTTGGTCAAGACTCTTCGCTATCAGACTGTTTGCAGAGACGAATATCGGGACAATGATGGTCGAGTCAACATCCCACATGGCGTTAACCTCGTAACACAATTCAAGTTATTTGCTGAGCTTGTCCTTCTCAGCCTTCACGAGGTTCTCGTCATGCGGGATGGTGATGTCGACCAACACTAGCCGCCGCTGGGACCGGTCGACTATCACGATATCAGGCTTATTGGCGACAATAGTCTTGTCCGTGATAACTGACCGGTCCCAATAGAGCAAAGCATGACCATTTTCGAGAACTAGCTCAGGTGTGTACTTATAGTACGGCACCTCAGACTTGACAAGTATTGAAGAGCTAGTTGCTGGTGGTTCTGGCTACGATATTGTGTCAGTTTGTGCAAGTACTCGCCGTTAGCAAGATGAGAACAGCCGGAAATAATATGTCTGAGTGATTCATCGGGACGGCGGCATGCCTGACAAATGTCGACCGTACCGTCCTTCATGATATATTTCCGGTAGTTGTTCGTCTTGACATGAATCCAATTGCACAAACAAAACCTTCGGTTTCCCCAAAGAGGTCTCCGAACCGTAGCCAGTTCACCAATGCGAGCAGGTCTACATCAGGCCCTGTTAAAGTCCGATAGAACCTGCCGTGCAGTTCCTTGCTCTTCCATACATCCTTGTGGTTTTCGGTGCTCAGCACCTGAGGCTTGCGCCAGTTATCGTTGCCTAAGGAGGCGTTAAGATCCTGTCAACTACCACCACATCTCGATGCATCCCACACTTGTTGTTAAGGAAATATTGCCGGAGACTGCACCTCACGGTTATGCAGAGTCTTGGCATTTAAAAAGCCTCGGCCACGGAAATGGCGCCATTTCCGTGGACTATACAGTCTCATAACAGACAAGCGCGGGCGAAGCATGCGATGTTTGACTAAGGTCTAGATAAACTTCTCTATGCCTGTGTCTACCGGTCGCACAGTGGAGAACAGGAGACGACCAGGCTTACAGAGTACCTAAGTGAGGCGGCGAATGCTGATCAACACAAATATCCGTCTGCACAACTAGTGTTACTGGGGGGACTTTAATGCCCACCACCAGGAGTGGCTATTCCCACACCAGTTCACCGACCACGCTGGAAGAGAGACGCAAACGCTAGCTTTAGCTTTAAATCTCTCCAAGAGGCAGCGCGGGTACCAGATGTTGACAGCTTGGACCTTCTGCTGACGACTGATCTAGATCGCTACTAAGTATCGGTATCATCACTGCTAGATAGCTCCGACCACTCTCTGGTTAAATATGCATCTATCTGCTCCTCGCCCGACCCTAGCCCTAGAGGCACTCGGCAGTCAGTGGGTGTGGCGATACAAATCAGCAAATTGGGTTGAGATGCGATCGTTCTTTGCATCTTATCCTTGGCGATCTGTTTGCTTTTATTCTGATGATCCTTCGGTTTGTGTAGACGCTGTGACGGATGTGCTGCGTCACTGGACATATAATAATGCTGCGTCAAGGAATGGAGTATCATATTCCATTCTCTAATATGGCAATGTCAGGCAAAGCTCAAACCTGGTTTGGAGCTGAGTGTGGAAGTACTAAAGCACTGAAACAAAAAGCATACCTGGCGTGGCTTCATGCTCGAAACCGCAAGGCCAAGAATTTTTCAGCGAAGAAGATACCATTCAACAAGGCTGCCAAGTCCTGCTACATAGTTCTGCGGAAGGCTCGATTTGATCACATAGGCCGGATAGGCACCAAACTAGCTTCGTACCCAGCGGGTAGAAACGCGTTTTGGTCTCTGGCCAAGTCGGTCAAGTCAATCTTCTGCCACCCCTCACTCCCTACACTGCTGAATTCTGATGGGACGTTGGCTCACACCGCCAAAGAGAAGGTGATGATTCTCTGTTTGCGGAATCTTCACGTTTAGATACTGCCGGTGAGACATCTCCTAGTCTACCTGGATGTGTGACAAATATGCCAGAAATACGCATCCGTCAGACTGAGGTTCAAAATCACTGCAAAATCTAGACGTGAATAAAGCCAGCGGTTCTGATGGTATTCCTGCTATAGTTCTGAAAACCTGTGCGCCTGCACTCGCTCCAATTTTGACACGCCTCTTTCGCCTCTCTATGACTGGTCAAGTGCCAACATCATAGAAGCTTGCCAAAGTGCAACCCGTGCCCAGCAAAGGCAGTTGTGCTGATCCTGCCAACTACAGGCCAATTTCAGTCACGTCCATACTCTGCAAGACTATGGAACGTGCACTGAACTAACTGGTAAAGTGCTCTTCAAGGAAAATCAATCGACTTAGTGGGGCTATGTTGCTTTATAACAGAAATGCCATGGCCACCTTACAGCTTCATCATCAGATCCTGGCTATAATTTAAGTGTAAAGTGCTCCTCAAGACGAATCATTTGAGCCCAAATTCACTGGGGTTACGTTATTTTATCACAGAGATGCCGTGGCCACCTTCCAGCTTCATCACTAGTCGCTAAATATCATCTAGGTGTAAAGTTCTCTTCAAGACGAATCAATCGAGCCCAAACTCGGTAGAGTTACGTTGATTTATCACAGAGATGCCGTGGCTACCTTCCAGCCTCATCATCAGGCCCAGGATATTATCTTGATGAAAAGTTCTCTTCAAGACGAATCAATCGAGCTCAAACTCGGTAGGGTTATGTTGATTTATCACAGAGATGCCGTGGCCACCTTCCATCTTCATAATCAGACCCTGGATATCATCTAGGTGAAAAGTTCTCTTCAAGACGAATCAATCGAGCCCAAACTCGGTAGGGTTATGTTGATTTATCACAGAGATGCCGTGGCCACCTTCCAGCTTCATCATCAGACCCTGGATATCATCTAGGTGAAAAGTTCTCTTCAAGACGAATCAATCGAGCCCAAACTCGGTAGGGTTATGTTGTTTTATCACAGAGATGCCGTGGCCACCTTCCGTCTCCATCATCAGACCAGCTCCATGGTACCATACCATTGTATTGTCACCGAAGATACATAAGTACACCAAATTTGAGTCCAATCGGACATCGGGAAGTGGGTCTAATTTAGCTTCCAAGATTCCACCCGAACAAACATAGTGACATACATACATACATACATTGCAAGTTAAATAAAAGCTTGTAAAATTGCACAGTTTAATAGGTTAAGTCATTAGAAAATTTACTTGAGTATATTTGAAAATAATCACACTGACCAAAGCAGCTGTCTGATCTCTTTAACATGTAAACAACAGTGGTGCGCAGGAATACACTTTCAGTCACCAAACCTCGCGAAAATCACAAATTTCGTAATTGCAAATTTTAAGTGTTTTTTTTTCTCCAGTGCCATTATATTTTTGACTAAATGTTAACCATTCTAATAATAAAGCATATTACCTAATATATGTTGCTATTAATCATATTAATTTTAGCTTTTGGTAGAAACAAATAACTATCCTTTTTCTCAATCTGACGAGTATTGGTACACTGACGACTTTACCAGCGTTTACCTTACCTACTCATTATTTTCGTACTATAACCCATAACTAAATATACAAGTACATTTAACAAACATATTAGTAACGTGTCAGAATGATACTGACACATAAAATTATACACGACAGCCGATTGTAACGAAAGTAACGAGTAACGATACGAAAGTAACGAGTTCGATGTTTTATAGTAACGAATTCATACGGGTTTACATTTATTTGTTACTTTCACAGCTCTAGTCTGTCTGTCTGCCTGTCCGTCTGTCACCAAGCTGTATCTCATGAACCGTGATAGTTAGACAGTTGACATTTTCACAGATGATGTATATCTGTTGCCGCTATAACAACAAATACTAAAAACAGAATAAAGTTAAAGATAATAGAGGGTCTCCATACAAGAAACGTGTTTTTTTCGGCATTTCACGCCATCTATGAACGCTTAGTTAGGTAAACGTCCCATAGATGGATTTATACAGAAATGTCGATCCCTAACACCTTTGTTAGACGTTAGATGGCGTTATAAGAAACGAAATGTTTATTAATTATTATTTTTTGCTAGCGAAAAATGATAGTGTTATTTTTTGCTCGATCTTATAAAATACTGTAGTGTGGTACGGAACCCTACGAGTGCGAGTCCGACTTGCACTTGGCCAGTTTATTTTTAGTGGAGCCTTACACGATTAGCTTATTTAGCCAGTGTCAAGTACTAAAATTCTTTAAGTTTTATGGCATTCAAGTCGTAAAGATGGCTCAAAGCACAGAATAATGAATAGTACAAGTACATAATGGTACGGTTGGCAACCCTACATTAATAAGGGGAATTAAACATGTGTTTTAAGTGTGACGTTCGACGTCTAGATGAAAGCTGAATGGCTCAATACCTTTGTTTTTTTTTTGTAAATTCAAAGCGTTATGTTTCTGTTATATCTATATTTTTTGTTGAATACGATCTATTTAATGTTATTTGACGTGTGTAAGTGCTAATTTTTAATTTGCCCATATACTGAATAAATGCTTTGACTTTGACTTTGACTTTGACATAAAATGCATTCCCTGAGAACAAAAATGCGAGATTAAACCTAGTTACAACGGTGGTAACGTTCAAAATGCGCTTTATGGCTAGGGATTATTATCTTTTCTATGCCTCGGGTGCGACCTTGAATTTTCGTCACAGTATAAACTAATAGTAAAATGAACCGCGTGTTGCGCACCATAAAATGCACCGTAAGTCCGCACAGCGAGAGTCTGAATCACTCGGTCTACTCACGGGCTCTCATATAGGGTTGAGTGTTATGAGAAAACTTATTGAAGCCTTTAATTGGTAGAAGAATACTCTAAGGTAAAACAATGTAATGAGTACATTACTGATAGCAAAGTGCTACATTAATGTTTAATGTCGAGGTAGGATAAAAGTACTAGGTACAGTATATGTTACGTTCAATTAAAATTGAGCAAAGTTTTAGGTTATGTAAGTTAAATAACGCAAAAAAATAATACCTACTCACTTGCCTAGAATCGTAGGTTGTTTGACTTGTAATATTCTAATAGTCTAGGAAACATGAAACTCAGCTGATTTATACCTACCTACCATTTTATGTGTGACATTCTTAGCTTTTTACATAAGTACCTACATGTGTAGCGCGACGACAATATTAACAAATAAAATGGAAAAAAAGGCAAACAAAAATTGACATTTTCTATCCCCTTCTTTTATTATTCAATTGATATAAGTATTGAACTAAAACTAGTATACACTGACCCTGCATTAAAAGGCGGCCACTAGTACTCGGGAGGTCTACTTATAGTGAACGACCTTTAAGGTCATTGACTTTTACGCGAAAAAAAGTCAAAAACTGCTACTAAACGACGGGATCGTTAAACAAAAGTACCTAGATAGCCTCACTACCTAGATTTACGTTACTTATAAATAATATTAAGTTTATTAATGTCTTACCTCTCGAGATTCTTAGGAAGTGTATAAAATGTAATGTCGTCATTCCCGTTGGTGTTTAAGCAGCAAGTTACGCAAAGCTTTGTAGCCCTTCGTTTAGATATACTGAATCATATTTTTGTATGTTAATATCGTAAGCAAGGAATATAATAATGAGGTAGGTACAAGTAAGGCGCGCGACCGATCGAGAGCGGCCGTGAAACTGACTGAACTTGCACCCGAGTGGGTGCGCGGAGGTACTTATAGTTTCATAGCTACAGCGCGAAGTGCGACAGGCCTGACAGAGGTGACCTTGATTGTTTCAATCCATCTTGACTGCAGATGTAATCCAAATTTTGATTTGACCTTTTAAATCCTTGGTGTACGGGCGCGAGTTCCCATCCGCAGTTGGAGCGCGTGGATTAAATCCGTGTAGCCGGCGGATTATATCCATCCTAAACTAAAACAGTCGCGCACATATGCTTTATTAACGCTTCATCCACTTAATCTTTTTAGGGCTCCGTACCCAAAGGGTAAAACGGGACCCAATTACTAAGACTCCGCTGTCCGTCTGTCTGTCTGTCTGTCTGTCTGTCTGTCCGTCTGTCACCAGGCTATAGCTCATTACGTGATAGTTAGACAGTTGACATTTTCACAGATGGTGTATTTCTGTTGCCGCTAGAACAACCAATACTAAAAACAAAATAAAGTTCAAAATTAAAGGGGGTCCCCATACAAAGAACGTGTTTTAAACGCCATCTATCTAATTAGTTTCGGCGAAATGACATAGATGGCGCTAGTAAACGAGCCCCGTCTTTCTAGATCGTGACCAAACCAAATATTCTTGGTAATATCAATTAATCAAATATATGAGGTTGAAACTCTGTTACGTTTCGTATTGTACGGAACCCTCCCTAAGTGTTCGATAAGAGACGCGATGCTGACTCGCACTTGGCCAGTTTTATTTTTTTGTTTTTCATCGTCAATTGCGCACAAATTCCTAAAGCAAAGCTCATTTTTTGAAATTTGGACAAATTAAGAGCCATTTCTGGTCCGTGCACGATAAGAATAGGTGATTTCATGTCAGAAGACGACTGGCAACTGATTCGCTAGCGTGTTGACGCGTGGATCCGTGTAGCCAAAACACAATCCGCGGTCACCTCTGTTGGAACGCTGGATTACATCCGTCTAGAATTGGCTTAAGGGTTTATTCTAAACGTAGACAGAGTATATTAAAATCGTAAACAGAAAATTAAATAGAGAGAACATTAGGGTATGCGAATGAAATAGCTATAGAGATATAACCTGATTAAAATGATGCACACGTGATACATATGCCAGCTATAAGATAAAATGAACAACGTTATTTGGTCGTGTCATGGTTCCCTATCTATTCGCATAACATTTTTAGCCTTATTTTTGAAAGTCACACATTTCAAATCCTAATATTACTTGTTACTAATAATCTGTAGTAGTCATAATATTATTTACCCCTACTATCACTTGTCCTAATGTTAGTAGTAATAACATTTGTAACTCATAATGTATCATGCCCTAATTACTACTCGTCCTAATGTTAGTATTCATAATACTTGAAACTCATAAACTTACTTGCCCTAACTATCAACCACTATAAAATTTCACCTCATAATGACATAATGATGTGATAATGCCCTGAAATTAAGTGAATTGCTTTAAAAATCAGATTTTCACCATAACCTATTGTTTCTTCTGTGGTGACCAGCATTTATATTCATGCGGCGTAAGGGTCGCCCAAGGGCCACCCCGCCGCACCATAACCTACTGTTTTTATTTAACTATTATTTTATTATTTTATTTATTTATTTGAATGTGTATAATTATTAGTAAAAAAAGAAAATGTCTTTATTTCGGGCCATTTACACATTAATGTTATATAGCGGCTGTAATTCACGTACCTTTAGTCGAATTTTCTCGACCTTGGTTTCGAGCGCGTCCGTCGCTCTTCCTTGGGAGTGAGGTCACACGGTGAGTTCGCGATGTTCACTGAACATCATTATATTATTGATTGTATAATAAAAAAACAGTATAAATGTTATACACCATGTTGTGGTATACAACAATTATACTGTTTTTTTATTATTAATATAATTCTTCAATCGCATCATCACTTACCAACAGGTGAGAGAGTGGTCAAACGCTAGCCTATAAGATATTTTAAAAAACTGCAATAATAAAATCATTAATTTCAGACACAACCTATAAAATATTATGTTTCTTTGAAGTGTTTCACACTTTATATTTTTGTAAATTGTTAAACACAATCCAAAATTTCATTGTACCGACGGGACTTGAACCCGCAACCTCCGGAATGACATGTTCCGGTGCTTTGCCAATTAAGCAATAAATGCCAATTTGCCAATAAAGCTTAATTGGCAAAGCACCGGAACATGTCATTCCGGAGGTTGCGGGTTCAAGTCCCGTCGGTACAATGAAATTTTGGATTGTGTTTAACAATTTACAACCTATAAAGTCAGTAATTACATTAAACAAATGAGTAAAATTAATATAAAAATGAGTATGTGAACAAATTAAATTAATTTCTTGGATAAACATATGACTTATTATTTATGTTACAATAATAAAAAAATTACATGAATATAATATTGTTTTTATTTTTTTTTACCTGTGCTTGATAATTTTTTAAAAATACATTGTGTATGAACACAAAAATATTATGTCAAGAAACTGTAGGAATTATAACCATTATTCTCATAAATAGTATGACAAGCAAAAAATATGGCGCATAATTGTTATGACTATGACAAAATATGCGCGTCCAATAATAGGACTAAAACGTATTTTAGTCTTACTTACTTATGAAAAATGATGTATGCCAAAAAACTTTAGGACAAAAAACGTTATGCGAATGAATAGGACACCGTCGCCTCATACATGACAGTGGGTGAAAGCTAATGAGTGCACTAGCACTGGGAGCCAGAGCTGGCTCCAAATAATGAAATCGCATATGCAGAGAAGGATAATACATTGTTGTCCATCTCGCTCTATCATACTAGTGATTGTATAGTTTTATCCTTCTCATATTATTATTGTTATTTAAATGCCAGATCCATTTAATACTCCAGCCACGATTAAAATTGACCTGCCCCCCTAGAAAAAATCCAATTTCCTGTTTCCACTCACGCTAACGCAACTTCAAAATATATGGGAATGACATCTTTGTTGCGGAAATATTAATGTCATTTCATACATTCAAACTTGCGTTGGCGTGAATGGAAACATGAAACTGGATTTTGTTAAAATGCTCTGGCTCCCAGCTCTAGTCCGCCCATTGGCTTTCACCCGCTGTTATGACCCGATCAAATTACGTTGTTTATTTTATCTTATAGCTGGCATATGTAACACGTGTTCATCATTTTATTCGGGTTATATCTCTATAGCTATTTTATTTGCATATGCGAAATACGAATAACGAGCTAAATACGCTAATGTCTTGTCTATTTAATTTTCCAATAATAACGAAGTTATTCGAGAAACTGCTCTTAAAAAGGCTGAAAGCCATTATAGAAGAAAGAAACCTTATTCCTGACTACCAGTTTGGATTTAGGGAAAATCACTCCACCATAGACCAGGTTCATCGTATCACCAACATCATAGAAAATGCTCTGGAAGAAAAGAAAGTTTGCACTACCGTCTTCTTGGATGTAGCTCAAGCGTTCGACAAAGTTTGGCAAAAGGGTATTATACACAAACTGACAAATATGCTTCCAAAACAGTTTGCAGATATTCTTGAGTCTTACTTAACACAAAGGATGTTCAGGATAAGACAAGATGGCTCATACTCAGAACTAAAGCAGATAAAGGCTGGAGTATACTACAGGAGTATACTACTGGAGGATACTACAGGGGTCTCACTTTAAGTCCGGTCCTGTACGTATTATACACCTGTGATATTCCTCATTTAAAAAATAACACAATCGCAACCTTCGCGGATGACACAGCCATTATGGCTACAGGTGTCACCCAAGAGGAAGCAGTGGAAAAGGTTCAGGCAGCAGTCAACTCCATAGTTATATGGACAAAGCAATGGCGAATAAAGGTCAACGAAAGTAAATCTGTACACGTAGATTTCACAAATAAGAGACCAAACTACCATCCAGTGTTCATAAATAATCAACCAATACCTTACGATAGCAAAGCAAAATATCTAGGGATGACATTAGAGGAAGCTGCATGTCAAAAAGAAACGTGAAGAATTAGAGCTTCGCTACAAGAATATGCACTGGCTGTTTGGAAAATATTCTCTCTGTCAGTGCATAACAAAATGCTATTATATAATCAAGTCCTTAAGCCAATATGGACTTATGGTATCCAGCTATGGGGATGCACCAAACAGAGCAACGTACAGATTATACAAAGATTTCAAAATAAAGTGCTCAGGAGCATTGTAAAGGCACCCTGGTACATTAGAAATGACGACCTCCATCGGAACCTAAAAGTGGAACACGTCGCTAAAACAATAAAAAAGTATGTTGAAGCTCACGACCGTAGACTTCACCATCATGTGAACGTCGAGGCTATCCAGCTCCTCGACAACACGGACATAGTGAGAAGACTAAAAAGGGTAAAACCTTTCGAGTTACTTCAGTGATATTTTACTAAGTGAGCATAAGTGTAGTGATAGTGACGCTATTTAAAAGAACACAATAACAAAGTGTCTTCCCCTTAATAGAGACATTAGGAAAAGTGTTAATGGACACATTCTTAGTAATATTTCAATAGTAAATTAAGTTAAAATCAAATTACTTATTAGCCTTAAGGCTAGATTGTAATAGCAGTGAGATATCTACTCTACGTAGATAAATCACTACAAAAAAAAACCGTCTACGTCATTTTCCGTCTACGAACGATTCTAGCTTGATCGTAGATGGAGTATTAAATGGTATTGGCATTTAAATAACAATAATAATATGAGAAGGATAATACTATAAGTACAATCACTAGTATGAGAGAGCGAGATGAACAACATTTTTTTATCCTTCTCTGCGTATGCGATTTTACAAACTGGCTCCAACACTGGCACCAAGTTCTAGTGCACCCATTGGCTCTCACCCCCTGTTATGTATGACCCGACCAAATTACGTTGTTCATTTTATCTCATAGCTGGGATATGTATCACGTGTTCATTATTTTAGTCGGGTTATATCTCTATAGATATAACATTCGCTTACGCCGTGGATGGAGTATTAAGTGGATGTGGCATTTAAATAACAATAACAATATGAGAAGGATAAAACTATACAATCACTAGTATGAGAGAACGAGATAAACACTATTTTTTATATCCTTCTCTGCGTTTGTGATTAAACTGATTCCAGCACTGTATGGAACCAAGCTCTAGTGCACGCATTGGCTCTCACCCGCTCTCATGTATGACCCGACCAAATTACGTTGTTCGTTTTATCTTATAGTTGGCATATGTATCACGTGTTTATCATTTTAGTCGGGTTAATCTCTATTGCTATTGCATTCGCATACGCTAATGTTCTCTCTATATAAATATACTTTCTCTATAGCATACGCTAATGTTCCCTTTTGATCTGTCTGCAGTGTTGGTAGATTGGGATTTTTTTTGCAATTTTGGGGAAAAAAACGTTCTTGGGGAAATTTTGGGGAACTGAAATCCTTGGGGAATTTTTTGGGGAAAGAAAATTAACCATTGGGAATTTGGGAGTTATATTTTGGCTAGTCAACGAATGAAAATGTGTATACGTTTCTAATATATTATGAGGTTAACAAATTTGACAAGGGAATCAAAACAGGTTTTGATTCCCTTGTTAAATTTGTTTAAATTAATTTAAGGACCCTACTACTACCGTACAGGTCTGTAAGGTACAGACAGGACAGTACAGGTCTGTAAGGTAGTAGTAGGGTCTTGTTCAAAAAACAAGGTCTTGAAGCACTTATAAATGAAAACACCATGAATATGTACTTTGGGGTTATGAAAAGTGTCTAGTCGTCGTTCTAGGGATCGAACTGTAAAGTTAAGTTTGCTTTGACAAGTTTGTACGGAGGCCTCGGTGCGCGAGTCGACTCGCACTTGACCGGTTTAAGTATTCACCATAGTAAACTTAGTTTTATATCATCCAATTTGGTTTTCCACCTGTTTGAAAAAAATGGGGGAATAGTTGCAAAACATCATTTTGGGAAATGAGTAAAACAATGTTTGAATATAGGGAAATGAAATTACAGTAAATCGATCTAGCAACCCTGTCTGTCTGTGGCAGTGTCTCGGACTAATATACAGTTATCTGTGGGCAACTGGCGTGATTACATTACTTACAGTATAAATTTTACTTAAGTTAACTTAGTGCTTTCTGCTCACAGAGTACCTTTTATATACGGAAATTTCTGCTTTAGTTTAATTGTTTTTATTTTACCGGCACTCTCCACATGCTATATGAAACTAGCATGAACGGACATTGGCAGAATTGTAACAACAAGCCACAGACGCCCTAAATTAAGAAACTAACTAACTTGTTGTGTTCGTATTTAGGCCCGCGGCCAAGTTCAAGGCTGTCCGCCCATATAGTAATCTGTGTGTCCGCCTGCCCACTGTCCAGTGTCTTGTCTTACGTAGTATTTATATCATAGCTAAGAGTATATACTGGAAAATTTATATTCTCTTTGGTGTCCTGTCCGACTGTCCGTACTCCGTATATAATAGTAATTTTCAACACATCTAGTAGTATATCTATTAGTAATCTAATCTTCTGTGAACAGATCCAAGATTTATTCAACTGCAGGCAGGGTAAACTTTAAACAAAACCTATAATTATTAAAACTATTTATATAAATTATATTATATTTCTATTATTGAATTAATAAGCAATTTATGGAATTTAATTCGTAATTATGAATATACATTGCTTTTCTGTTACATTCAGTGCTGTATAAAAAATCTTTATTTTTCAACCGACTTCCAAAAAGAAGGAGGTTCTCAATTCGTCTGTATGTTTTTTTTATAAATCAAGCTTTTTATGTACTCTAAGAATAAGCAATAGTTACTACAAATATATTTATCTAATAATAAATATTCTTATTTCAGATGGGCTACCTGAAAAATGAAAAGTTGAATTTAAATAAAACCAGTTTGTATGATCGTGTAAAAAAATTGTTAGTGTCGTATGAATGGAGTGACTGCAGTTTTTGTGTGTCTGACACTAAACTAAAAGCTCATAAGCTTATATTGGGAATAAGCAGTCCCGTTTTTGAAGCCATGTTTTATGGGCCTTTGTCTAATAATACCAGTGATGTCATGATCACAGATATTCAACCTGACACATTTCAATTGTTATTAAATTACATTTATACGGACACAGCTGAAATAACATGTATCGAACAAGCGTTCGAGCTGTTATATGCATCCAGGAAATACATGGTAGACCAGTTGACAGAGTTATGCATAAGTTACATACAGGCTAACATCAGTGTAGACAATGCGATTGACATACTTAACTATCCTGAGTACATGCAAGACGAGAAACTCATTAACTATTCTCTAAAATTGTTGTGTGAACATGCTAATTATGTGTTTGAGGAAAAGAAAAACTCATTAACATATCCTTGGATGAAGGCTATCCTCCAGAGTGATCAAATGAACATTGAGGAAAAATATCTCATAAAACATGTTTTTGAGTGGTCTACTCAATGCTGTGATCAAAACAATGTGCCTGCAACAAAAGAAAACAGACGTAATATATTGAAAAGTAAGGGATTGTTTAAGTTGCTGAGGTTTCTCTCTTTGACAATAGATGACTTGGACAATATCATCATGGATGATAGCAATCTGCTTCAACCTAATGAATCTGATCAAATAAAGAAAATGATAAAATGTGCACCTAGGAAGGAGTGTCCAGAAGTAACAGAATTGGTAGGCACCAATATGTTAGCCAGAACTCGCATGCGACTCCAGTGGTATTCATGTTATCGTAGCTCTCTCAGATCTGTGGCGCCCATCATTATAGACACCAACAATTATATGTTGCAATGTCGAATTAGATCAAACAAGTCAGTATTTATAAACTCACTGAGTGTGCCTACTCGGATGGCTCCTGCAGTACTTTTCCATACCATGACAGCCAAAGTTTATTCGGAGCAGTTATCTGTGTCTATATCGAGTGAATCTGACAACAGTATTTTATGGTCCACTAATTTCACAAACACTGTGGAGTATGATTCTATTGTAGATGTTGTATTAACGGAACCGTGTTTCATTAAGAAGGACCACTGGTACATAATTAATTTTGTTTGGCCTCGAAATAGGTTGCCCTCATATTCCTATGTTGTTGAGTACAGAGATAAGAAATACACAGGACTCAAGGTTACTTTTGAATTTGAGGACCACCCCTTCAGTGCTGTCAATAGTGGCAGTTTCCTGGGAGGATTGAAGTTCTGCCTGTGATCCCATGCCTATTTGTAACGAAATTATTTGAAATTTAAATTATATTTATTTGAGCACTAAAAAATCAACAAAAATTATAAGGTCTTAAAAAAAATTATTTCAAAATATAATTTAAAAAAAACAATGGGTTGCACTCCGGGAGTGCCGGCAGAAGTGAAAACTTGAACATTAACATTGTTAATTTGGTCTACTCTCCCTCCGTCTTATGAATTTTCTATCAGGCCACGTGTCCAGACGCGAGTTTAACATTTTTACCCAACCCAAAAAAAGTTTCTACTCTCCCTCCGCCTTAGAATTTTCGATCAGGTCATGTGTCCTGACGCGAGGTCCTGACATGTGTTTAACATTCATTACCCATCCCAAAAAGTTCACAACGCCACTAAAGAAGTTTTCACTTCAAAACATGAGTATTGAAATTCTCTCATCTATATTTAAAACATAAATCACCATGTTGTTGTTGTGCTTGTATTAGATGCACAGTCATTTACGTGTCCTTCAATGTGTTAATTAATGTATAAATATTACCACCGTGACGACTATGTACTCATACTTAGTACATAACATTATTATCATTTAGTTTATAATGTAAAAGTTGTATTGCACCAACTGAACATGTTGATGCATTTGTTTCTTTATCATTCACCTATTTGTTCTAAAATATTTGAAATAATCAGTATTCTATATTTAAGTAGTGTGCCTGCATTCTGAAGATAAACACTCATAAAATGATGTCAATGACCTTTGCATACCTAGTTGTAAAACCAGATCACCTGGCTTATACTTGTTTTAGACCAGTCGCGCGACATCTTTATTGTGATGAGATCTCCCTGCCTACCTTGTTATTGTAATGTAATGCCCCATATTTGTTGTTAAATTGTTGTAAGTCTACTGTATGTAAAATTGAGTTTACTTAATAATGTATTATTTTTCAAGACATGTATATGAATAGACATTAACTACAAATTTCCGTATTGGTGCCAGTCTTCTTTTAGGTAATTATAATAAAAGGAAACTGTAATATAAATTCATTTAACAACAGTACTAGGTAGGTATCAATCAACATATATAAGAAATACATCATCATTCTGTGAAAATTTCAAATGTCTAACTATCACGGTTCATAAGATACAGCCTGGTGACAGACGGACAGACAGCAGACAGACGGACGGCGGAGTCTTAGTAATAGGGTCCCGTTTTACCCTTTGGGTTCGGAACCCTAATATGTGTGCCATTCAACTTCTTTGTTTTATAAGCCATTCTCACAATATTAGATCGCGCTCGGAATTGGTACAGTTACTATATCTATATTATCATTCCGATTGTAAACATGTACGTATAATGAGTTTTTGAGTTGTTCAACGAGTAAACTATATCTATATGTATGTATAATTAAATAAAATAAGTAAATAGTCTGGCTACGAAATGTTTGCATCTCACAAATGTTTTTGTTTTCAACTATGACCAAAAATGTCGCTGTTACTTATAATAAGTGGACAGTCTTCTTTATTACTTTATCTTTAATTATTATTTATTTTAACAAGAGGCATATTTAAATTTAGAAATAAATAAGTAGGTTATTTTTCGCATTGTGTTTATTATTTAATAAAGTGTCTACTAGCTAGATCACATTATGTTCTTTCTCATTAGATGAATCTCTAAAGAGTAGATAATAAATTATGTATGTAGTAAATACTTACCGATTTGTTTTAATTTTATCCTCATAGGTATTTCACGTCATACGCACAGCGAAGGAATGGAATTCCCTGCCAGAGCCTGTTTCCTTTTGAAGTACAATCCGGGTTTTTTTTAATTGCGAGTGAACAGGTATCTTCTAGGCAAGCATGCTACATCGTCGATCACATCTTTAACATCAGGTGAGATAGTGATCAAACGCTTGCTTACCCACTATAAAAATAAACTTATATAGTAATATAATGGCGAGCTTATTCTCTATGCATGTGAATTTTCTTAAGTTCCGTATTGTGCGCTGTTTAGACTTTAGAGTAAGTAAGTAGGTATACCAAACGACACGCCTTCGTATAAAAAATAAAATTACTCTAGTAGGTACATATACGATAGTTAGTTTGATTTAGGGGGAAAATAAATAATGTAATTCATTTTGAACACTCATTATTCTTACCCGGAAGGGTGAGAAGTAACGTGACGTCAGCGAGTGCTTCACATTGAAGGTAGAAGGTTTCTAAAAAACGAAGCGCGTTAGCTAATTTAATAAATTAGCATTGAGCACGTTACCTCTCCTCACTTCCGACTCAGCAAATTCACGTAGCACGTCTGAAAAAAAAAACACTTTTTGGTTTACTTAGACTGTAGCACGGAATAAACTGAAAAAAATGAATACTTACATGTTTCTAGTTTTTTACGTAGGTATTACCTTTTTGCATGAAATTAAATATAAAGCAAAATGTTATTTGGTGTGGAAGGTGAATTTGAGAGCCCAGTGGTGTAGTGCGATAATGGTCGGCTTTGACGCCAGAGATACCGAGTTAAATTCCACCATGAATCAAAGGACCAGTTACCAACAGGTGAGATTTTGGTCAAATGCTAGCCTATATGATATTTTTTTAAATTTAGAGTCATCTACAGAATATCAAGTGAACGAGGGAGTCGCATACCTATTACATATTCTTTCGTTCGGCACCACACTCGAGATGCCACATCGAAGTGTGGCCTACACTTCGATTCTATCGGCCGTACTCACAAACAACAGTATGAGGTCATCTCACAGTGCTGGCAAGCATTAGAGAACCAATATATTTGTTCTAAGTGTCGCCCCCTAATCAATACCGTATAGCAATATCTAGCGTACTGATTAATGATCATATATGTATATGGATCGAGATCTCCCGACCTGACAATTTATTTATTTGACGTGTCGTCCCTATGTTTGTATGTATGTTTGTGTAAGTAAAGTCTTAAAAAATTAACTTCGCTGACGTTCGCTTGGACTGAAATTTCATATTATCTACTTGCGTAGATAATATGATATCTTTGGTAACAATGCAAATGTAAATAAAAAAATGTAAATCAGTCAAATTTGGGCTATTTTGTATTGTTATCATTAGTACTTTTCATTACACATGATACGCCATACGCATTTAAAACAGGCGCGTGTTTAAAAATAGTTTAACTTTTAAATTATCCTAACTGACTTTCGCATTTATAATATTGGTGTGTATAAACGAACTAGGTATGTAAGTTTACCTAGCAATGAAAAAAAAAACATGGACAGTCCTTGTATTTCAAGGAGAGATTTGGCTCATTTGGCCCAGGTATTCCGTTGGTAGGTAACTAGTATATTTATACCAGGCGTTATAAATATAATTGTTTGGATTGGAATCCACATAGGTATTCAGAGTTCCCAACTTTAGACCCACGAAGTTTGTCACGGTAGATTTTATAAAATCTTTATGAATTCGTACCTACTAGTTATTAAACTTGGTGTATCAACTAAGTTGAATATAAATAGGTACAGGGTATCGAATATGTATGCTATTTCGTTTGCTATCGTATAGTCTGAGTAGCCCTGTTGGCGCTGTTAGTAGAGGTTCTTGGCCGCCTGAAAGCCTCTGACAATGACATTACCTACGATTGTTGTTACTAGAACAAACAACCGATACTTACGTGCATAGAAATGGAAATAAATTCATATTATTATGCTTACGTGTCATTAGAACCACGGTAGAGCTCAGTTGTAAATTATGCCACTCACGGCCACCTATAATAATACTACAGTTAGATAATATTACCGTGTCTGAGGTGTATATCCCCACATCTCTGGATATAAATACTCATCATATCTTGATATAATATATTAAAGGACTATACCTACTCAACAATAATTGAAATAGGTTCATTTTCAGTGACACTTTTGAGGTGTTATATCCATATTATCTGTATCAGATGTTCATGAATTTTAATTGAATAATGGAACCACCGCCAAGATATACCCATATTAATGAAAAAAATTATTCAAATCTATTCACGCGGCACTTAATTACAAGAAACAGACCAATTCATAACCTCGTCGTTTTTTGGAAGCCGGTTAAAAAAAGGTATTATGCATTGATTATAGAGGTTGACAAGGTAGATATTGCCAAAGAACTACTAAAACATTTCTTTTTGTGTTATTCTACACTTTATAAAGTTTTTTTTTCACTTTGTATACACGTTATATACCACAAAAGCTGACCAATAAAAATATTTTTGTCGTAAGCGTTGGATAAAGTTGGTAAACAGATGTGCCATTATCATAGGAGGCTATTCATTTCTTAAACAGCCTTGGACCCTAGTTTAGCGAGTGTGTAAAGGATTAAAATGGCGAATTTCTCTATTATCAGCTGATCGAAATCATGTCTAGACAGATTAACTATTATTGAATCTATGTGTCTAGTATTCTGTGAAAAAACGTTTCGATTCTTAAAACTTCAAAAAGTATGCTGTTATTTGAGGATCGTTTGTATGTGTTAGATTTGTTCTCATTGAAATGGAATACATAAATTATTTCGACATATTTGACCATTGGGAGATAGAGGAGGCAAATAAAAAAATCAAAAACATTATGAGGACCGTGCAGATCTATTTTTTTGAACAATTCAGATTTTCCATTTAAATACAAATTACAGGTTTACAAAAAGCTTTGTGGAAGAAACTAAACGCAGTGATTACATTCTCTTTGGAAATTGACAATTTATTCAAAGATGGCTACAATCATGTTTATCTTGTAGCCATGGAGTTCGCTAGTCTCCTTGGCTACAATTTCAACAGCGTAGACAGAGGACAGCAGTCAATTTGAGTGTTTCGTTCTAAAATTTGTTTTAAGTCTTTGGGACCTCCGGGAAAACTCCCGGGAAATCCCAATTACTTTTATGTGTGCCAACCCTATCTACTGTTACTTAAATACTGAGACAGGAATGGGATGGCACTTGCAGTTCCGGCGTTTTATGACTGAGGCGTAAGAGCCGGGGAAGAACAGAGAGGGGTCCTCTTCTAGATTAATAAGGAAGGTGTAGGTACTTAGCTTTTATATCGACGGTCCCAGGAAGATATTATTCCGACACGACCGTCAAGTGCTCGTTTTGTATGTGACAGATTCTCTTCAATAATTTAATTCGTCTTGTATGTTTTAATAATTTATTAATGGTTTAACATTAATCCTCACATGGACGGTTTACTTTACAAAACAGTCTCATGTGATTTTAATCCTTTAATTGGAAAAGAATATTGGTTTTCTTTAATAACCAAACATTATCAGTGAAAATATATTAACTTGTCAAAAATAACATGTCGAAACCCTGGCAACCAATTCTACCATCGACATATGAAAACATTCAAATATATCGGATGAGAAAATTAAGCTGTCAACAAAGAGTTCATCATAAAATAAGGTGAGGTCGCCACAAGTCTTTTACTCCTACTAAAAGAAAATATTTTCCATTATAATGGAAAATATTTTCTAAATTAGTTCTAATTATTTTTTAAATTATTATATTTTCTTAATTGATATAAATATCAACTAATTTCAACAACAAGTTCCAAAAACAACGTAGTTTGATTAATATTGCATTCCTAAAACATAATTTCATGACTAATATATAGTTTTGGCGGGAACGTGGAAAAGTGTGTGTGATCTCATTGTATTTTTTCCTAAAATTTGTGTTCTTCCGCGAGTTAATGTGTAAACTTATAGATTTAAAAACGGGAATTTAACGTGACTTACGCGATGTTGATATAGCGATCGACATATGTTTCGGCCTCATCCGGAGACCTTCTTCAGGATCTTGAGTGCGGGGCGCTCGTCGACGCGTCGCACCTCGCACTGCGGGCCGCTGCTCGTACAGCGCGGGCGGACGGAGCGGGCGGCGGCGGCGGCGGTGGTGGTGTTGGTGGGGGGTAATGATGCGGTGTACATAGTGGAGGCGCGGGATTAGGTTGGAGGGCTTCGTCTTCATCACTGCTGTTTACTTCAGACGAGACCTCATCCAACCGGCAGACGGAACTCACGGTGTCCTCCTCACTATTGCCACTGGTGACGTGCTTTCCATGAAGAACGGTTTTCCACGTATTTGACAGGTACCACCCTCTGTCTCTGTTAAGGTTACGACGACGACTGATCTCAATGGCTTCTCGGATTTTGCGGGGTACAAAGTACTTTTCACGCGCCAAAATCCGTGCCTTGTCAAATCTGATGTAGTGCGTCGTCCCAGATGTGAGAGCGTGCTCTGTAACCGCCGAGCTACCGCTGTCCACGTTCTTCATGGAAGCAATGTGTTCTTTGAGTCTTGTGGACACGTTTCTTCTGGTCTCGCCTACGTAGCTTGCACCACAGTCGCAAGGAACGACGTAGACCCCAGGAGCTCCTAGGGGATCCTTATCCTTTGGAGAGCGCAACAATTGCCTGACACGTGAGGGGGGGCGGAATATCGTCTTGATGCTATATCTTCGGCGTAACAAGTGTCCAATTTTGTCCGTGACCCCCTTGACGTATGGTAGGTACGTTGCTGCTCTCTCAACCGATGTTATTCGGCACTTTGTGGAGTTGTTCGCAATCCGATTACTCTGCTTCCAGCTGTATCCGTTTGCCTCTAGTTAATGTGTAATAAATGTGGATTATTAACCATTAAGTGCCGGTGAATGTGTGCGAGTGTAGGGAAACAGCACAATGTTGAAAAACATGCAATTTGCGTTCCCACCAAAATTCCACTGAAAATCTTCAGTAAACACCACCGGCCTTACTAATAAAAATTTGCCTATACATCTGTTAAACGGTTGTACAGTTGCACAGTGAATGAGCGCTAAACACGCGTCAATCCATAGTTTGACTAATAAACGTTGAATAGGCGGTGGGTATCTACATAGACGTTTAACACTTTTTTCTTTTTCATCTGGCAACTATTAGTCAATTCGTTTCGAAACTGTTTTCGTCTTAAATAGTTCCGTAAATAATTTTTTCATAAAGTTTACTAATTATTAATATTATTCATGAAATTTTGTTTTAGGAATGCAATATTAATCAAAATACGTTGTTTTTAGAACTTATTGTTGAAATTTGTTGATATAATGGAAATATTTTCTTTTAGTAGGAGTAAAAGACTTAAAACAAATTTTAGAACGAAACATTCAAATTGACTGTTGTCCTCTGTCTACGCTGTTGAAATTGTATCCATGGAGACTAGCGGTCTCCATGGATACAATATAAACATGATTGTAGCCATCTTTTAATAAATTGTCAATTTCCAAAGAGAATGTAATCACTGCGTTTAGTTTGTTCCACATAGCTTTTCGTAAACCTGTAATTTGTATTTCAAATGGAAAATCTGAATTGTTCAAACAAATGGATCTGCACGGTCTTCATAATGTTTTCGTTTTTTTTATTTGCCTCCTCTATCTCCCAATGGTCAAATATGTCGAAATAATTTATGTAATCCATTTTAATGAGAACAAATCTAACACATACAAACGATCCTCAAATAACAGCATACTTTTTGAAGTTTGAAGAATCAAAACGTTTATTCACAGAATACTAGACACAGATTCAATAATAGTTACTATGTCTAGACATGAATTTGATCAGCTGATAATAGAGAAATCCGCCATTTTAATCCTTTACACACTCGCTAAACTAGGGTCCCAGGCTGTTTAAGAAATGATTAGCCTCCTTTGATAATGGCACATCTGTATACCAACTTTATCCAACGCCTACGTCAAAAATATTTTTATTGGTCAGCTTTTGTGGTATACAACGTGTACACAGAGTGAAAAAAACTTTATTAGTAAGGCCGCACATCTTTACTGAAGGTATGACTTAGACTAGACTTTTACTTGAAAACTGATCTGAATAGTGATTTTGACCCATCTCTACTACTAAAATTCATAGAAACTTGAAGAATTTCAATACTTGACACTGGCTAAATACACTAATCGTGTGGAGCCATAAAAAAAAAAAGTGTTATACGTCTATGTAGATACCCACCGCCTATTCAACGTTTATTAGTCTTGTATTAGTCAAACAATGGATTGACGCGAGTTTAGCGCATAGATAAGAGTATATCATAGATAAGAGTATATACTGGGGAGCTACTTGGTTTAGCGCTTATTCGTTGTGCAACTGTACAACCGTTTAACAGATGTATAGGCAAATTTTTATTAGTAAGGCCGATACGTCCTTACTAATAAAAATTTGCTTATATGTTTTGTACAATTTATAAAATTTTGGATTGTTTATTATAACAATGTACAAAAATAATAAATTACTGTGAATTAAGACTTTTTGGCAAAAAGTACTAGTGGTAGTGAATAAATACAAATTTGAATGTATTGTAAGTTTATTAAACTGTAAACGATTTATAAGTAAATAAGTCAATAATATAAACGAATAAAATAAAACATGTAACATATTTTACGTAGGAACGCGAGCTAAGGACAAGAACAACTACAAACTTTTTATGAGACTTGTTTATTTCGGGGGACCTTCGAATTTTTTTGTAAGTAAGATAATTCTCTCGGCTTCTCTTATGCCACTGAGACGAGCTCCGTGCACAGTAGCGAAATAACCAGGGACAGTTGCCTCTCCAGCGAATAGCAGTATCGGCGGCTGTGGGTCACAGGGGCCGGGCACGGGACATCCTAATTCGCATTGGTGACTTACACACGAACAACAGCTCATATAGGAGTAGGATCCGCAAAAGTGAGGGTCCGACGCCCATCGGGAACGCAGCATCATTTCCGGATAAGGCAAACAAGGATTACCCGTAAAGCGACGTAGCAGCTGAGTCAAACCTTCCGCGACATCTTTGTCCGCCATTGATTCCATAAAGGCCGCTTCTTGTCCAGAGATCCAAGCACATAACACGTGCTTACTACCTGGCATTTCATCTATAGAGCACACTCCCCGACACCAGTCAGTTCTGGATTGTAACTCTTCAGCTGACCATGCCAATTTTAAATTACCTTCGTGACATGCCCAGAACGGCTCAGCATATTCTAAAAATATCTTATCGCTGAGGCCGTATCCCAAATTACATATTGCGTCCAATTTACATGGTGGAAGCGGTGGAGCAAACATTCTATCAGCCTGACATTTTAAGCAACCGAGAGACATAGTAAGAATTACGTAATCAGCGGTCAATTCTTCACCGTCACAACACTTAACCAGCACTCGACCGTCGCCGGCTTGACCTGCACCCCATCGTACCACGTTTACAGCTTTGCTATATCGAATACAATTATCGGGCATTCCTCGCAGTAAAGGCGCTAACACACCGACATAGCCAAGCGGCACACGAACGTTTCCTCCGGGTAATTCAATATAACTTCCGTATTGATCAGCGCTGACTAGAGACAAGTCATCGCCGCATCTATTACGCAGAATGTTAGACAATCCGAACATCACCCGAGCAGCGTCATATCTCTGATCTTCCGGAAAATTGTGTAGCTCTTGTTGTATACGAAGACCCATAAAATTTAATAGGGTGCCGTGCATTCTCTCACCTCCTAGTCTGAACAAGTTAGCCGCTTGCTGTTCTATTTGCTTGAATGTGTGGTAGGCCGTTATTGTAACAGGTAAATCTACAGCTCGTCCCTCGCTGGTACAAAATAAGCCTTTTGATGCATCTAAACGTGGAAGAGGACTCTGTAGAAGGCGGTCTTGAGATGCCAATGTGTACACAGTGTTTGGTAGACAGGCCCCATATATCCATTCGGCGCCCATTTCTATGACAGCATCTCCTAACCAGCACGAGTGTATTCGTCCTCCTGGTCTGTGAACAAACAGGCAAAATCCTTACTTCTGAAGTTCTTATTACAACATGGCGGTTAACATTAAGCTATTTCAAATCAAACCTTTCTTTCGCCTCCAAAATAACAAAGTTTTGTATGCCGCACTGTGTAAGGCGGTGGCCGGCGGACAGGCCCGCGATGCCGGCGCCCACTATAATGACTCGCGGCTCCTGGAATCTGGGGTTGATGCTGCATGAGTCGAGGATGCACTGTTCCTTGCCGGTCGTGACAGCGCTGCTCATGCATCGTGAAGATTCTCTCCTCTTAGTGCTTCCGTGCCATATTAATTTTACTCTACTCAATTTCATTTTAGAAACATTTACTTAGTTCTTTTTAGATCTCCAAATATAACAGAATACTTAAAAATTTAGAAAAATAAAGCCATTTTATTTTGTCAAAAATATGTCATCGTCAAATACTAAGCATAAATTACAGAATAAAGAGAAGTTAGCGAAACTTCTTTCTTGCAATGACTTTTCTACTTATCTTTACAATTTTCTAAAAAGACTTTATACCTAGTAGAAAAAAAATGTTCGGGTAGTTAAAGGTTCGTTATAGAACTTGGTCAAGCCTCAACCATTTTATTTAAAATATTGTTTAATAGGCTTGCGTTTGACCACTATCTCACCTGTTGGTAAGTGATGATGCGGTCAAGGATGGTAGCACGCTAGGCCTAGAATGGAAACTAGTACTAGAACTAACTGTAACTAGTAACTAGTACTGGTAACTAGAATTAATGGGAACCACTATAAATAGAAGTAAGTACTTCAACAGGGCTACTCTCAATCATTCGAAATCCAATTTGGATTCGGAAACTGACTTTACTTCGATTTGGAACTTTGCAATTCACAATGCCGATCGGTTACTTATGATATTTAAATTTTTTTTTTTAATATCTCATAGTCTAGCGTTTGACCACCATCTCACCTGTTGTTAAGTGGTGATGCGGTCGAAGATGGTAAGCACGCTAAGCCTAGAACGGGAACTGGCTCTCAAGACGCAATGCGTTAGATGCTTTGGCGACAGATTTTCTAACTTGAGGATGGTAGCTGGCCAGGCGGACACTAGATAATGTCCTACCACCATGCGGGGGTTGTTGGTTTCTTAACGATGTTTTCCTTTAACGGAGGGCCACTGTGAAAAGCACACATACATTTTTCGATAGAAAAATCCATTGGTGCGCGGCGGGATTGAACTCGGTGCCTCTGGCATCAAAGCCGACCGTTCTCCCAATTACGCCACCGGGCTCTCGAAAAATTCGAAATAATTATTGATTCTAATTGGAAAGATTTTCGCGACAAAATAGTTTACGGATTTATCAATATTAAAAATGAAGCTTCCGAACCCGAATAGCTTTTCGAATGATTGAGAATCAAGGGGCTGGTGTCAATAGGCGGCGGTAACCACTTATGAGTATCATCGGGTGGGCCGCTTGCATATTCGCTGCAAAAGGTACGGTGATTGTGGCCCCTATACAAGACGGTGCTGCATTAGCTAATGGCTGCAGTGAGCTAGGACGATATAATGTGATTGTGGATGCCTTCAGCTCACCATCTATACCTATATAGTCGTATGTTACTTCATTTAGGTACTTACTTTGGCCTATTATAGTGTCACTCAGGTGCATGTGGTGAGGCTGGTTAGACGTAGGTATTTTGTGAGGGTTTATTCTCTATCTTACGAGCTTGGACAATTTTTCTTTATGATACTTGTAGAGGCAAACACTAATTGGCAGCTATCTCGCTAACATGTGATGATGCGATCGAAGATAGAATCGTGTTCAACAGAATGTGTTTTAACCAGCTTTAAAAATGAGGGAGGTTCTCACTTTGGGTATTTATATTCTTTTTACCCAACTGCGAAATAAGGAGGGTTTTTCGAGTGTATTTTGGTATATTTCTTTGGCACGTCCTAGAGCCTAAACGGCTTGTCGTATTTATATGTGAGTGGTGTCATTGAGACCAATCTATTAGATTCGTCTTAGTCGTGAGAGTGACACTGGGACGCAGTAAATTATTAAGGATTTTTGGCGCCAAAAAGTAATCATAAAAAACGAGATGACCATTACGGTTCGAAAAACATGTCACGCGTTGAAGTCTTTTGTATCGCAAACTTGCAAATTGGCATTAGCAAAACAATAACACTAACAAATAAATCTAATTCTAGGTCAACGGGAAGTACCCTACAGGTTTTCGACCCAAAACCTATAAGGGTACTTCCGGTTGACCTAGAATTGTCAATTTTGGTCAAAAGCAAGGTCTTACAGCAAAAGTAAATGAAAAATTCCGAAAAATAAAAAAAGTTGAAAATTAAGGTAAATTTTGGTACTTACAAGTTTTCCCGAAAATCAAAATTTGCCCATATCTTTTTATCGTGTTGACTCAGGACCTTGATTTTTATACACCTAATAGGGATTATAGACCTCAGTATCTGGTATAAATTACAACTTGCTTGTTCCACCCGTTCCTGAGAAAATCAGTGGTGACAGACGGACAGACAGACAGACAGACAGACGGACAAGAAAGTGATCTTATAAGGGTTCCTTAAAAAAAATAAGTTAAAATTAAGGGGGGAGTTAATACTCCCCGTATTAATTAACTAATAATTATTAATAAAATTAATTTCCAATACATGGAAATTAAAAAAAATAATTTCATTATACCTATATACTACGTAGTATTATTATCTTTTCTATGCCTATACGTGCGGTGTCTATAGTAGGTCTTTACAAATGACATTGAGGTTGAAAACATTTTTTTCTCAAAATCAATTGTTTAAAAGAGTTTATAGATTTTTAAACGATCGCTTAGAATCAAGCAGACGCCCGCCTGATGGAAAGCGGTAACAGTGAACGACCTATGAACATCTACAACACCATGGGCGTTGTTGATGCATTGCCGACCCTCGAGGAATTTGTAGATGGGTACCTAATTATTAACCGACTTCAAATGGTGGAGGTTCTCAATCCGACTGTTTTTTTTATTGTTTGTTACTCCGTCATTTATTAACCGATTTAGTAAGTTTTTTTTTAAGAGACTATACTTCCCGCTTGATCCCATTGTAAATTCATCGAGATCTAATGAGTATGAAACACCTTAAAATTGCTACTGAAAATCACTAGCACGGCATTTCAAGTTCGGTTCTTTAGTTTTTTTAACAATCTTAAATTGTTATACACAATCCAAAATTTAATCGTACCTACCGACGGGACTCGAACCCCTCGTTTCGGACTGTTGCTTAATTGGTCAGTGCACCTTGACATGTTATCCGAGCGGTGCGGGTTCGAGTCCCGCCGGTACAATGAAATTTTGATTTGTGTATAACAATTTACAAAAATATTTAGTGTGTAACACTTCATGAAACATAAATTAATCTTAAATTATTTTTTATAAAAAATCTACACTATAGGTAAAGTTGAAAATATCTGCGGGCAGATCATTCTATATCTAACAGGTCTGAGGAAGAAAGCCAATATGTGTGGAGGATTGTACAAACGCTGGACAACTAAGTACTCACTTTTATACCTATGCTCATACCTAAAGCATAGAAAAGATAATAATACTACGTAAGTAGTGGTGTGCCTAAAGTAAGTAGTCGATGATAGTAAGCTGAAAACAACCCATCCAGCACATAATGCCCAGTCAAATACTTATATGAAAAGGCTATGGGGAAATTATTTATGCACATCAAGACAGCCATTTCTTTAGTTAGTCTGCAATAAAATTAAATGTATTTATTAAAATAAAATAGATTATTAAATACATTATTTATTTAATATTTTCGAGAATAATGGATTTATTTGTATTTTAACTAATAGTAACATCGATATATTTTTATAAATATGCGTAGTGCTAACATTTATAGATATATATAAACCATCCAATAAATAATTTACAGTTTTACCTACCTACATGGTAGTTTATATTCATTGAAAAAAATATATTTTGCGATTTCTTCATAATTCCACCACCAGTATCTGGTATCTAGAAGTTTGGTAGGTACTAGATTTGGGTTAAATAATTTGGACTGATCTAATCTAGTGAAGTACAGTCTATTTAAACTGTACAGGTGTCTACGATTTAAAAATACTACTAGGTAGGTAGTGAGTAGGTAGGTAGTAGGTACAGTATGTTTTGTTTAACTAGGTATATAATTTATTGTCTATATAAATTGCCATATTTATTAAAAAGACAGCTTGGACTACATATCTTCATACTTTGCACAAATCATATCTAAGTACCTATAGAAATTATGTAGCTCGAAGAGAAAAACGCTACGTGGAACATTACCCAGCCTTATTTTTAATGTAAAGTTTTTGTCAAGTTACTTACATGGGGTTTGAATTCCAACAATCTTAAGATGTTTGCTTAGGTACTATATATATACGTATTTTTTGAACTGCATATACATACATTTTCATATTTCGTTCAAACTACTTCAAACCCTTTCTACGCCAGTCAAACTCGCAGTTGACTAGCTTTTATATATTTTAACCTAAGTTGTATGTTTTAAACACAAGAATACCCTACGATATATGATTATAAATACGGTCTAATAAATTAAATCATGTAATAATCTAATGCAAAAGTAAAAAATAATAATAATTAGGTACCCTGCGCTTATTATATAAATGTACGCGCTGTCCCTACTTTTATTTTATACCTGCCTAAGTATAGTATATTATACACGTATTACAACCGACACAAATAAATATTTTACAAAAGCGTCTAAAGTTAAAATATCGTTAACGGCAAGAACTAAACACGGCATCAACTGTTGCTTTAGACATCAATACTTTCTAATTATAACAAATATCTAAGAATTTTATTATACTCCTTGGAACAACATTGCAGCTCAGAATTTGTTCTCTAATATACCACATCATACGAGTTAAATACATAGTATTTAAGATTTATTTTTAAGTACATCATCGGCTGCCATCTTGCACTCTTCCCAGGAAATGTGAATGTCGCTCTCTTCGGAGAAGCGAGAGCATATCGCCAACCTCAGGAAATACGTGTCATCAATTTTAGAGGGGACAAGGTGGATTTTTCCGCGTCCGTTGATGCGCCTCAAAAGCTCCTCGTTGATGTCATTACCACCTTTCAGTCTGAAGCAAACAAGCCCCATAGTCACTTCTTCGAATATTTCGAACCTCTCGTCTGCTAGGCAAAGCTTCTCGAAGAGCTGCGCTAATGCAATGTGCTTTCTAATGTGCTTTTGAAGATTCTCAACTCCGTACAGCCTCAAGACGAACCAGAGCTTAAGAGCTCGGAACCGTCTACCTAGCGGGATCTGCCAGTGGCGGTAATCCGGGGCCGAGCCTTGCTGATCGTGCTTTAAGTATAGAGGGTCGACGTTGAACGCGTCGACGATCCACCTCGGTTGCTTCAGCCACATCGCGGAACAATCGAAGTTGACCAGCAACCATTTGTGGGGGTTGAAGTTGAAGGAGTCAGCTTTGTCGACACCCTTCATGAGGTAACGGTATTCTGGGCAGATAAACGCTGAGCCAGCGTACGCTGCATCCACGTGCGTCCAGATTCCTTGCTCGATGGCTACCTCGCTGATCTCGTCCAAGGCGTCAAATGTGCAGGAAGATGTGGTGCCTAAGGTGGCCACAACCTAGAAAAGATAAGAGGAATTTTCATTTAAATAAACTGGCCAAGTGCGAGTTGGACTCGCACACGTAAGGTTCCAATCGAACATTTGCCGGAAAAATATGTTCTTTGTATGGGGACCCCCTTTAATTTTTAAATTACTTTAGTGTTTATTATTTGATATAATAATAGCAACCACAATAATACATCAATATTTGATAGTATATACACACTATGAGCAGATTCAAAGTCTCTATCTATTACGGTTTATAAGATCGAGAAAATATCGCCCGTAAAAAAACGTTTCTTATATGGGTACCCCTTTTATTCTTAACTTTATTCTGCTTTTAGTATTTTTTGTTATAGCGGCAATAAAAATGCACCATTTGTGAAAATGTCAACTGTCTAACTATCACGGTTCATGAGATACATCCTGGTAATAGACGGACAGACAGACAGACGGACGGACGGACAGCGAAGTCTTAGTAATAGGGTCCCGTTTTACCCTTCGGGGACGTTACCCTAAAAACTGAGTCATATACCTGGTTATACTTACCTAAAAAGCAAAAGTTTGCTTCTACGCATAGGGCTACTAGTTATTCGTAGAATAAGAAGATACTTCACCTACCCAGTACTATCTATTATTCTATAACCTACCCTTACTTTCTACGTACACCTAAACGAAAATAGGAGCATTTCAGGTGAAGCGGACAGCGAAAGTAAATAAGGATCAGGATTTTATTTATAATTGGCTTGATGGGGCATGTATGGGGCCTGCATGAATGACCATTATTATTTATTTAATGCGACTTCAAGGAACTGGCAAAATTTGAGGAACGGATTTTTCAAAAGTTCTGGATGCATTCAGTCAAATGGATAAATCAAATGAATTGAATAATAACTAAATAGTGTTTTAACTTGTTTAAGAATATGAACTGTTTGTCTTATATAATTATTATATAATATAATTTTTTTTCATATTAAATGTCATGATTTCGGATAGCACATAGTATACAGGGTATTTGGTACATCGTTTGCCAAATTGAATGTACCAAAATGAAATGTGATTTTGAAAAAATTCTAGGCCACATGGTTTTTTTAATCTATTTTTTTAATTTTTGTGGTCGGAACCGCCAAAATTTATCATTAAAATTTATAAAAAAAAACATGGGTATAGGCTTCACTTTTTTATTCTAATTTTAATGTGTACCTACACTAGTACAATTCTATAAATTTAAAACTGCCAGTAACATCTTGTTTTTTTATGCACGTGCAAAGTTATTTGAACAGGTAAAAATAAACCTTAATATCAAGTTTGAATTGCAATAAAAAAAATGGGGGTTTCGAACACAAACATAAAAAAATGGACTAAAAAAACCACATGGCCTATATTTTTTTACTAGAGCTGAGGAGGTAGCAAACTACATCTCCTTTCGGTCAATTCAATTTGGCAAACGATGTACCAAACATCCTGTACCTATATAATACCTACATAGATGTCAAAGACATATTCAATAGAGTAATAAATACCTGTAGGCCTCTAGTCAAAAAGTTATTTACCTATTTGTCTAGAGGCCTACCAGTTATTATATATTTGGGAGACTTACAAAGAACGGTATAAGTCCCTTCGCCTTGTCTTCCTCGATAGCGTCTCGCAGGGTGTCACCACGCAGCCTACGCTTGCCGTCGGGCTGAAGGGAGCGCATCACCACACCTCCCAGGAGCCCAGCGCGCTCCACTGATGAGTGAGCTTGCTCTGTAATAAGAACACCAATCACTCATGTTCTAAATTCAAATTTGTATTATTTTCTCAAAAGTAACTACTACCCCAAAGCCCTTGACATGTTCGTGCCACTCTCCACTCCATCCTAAAGATGTCTGTGAGAGATCGCTTTGAGCGACAAGACCGTCCATTGTACTACATAGTAGGTGCCACAGAAAAACTCTCTATTTTCTCTAGTACTAAGTGGAAGACTTCATTATTATTGTAACCTATTGTAATGTATACTATGAAAATGTGGTGTAAAATAGTACTGTACTTATCTGTTTTTTACCTACCTAGTTGTACCTACCTAGTCTTGACTCTTGAGTAGTCTTGAGTCAATTTGCGTACTGGTTAGCACAGAATACATAATAGTACTACGTCATAATGAAACTTTAACTGAATCCACTAACGTACCTAGTGAATTCCTAATTCGTGTATCCTTCAGCTATTAATATTATTTATTTCTATATATTATGTTAGGTACAGAATATTAAAGATCTAAAGGGACTTGGCAGGCTCCCAAGTAATCTGAGTAGGTACTACATTAAATTTATACAGAAATAACGTGTATTTTTTATGACATAGAGTAACAGGACAAGCACGACGCTCGTCTGATGGTAAACAAAGACATCTACCTATTACAAATACAGTGGCAATTGGCATGAAAAATACTTGAGTCGGAATTTTGCACGTCATTCAGTGCAATGACGGGCAAAATTATGACTAAAAAAAATGTCCATAGAAGCAGTTATCAGGAGCAGTGGCTCCTGATAACCTTCTATGGACATTTTTACACTTTACCATCCAAACCGAAAAACATTTCTATTTCGCGACTGAATTATTGGCAATGTGGTGGTACCACTCCAGGCTGACTAGCCTACCACTATTAATATTATATATTATATTATATTATATGTGCCATAAGCACGTACGCAAAAAACGACAAACACGACAAATCCAAGGTGCCATCAATGCCATCATACACTCATTGCCGGATACAGTAAGTAATTTCACACTTACTGTTGCAGTAGCCAACAAGTTTTCCAAGTATTTCGGTTTCGGTCCACTCCGGATGTTCCTCCTTGACTCGCTGCATGATCTTGGCTTTGGCTCCGAGAAGGGCGACGAGCGTGGCCTCACTGGCCGTGCCCTGGATAACACCGCCAGCCTCGCCCCCCGATCGGGCCAAGAACGACTCCGGGAGTCCGAGCATCTGGCCCAGCCAGTCCAGCATCACCACCTCCAACTCTGTGCATGCAGGGCTCGCGATCTGAGGAGTTCATAGTTAATTTAATGTTTAAATATTATTCTACTACCATCATAGGGCCCGGTGGCGTAATCGGGAGAACGGTTGGCTTTGATGCCGTGGTACCGAGTTCAAACCGCCGTGCACCAATGGATTTTTCGGATGGAGTGGCCCTCCGGTGAAGGAAAAACATCGTTAAGAAACCAACAACCCCCGCATGGTGGTAGGACACTATCTAGTGTCCGCCTGGCCAGCTACCACCCTCAAGTTAGAAAATCTGTCCCCAAACATCTAATGTGTTCCGGCAGCTATCCTTGAGAGCCAGTTCCCATTCTAGGCCTAGCGTGCTTACCATCTTCGACCGCATCATCACTTACCAACAGGTGAGATAGTGGTCAAACGCTAGCCGTATAAAAAAAAAAAATCAATAAATTGCAATCCAGTTGGTACCTATAGGTACTCTTTATTTAGAATAATAATAATACAAACGACTATGTGACTCTTCGCTACTCTAAACTAATTAAGTACTCTTTAATAAAAATAATTAAGAAAGTTTGAAAATTAAAACAACCGACTTCAATGCCCCGCGAGTCAATTTCAGTAGCAAGTTTGAGACGTGTATCGTCATAAATATCTCTGGAGATACTTATCAGATCTCGATGAAATTACAATGGGACCACCTCGGAATCGCACCCTACCGATTACAAAAAGAATCATTCGAATCGGTTCAGAATTGACGGAGTAATCGCGTAACATACACACAAAAAAATCACACAGACGAATTGAGAACCTCCTCCTTTTTGTGAAGTCGGTTAAATAGTACAACAATGTTACAAACAAACGAACAAAACTTTAATTATAAATCTTTACTTTAATAACAAATAATAATTGGTAAGATCTCTATGCACCTCTAAGAATTCAGCTTAGAAGCGAGATAAAATCAAGATAAAATATATATATTTTATAGAATTCTGCTTATAATATATAAATATATATATTTTATCTCGCTTATAACACATGAGTACTTTACTCATGTGCTTATAAGCAGAATTCTATAATCTCGCTTATAATAAAACTAGAAGTGCCCCGCAGCTTCGCCCGCGTTAAAAACTCCTTTTATTTACTTAAAGCTTTTCTTTTGTAAAAACCTTTCTATCATAAAAGACATCAAATAAGAATTAGCCAAATCGGTTCACCCGTTATAGGGTTCCGTAGACCTGACAAGGAACCCTTATAGTTTCGTCATGTCCGTCTGTCTGTCTGTCTAAGGTTTTGCTAAGAGACCGTTAATACTAGAAAGCTGTAATTTTGTGGGGGTATGTATATAAATTTCACCGACAAAATGCTGAAATAAAATTGTGAAAAATATTTTTTTTTAGGGTAGCTCCCCTATATGAGAAGTGGAGATGAATTTTTTTTTCATCGTTGACCCCATCGTGTGAGGTATCGTTAAATAGGTCTTTTTAAATGACTTAAGGGTTGCTAACAGCATTTTTCGATTGAATGCCCCATTTACGAAATATTAAACTTTAAAGTGCAAATTATTGTTCCAGTAGGGCGTCCCCCCCCCCCTCTAAAAGCTAAACTGCTGGCTTGAAAAATCTGGAAAAATTCGTGACAATAGCGCATTTTATGAACTTAAAAGGAAAATTATAGCGGTTAAGATAACTTTATTAGTTTAGCAGTAATAGTCGTTGAACTTGGGTGTTGGATAATTTTGTACCAAATCCTTTAAAGTGACAAAGACGGAGTACCTAGTTGCTTGTATATAACGGGTAAAGACTTGCATTGAATAACAAGCTACTACGGAACCCTACACTGCGCGTGGCCCGACACGCACTTGGCCGGTTATTATGTTATTGCGTGACTAAGAAAAATCGGGATTCATATTTACAAAACCAAAAAAAAACAAATTTTCAGACTTTGTTACCTACCCCATTTCGAAGAATCCTGCAACACGTACTTACTTATCATTAACAGAAGTACCTATGTAGCGTTTCGAATAAAACAGACTATCTCATCTTGTTTCGCCATACAAGCTTTGAATCCCCGTTCCGTATCCGCGGGTAAATTTAAAGAAAAATACCTTCGTCATAATAACTATCTGCATTCTAAATTTCATCGCAATCCGAAACAATATTGATTTTCAGACTTTGTTACCCCACTTCACCCTCTTAGAGTGGTATTTTGAAAAAGCCTGAATTTCGGGTTTACTTACTTATTTACAGAAAACTGGTGCGAAATTTCGAATAAAATGACTATCCAAATTGATTTCAGACTTTGTTACTCCACTCGTGTTACTTCACCCTTTTAGGGGTGGAATTTCATAAAAGCCTGAAACATGTATTTACTCATTTATTTACTGAATTACTTGTGTGGAGTTTCGGATAGAGAAAACTATCTAATGTTGTTTCTCCATACAAACTTTGAACCCCCGTTCCATCCCATTCAGGGGTAAATTTTGAAAATCTTTTCTTAACAGATACTAACGTCATAATAATTATCTGTATGCCAAATTTCAGCGCAATGCAAAACTATATTGATTTTCACACTTTGTTACCCCATTTCACCCTCTCAGGGGTTGAATTTCGAAAAAGCCTGAAACACGTATTTACTTATTTATTTACTGAACCATTTGTGTGAAGTTAAGAATAGAAAAGAGTATCTAATCTTGTTTTCCCCATACAAACTTTGAATCCCCATTTAATCCCCTTAAGGAGTGAATTTTAGAAAATAATTTCTTTGAGGGAATTAACGTCGTAATAACTATCTGCATGCCAAATTTAAGCACAATCCGAAACAATATTGATTTTCAGACTTTGTTACCCCATTTCACCCTCTTAGGGGAGGAATTTCAAAAAATCCTGAAACACGTATTGACTTATTTTTTTACTGAAGCACTTGTGAGAAGTTTCTAATAGAAAAGACTATCTGACCTTGTTTCTCCATACAAACGTTGAACCCCCATTTCACCCTCTAAAGGGGTGAATTTTGGTTAATCCTTTCTTAGTACACCCTTACATACTAAGACAAATATACCCTCCAAATTTCAAGTCTCTACGACCAGCGGTTTAGGCTGTGCGTTGTCTGTCAGTCAGTCAGTCAGTCAGTATGTCAGGACAAAGATTCTTATAGTATTAGATAAAATAATAATACACGGATATCCCTTAAAATAAAGATACTTTACTTGATAAATATGTATATATAAATATATAAATATAATATATATATATATATATATAAATATGTGTATATATATATATATATATATATATATATATATATACACAATATTATTATTATTTATTCTAAATCGCTAACGATTGTCTCGTTTCCGAGGTTTTACTATTTTAACGCGGGCTTTTGGCCAAACGTTAAATAGTCATATAAAGTATGATTTATTAATATTTATTTAATTATCAATGGATAAAAATTTACGAACGATCCTGCATGTGTTAAGTATAACGGCTTTTTGTAATTGGTTGAAGGTAAGTTTGTGTATGTCCAGGGTCTGCAAACTTTTGTGGAGTGTATATGGAATAACGCCTGTTGATGATAATACTACGGGTACCGTTTTCACCGTCTGTACTTTCCACTGTGTTTTTAACTCGATAGCTAGATCTGCGTATTTACTCAGTTTATCTGTGTAGGTTGTTGCTAAGTTGTGCGTATTGGGGATAGCAATATCAATTAGAAAAACTGTTTTAGTATTTTTGTTATATAATGTGATGTCCGGTCTATTATGATGTATCATTTTATCAGTGATTATCGTTCTGTCCCAATATAGTTTGTAGTGAACTGACTCTAATATTACTGCCGGAGTATATTTGTAATATGCTGTTTTCTCTGTGATAAAGCTATATTTAAAAGCCTTACTGGTGAATAATTGCTGCAACCTGGTCACGGTGGCGATGTTTGTAGTCTGTTTGTGTAATTGATCTACAGGCACCAGTTATGTGTTGAATGGTTTCTGAGGCACTATGACAGTGCCTGCAGAGGTCGGAGGTACTGTCTTTTACTATGAATTTTCTATAATTTCGCGTGTCTATTACCTGGTCCTGTATACCAAGCATGAAACCTTCGGTTTCGGGAAATAGTTCCCCACGCTTTAACCACATGTTTGATGAAATTTTGTCTATTTTTGGATTCAACAAGTCGCGGCGGTGTCTACCATGAAGCGATTTTTGCATCCAGTTCTGTAGTTTTTGACTTTCGGTTGTTATTATTTCACTATTTTGCTGAGTATAATCTTTTAGATTGAGTGGTGTATAGTTGTGGTCTGCTTGTATAATCGCGTTGTGTAGAGGTGATCTGGTTGCTTGCTCGTGGAAATATGTTCGGAGTGTCGTGACTTGTGTATTGTGTAAGTTTTTAATGTCGATTAGGCCTCTTCCACCTTCCCGATGGGGTAGTGTCATTCTTTCGACACATGAACGTGGGTGGTGTTTCCTGTATTTAGTCATTAGGGTATTGATATTGCGTTGCAGTTTTATTAGGTGTGTAAGTGACCAGTGTATTATTCCGAAAGAGTATGTAAGGATAGGAATCGCAAAGGTATTGATTGCTTTTATTGTGTTCCTAGCATTTAGTTGTGTGTTTAAAATCTTATGAAGTCTATTTTTGAATTTTTGCTCTATTGTAAGTTTTGTTTGTTTTTGATGAATTTGCCCTGTTTGAAAGTAGCCTAAATATTTATATCCCGATTCTTGGTCTACAGGGTCTATGTGTTGTCCGTCTGTAAGTTCGTATATGTCTTGTTCGATTTTTCCTTTATTTACGGATAATGATTTACATTTATCAATACTAAATTCCAGTCGTATGTCTGTTGAGTATGTTTGAGTTATGTCTGTTAGGGTATGGAGTTCCTGTAGGTTGCTGCCAAATAATTTTATGTCGTCCATTTATTATTATTATTCTATTATACAATAAATATATTATTTAAATTAGAAAATTATATAAATTAGAATATAAAAAATCCTATTTCACGGTAGAATAACTGACAAAGTGGTGGTACCGTCCCAGGCAGACAAGTAGAACTCCTAATACCATTTTTTATATAGAAAATATATTTACATAATGATAAATATAAAAAATATATAATAAATATTAAAGTAATTTTAAATATATAAGTTTGAAGATATAATATCTATAGATATAAATGTTTCGTCAACAAAGACTTCAAGGGTTATTTTTAATTGAGAATAAATTTAGTTTCCAAGTTATTCATAATAATAAGACAAGTAGGTATAATACAAAACGAGATCGGAAGTCGTAAGCAGTTGATTCCGCATATTCAAGGTTAGCATTATTCGTGGTCACCTTGTCAGACGGCTGTTTGCCGGCCCCGTAAACTTTGCACCTTTCCGATCAACAGTGTATTGTATTGAACAGACAGTAACGTATGCGAATGTGGTTTGTGACTGGTTCTCCTTGTCCGAGACTCGTGTTAATCGTTACATTGACACTGGCACCACTTCACAAAATAAACAAATCTTAAATTACCAGTATCTTCGTCAGTGGATTTTCCGTTCGTAAAGATGTTGAAATTAGTTTCTTTGGTTACTTCATCGAGACTACAGTTAATGTAGGTATGTCATCTTATTAAGCCACTATGGGGGCTTTGGTTTTGGGTAATATTATATGTGGTACTTTCCTTAAGTAAGTAGTATTCGTTCACTCATATGAACGGCTCGTATAAAGACAACCTGTGCGAGGTGGCACCAAAATATACTAGTCCTACAGAGATCTACTTCACTGCTCTATGCAGTGAAGCTTATACACGACGCATCTCTCTAATTCCATCTTCAGTTAGAAAGGGGACACAAATCCTCCCATTGGAGTAGGGCGGAAGTTACCATTGCCACCGAGTGTGTATGATTGACACATGAGATCGACCACGACAGTTCGCCATGATTGGTAACTATCTACTTAAGAAAAGTCCCACTATAGTATATCTTAAAACGAAAACATAGTTTAGAACCTAACGATGATTTTAGCATGATGTTTGCCTAAGGCAGTGGAAGACAGGAAAAAGTTTCGACTTTCAAAGAATATGCGTCAAGGGTTTCAAGGCCTAATACTAATTAACTCATACGTACAATGGACCGGTGTTGTTCTTAAAGACTGCACTTAAAAATATCCTTACATATCATCCATATTATAAAAACTTTGTAAGTCTGGTCTGTCTGTTTGATTAATCACGCCTAAAGGGACGATCTGATCTAACTGAAATTTAACATACTACAAAGATATACTTTATAGTGGATGAGCATGAGGATGAACATAGGCTACTAAATACTTGGTGTACGTGAACGAAGTCGCGGGTAACAGCTAGTAGCTTATATATTGTTACTTCTAGTTGATCTATGATCCATTAATGATACTCTTTCAGTTGTATCGAATGATAAACATACCCAAGTAAATCCAATGCAAGCGATAGCTCCACTCAGCATATCAGCCACGATGGCAGGGTATGAGTTAGCTGTAGGGAAGTAGGCGTGGAACCTCGGCGAGTGCCAGTGGGTGACCCCCGACATGACCACGCGCTCGATGTCAGCCATCACCGCTGTCCACGGCTCGGCCTGCTGCGGAGCCTGCTCGGGCACCAGGGGCCGCAGGTAACCTGGCTTCACTGATGGCACCACTTGTCTGAAACATTACAAGAAAACGATCACAATTCCGTTAATCTCGTTATACAATTAATGTGCACTACATTGGAAGCGAAGCAAAATGAAGATAAGTTCGTTCCTTTGTCTCATAACTCTCTTACCAGTAACGGTTTTGCTTATCTTAGAGCTAGGTAATAATACTATCAATTTTTTGATAAAAAAGCAAGACTATGTACATTGCACATTCTTCTTGAATACAATAACACTTGTATTCCAGAAGAATTTGACAAAATATTGGTGAACTTCTAAGTATTGTCAATATGTGCCTATTATTGTTTTGAATTATACCTATGTGTTTGCAAACACTGTGAGACCCCGTAGTAATGTCTTAGAATATCTACGGGTGCAAGGTAACTAGTAAACATAAATTTCATAAGTAGATATGTACCACATATTTTGGTTGATGTATTTCAAAATAAGACAATTAGTTATTTCGTATCAAATATTTTATCGCACAGCTTCAAAGATCGGTAATAAATCAAATAAAATCAAATACACTTTCCATTGTACTATCTATCTCGTCCATTAATTATCGCTGTAATAGCATGGGGATAAAATGATGAAAGCCCTGTATTCAATTTGATTTCGTACGGTGAATCAGGTCAACGAGAATATGATATATGAATGCAAATAGGCTTTAAAGGCTTTTACGGCGTTCAAGCAGGTAATGTGTCGAGGTACCTACTCGAAACAACCTTACCACTTACCTTCTATATGAATAATTAAGATAGTTTAAAAACTAAAACAACCAACTTCCATGCCCCGCGAGTCAATTTTAGTAGCAAGTTTGAGACGTTTATCGTCATATTTCTGGAGATACTTATCATATCCCGATGATATTACAATGGGACTACCTCGAAAAGGTACCCTACCGATTAAAAAAAGAATCATTAGAATTGGTTTACAATTGACGGAGTAATCGCGTAACATACATACAAAAGAAAAAAAAACATACAGACGAATTGAGAACCTCCTTCTGTTTGGAAGTCGGTTGAAAATAATATACAAGAACCATAATGTTGTACCTTACTTAACAACAGGTCAGATAGTGGTCCCCTCTGGCATAAATATAATATATTTTTTGAAGTTGAATGAAAATTGAAATCAGTGTTCCACTTTATTCTGCTCCTGTGAACACTGAGCATGCACAGACCGCTTGATCTCGTGTTTCCCATCGTCGGCAATAAAGTAAGTTGATATATCTATCTTTCTATCATGCTATGTGCTGTAATCGGTGTGCGTTTCTTTAAGTTGTGTTTCACTATTTCACTTTTTTAATTTTTTTTATATAAAAATTGTCTGAAGTACTGAAACACACAGTTACATGTGTGGTTGGTTCTAACCTACTTTAATATATTTTTTTAATATTCTGTCGTAAACGATTTGATAACAGCTGAATGGTTCATTACTTTTGTTTTTTTTTCTAATTCAAAGCGTTAAAATTCTGCTTTTGCTATGTTTACTTGATAATTGGTTATGATTTATGATTTTGACGTGTACATGTGCGTATATTAATACTGCCTACATACTGAATAAATGCTTTGATTCTTTGATTCTAATGTACCTACCTCAGGAACTATTATATAATCTGTGCCGCAGGTGCACCCCTCTGAAAATAATCTTGGCGGCGCCTACGAGGTAGGACTAGTATCTTTTCTGTGCCATGAGTGAAAGAGAAAGTACATTTTGATGACAATTTACCTAAGTCATTAATACGATAGACTTTAACAAAATAAAAACGAAAAATGCAAGGAATATAGTACCTAACACTATTATTTTAAAATTCATGCGTCAGAAGTTAGTCTTTGTAGGCCGTACCCACTCGTTATTTCGATAACGTTATCATCATTATCAGCCGGTATCAGTCCACTGCTGGACATAGGCCTCCCCCAAGACACGCCACTGAGCCCGGTCTTCGGATCTTTGCTTCCAGTCACTGCCCACCGCTTTGCGAATGTCGTCGCTCCACCTAGTCACAGGGCGTCCTACTCTACGCTTGCCGATTCGCGGTCTCCACTCTAAAACCAGTCTGCTCCACGGCAGATATGACCAGCCCACTGCCACTTCAGTTTGCTAATCCGCTGAGCTATGTCGATCACTTTAGTTCTCTGGCGAATTACTTCGTTCCGGATTCGATCCCGCAGAGACACACCGAGCATAGCTCTCTCCATAGCTCGCTGAGCGACTTTGAACTGGTGGACTAGTCGAACCGTGAGTGTCCACGTCTCGGCTCCGTATGTCATGACAGGTAGGACGCTCTGATTAAAGACATTTGTCTTTAGGCACTGTGGTATAGGCGACGAGAAAACTCGACGGAGTTTCCCAAATGCTGCCCAGCCAAGCTGAATTCTTCTCTGGATTTCCTTCTCGAAGTTGTGTTTGCCTAGTTGGAGCGTTTGCCCTAGGTAAACATACTGCGTGACAACTTCGAGTGGGATTCCATCTACGGCAATCGGTTCCGGAACAACTTGCTCGTTGTACATGACTTTGGTTTTATCCAAATTCATCCGGAGACCGATGCGACGAGAAGAATCAGCTAGGTCATTCAACATCCTTTGTAGGTCCTGCAGCGTCTCTGCCATAATGACGATAACGTAATAGTATAAATTAATTGTCGGTTAATTCATAGATTATTGTTAAGTATAAGTAAGTGCGTTTTTTATGACGATAACTTACTAATGAAGGTTAGTGAAAGCTTATCCTTATAGTATTATGTACCTATGTATACTTACGCAAAATATTTCTTAAGGCTTAAAATGTTCAATTATTTAGTGACGAAGCTAGTACTTAGTGCATCTTGTACTAACATCGCGGAAAATATCGTTTGCATGCATGGAGGTAAATGTAAGTACATATATAGATCGATGTTTACATGATGAAAGATTTCATACATTGAGGCAATATTTACAAGTAGAATATTTACAAGGTGCAAAATGCTCTAGCGCCATCTAGATACATTTCTATTAAGTTACCTTTGAATATGGAAGGATGTTTGTTACTCTTTCACGCAAAAACAGCTGAAGGAATTTGGATGAAATTTGGTTAAATAGATATTATATAATGATTATAACCTGGACTAACACATTGGATACTTTTGACGAGGGCAAAGTCGCGGGGCGCAGATAGTAAGATACCTATATAAAACCCACCTGTCTCTTATGTTTTCTAAATATTCGGCGATGTAATCTGTCATCGCCTTGGCAAAATCTTTAAAATCACCGGCCTCCATGGTTTCTGCAAAAAAAAAACAATAAGTAAGTAACATATATAAATAAGTAAGTAACAACACTAAGTAAGTAAGTAACAAATGTCGATCAGCCTTTTGCATGGAACTAGTTTTCCTAACTCCTTTACACCTACATACTTTTGTTACGTATTTTTTGTGTTGTGTATGGATACAACGTTAAAGTCAAAAGTCAAGTCAAAAGTCAAAGCATTTATTCAGTATATGGGCAAATTAAAAATTTGCACTTACACACGTCAAATTACATTAAATAGATCATATTCGATAAAAAATATTATAGATATAACAGAAACAGAACTTATTGCTTTGAATTTACAAAAAAAAAAACAAAGGCATTGAGCCATTCAGCTTTCATCTAGACGTCGAACGTCACACTTAAAACACATGTTGAATTCCCCTGATTAATGTAGGGTTGCCAACCGTAATATTACGTGCACCCGCAACCCAGTACATGTTTCAGTACTTCAGACAATTTTTATCCAAAAAATTGTGAAATAATTAAACATAATAAATAAATAAAACGCAGACTAATTGCAGTACACATCATATTCCGAATGGAACTGATTGTCCGTCTATCAGCTGCATAATACCGTCTTAACAGGCAACCCTAGATCTGCAAACAAAATATGAAAACTGATTGACTGTTGAATCTACTGGTGTTTCGGAAGTAGTCCCATCAGAGAAGAAACACCAAGAAACTCTATGGGGCTTGTCACTTATATTAATTCATTTTTTTAAATTCATATTAAATTTTTTTTTTTAATTTACAACAAATAATTATATTATCATACAATTTATATTATATCTTGGAGCTTGGGGCATTCAGGCCAAGCATTTTTGTCATTCATATAGTAATTTAATGTATAGTACGATTTCTTCATCAAATTTAATTTAACAAAGGTTTTAAATCTGCTCATAGACAGTTAATTTTACAAGTAGATACAACTCAGAAGCGTAAGCGTATAAGCGTGTAAGCGGCAATAGCCCAATGGATAAGGTGTCGGACTGGCGAGCGAGAGGTCGTGAGTTCGATCCCCACCCATTGCACTATTGACGTGAACCCACTCCAGTCCAGATAAGCATATTTAGCTTAGATGGAGGGGTTAACAAGAATACTGGTAATGTGCAACCCACATTGCGAGTAAGCCTTTAATAAAAAATAGCGTACATATGTAATAAAATGTAAGCAGACGAAACTGTGGAATCCAACAATATTCCCACAGAACTACAGCGAGAATAACTACTAAAATGTACTTTATGCAAACTATATATTTCAATTTAGGTAAGGACCTACATATTGAAATATATAGATATATTACTACAACTCTACTTATACTACTAATTTTATATTGCTAATTTTAATTACCAATTTTACCATAAACACGTGCAAACTGCAGTTAATTCTAAATAGCATTGATATTTTTCTAAGGATTATAATTAGATCCCTCTTCGGGTATCTCCCACGAAGAAGTAAAGATAGATAACATTGTAGTAAAATAGCGTCAGAATGTGTTTTCGTAGAGCAAATAAGTATCGCCATACAATAAGATTTGTATAGTGAGAAAGAGACTTGAATATTAATAAAGACTAGGTACACTGATTTTATCGCTTAGCACGATATCTATCAGACAGATTTTTGATAAAAACTGGTCATAATTAATACGGTCAGTGAAATTGTGTAAATTACGTTACCAATTTTAAAGTTAGGCTATACGCGCTCCACGATATAATTTGTTGCGATAATAAATCGCACAATAACGTACAAAGTATACGAACGATATTTTTTCGCAGTGCGCGGACTCTAGTACATTAGTGTTGTTCACAGATTGACAAATAAAAATCGCAGTGCGCGCAAAGCTTAAGAAGACATGTAGATTTTACGAATACGTATCAATATCTATACCATTTAATTTAAAAAGCCAGTTTCACTGGTTCCACTATCAGGATAGACCTTTTAAGAACTTAACTGCCAGATTTTTGACAACTTCTATATGGTGACATATTTTTAGATAGCTATCCGAAACTTTATCAGGAACTGGTAAAACGGGCCCTTAAATCATCTACTTAATCAGTAGTTGATAAACGTACTTCGATATTAACTATAAGGTAAATAAATCGTAGGCAACTAACACATTACATTATAATAATACTTTAATGTACTGGGGCAATAATTAGATGGATGGAATACTTAGCTGCCAAAATTAAGCATTTATGTAACGAGACAGAAGCCAACATTTAATAGTGTTAGTAGTGTTTAGTATAACTAACCAAATTGAAGTTTTGTGTTCTCCACCGACATTCTGAAGAATATCTAGAAATTGGAAAAATAAGCGTTGTGTTAGTAGAGTTAGTGGTGCGATGCAATATGTTATTATTTGAATCCGAAAATCGGCAAATGCATATACCTTACCTAACCTTGGAATGTTTACAGTCATGTCAAATAATATATTTAGAACAATAGGTATGATGACAAATTTAAAGTGCCTAATGTTCGGATATAATAATAATTTCAACAAAATTCATAGTTTTGCTTAAAATAAAGATCTAATATAAAATAATACAATTTACTTTTTTAGGTTTAAAATTCACGTCAAAACACTTCAAAGTGTACATATAGTATGTATATATATATATATATATATATATATATATATATATATATATATAATATATATAATATCTATTCTATATATATATATATAATCTAGACGTTCTAATATTAATTTATAGTTATTTTTACTCTAAGGTGACGTCATTCTTTCCGAATGGCGTTCAACATATTATACCGGATTGAATTATTTTTTAGTTTAATTTTATCAAATTAACTATTAATCTCACTCATAATAAAAAAATGAAGACAAGTTTTGCAATGCAACAATTAGGCTTCATTAAACAGATAAAAAAACGTACGTGAATTTTATTTACTTACTGGCATCGTGCCTAATCTACTTATGCTATTTTTCATTTAGCGCCTATTCTAAAAAAATATTTAAAATATCAGCAAAACTAAGTAAAATAATTAGTTATAAGTTACTCTATAAGTTCTCGTTGATTTTTAAATACCTATTTACTTAAACATACACAAGCAAAGATATAATCTGATTAAAGTATGTAAAACGTAGGGTAGGTAAGTGCTTAGGTTTAATTTAAACCAACATAAATTAGACACGACGGTAAAATATAGTACTATAAACTTTGATTTCTATTTCACTATTTTCTCCATAAGATTACGTCAGTGGTGAATCCTTAAATCCGTCAGAGAGGTAATTAAAAACCTTGTCAAAATATTTTATTTATGGACATCTATAATATTTAATAGTAGATTTATTTTTACTAGGAAGATAATTGAAATAATGTTTCCTATAAAATTATTTACAAAACTGGAAATTGTCAATAATGGTTTGATTTTTATCAACATCTAGGTCGTTTTCAATGAGTCTGAGTCAATGTCAATGTAACTTATGCTATTTATAATTTTCACCGAGTTGGGTTCAATGTCAGATGGACGGTCACTCGCTACCTGCAATGTTGGTAGCAGACGATCGAGATAGATTGTAAGCTACGGGACTTTATAATTACTAAATGAAAAAAAACATTAAAACCTTTATCACAAGTTCATATCTCCATGTTACGAAGCTTCGAACACCTAGCTACTACTACTTACGATGACTTGTAATCAATTTAAAAAATTACAACCTCTCTTTATCTTTACTATGGAAATTGGTGACAGAACCAGCAAACACCCACCTAGTTGTAAAAGATAACACGCCCTTCAATCTTAAAAAAAATTAAATTAGAATAAATCCGTTAGATTGAAAGAAGTCCTACCATTAGAATTTAATGGAAAAAGTTACTGAAGATTTATAGCGGTCATAGTAACATTAGTGAAAATCTCAATTGTCTGACATGGAACGGCTCAGAAGATTGAGACCGGTGACAAACGGACAATGTCTCAGTAATATGGTCCCGTTGGCACCTTTTTTGGGTATGGGACCTTAATGATATAAGATCGTTTAAAAAACTAAAATAACCCACTTCAAATGCCGCGCTATTAATTTTCAGTACCAAGTTTGAGGTGTTTATTTCCATATCTCTGGAGATACTTATCAGATCTCGATGAGATTACTGTAAACCACCCTTGGGATATCTCCTTTCAAAAAAAAAAAAAATCATCAAAATCGGTTCATAAACGACGAAGTTATCCGCGAATAATATATATACAGTGTGGAAATTAAACTCAGGCCCTGGAGGGAAACTACTTTAAATCCTTAAGCTAGCTCATTTTACTTAAAGGAGACATTCCTTTATATTTGAAAAGAAACAAATCTGCATTAAAAGATTTTTTAAAACTCGCTTGCTTCGCCCGGGACTCGAACCAACTAAAATTAAAAAAATAAACACTCTTTATTTTATTATACTAATCGGTAGTATTAATATTCAGGGTAAAGTTTCTCTAAAAAATGTTTGGTTACTGTTCACTTTTAACAAGTAAAAGACACGTAACAGTTCTGTTATCTCTCCAACACTCAAAGACTTCGTATGAAGTACACGCTTGCTAATTTATCGTTAAGTACCTTGTTGAAATCTTCGATAAGAAAATTGTTCAATGGTGGTAATACCTCTATGCACATTTCCTTCTTACATGATCCGAGGCGTTCAGTGGAGAAGTTTAAAAATGGAACGTTTGACTTTGTTTGCAATGCGGGACAATAATTTTAAAATTCGAACGATTTTTATCAACAGATTTTATTTAAGTAGTGTTGCTTTCCTTACGTAATTAAATTATCTCATAATGGCGTATCAAGAACAATTCGAGTTATTAGAAGCTTACTTTGTTTGCAACAAGAGCTACGATTTAGCTCTGCAGTGGTATCGCGAGAAGTATCCAGACAGAGAACTACCATCTAGAAAAATTTTGTCTCGAATTGTGAATAATTTACTGACCGTTGGAAGTTTTAAAAAGAAGACTGGACGCCCACAGCAACAAAATTTGGACTATAGCGATGTTGAGTTAAACATTTTGACATACTTCGAGTGTTACCCGAAGGCTTCAAGCAGGGAAGCTCCTCAAGAGATAGGCATCAACCATACTAGTATACTTAAAGTTCTGAAAAAATACAAATACAAATGTTATCGTGATGGGCGATTGGTGCAGAAACTACATCCCGGAGATAGTGACAGGAGATTACAGTTTTGTGAAAATATTCAAACAGAAATAGCCCGCAACCCAAATTTCTTGGACTGTATTGTATGGTCTGACGAAACAAATTTTAGTAATAATGGAATGTATATCAGACATAACAATCATTATTGGTCTCGTCAAAATCCATTCCGTGTCCGTGAAACGAACAATCAGGTCAGATTTTCGTTTAATGTTTGGTGTGAAATCAAAAGTAACACGGTTGTTTTGACGCACATTTACGAAGGACATCTGAATGCAGCAAAATACATTGAAATATTGGAGCTTTTACAAAATCAATTAAACCTTCTGCCAGAAGAGGAACGAAATAATATCATTTTTCAACAAGATGGTGCACCTGCCCACAACAGCAGAATTGCCAGGGCATACCTTAATGAAAATTTCAATGCCTGGACAGGTACAAACGGGACGATTAGATGGCCTGCAAGAAGTCCAGACCTGACGCCCATGGACTTCTTTTTATGGGGTCATGTAAAAAATGTTGTTTATGAAACTTGCTATGAAACCGTTCAAGAGCTAAGGATTGCGATAGAAAATGTTATTAGGGGCATACACCACAACACTTTGCTGAAGGCTACAAGAAATGAATTTCAACGGCGACTAATGTTGTGTAGCCGGAACGACGGGGCTCATTTCGAACAATTTATCAGTTAAATAATTTAAGTGTTACAAAATTGATAGTAAAATAAAGTTGATGTTAGATATAACGATTATTTTTATTTTTAAGACCTAATGTTTGTTAGAGAAACTTTATCCTGAATATTAATACTACCGATTAGTATATTAAAATAAAGAGTGTTTATTTTTTTTTATTTTAGTTGGTTCGAGTCCCGGGCGAAGCAAGCGAGTTTTAAAAAATCTTTTAATGCAGATTTGTTTCTTTTCAAAAATAAAGGAATGTCTCCTTTAAGTAAAATGAGCTAGCTTAAGGATTTAAAGTAGTTTCCCTCCAGGGCCTGAGTTTAATTTCCACACTGTATATATATATATATATATATATATATATATATATATATATACGGTAGAATCATAGAAATATGAATAATAAGGTAGTTATTATTCCTATTTCTGTGGGTAGAATCGAAACTTCCTCCTTTTTTGAAGTCGGTTAAAAATGGTCGAATGTTAAAAAGGTCGAGACTACTCGGGACTTTAATGATCTCGTAGCTACCTACCTATATAGAGAAGAGGGAGAGATGCATTTTTAGTCCTTGTTCAATGCCGAGAGAACGGCGCGCGGTTCATGTAGTAACTATTATTTGACCTGTGGCGCGGCGGCGCTTGCGCAAGTCTCCGTGCACACCGAGCAAGTGGTGCGAGGTTACACAGGCGGACCTCGCGGTTACAACCTACCACCATGTTTACTATTTCCGTCTAAATTTGCAAACAAAACTAAAAAAATATGATAATTTTAGTTTTATAATTAGGTAGGTACTTAATTAAAATGTAATAAATCGACAAGGCCAACTTCATGTTTACGTAAAATAAATAAGCCTTATTGAATTTTACGTTATTAGGTAGAGTGGTCAAGTTAATAATATATTTGACTAGTATATTAAATCTGGGGAAGAATCACTAGGTGAAATATAGTTATAGATACTACATTTTAGTAGAACAAGTCTAGTTTTGTAACTGACTTCACAAATAATATCGTTTAAAAACTAAAAAAGAACCGACTTCAATGTTCATTTTCAGTACCAATTTTGAGATGTTTATCTCAATATCTCTGGAGATACTTATCAGACCTCGATAAAATTACCATGGTACCACACTTGGGATATCTCCTTTCGAACAAAAAAAGAATAATCAAAATCGGTGCATAAATGACGAAGTTATCCCCGAACAAACATAAAAAAAAAAAAAAAAAAAAAATATACGGTCGAATTGAGAAACCTCCTCCTTTTTTTGAAGTCGGTTAAAAAGGAGGAGATTCTCAATTCGATTGTATTATTTTTTTTTATTTTTATATTTGTTACCTCAGAACTCCGTCAAATCTTCACTGATTTAAATATTTTTTTTTGTTTGAGAGATTATGCCTCCCGTTTGGTCCCATTCAATAATAATAATCTCCGGAGATATGGGGATAAACATCTTAAACTCGAAATCGATGCATTTGTATACCTTGATGACATGGTACTACTACTGACACTGACTTATTTGACTATCGCGGCATAAAAAACTAACTTCACAGTTTTTTCGTTTTGTACGATCATACATTATTTGAATATCATGTTTTAGTTACCATTTTTAGGGTTCCGTGCTTCAAGATGAAAAAAGGAACCCTTATAGGACCACTTTGTTGTCCGTCTGGTCTGCCCATCTGTCAAGACCCTTTTTCTCAGGAAAGTGTGGAGTATCAAGTTGACATTTACAACAAATACTCGAATCTACAGTTTTTTTGAGACGTGAAAAAATCAAACTTTGAAGTCAACTCAATCAAAAGATATGACTGTTTAAGTGACATAAATTTGCGATTTTACAAGAGATCAAAACCGTAGGTACTTCCGGGTACTTAACGTTGACCTAGAATCATGATTTTTTTTTACAAGGTGGAGGTCAAGGTACTTACAGCACATAAAATCTGCAAACCGGTTTTTTATAAAGATATATTACTAGCAATGTGGGTTGCACATTACTACTAGTCTTATTAACCCCTCCAACTAAGCTAGCTATGTTTGTGTCGGGAGTGGGTTCACGTCAATAGTGCAATGGGTGGGATTGGGGATCAAACTCACGACCACTCGATCGCCTTAGCCATTGGGCTATTGCCATTTCAAATGTAGTTTATTAACAAAAAACAAATTTATCTTATTGTTTGCGGTTGGTGCATTAACCGTGTCTATTATAGGCATCGGTCTAAGAATCAAACTGCAAACTTAAGTTATTTTACCTAGTATAACCTAGTTTGACTAGTTTGTATGGAACCCTCGGTGCGCAAGTCCAACTCGCACTTGACCGGTTTTTATAAATTTTATTACATGCCCGAAACGGGAAACCTGTTGATTCACTTTACTATACATAAAAACATGTACCTACCCATGTATTTACTTCACAGTTTAAATACACATTTTGGCTAAAAACTTAGATGGCCTATGATAGACCCAAGACATAAATGAAATCATTTGACTTTTACAAAAATACGTAAAGGTACGGACACACCGCAGCGTCCTGCGTGCGCGATCTAGGTGGCGATCAGATAGCACAGTAGTATTTGTACCGACTGGTTCACACCAAACGCGATCAGAAAACAATTGAAAAGTACTGAGATCGCGCCCGCAGATCGCAGGACGCCGCGGTGTGGCCGTACCTTAACACATTTATATATAGGTACTTGTGACCGTTATACAAATACGTAGGTACAATTTTTTTTCTTGTCTTGGGTATAGGCGATTGAACTAAAATCTAGATCATACCTATAGGTAGTTCCTATTATCCAATCTGCGTCTATTCGTACTAACAACAAATTGACGTTATTCTTCAAGATCGAACGGTAAAACCGCAGAATGTTCAAAGATATAAAATTCCACGATTCAGAGTATAAATCGTAATATTAATGAAGTAAGGGCCAAGGTGACCTCAGTTAGCACGCGATCACAAAAAATCTACGTTCAAAGACATCAACTATAGTAAATCACAGCTTATTTAGAACATTGACTATATTAATGTCTGTGTAATCATTTCTTAGTTTTAATGACAATTAGGTACACGATTATAAAGTACTGACTATTGTACTCATTACGGTTTTATAACCATTGTCTGTCGTTTCAAACTCACGAAATGTATATATGAAAATGTAGTTCACGTTAGAATTACGATTAGGTAGGTATTGTTATGATACGGCCACACCGCGGCGTCCTGCGTACGCGTGCGCGTTATCCTACTACATAAGCTACGAATATACAACGTCTACGAGTGCTACGGAAAGGGGCCCAAATAAAACTACGGTATTTATCAGAGCTGACCCCCATAAAAAAAAATTGGATTATAACTTTACTACTTCAAGCAAGACCATAATATTATACTCAATTTTTTTTTGGGTTCCGAACCCAAAGCACATTTGTAAAGAAAAGGCTTTACTCATGTGCCCAAAGGGTACAAACAGAACCCATTTATTGAGACTGCTGTCCGACCGTCCGGTTGTCATGAAGCTATAATTGACACTTGAACCTAAGACAGAATAATATATGTATTACTATAGCTGCTAGAGCAGCAAGTAATAAAAACTAAAATTCAAATATATATTTTTTAATTTTAAACTTGAAACACGTTTCTTCTTGTATCTTGAAACATGTTTCTTTCGGCGTTTTTGCACGATCTTATGAAAGGTAATAATAGATAGACACTTGATATTTTCGCAAGCCGTGTATAAAAATAAAATAAAATAATTAATAAAAGTGGTTCCCCATATAAGAAAAGGTATTTTTTTGGCATTTTTGCTCTATCTTATAACATATTGTACGGTCGTACCGCAATCCTTCGTGTGTGAGTCGGACTCGCCTAACCTGTCAATTGACAGGTTTATTATTTTTAATATTATATTAAAAATAAAACAAAAAGAGAAAAAGAAAGAGTAAGAGAAAAACGCTAGCCTAAGCCTATGCTTAGCGTTTTTCTCTTACCAATTCTCTACCAATATCTTACTTTTTGAAAATTAACGGCCGGTTACAATAAGTAACTTAATTGTATAAATGGCAGTTGCTATCTCTTCCGGTAGTTACTTCCACTAAAAGTACCACTAACAGTAATTTCCATTTTAAAGCTTATTACATGCATTTTCAACCGACTTCACAAAAAGGAGGAGGTTCTCAATTCTTCGGTTTTTTTTATGTATGTTCACCGATTACTCCAAGATGCCTGAACCGATTTGGAAAATTATTTTTTTGTTTCAAAGGGTACTCTACCCAAGTGCTGCCATTTAAATTTTAACAAATTCGGTCGAGCCGTTTTTAATATATCAACATTTGTATTACGATGCATTTGTATACTTAGATGACATGATAGTGCCTGCACTGACTACTTTGACTAGCGCGACGTATGAAGTCGGTTCATTTAGTTTTTTAAACGATCCTAAATTATACACAGACCTGCTAATTTTACGTCTATGAAATTATACTAATACAATTTTCAGATGCCTAAGCGAATTGCTGACCGTTATTTCTGTCATTTCTTGTTTATATTGAAATGCAGATAGCTACGAATATTAGGTATTTTAACTAGTGGTTAAAACTAACAGTAAGTAAGTTATTGTAAAGAGCTGTAAGTGACGATGTGGTCGAGAATGGTGGCACGCTAGGCCTAGCATGGGCTCTCAAGGACAGCTGTCAAAACGCACCGCTAAGAACACTTAAAGTTGCTTAACAAGCCATACAACCGAATTTACAACTTGAGGATGGTAGCTTTCTATGGGGACACTATTGTGTGACTGACGCTCGTCAGATCGATCGTAGTGCCCAAACGGATGAACCAATTAAATTTTGTTTTTTTTTTGTTTGATAGGTGTCTTCATCGAGAGTGTTCGTATCTTTGTTTCGGGAAATTCGTTAAGCCGTTTAATGATAATCAGCTCTTTTTAGGGTTCCGTAGTCCTGACAAGGAACCCTTATAGTTTCGTTATGTCCGTCTGTCTGTCTGTCTGTCCGAGGTTTTGCTAAGTGACCGTTAATACTAGAAAGCTGTAATTTTGTGGGGGTATGTAAAAAATGACGCCGACAAAGTGCTGAAATAAAATTTTGAAAAATATTTTTTTAGGGTAGCTCCCCTATATGAGAAGTGGGGATGATTTTTTTTTTCATCGTCTACCCCATCGTGTGGGATATCGTAGAATAGGTCTTTTAAAATGATTTAGGTTAGCTAATACTATTTTTCGATTGAATGCTCCATTTACGAAATATTAAACTTTAAAGTGCAAATTTTTGTTCCAGTAGGGCATCCCCCCTCCCTCTCTAAAAGCTAAACTGCTGGCTTGAAAAATCTGGAAAAATTCGTGACAATAGCGCATTTTATGAACTTAAAAGGAAAATTATAGCGGTTAAGATAACTTTATTAGTTTAGCAGTAATAGTCGTTAAACTTGGGTGTTGGATATTTGTGTCAGTGTTGTGTTATGTGTGACAGTGACGGAGTACCTAGTTGCTTGTTTATAACGGGTAAAGACTTGCATTGAGTAAAAGGCTACTACGGAACCCTACACTGCGCGTGGCCCGACACGCACTTGGCCGGTTATTTGGTTAATAAGACTACAATAGCAACTTCCGTAGTCTATTGACCGCGGATGTCAAGAAATCAAAATGGTGCTTCTGCGCTCTGCTTACCTGTCACACTGAGATGTCATGTTTAGGCTCATTAAAATGGTTTCAATGAACATTTATACATTGAATGGTGGTTTTAACATCGTTAAGAAACCAACAACCCCCGCATGATGGTAGGACACTATCTAGTGTCCACCTGGCCAGCTACCATCCTCAAGTTAGAAAATCTGTCGCCAAACATCTAATGTGTTCCGGCAGCTATTCTTGAGAGCCAGTTCCCGAATTCCCAATTCTAGGCCTAGCGTGTTTTCCATCTTCGACCGCATCATCACTTACCAACAGGTGAGATAGTGTTTAAACTCTAGCCTATGAGATGTAAAAAAAAATTGAACTATTATACAATAACGGCTTGTATTACGGTGTATAATTTATTTTCTAATATTATTTATCTTTGATAATATAGCATCGTTAGTGGTATAGTAATTAGTACCTTTGGGGATTTTTAGTATCGTTTTGGGTAATATTATTGTGTTCTTAGCACCTTATCTGGCCAATATTTTCAACGAATGCTTGAGCAAACATCTTCCCGGATTTAATTAAATGTATCAGAATAATTCCTCTGTATAAGAGTAGCCATATGGAGCCTAACAACTTCAGGCCCATTTCAATTCTGCCAGCTTTCAGAAAGATATTTGAAAATATCTTACTAAACCAGTCAACTGCTTTTTTTAATGGTCACGGAATCTTATATTTGAAGCAATACGGATTTTCAAAGGGAAGCTCCACTACAGATGCAGTAACTACTTTTGTTGACAATATTTTTCAGGCCTGGGACGGATCATTGGATGTTATTGGCATATTTTGAGATCTTTCAAAGGCATTCGACTGTGTTAGCCATGAAATATTGTTAACAAAACTATCACATTACGGAGTAAGAAATGGAGCGCTGGAACTAGTCCAATCATATCTATCACAGAGAAAAATGAATGTGGATGGTGTACTCTCGGATACCCTAACTGTTAATATAGGTGTTCCTCGCGGATCAATCTTGGGTCCTTTTCTCTTTTTGGTCTATATTAATGACTTGCTATTTTTCATTGAAAAGTTTACAAAACCAATATTATTTGCAGATGATACTTCACTGCTGTTTAAAGTCAAACGGAGAATTACTAATGTCGACAGTATTAATTTAGCTTTATGCGACATCCAGCACTGGTTCAGCATTAAAAATCTTTCATTGAACGCAAAGAAAACTAAATGTTTAAAGTTTTCGTTGACAAATGATAATTCATTTCCCCCATTATATATTTCAAATAATAATTTAGATCTGACATATCAAACAAAAAATTTAGGGTTAATATTAGATAGATAAGAAATTGCAATGGGGATCTCATATCCAAAAGCTATCAGGTAAATTGAGTTCTGCCGCTTATGCTGTTAAGAAAATTAGAGAATTCACTAAAGTAAAAATAGCTAGAATTGTTTATTTCAGTTACTTCCATTCTTTGATGTCATACGGCATCTTATTATGGGGAAATGCAGCAGATGTTAATGCAATTTTTGTATTACCAAAGAGAGCAATAAGAGGCATTTATGGACTTGGACTAAGAGAATCCCTGAGGGAACTCTTCAAGACAATTAATATTCTAACAATGCCACGCCAGTATATTTTCTCTAGTATAATTTATGCTAGAAAACATTTAAGTAAATTTGTCAAACGCAGCGATACACATTCGTATAATACCCGACATAAGGAAAAACTAATATTGCCAATACTCCGTCTATAAATCGTACTACGTTAACTGCGCTAGATTCTACAACATTCTTCCGAAATGGCTAACACAGCTTAGGGAAAAGGCTTTTAAGTCTACAATCAAGTTTATGCTTTTAAAAATAGCCTATTATTCTGTTCAAGACTTTATCAGTGACAGAAAAGCGTGGCAAAATATTGACTGTCTTGAAGACTTCGTATAATATCGATTTTTTTAGGTATATTTCTAACTCTTGACAAATTACGTATGTAGCTGACATTGACACATTAAATTTAAGTTATAATTCCATTAATTTAAATTGACATTTTATTTAATTATTTTGTTAAATCATTAAATTTTGTAGACATGTTTGTTAATCTCAGCTTCTTGTACCTACTTTAGTAGGTAATAATTTTATGGCTTTAGTTATAATGAAATATTGACATTCAAAAGTGTATGTATGTACCTACTTGAATAAATGAAATAGAAAAATTGAAATTTAAAGTACAGTACCGTAATTAGTAGTATTCTTATAGTGTTATAGAAACCATTCGAGTCAGAATAGGTATATTCCGACTCGAAGGGTTATCTGATCATTTGATGCCAATCTTTGTTTTTTTTTACCACTTGTCATTTTATTGCTATCTTTTAATTTATTTCTGATTAAGTATTATCTGAGCAATTTTAGTTTTTCTTGTTTTTAAGGTTATAAAAAAATAAGATTTTTTTTTTAAATATATTTAACTATCGACAAATATCCTTAAAGTTACAAAAATATGTGCCTTCTCGTATGCTAATCGTTTTCTCTACTAAATTGCAGGTAAACACGCTGTTCAAATATGACGAGCGCAGCATCGGGGTTTCCCTGATCACAGTGCTTACCCAAATGAGTCTTCGTCGACCGGTGGACCTGCCTCGTCGGTGTTTTCCTCAAAATCGAGGCCTACTACGTCAGTTGGTTTTCTTTGTTTATTAGTGGAAAAATAAATAATGACGGACAACGGATATCGAATTTAGTGGTAAAGTAATGCGTACATTTGATTCACGAATAAGTCATTTTCAAGTTAACTCACATTATTTACCTTATTTTTTTATAAAGGTATATATTAAGTTCATTAACACGATTTGAGGTATATTTAGGTTGGGTAAAAGTACACTTACGAGTAAATATATTTTATAGCAAGCAACGTAGGTATGGTTAAAATATTATTTTTGCGATTGATTTTTTTTTTACACGGCGAATTTATTTGTCCGTCACAAATCTTGCGATTGATTTTAGAGCGACTTCCAGGGGTTCGATTGAGCTGAAATGTTGCATACATGTGTAAATCGCGTGACAATGCAATATTATGATGACTTGGTGCTGATCTGATGATGGAGCTGGAAGGTGGCCAAAGGAACTCCTAAACTACTCATGTTATACCCGCCGTTATGGAGTTGTTGGATTTGTTTGACTTACTCTGCTCCTAGGTTATGTAATTGCTTGTGTTTAAAAAGGTTTTTTAAATATTACTTGTTATAATTGAAAGTATAACTTTAAATATTATACTTTGTTATCTAATACTTGTACACGTTAATAATGAATGAACATTAATTTATAATATCTACTAGCATTAGTAGATGCATATAAATACATTTTATTATATGGGACCCTATGGTACATTTTATTATCAAGGAGATAAATTTATCTCCATTCAGAGCAAAGTGTTAACGTGGAACCCGCACCCCAATGTCCATGCATTATGTACGAAGTAGGTCTGCGCAGTGTTTCATAAGTAATCTTATTCATTCTAACGTATTTTGTTCCTTCATTCTAACTCTGCGGGTAATTAACCTAATAATACCACAGATAAAATGATAGTACATAATACAAAGCATCATAGGGATAACATTATGTTTGGATTTCTACACTATTATACAAAATTAGTAAATAGCTCATTTTTAGGGTTAGGTAAAACCGGACCTCTTATAGATTCGTCATGTCTGTCTGTCCGTCCGTATGCCACAACCACTTTATTCCGAAACTATAAGGACTACACAGTTCAAACTTGGTAGGTAGGTGTATTCTGTAAATCGCTTTACGATTTTTATACAAGTATACAAATAAAAATAAATAAAGATTAAGGGGGGCTTCCCATACATGGGACTGAAACTAAAAAAAAATAATTTCGTCATATATATATATATTATTATGACTAGCAGCGATTTGCGGTTTCACCCACGTAGTTCCCGTTACTGTAAGAATACGGAATAGCTTATGTTACTTGCTGATAATGTAGCTTCAAATTTTTTAAATCGGTCTAGAAGTTTTTGAGTTAAATCGTAACAAAAAAACAAACAAATAATCAAATCTTTTCTCTTTATAATATTAGTTTAGGTAACACAGTGAAATAAATTCTCAACATTTGAGCGGGTTTCCTATGACAAAAAAATATTAAAAAATGGTTTAAGGAACCACAATGTAATTTTTAAAGACCTATCTATAGACACTCCGCACGTATAATATATATATATATATATTATACGTGCGGAGTGTCTATAGATCCGCACGTATAATATATATATATATATATTATACGTGCGGAGTGTCTATAGATAGGTCTTTAAAAATTACATTGTGGTTCCTTAAACCATTTTTTAATATTTTTTTGTCATAGGAAACCCGCTCAAATGTTGAGAATTTATTTCACTGTGTTACCTAAACTAATATTATAAAGAGAAAAGATTTGATTATTTGTTTGTTTTTTTGTTACGATTTAACTCAAAAACTTCTAGACCGATTTAAAAAATTTGAAGCTACATTATCAGCAAGTAACATAAGCTATTCCGTATTCTTACAGTAACGGGAACTACGTGGGTGAAACCGCAAATCGCTGCTAGTCATAAAATATACCTCTAGTGTGAGTGTATAATTCGCACAGTACAAGTAACCAAACGTTCACGAAACATATCAAGTAATTCATGTCAATAAATCAATACGAATGTCATGATCTAGGTCAGCTGATTAGACACTAACTATGTACTTCAGGGTTAAACTGTTAGTAGGTATGTTCGCATTGTTTATTATATTCTAATTTAGGGTTATAATTTTGTTATTATTTCAGACTTTTTAAACGGCTTCACAAAAAAAGGAGGAGGTTCTCAATTCGTCGAAATCTTTTTTTTAATGTAAGTTCACCGATTACTAAAAGATGCCTGAACCGATTTGGAAAATTCTTTTTTTGTTGTAAAGGGTATCTTTCCCTGATGGTCCGTCCCATTTAAATTTTAAATAAATCGGTCGAGCGGTTTTTAATATATTGACGATGACATGATGCTGTTTTTTTTTTATCTGTCGTTTATAGCATTTGGCCACATCATTTTGGTAGGAACAGGACCAAAATATGATTTAATGATAATTTATTCTAGTCAACAATTATGGATCGTCTCCGAAGAACGTTGAACAAAGAAAAAAAAAAGAACTTATAACATAAATATGATATATATTTAGGTAATATAAATATTTTACCTAATCACGTATTAAATAGTTTTTTAAATATTACAATCTACTATCTCTATATATACTTATCTAGGTAGGTATCGATCAAAATAACCACCACATAAAATATTAGTAAAATGTTTAATAATTTAAACTTTCTGTTAATTTTTTTTTCTAATTTAATTGTTATCAGAGTTTAGGATTACTCATACTTAATACAAGAAAAGATTTAAAAAATCAATCAGTTAAAATAAGCCGAGTTGAAAATTCTCAAAAATATTTTTGATAAGATATTCTATCCTATATATATACATTTTTCAAAATATTTAAGGACTGACTGTATATACCGAGAGATTTATTATATTTCGCGCACATTTTTGTCGTTTTGTATAAAAAAAGGAAATTTATATGTATAAATCTTAAACAATCCCTAGTTTTTGATTATTTTACTTGGTTCACTTAACTATTTGAAGATTTATATGCCAGAAACATAGCTTTTATTATAAAGACACAAAATAAATAGATAAAAGGTATGGTATCTATAAATTTATTAATTACTAGCTGCGCCCCCATGCTTTTGCCCTTTGTCTATATACTATACTATTTATTCAGTCTACTTTATGCTCATTAAATTATCTATTTACAACATTTTAGCCATATTGGTCAAGCGGTTTGATCAAAATCAAATTATATTTACCTACATATATATGTACTGGATGAAATACATTAATTAACAAATACATTAATAATTATATATGTATATATATATTTATTGAACTGTAACACAAAAGATGGTAAGAACAAATAAGTAACAAATAAATTGACTTTCACATTTATTATATTAATGATAATGATGGTGACTGATTGATTGATTTTTTAATTTTACGGAAATTCTCAATAAAACCAAATATATTGGTTAAATACAATCTATTAAGCAATATTCTGGACTTCCGCCCGATTTTTGCACTCGTCTCAAATAGCAGTTACAATAGACTTCCGCCGGTTACCTATATGTTTCACATTTTCTCAATAGGTATATTATTTTGCACTGCACCGCACCTATTGTATTTCTTTAAAATCACTCTTTAGAATGATTAGTCGAGCTAGTAAGTCAAGGTCAGATACTGGTACAAGTTAAACTGGTTATAAATATTAAGAAAACATAAATACACAAATTATACAGAATAGACAAATGGTAGGTAATATCATTGTATGTTATTAAAAATTCCATAGGTACATAAGAACCTTTACCTTTACCTTATATACAACAGTTACTAATAGTAACAAAGAATATTTAATAACATTAAATAATACTGATACTATAGATATACAGTAAATTAGATAATTTATATTTTAGTCTTAGAATACAGTCTATCGATAGTGCCTAACATAAAAATAAATGTCCTTGGTACCAATAACCTCAAGCAAATTGTATTTACATTTGACAACCGAAAAGTTGAATAGTCTCACCTGGACCAATCAAACTACAGTTACAATGTAAATAATTGGATCTAAACTTACCAAGTCACTTATAAAAAACGAAAATCACTTAATTGTAGGCAATTTTCTGATACTCAGAGATTGTGTTATCGCGAGGTTAAAACTGAACTGTGAAGTACTGTAACGGAGCGGTCGTGCGATGACCGAGTGCGAACGACAATGCCTGCTACACTGCCACCGCCGCCTCTCTACTCTAGCTTTATATACCACCGTTGGTATATGCTAGCTAGTCATGTACCCCTGCCGTCACTTACCAGCTCCATTTAGAAGATTAGCCGCGGCGCATGAGCTGTCCACTCGAATACTAATAGGACGGGAGAATCTGTAAAGTGCATTTGTGGAGGACCTTTTTTTCCTCCCATTTTCCTGCTAGTAGATAATAGTTACGGCCGGTTTTTCCGTTTTAGTTATGAAAACTAAAACTAACGAATAGTAAAAGTGTACGAATTGAGAACCTCCTTCTTTTTGGGAAGTCGGTTGAAAATGTATGTCATTTTTATTACCAAGCGCTGGTACATTTTTCTAATCTTATTTTAGAGTAAATTATTATTTTTTTGCGTTTTCTACCGCGTATTACATTTATGAAGGTCATGTTAGAAAATACTCTAGTTCATTTTATTTACAAGAGAACATTTATTTTAACCACCGAATGAAGACATGTATTCGAGTCGCTGTATTTTGTCAAGACATTTACCTCCGTATTCACAATCAACATTATGAGGTCCCATAGTGCTCGCTAAAGCATAGTGTCATCAAAACCAATACTTACATTATCTACATTACTTGTGTCAAATCCATCCACCGCTAAACATACGACAAATTCTTCACGAATCAGACCGTAAGTGCAACAGTTCAGACGGATTGAAAATGTTGCAATGGTTTTGTGGCCTTTAATTGATTGCTTTAAATAAAGTTTTTACTTTTTTTGTCTGGCGCTTTGTCTCACTGCTGCTCGCCAATTCCAGACAAGAAAAAACCTTATAGTGTGCCGCATCTTCACTTACCATCAGGTGAGAATTATCATGGCCGAAAGAATTTTTGCCTCCAATAACGATACTAGGACTTTTCATGCATTTGTCTGTCTTGGGAAATGCCACTGTTTCGAGTTATCTACCATGAAGGCTAGCAAGTTTGACTTCTTGTATACCTACTTATATTTTATACTTACTACTTTATATTATAAATTAGACATTGAAATTATAAAATCAGCTTGTAATGGTAGGTCAGTGATGCACGGTCTAAATCTTTCATGGCTAATCAGGGTGCCAGTATGTCAGTTATACAAATAAGCGAAATATGTAAGTAAAACTGTTTTTAAATTTCTTCGATATTCTGTGATGATTTTTAATGAGTAGGCTCAAAGATTTTGAATGGTTTTATTTAATTTATTAATTTGTTTTGTATAATTTTTTCAAGGATTTCTAAATGGTCAAATCCAATCACTTTTTTGAAATGTTGCAATCGTAGGTGGGAATATAAAATAAATCGCCGAAGGCGATGCGTTAGTTTGGTCAAACTGCTAAATGTGTATAGGGTCAGCAATAATTTAACTGTTGAGGATTATTTCAGCCGGTTTTGCCTTAGTGACCGACAAAGGCCTATCTTGCGTCCTTCCATACATTACGGTCTTTTGCTTTTGATCTAGTTGCAAGATTAGGTATGTTTGATTAGGTGCAAACATGTTAAGGACTTCAGTATATAACGTTTACTAAGGTTTCTAATTCATCAGCATGACAGTGGCACCGTTTTACAATTGTAAAACTGTGATAGTGGCGTGCCGCGTGGGAGAAGTCTATCCAGTGGTGGACTTATTACATATAATTAATGAATTAGTGCAGTGGTCGGTTGGAAAAATGTCATTTTCTATTCACCGTCAGCGTAAAGTAGCTGCTACTAATCCGACAGGCTACGCTTGCTTTTGTTACTTGGGAGCTAGTTCCCATTCTAGGCCTAGCACGGTTCCTTACTCGACCACATCTTTACTTGCCTACAGTTGAGATAGTGGCCAAACAATGGTTTATCATGCACTACATGAATCTATGTCACATGTGAAGTTTTTGCAAAATAAAAATCTTCCCAAGTGGCATGGATTCAATTAGCGTAGTAACGCGTAGATGACTACGCTTTCAATTAAGTTAGCTACGCAGATGCGCATACCTCGCGTAGCCAATAGCTACGGTTTAAGAACATAGGTACGTTTGAAAATTAGCTACTCTTAAATTTAACCGAATTTCGCAGTTCGATTTGTTTAAGCACTCGCTACTATTTGGTGTTTATTGTATAATAGTAGCACCTAATAATAATTATAGTCCAAGTCTCACCCAGTAGTAAACAGTAGGCTCAAGGTGGTATATAAATACTTATATTCAAAAATATAAAATCGATAAAAATAGTTGTAGAAGTTTTCAAATTCTAAATTAGTTGTAATAGTCACAAGCGATGAAAAATAGGTACTATTAAGAAACTCTAAACAATCCTCTGTCTTTTTATTTTTGTTTATTTTACATACTTATTATCGTGTTGAAGAAATTATCAACTTTCGCACTTAAATATCGATCCAGGCAACACTAAATAACTACAAGTAAAATTTCTATTACCTTCTAAATAGAAGGTAATAGAAATTTTACTTGTATATATAAATATATATAGCACTTGTTTATGTAGGTCTTATTGCTAGATACTATTGCAAAAGTTTGCTATCTGACTCACTCGAATACAAACCTAGGTGCTTCTAGGTATCTAGATGCAAATGGTGCGAGGGAAGGGTGACACCTACCACCCCGACTGGGGTGCTGGGAATTGAATCAATTCACTTGAACCCCCGCGTGATCCACTTGAAAGTATCCGCTCTGGAAAGTGGTTCATTTATCGCTGGAAACGTTCAATACAATTGATTACACAAGGGATTCGTTTGATTTTTCTTACAAAGTAAAGTAAAATTAAATACATAAAGTAACTTTGTCGATGAATAAATTTAAAAGTACTCATTATGAATATCTCTTTGGAGTAAATATGTAACTAGAAGTTCCTCGCGGCATCGCCCGCGTTAAAAACTTCTTTCATTTATTTAAGACTTTAGTTTCATAAAAACACACCAAAGAGAATTTACCAAATCGGTTCACCCGTTTTCAGTTACGATGTGACCAAGGGAAATAAGGATTCATTTTATAAAACTAAAAATACCATATTGATTTTCAGACTTTGTTACCCCATTTTACCCTCTTAGGGGTTTCGAAAAAGCCTGAAACACGTATTTACTTATTTATATACAGACTTTAAATCGTTTTAGGGGTGAATTATCGAAAATCCTTTCATATCGGATACTTACGTCATAATAACTATCTGCATGCCAAATTTCAGTGCAGTCCGTTTAGTGGTTTGGGCTGTGTGTCATTTGTCAGCTGATCTATCAATTAAGAAAATTTAATTTTAAAACACAGCTTGAGCTTATCTAACAATTGCTAGCTATATTTCTCTCTCTGCTGCTCTGCTCTCAATACCACGTTGTATGGAAGAGATAGTTTTGCTAATGCAAAGATCACAATTTGTACTGTTTATAAAGTTTTGAATGTGTATTATTTTGTAATGCTAATATAAAGAATTTTCGTAATTAATTGTATTATTTTCTCACAAGGAAAAAAATTGAATAGGGAAGAGGAAAGAAATTGTATAAGTAATTGTTTTCTATACCTAGTAACTTTAACCATACCTATACCCAAGAGTGCAGACCAGTCTAAAATTTCTATACCCATGTATCACTTAATCGTACTAGAAGTGAACGATTCAATTTCCTAAAGCCGAGAACAGAAGGTGCGGTCAGGAAATGATTTATCGCTTTCCCGACCGTACCCGAGCACAAAGCCGCGCCATCAAAAGCTTTAGATGTGTAATTACCCGCGTGACGCAGGCTCACTCTCCGCTCTCGAGTTCGCAAGTGGTAGGTGGAGTGAGGGATGCCCACTCGGGATTTTTCCCTATAGAGTAGGCATTTAATGCAAGTGAAACCGTGGCGCCCAACAAAAATTATTATTTACCTACAATACAAAATTTTGCCGTCCGTGTTACTTAGGAGCTGGACTTCGCTGGAAGGCAAACATTTGTATGTAATAATGTTCAAAAATATAAAATGTGGATAAGTCTAACATAATATTTAAAATATGTTACTGCACACCATTTAAAAATATGGAACGAAACAGTAAAGTACAAATAGACGGACTTTACGCTATAAGCGATTTTTTCAAGTCAATCAGAATCGTGCAAATGGAAAGCGGCATTGAGCCCAAGCGTTGGATAACTGACTTGTTTAATTTCATCTAATTCACATAACACAACACAACCGTCTTCAGAAAACCTTTGTATTTTTTTTTCACACCTGATAAGCTAGCTTTTGAACACTATCTCGCCTGGTGGTAAGCGATGATGTGGTCGAAAACAGTGAACACGCTAGACCTAGAATGGTCTGCCTCTCAAGAATTGTGTGCTGCTGGAACGCCGTAAGGTTATGGCAAATTTTCGCCTTTATGGTGGTAAGCTATTGTTTGGTAGCAAGTCAGTCGGAATATCTATAAACTGTAACAGTCATTGTCAATGTTACCAATGTGCCTTCCGGCATCCGTAGGCTTGTACACGTACACGTGATCTAGGTGTAAATGGGTTATGAATGTAGTTAAGTGCTAATGGGTTAGGTGTCTAGGTCTAAATGGGTGACCAAAGGTGGTAGGCTTCGATTGTGATTTTCGATACTGGCTGAAACTAAGATATCGGAACGCCGAGTTCCGGCTTTATGTTCGATGCCAACATGCATGGAAGATGACTTGGGATATTTGCGCTTTGTGGATTGGACTAAAGTCAGTTGACCTGCGCCTCGTCTCTGTGCCGTTTTCCATTTGCAGACAAGTATGATTTGATCCTAGACCGCATCTTTACTTAACAGTCATAATACATCAGGTGAGACAAAGGTGAAGTGCTTGTCTGACAGACATAAAACATTTTTAAAAAAAATACTTCAAAGACACATAGATAGTAAGGAAGGAACTTCTCTGTGTAAGAGTACTAGGAACACATTTTTCATTGAAACTATAAATTTATTTAAGGGAAATACGGCATCATGTGGTAACACCGGGAGAGGGTTGGCCAGCATCGAAGGGAGGCAGTAGAAGGAGGCGGGGGAGGTGAGAGGAGCTCGCTCGCGCCGTCTCCAAGGATACCGCACAGAGTAACGATGACGGTAGCAACAAGTGGAACTCAGATATAATAACTTAACCTTTTCTTAGTGATAATGATGTGGAAAGCTTTTATGCTCACTTAATATGAAGATGGAATGTTAGAGATTTTTTTGAGATGTTACTTATTTTTCAACTGTTCAGAGTTGCTCTATACCAATGTCATAACTATTGAAAAATATTGTTTTTAAAACAATTAAATTAAAATTTAAATGTATATATTTCAGTCTCATGCTCTGAATTATATGGATTATACAACATAACAGTATATTAAGTATAAAAGAAAATCATAGAAATTATAAAATATAAAAATTGTAGGGTTCCGTACTTTAAAACTTAAAACATACAGATGAATTGAGAACCTCCTCCTTTTCGGTTGTCGGTTGAAAAGGAAAATAGAAACTCTTATTGTCTTCGTTGTCCGTATGTCTGTCAGTCTGTCGAGATCATTTTTCTCAGGAACGCGAGAAGGCATCAAGTTGAAAGTAATGGCAAATAGTCAGAACTACAATCCCTTGGAGCTGTAAAAAAATCAAACTTCTAAGTAAACGCAATCAAAAGATATGGTTATCTTCTTCTAAGGTCTAGTTCTTTATATATATTATATAAAGAATCAAAACCTACTCGTATAAGGTAGGTACCTCCCATTTACCTAAACAATTATGAAATTTGGCTAGAAGCAATGTCCTAAAGAAAAGGGCAAGTAGAGGGAAAAATCCGAAAACCGTAAATTTAAAGTTAGGTACATCAGAAAAACATCTGTGACATATCTACAAGTCTGTTCGGATTCCTCGATGCGAGGCGCGAGTCCGATATTTTTTTATAAAGCTTACTAGCAATTTGGATTGCACATTACTAGTCTTCTTGTTACTTAACCCCTTCAACTAAGCTACGTATTATTTTATTATCTTTTCTATGACTAAGCTAAAGATGCTTTGCCTCGAGTAGTTTTACGTCAATAGTGCAATGGGTTGGGATCGAACTCACGGCCTCTCGATCGCTAGGCCGACGCCGTAGCCATAATGCTATTAATTGATTTAATTTCGTTTCCCTCAAGTAAGTTGCATGTATGTACGAACCTACTATCGACTATCGTGCATCTATATAGTAGGTAGGTACCAGCGACCCAACGCTGGTAGGGTCAAACAAGGTGGTTGACGAGCATTCATATGTAAGTTAATTATGTTTTCTTTGTATGCAATTCGGGGCTGTCGTAACTGTGTTTAAGTAAAACGCCCATGTATAAGATTATAAACAAAATAAATTTACAAATAAATGTAACTTCCTTAGTTTCCTTCCACTGAAACTCAAAACGTTGTAAGCTGCCATCTAACGGCAACTTAAGCAACTAGTATGTTAAAGGAAAATGGCAAGTATAATTTGGTTAATCTATTACACAATAGATGGAGCTATTATCTTGTCAATAATTGAAATCGTTGTAATGTGAATTGAAAACCATAGACACTTAACGGATTGGTAAAGTGACACATCGACCTTTGTCTGCTTTTGACATTTCTTTCCCCCCACTTAGTTTTTTCACTTCTCACCCCCTCTTACACCCGGTTTCACGTCGAAAGTTTAGGTTCAAAGTCTGGATCCAAAATTAAATAATTATTACATTTCCACCAGTTTTATAGTTACAACTTTAAAGTTTATAGTGAATTTACAATTATGGCCAATAATAGGATATTACATGCCCTCAGGGTTTTGAAAAATCGTAAAGATTTGCTTTTAAGTGGTAAGAACTACTGCTATTTTCGTAGTTTTAAAAAGTTAAATTAAATCTACCGACTAACTTTTTTAGATAGAAAATGTGTGCATTCGCATTTTAGTACTACAAGATCTTCACTAATGATTTATTTCAGGAGTACCTAGACGAACCTATGCTGCTGCGGCGGGCAGCCAAGTGCACACAAAATGTAAAATCGTCAATGGAGTGTATGTTATTACTTTAGACTCTCCCAATGCTAAGGTTAGTGCCCTTGATTACTCAACTGAACAACTTTGTATCATTAGTATCAATGATCCTCATCAAATTAACAACTAAACTTTGCAGCTTATTGAACTTACTTGCAGCATAAAAATCATAATATATTTTATCTACACTCATATTCGCAAAGTTCTGATTATGAATTAAAAATAGCGGCATAAAGACTTTATACATGTAAAACTTCAAAATGAAATTCGTTTTTAATTAGAAAAGTTTTATTATGACACATATTTCTTAAAAAAAATAATGCTAAGTATATAAAAACTTTTTCTGTTATATAGTACCGTTTAGAACCACCACAGAGTTTTTAGCTCGATTTCAGTAATAGTCATTGAACTTGGGTGTTGGATAATTTTGTATTAAATACAAAATCCTTAAAATAAATCCTTTAAAGTGACAAAGACGGAGTACCTAGTTGCTTGTTTATAACGGGTAAAGACTTGCATTGAATAACAGGCTACTACGGAACCCTACACTGCGCATGGCCCGACACGCACTTGGCCGGTTATTTTTTTTTATATTCCTTTCTTCTTGCACCATCAGAGGGCCTCGCGATATGTACCTTGCCTACATTAAGTTTAGGTCTTGCGCCACCACTGTGAATGCTAAAACATGTATGATGAGGCCATTATTTTCTCATACTGTTTATTACATTTGAGAGCACATTATAGGATTTTGCAATAAAAACTTGAGTGCTTGTTGATGTTGGATAACATGTGAATTCATGTTATTATCCCATTAATTAAAACTTAAATAGGAAACAGAATGTAAATAATAATGGGTATTCACTAGAAAAGCACAGAGCCATCTGTCTACTGTAGGCCATGTACAGTTTGTACATGTTACTCTGTATAACCATAAATTAAAAATGAATTTGTAAGGATAAACCATAAACAATTTGTTATAAGCTCTAGCAATAAGCAGAGTGGATTAACTTTCCTAAAACTAATCTTAATTTGCAGGTAAATTCCCTCAACACTGAGGTAATGGATGAAGTCAGTAGAATAGTAAATGAAGTTGACTCCAACCCATCCATTGAAGCTGCCGTCATAATATCAGGAAAACCGGGATGTTTCATTGCTGGTGCTGATATTACTATGCTAGAAGCCTGCAAGACCAAAGAAGAAGTTGTCTCTCTATCTAAAAAAGGTATACAAAAACTACATATTTTTATTACAGCCTTTTCTATGATGAATTACCGTCCCCAGATTAACAGCTAAATAAACCCACTATACACATACTTGGTAACATCAATGATTTGAAAGTAAGTAAGTATTATTAGGGTAAAGTCCTCACATATCATAACATACATTTGTACCCCAGTGACTGAAATTTATTTACTATTTCCTTTACAACAATGTCAAAATATGTTGGTAAACTCCAACCCTAGTTGGGCTAGAAACACATTAAACCTAATATGATATACCCTCAACAAAAATGTTAATATTTTTGTTTTGTTCAGTAAAAATTGTTGTAGATGCCTCCACCACTAACTAACCTGTCCATCATGGCATGGGCAGCCATTACCTTTTATATCATAGTCCCTATCTACAAAAAGCATTATGAAAAGCGTTTCTGTAGCAGTATTAAGAGTGTACGCGGGGTGCAGTTTTCCATACAAACGTATTCCCTTGTTTCCTCCCTGGAAAATGCTTCTAGAGCAAAATTTGTTTCTACAAAAAATCAAAGTCTGCTGTAGCTATAGCTATGCCCCTATCATTTGCTTTTTGTGACCAACCAATTGCAAATAGAAATAATGACCCTTCAAAAATCTTAAAGAGGAGATAATAATATCGTTTAAAAACTAAAAATGAACAGATTTCAATGCCGCGCTATTCATTTTCAGTACCAATTTTGAGATGTTTATCTCAATATCTCTGGAGATACTTATCAGACCTCGATAAAATTACCATGGTATACCACACTTGAAATATTTCCTTTCGAACAAAAAAAAAAAATAATCAAAATCTGTTCATAAACGACGAAGTTATCCGCGAACAAACATAAAATATATATATATACGGTCGAATTGAGAAACCTCCTCCTTTTTTTGAAGTCGGTTAAAAAGGCTTATATTTCTTTTTGCGATTGGTTGGTCAAAAAAAGCAAATGCGTAGCTACAGCAGACCTTGATTTTTTCTAGAAACAAAGTTTGCTCTAGAAGCATTTTCCAGGGAGAAAACGGGGGAATACGTTTGTATGGAAATCTGCACCCCGCGTTTGCTCTTAAAGACATTAATACCATCATACCCTGTTCTCAGGTCATGAAATATTCCGAAGAATAGAGACATCTAGAAAACCTTATGTTGCCGCAATTCAAGGCAGCTGTCTAGGAGGTGGGCTCGAAACAGCTCTGGCCTGCAGATACCGTATTGCTGTTAAAGACTCAAAGACTGGATTCGGACTGCCTGAAGTAATGCTAGGGCTCCTGCCTGGAGGTGGTGGCACACAAAGGTGGGTTGGGAATGTTGGGATATCTATACTAAACTATACTAATATTATAAAGAGTGAACATTTGTATTTTTGTATGTTTGCATTGATTTGGCAAAAACTACTGGACCGATTTAAAAAATTCTTTTACTAATATATAAAATGGTCTTTCGGAATGAAAATAGGCTGTATATTATTGCGTTTAAATCATAGGTACATTTGTGGAGACCTATTTTGCAACTTAAGTCGACAATAAAACGGTCGAGTAAAACACGTTTTTTACGAACGCTGCTCAATTGAAAATAGATGGAAGAATAGTATCTATAGAAAAGTTGCACAACTTAATAAGACCTACAAAAAAGTCCGCGACAGCATATGTCTATCTCTTAAGGTTAACTCACAGTAACCTGTTACATACACAATTACTTAGTCAGGAGATGGTTCTTATGAAAAAAAAAAATTAAATAAATAAAAGTCGTTTCTAACGCAGGCGAAGCCGCGGGGCACAGCTAGTAGATTATAATTGTCCTTTACAGTAGATAATTTAAATGAACACTTCAGGAGATCTCACAGATTCAAGATTATTTGCCACGAAAAATAATAAAGTACAGTGAAACCTGGTTAAGTGAGACATCAAGGGACCTGCAAATTTGTCTCACTTATAGAGGTATTCCACTTACCCAGTGTCTCAGATATCCAGGTATAAATAAATGTCTGTCTCATTTACAGAGGGTTCCATTAATAGAGGTCAGAATACAGGTAATTTCAGTTATAGAGGTGCGATTATTAAATAAAATAACGTATTATGTAAACATTATACGTAAGTTTTAATCTTTATTGGGAATCTAAAAAAGATAATAAAGGTAAAAAATGTAATAAACAAAAATAGTAGTCCTGACAAGGAACCCTTATAGTTTCGTCATGTCCGTCTGTCTGTCTGTCCGAAGTTTTGCTAAGAGACCGTTAATACTAGAAAGCTGTAATTTTGTAGGGGTATGTATATAAATTACGCCAATAAAGTGGTGAAATAAAATTTTGAAAAATATTTTTTTTGGGGTAGCTCCCTCACCTACATGAGACGTGGGGATGAATTTTTTTTTCGTCGTCTGCCCCATCGTGTGGGATATCGTTGAATAGGTATTTTAAAATGACTTAAGGGTTGCTAATACCATTTTTCGATTGAATGCTCCATTTACGAAATATTAAACTTTAAAGTGCAAATTTTTGTTCCAGTAAGGCATCCCCCCCTCCTCTAAAAGCTAAACTGCTGGCATGAAAAATCTCGGAAAATTCGTGATAATAGTGCATTTCATGAACTTTAAAGGAAAACGGTTAAGATAACTTTATTAGTTTAGCAGTAATAGTCGTTGAACTTGGGTGTTGAATAATTTTGTACCACAAAATCCTTACAATAAATCCTTTAAAGTGACAAAGACGAAGTACCTAGTTGCTTGTTTATAACGGGTAAAGACTTGCATTGAATAACGGGCTACTACGGAACCCTACACTGCGCGTGGCCCGACACGCACTTGGCCGGTTATTTTATATAAATAGTACAAAAATGTAAACAGAATGTATAAATACTAAAAATCTATCATTTTAGTTTGTCTTTTGGAAGTATCAGCCATTAGATGTTTAATAATGTTTATACATTTTATCAAATATGCTTTGGTCACCAATTACTTACTATACTTTTTTTTTTACTAAATTTACTTCCGAGCCCATTTCGTCGTCTGTTCCCATCTCATCTCATAATCCAATAAAGAAGACGAGAAGGCATGAACAATGTCACTTTCAGTAAGTTCTCCTGAAACTATTCAATCGTCGTTGACATTTATAAAATGTCATCTCTCTCTATCTCTCTAGATCTATCTATCTCTATCTATATAGAGGTTTGCTTCGTCCCACTAACAGAGGTAATTCAGTGCCAAAGTATTGGGACCTCAGCATGATGACCCACTTAACCAAGTTTCACTGTATTTGCAGCGAAACCACAGATTAGACAATAGTTACTGCGTATTATTATTAGCTTAGCTATTTCTGTAGATCCCAACCCAACCGATATAAATCAATTTGATGTCAATATAGTTTGATCTATCTTATAAAACTAACTGAGTCCTGCGGCTTCGCCTGCGTTAAAAAGTATCCTATGGTCTTATGCATTAATATGTAGTTACTGTCTTTCCTTGTGCAAAATAAATCGGTCCAGCCGTTTGACCGTGAAGAAGTTCCAAACAAACAAATATACAAACTGACATTCGCATTTATCACATTGGTATTGATAAAATGATGTGGTCGAGGATGGCGAACACGCTAGGCCTAGAATGGAATGACTCCCGAGAGCTGTGCTGCCGGAACACCGTAAGGTTATGGCGGCAGATTTTTTCTTTGATGGTTGTAAGCTACTATTTGGAAGCAAGTCACGCAGAACATCGATTTGATGATCGCACTACCTGTGTACGAGAACACCCACGATTCATGAATGCAAATAGAATCATGAGAAAATCAATTGGTATATATCTAGGATTATAACCAGCGACCGTCGGGCTAGAAGTCAAGGTATCCTTTACGCTAACAGACCGTCCCATTTTATGTATCAATTTTACCCGTGCAAAGCCGGGGCGGGCTGCTAGTAAGATATAATGTAGTCAACAAAAGACTATTATTTATGGTCTATTGTTTATAATTCCCATTTTCCTTTTAAAACTTTGCAATCTCACCTCATGACGTTACATACACCCAAAGAGAGCGATGGACTCCCTCGAAATCTAATCTCCTTGTCTAAAGTTACGTAAATTACAGGCAGTATGTAAATTTCATTATTAATTTTTAACCGACTTCAAAAAAAGGAGGAGGTTTCTCAATTCGACCGTATATTTTTTTTTTTTTTTTTTTTTTTATGTTTGTTCTCCGAGAACTTCGTCGTTTATGAACCGATTTCGATTATTTCTTTTTTTGTTCGAAAGGAGATATCCCAAGTGTGGTACCATGGTAATTTTATCGAGGTATGATAAGTATCTCCAGAGATATTGAATAAACATCTCAAAATTGGTACTGAAAATGAATAGCGCGGCATTGAAGTCGGTTCTTTTTTAGTTTTTAAACGATATTATTTTATGCTCATTTTCCACAGCTCTAAGTTAGGTAATGTTAATTTTGATAAACTGAAGAGTGTATGTGTCTTTCAGAATGCCCGCCCTGACATCAGTACCTACAACGTTGGATCTGGCACTCACAGGAAAGACTGTTAAAGCTGATAAAGCTAAGAAACTAGGCATTGTAGACTTATTAGTGTCTCCTCTTGGACCAGGTAAACTTCATGAAATTAATTCTTAAACATTTAGTTCTTTATGGATTGTAAAATGTACCATGACCAGCCCAACATTATATACATTGGTCTAGACTAGCCAAAAATATAAAAATAAAACACCAGATGCTAATCTCTACAAATAATCTATTTATGTAAAGTCCAAAGTAAGGTGGCTGAACTTGGCAAGACTTCACAAGCTAATTTAATATTTAAATTATGCAACAATAATATTATTGTATCCAGGAATGTCACAGCCGGAACTGAACACTGCCAAGTATTTAGAAAACACTGCCGTACAAATAGCTAAAGATATTGCTGCCGGAAAAATCAAGGTTGACCGATCAAGCAAAGGATTGGTCCAGAAACTCACTGCGTCAGTCATGGAATGGGAGTTTGTCAAAAATATGATCTTCAAAAAAGCGAGAGAACAAGTTATGAAGGCTTCTGGTGGTCTTTATCCAGCTCCTCTCAAGGTTTGTAATTGTTCAGTTTTTTATATGAGTAGGTTCAGAGATAGATTGTAGAAATTAAAAGAGAAGTCATACTTAAACTTATGACTTAATAATAAGTTGCAACTACAGATTAAAAAGTTTACAAATTTTAAAATGTCTTCTAATCGCGAGTGATCTTCTAGGCAAGTGTGCTAGATCGTCGATTGCATCGTCACTTAACATCAGGTAAGATGGTAGTAAAACACGTATAAAAAAATGAGACATCGCGAGACGCTAGGCAGATAGATGTGAAACGACGAATACCGTGAAACTGGAAGGGCGCAAGTATGGAGGAGAGCGCATGCGCGCTGAGAGAGGGGATCACCGAACTTAGGCACAGTGGCGCATCGCCACGGCAAGAGTTTGCCTCAACACAGAATAATGAATAGTACAAGGCCTCACACTCATACCGCGCCATTACATGTTTCACATATAAAAAATATGTACAATATCCAGCTTAAAATTACATTTATAACTGACGAGCCGCAGCCTTGCCCGTGTTCAATCCTGCTTATAAACCTTCCTCTTGAATCACTCTATCTATTGCTGTAAAATGCATTAAAATCTGTTGCGTAGAATATCAGATGTAATAAATATTATTAATACATTTTATATTTGAATCTCGAATGACATATATTATAATTACAAACATAAGAATAATAAAATACTGTAATTAATGTTAAATATATATAATAAGATATTTGCACACCATAAATCATGGTTGAATGTATAAGGCGCTACTATATTTATGATGTAACCAACAACATGCACACATAGCTACATTCTGCAAATAAATTAATTTTGATTTGATTTAAAAGATACACACAGCGTGAGCGACTTTAATGTATACTATGGTTGGCAAGAACTTTTGGAGATGCCTATATATGATGGTGACATATTAAAATAAGGGGTCATTAAAAACAAACAATTGAATGAAATTATCCTCACGTTGTTCCGGCAGCACACAGCCCTTGAGAGTCAAAGTATTCTAGGACTAGCGTGTTCACCATCTTCAACCACTTCATCGCTTATCATCATCGGCGAAATAATGGTTAAGCTCTAGCCTATAAGATATAAAAAATGACAAAGTGAATATTAATTTAAGAATACATTTAAGCAATAGAATGCTTCTGATTTTCCTGCTGGTATATGATGACATGAGTTGAAACATCCTAAATTTTATGTATGTACACATCCTATATATAATCTCAGTGAACATTTTGACCCACAAATTTTAACAGCTGCATCACATCATCCTTTTCCATTTATCTTTCCAGAGTTCACAGATCAAAGAAATCATAGAACTACCTTCGTTTTATATATTTTTCTAGATTCTCGATGTGGTGAGAACCGGTGTCGATAAGGGCCCCAAAGCAGGGTATGAAGCTGAGGCGGACGGTTTCGGAGAACTGGCCATGACTCCGCAGAGCAAGGGGCTCATCGGCCTGTTCAGGGGACAGACTGAATGTAAGAAGAACAGGTTCGGCAAGTCGCAGGTTGATGTTAAAACTGTAAGTTTGCATCTATCTTCATAACTGTCTGTATCAACTGGTGAGCTAAATCTACAAAGAAGTTTTATTAAACTTCTTTTCAGATTTTGCTTACCCCACAAAACCCATATTACCCCATATAAAGTAAAATGTCAGTGAAGAGGATTATGTTGAGGGTGGTAACTGGCAAGGCGTACACTTGACAGTGGCCTACCACCATGTCACCTCAAACTATCTAAATGTAATTTTCGATGGGATGTTCAACCTGCAGCCACAGTCTGCCACTGATGGTAACTTCGTAGCACCACCCACGACTCACTTGGATGTTGATAGTTTAAGTAAAGTAAAGACATGCACCTGTTGTAATTTAAGATCGGTGTGCTCGGAGCTGGTCTGATGGGCGCTGGTATCGTGCAAGTGTCCATAGACAAAGGTTACCACGTGGTGATGAAAGATGCCACTAACCCTGGTCTCTACCGCGGAGTGGGACAGATTCAAACCGGCCTTGTGAACGCTGTTAAAAGGAAGAGAATCTCTGCGTGAGTTTTATTTGTATTGTCTATTGTGTCAGTACACTGAAGATGTTGGTATCATATAATTTAAGATCGTTTAAAAAACTAAAAGAACCGACTTCAAACGTCGCACTAGTCAAAGTAGACAGTTACTTTTACTATTATTTATTCTGTGCGCTAGTATAATGTCGTCGAGGTATACAAATGTTGATTTGATATATTAAAAATGGATCGATCTATTTCGTTAAAATTTAAATGGGACAACCTGGGAAGGGTATCCTTTGAAACAAAAAGAATTTTCCAAATTGATTCAGGCATCTATGAGTAATCGGTGAACATACGTTTAAAAAAATCCGACAATTGATAACCTCCTCCTTTTATGTGAAGTCTGTTAAAAAGTAGGAACTGAAGTAAGAACAGATAAAAAGGAAACATCAAACATAGTGTAGGAGGTCCTCAGACTAGGTGGAGCAATGATCATCGCAAGGTGGCCAAAAGCAAGAGCTGGATGATAGTAGCCGAGGTTTTGATCAATAGGTGCGAATGAGAGAGGCCAACCTTAATAGAAGAGCCTCTAGAAGTCAACAAGTCGAATACAGAGCAGTTACTGTATGATATACCTAGTATATAAACACTTATAGTAATTGCACTTTGTAACGTCACGTCACACGTAATAATATTTCCTTTGTTAATAATATTTTTACTGAATCATTGGCTAGCTGTTGACCCATTTAGCCATTAAAATGCGCCTTTGTGTTTTTGTAAAATGCCTTTTAGACATTGTAGTCAAATAAAATGTTACCCAATATGAGTACAAATTAACCAAAAGTCTCCCTCGCAGGTTACAAAAAGACAAGTTCTTATCCAACCTCTTACCGACACTAGAGTATAGCAAGTTCAAGAACACAGACTGTGTGATCGAGGCTGTATTTGAAGACATCAACATCAAACACAAGGTTATCAAAGAATTAGAGGCTGTGGTACCGAAACATTGCATCATCGCGACCAATACCAGCGCTATTCCCATTACAAAGATCGCTGCGGGTAGCAGCCGACCAGATAAAGTTATTGGTGAGTTTTAGACACAGGAAACTATACTTCTGGGCTACCTAACTACCTACCTAGGTTTGTTACCTATAACCTACTTATTCATAAATATAAGGCACAGTTTCACCGGTTCCTGATAAAGTTGCAGATAGTTATCTGATAGATACAGAACAATAAGATAGTAATAATTCTTGATTTCTAATAGGACTATCAAGAACCGGAAAACTAGCCCTTGAAGTATTGTATAATCCTCAATGATAGGTGAGATTGTATGTGTTAAGCAAATACTATCATATCCTGCAATAAAAGTAAATACATCCTTGGCTATGTCCATATATATGTTCACTGCAGACAGACTTTACATTGACAACACAAAGAGGAGACAGCGCTGTCTGCTCTTTGTGTTGTCAATGTAAAGTCTGTCTACAGTGAACGTCATAAAGCTTACATTTTAATAAACATTTTTGCCAGGTGAGAGCGGAGTCGTGTTGGTAATTGATATCTTTTATACGGAGTAATCGTATAGTATTAATTTTAGGTTGACACTTCACAACAACAAATCGATAGACTCGTTATTAATAAAATGATTAACTTCGAAAAAGTTATCGTAGATGGCGCCACCAATGCATAATGGTTAAAAAAAATGCAATCCATTAATTACATCGAATCGATAGTATCGCACCGTGGCTTAATTGTTCAGAACACCTGAGCATGTATCCCAAGGGGGTGCGAGTGCGAACCTCGTCGGTAAGATGAAATTTTGGATTGTGTTAAACAATGTACAAAAATATAAAGTGTGTAACACTTTAAGAAACATATTATTCGTTATTAATAGTAACAATCCTCTAGGTATGCACTACTTCTCCCCGGTGGACAAGATGCAGCTCCTCGAGATAATCCGTCACCCCGGCACCAGCGACGACACGGCGGCCGCCGCGGTGGCCGTCGGACTTAAACAGGGCAAGGTGGTCGTCACCGTGGGAGACGGGCCTGGGTTCTATACCACCAGGATACTGTCTACCATGCTTAGTGAGGCTGTCAGGTATTTATCATCGCATACTCTTACTAGATGCGCCCCGCGACTACACTCGCGTTTAAAAGTATTCTATGTGCTAATCCAGGTTATACAGGGTGCATTTTTGGTGGATAAGACCGTATGATGGCAGGTACCTTTTACAGTTTGCTACAGTCAAACGTTCTGAAGAACTTTTGCATGGTGGTAGGACACTATCTAGTGTCCGCCTGGCCAGCTACCACCCTCAAGTTAGAAAATCTGCCGCCAAACATATAATGTGTTCCGACAGCTATCCTTGAGAGCCAGTTCCCATTCCAGGCCTAGCGTGCTTACCATTTTCGACCGCATCATCACTTACCAACGGTTGAGATAGTGATCAAACGCTAGCCTATAAGATATAAAAAAGAAGTGGATAACGTTATATTGCAATTTCTGACTTTTCTATGTACCTACCCTTACCTCTGTTGGGCCGAAAGGGTGTGTTTTAAAGTAGCGGATCGAATGCCATCTAAAAAGTTTTTATGTAAATTGCCCATTTTCTTGCTGATTGTATTTTATTTTCCGTCCTACGCTACGCTTGCCTTAATGAGGTCTCAAGGACTCGTCTACCCCATCGGTTGTCGGTCCCACGTGCGATGTGACCAGCCCATTGCCACTTCAGTTTGCTTATTTTGCAAGCCAATATTCCACTTGCTCTGGTTCTTTCCCGGATTACATAATTTCTGATTTTATCCTTTAGAAAAACTCCAAGCATAGCTCGCTGATCGACCTTAAACTGACATTTTGTTCAGTGATAGCCTTATGGATTAGGCCATAGATACTTTTTAACGCAAGCTCAGCCGCGGGGAACAATTAGTTTATAATAAACTTGCATATACCATGCACAACACTTGTACTATAATTTAAGATCGTTTAAAAAACTAAAAGAACCTACTTCAAACGTCGCGTTAGTCAATGTAGCCAGTAGACCCAGTAACTATTATATAATCTGTGCCATTAGTTAGTAGTATGTCGTCGAGATAGATAGTTGATATATTAAAAACGGTTCAGCCAATTTCGTTAAAATAAATGGGACCACCTGGGTAGGGTACCCTTTGAAACAAAAAGATAATTTTCCAAATCGGATCAGGCATCTTCGAGGAATCGGTGAAAATACATTAAAAAGAAAAAGATTCCGACGAATTGAGAACCTCCTCCTTTTCTCACCCTTTCTTGTGAAGTTGGTGAAACAGTGTTCTACTCTCAGGCTCCTTCAAGAAGGTGTGGACCCCAAAGAGTTGGACAACATGACGAAGCAGTTTGGATTCCCTGTGGGCGCGGCCACTCTGGCTGACGAAGTGGGCATCGATGTCGGCTCACACATCGCCGTCGATCTATCTAAGGTTACTGTTATACTTCTACTAGCTAGTGAATACCTTGCATGTGTTACTTCCCTAAATAACAGGCCAAGTGTGTGTCGGCCACGCGAAGTGTAGGGTTCCGTAGTAGCCTGTTATTCAATGCAAGTCTTTACCCGTTATAAACAAGGAACTAGGTACTCCGTCTTTGTCACTTTAAAGGATTTATTCTAAAGATTTTGTATTTGGTACAAAATTATCCTACACCCAAGTTCAACCACTATTACTGCTAAACTATAAATCTTAACCGCTATAATTTTCCTTTAAAGTTCATGAAATGCTCTATTATCACGAATTTTTCCAGATTTTTCAAGCCAGCAGTTTAGCTTTTAGTGGAGGGGGGGAAGAAAACTACTGAAACAAAAATTTGCAATTTATAGTTTAATATTTCGTAAATGGAGCATTCAATCGAAAAATGGTATTAGCAACCCCTAAGTCATTTTGAAAGACCTATTCAACGATACGCCACACGATGGGGTAGACGATGAAAAAAAAATTCATCCCCACTTCTCAAATAGGGGAACTACTCTAAAAAAAAATATTTTTCAAAATTTTATTTCAGCACTTTGTCGGCGTCATTTATTTACATACCCCCACAAAATTACAGCTTTCTAGTATTAACGGTCTCTTAGCAAAACCTCGGACAGACAGACAGACGGACATGACGAAACTATAAGGGTTCCTTGTCAGGACTACGGAACCCTAAAAATGTACCTAATGCATTGTTTTAGTGGTCTAAAACCATCTTCGCATAATTACCTTTTTAACGAAACTGGTTTGGGACACATCATTTATGTTTTATATACATATATAAGATATTACCTATTTCATTGGTGCTCACATGTCTTAAATATGTATATACTAGCTGTGCCCCGCGGTTTTATCCGCGTAGACATCGTTCCTGTGGAATATCGAGACATACGTATCCTATATGTTATTCCAGGGTCTAGGCTATCTATACACCAAATGTCAGTTCAGTCGTTTTAGCGTAAAAGAGTAACAAACATCCATACATACAAACTTTCGCGTTTATAATATTAGTAAGAATTTTTAATATCACTACTCTTGACCAATATCTCACTTGGTGGTAAGCGCTGGTGCGATCGAAGATGGTGAACACGCTAGGCGTAAAATAATCCGACCTTCAAGGGCTCTGCGCTGCCGGAACACCGTAAAGTTGTGGCGACAGATTTTCTCCTTGATGGTGGTAAGGTACTTGTTGGTAGCAAGTCAGGCGGAACATCGATGTAATAAGCAGCAATAGCCCAAAAGATAAGGTGTCGGAATGGCGATCGAGGGGTCTTGAGTTCGATCCCCACCCATTGTTGCACTATTGACGTGAACCCACTTCAGACAAGCATATTTAGCTTAGTTGGTTAACAATGGGTTAACCTTAAAGTTAACAATGTCTGTGTGTTCTCTTTCATCATGTCACGGGCAATTTATTTATTGTCGAAACAGTATTGATACAGAAAATAATAAGGGCATATAAATAAACCTGGCTCTATAGCTATCCAAGACTGATAAATAAATATTAAGTCCGGTTTTATAGAACGACACTCAAACCTAGATCCACTCCTATCCTATAAGTATAGAATAAAGGTTGTCGCCGATTAGACCAACATCGCTCACACCCGGCAAAAGATGTTCATTAAAATGTAAGCCTGATGACGTTCACTGTAGACAGACTTCACTGACTTGATTTGACAACACAAAGAGCTGACAGCGCTGTCTGCTCTTTGTTTTGTCAATGTAAATTGAAATAGTATATTACGATACGTGTGACTTAAGTAGTCTTAATAGACTTTTTTGATTTTATTTATTTATTTTTAGATTTTTTGCAATAATTTGCACTGTGCAATAATAGACAATTTAAGTCACGAGTATCGTATATTATTTTATTGCTGTCAGTGTGACATAAACCCGCACTTTACGCTTGCTACGCTTTTCCGTCAAATAGAAGATTATTGCGCGGCGTGAAGTTACTACTACTAGACTAAACGTCGTGCAGTAATCAAATAATAAATGAAAATTTTTGGTGGGCGGGAGCGGTGTTGGACTAGTTAGCGACAACCTTAAAATCATTTGATTGGTTAAATCGCGCCTTATTTCTATGTGTAATAGTATAAAGGGTTTTTTGGCGGGAGCTTATAAAATATGTGTGCTCTTATTGTAATTTTGTAGGGAAACAACGCTAAAAAAAGATGTAGGTATCCAAGATCATCAACATGATATAAATTGCAGGCATTCGGCGACAGAATCAGCGGCGGCAACCTCAACATAATGCAGGATCTAGTGCAGGCTGGCTTCATGGGGAGGAAGTCGGGGAAGGGATTCTATGTGTACGAGAAGGGCACCAAGAACAGGGATGTTAACCAGGACGCTATCAACATACTGAAGCAGAAATACTCGTTGGAACCTCGCGGACCCAATACTGTTGAAGACAAGCAGCTGAGGATGGTTTCTAGGTAATACATAGTGATAAATAAGAAAACCTTTAGAATAAAGGTTTTAATCAGCATAAAATAATAGACATGACACTGTGACATCTGACTAATGACAGCAGAATAGAAAATAGATACAAACTATAATTTACATAGAAACTCAGTAGTCTACTGATCAAGTCTGTTCAGTCAGTCTGGATTGACCTCTTGCACCTGTTGGGTTCATTAAATTTTTCAGCTACTTAGGTGGTAATAATATTTAATAATAATCACTAACAATCTGTTAACTTAATCTGTTAAAGATTTAAATATTTGGTACCAACGTTAAGAGGGAAACGCGGAGTGCACTTTTCCATACGAATGTATTCCCTCGTTTCCTCCCTGGAACGTCGCTAGTATTTAGGGAACATTACCGGCGGCAGGCTAGTTTACTAGTTTAAGTATTATATATTGTAGTTTATAGAATTTTGATATCGTCCTTAGATAATTATTTTTAAGTTGTTTCAATCTATGATTAAATATGATATTGATTAAACACCTATTTGGTCATATTCGCAGGTTTGTGAATGAAGCTGTGCTCTCTCTGGAAGAGAAGATCTTGCACAGTCCGCTAGAGGGCGACGTCGGAGCTGTGTTCGGACTCGGCTTCCCACCATTTACTGGTGGACCTTTCAGGTTAATATTTACATTATTTAAAAAAGAATCTAAAACAATTATTTTTAAAAGAAATAAAGTTAAGACATCTATGGCAATAGAAAACTTCAAATTCAAAGCGAGTGATTTTGTATGCTCATAGAGATGTTTCGCTTCGTACATTGCTATCGGATCTTGATAGAAAATATATGAGACCATGATGGTTTAACCCCGACAATAAATAATAATTATCCTGTAAGATTTCCCTTTTATCCTCGGAGGATGCGAAATCGACAAACTTGGTATGACTCAAGAGTCATCAGTCATTAAGAGTTCTCAAGAGAACTCAACCCGACACTTATTTTCAGATGGGTGGACCAATTTGGTGCTGCAAAACTGGTCAAGAAAATGGAAGAGTACCAAGCCTCATACGGAGCCCCCTTCAAACCTGCTCAGACTCTTATCGATATGGCCAATGACTCCAGCAAAAAGTTCCACAAGAACTAAGTAATATGTAGATGCCTTTTGTAAAGGCACTTGAAGTTTTCTCTACATTGGCGCTCATTTTGCCCTGTGCCAATTAAAGTCCCTCTGCACACAGTTATATTAGTTCGTAAGTATAAGTGTATCACAATAATTAACTCGTATTTAGACTTAGTAACATAGAGTGAGTGAAGAAATGATTATGTATTAGTGTTTAAGAGATTGGCTTACTAAATTATAGCCTATTATGATTGTATGAATATTGAAATCAATGCATCATTATTTATGAATACATATTTATTTTATAAATCGGAAGTGGTTTTATTAATTTCCCGTATTTGTGGGTATTTTTTATAGTCAACGTATTATCAACGTTGTTTTCCTTGAAAAAAAGTTTAAAATCAATAACGCATAGATAATCTACTCTAGTAGATGTAAATGCTCGAAGGCTAGAGCCTTCGAGCATTTACCAATGGAGATGTTAACGTTGTAATCCGCAAAAAAAATTTTCTGCCGATACTTACGGGGGACGAGGTAAACACGCATTGCACACACACAAATCACTCACTTTAACGATCCCGCTCACTAGCTTGAAACACGCACACAGTATTAAAAATACAGCGTAGTTACGCACGCTCATATGGCCAATAATGGCTATATGGCCAGCAGAGGGGTACGCCTTGCGTTAACATCTCCATTGGTAAATGCTCGAAGACTAGAGCAATAGAAGCGACTAATCTAATACTATAAGAATCTTTGTCCTGACATACTGACTGACAGACAACGCACAGCCTAAACCGCTGGTCGTAGAGACTTGAAATTTGGAGGGTATATTTGTACGTAAGGGTGTACTAAGAAAGGGTTTCCAAAATTCACCCCTTAAGGGGATGAAATGGGGGTTCAAAGTTTGTATGGAAACAAGATTGGATAGTCTTTTCTATCCGAAACTTCACATAAATGCTTTAGTAAAAAAATAAGTAAATACGTGTTTCAGGTTTTTTTGAAATTCAACCCCTGAGGTACAAACATTTACATTGGGGTAACAAAGTGTGAAAATCAATATTGTTTCGGATTGCGCTGAAATTTGGCATGCAGACAGTTATTACGACGTTAGCTCCCTCTGAGAAAGGATTTTCCAAAATTCACCCCTGAAGGGGATGAAACGGGTGGTCAAAATTTGTATGGAGAAACAAGATTAGATAGTCGTTATATTCGAAACTTAACACAAGTACTTCAATAAGTAAATACGTGTATTCACCCCTAAAATTCCACCCCTAAAAGGGTAAAGTGGGGTAACAAAGTCTGAAATCAATATTGTTTTGGATAGCACTGAAATTTGGCATGCAGATAGTTATTTTGACTTAGGTATCCGCTAAGAAAGAATTTTTTTAAATAAACTCTTTAAGGGGATGAAGCGGGGGTTCAAAGTTTGGATAGTCGTTTTATTCGACATTGCACACAAGTACTTCTGTAAACATTGTCTGTAAAAAAATAAGTAAATACGAGTTTCAGACTTTTTCAAAATGCCACCCTAAGAGGATAAACTGGGGTAACAAAGTCTAAAAATCAATATTGTTTCGGATTGCGCTGAAATTCAGAATGCAGATAGTTATTATGACGTAGGTCAGAAAGGATTTTCTAAAAATTCCTCCCGGATACGGAACAGGGATTCAAAGTTAGTATGGCGAAACAAGATGGGATAAAGTACGTGTTGTAGGATATTTCGAAATGGGGTAGGTAACAAAGTCTGTTAATTTAGGTTTTTCGGGTTTTATAAATATGAATCCCGAATTGCCTTAGTCACGCGATAACATGAAAACGAGTGAACCGATTTGACTAATTCTTATTTGATGTATTTAATGATAGAATCGTTTTTACAAAAGAAAAGTTTTAAGTAAAGAAAAGAAGGTTTTAACGCGGGCGAAGTCGCGGGGCAATTCTAGTACGACTATATGGAAGATATAGTTTTTGTCGATGATAGTTTTTTTTTGTCATTAAGAAATTCACTGCGCTTCGTTTCGACATAATTGATCTGAGTACATGACCAAAGAGAATATAAATACTATGTTACATGACAAACATGTTCTTTTGGAACATGGATTAAATATTAAGCGGATGTGGCATTTAAATAATAATAATAATAATATGAGAAGGATAAAACTATACAATCACTAGTATGAGAGAGAGCGAGATGAACAACATTTTTGAAGTTATACTTCTTTTGGCGCGATAGAGAAAAATGATGCGAGTGAATTTTTACGATGCGCGCGCACACCGACACCTAAATTTAACACCGTGAAGTTAGTTCTAGGTGGTACGATGCGCGCGCACACCGACACCTAAATTCTACACCGTGAAGTTAGTTCTAGGTGGCATGACTATATTCAAGTTGTATATGTCATATTTAGCGTCATATTTTTACGTTAATAAAACCTTTTTTATTTAAATAAAATCTTTTTAATATTTATCGTTAATCACTACTGCATTTTAGTTATTTTTTTCCATACGCCACAGAAGTATAACTTCTAACGCGTGTACATAAGTACACACACTCTTTTTTTTATCCTTTACCTGCGTATGCGATTAAACTGTATCCAGCAATGTTTGGATACAAGTTCTGTGCACCCATTGGCTCTCACCCGCTGTCATGTATAACCCGACCAAATTACATTGTTCATTTTATCTTAAAGATGGCATTTTTTTTTTTTTTTTTTTATTATAGAGCATATTACTTGTTAGTAATACGTCCCTATTGTAACTACAATCTAGCCTTTTCGGCTAATAAGCAATTTTACTTTAGCCTAAACTGTATACATAAACTACACTAAGAATGTGTCCATTGACACTTTTCTTATTGTCTCTAATAAAGATGTATACACATTGTTCAAGTGTTCATACGTATAGCACTATTAGCACTTTATCACTAAACTTTATTTTTATACACTAGTTCGAACGGTTTTGTCCGCATAAGTCTTCTTACTATGTTTGTATGGTCTAGGAGCTGGACGCCGGGCTGGGCTTTTGACGACGGTCTCAATTTTCAGGTCCCGATGTAGATCGTCATTTCTGATGTACCAAAGGACCATTGCGATTTCTCTCAATACTTTATTCTGGAACGCTGTATAATTGGTATATTGCTGTTTTTGGTACAGCCCCATAACTGTATACCATAGGTCCATACTGGCATTAGGACTTGCTTGTATAATAATAATTTGTTTTGTATTGACAACTTTGCCAAGTAGCCAATACATTATTTTGTACCGTAGCTCTAATTCTTCCCTTTTCTTCTTGACGTGTGCTTTCCAGCGCAGCTTGACGTCAAGGGTCATGCCAAGGTATTTGGCCGTATTATGGTAGGGGATTTGGTTCCCGTTGATAATGACTGGGCAATAATTATGTTTTTTGTTACTAAAATCTATATGTATTGATTTAGATTCGTTCAGTTTGATTTTCCAGTGTCTTGTCCAATCGTAGATTTGATCAACAGCTTTCTGGACTTTTTCTGATGCTTCTGCATGGGTACTTCCTACAGCCATTATGGCAGTATCATCAGCAAACGTCGCTATGGTGTTATTTTCTAGCTCTGGAATATCGCAAGTGTAGAGAAGGTACAGGACCGGACCAAGAAAACTTCCTTGCGGTACTCCAGCTTTTATTTCTTTGACGTCAGAGTATGAATCTTCATGCCTTATTCTGAATACTCTATTAGAGATGTAGGATTCAAGAATATCTGCAAAGAATCTTGGTAGACTCTTTCGTAGCTTATATATAAGGCCCTCGTGCCAAACTTTATCGAAAGCTTGTGCCACATCTAAGAATATAGTTGAGCAGACCTTTTTGTCTTCCAGTGTCTTTTCAATAATATCTGTGTTTCTGTGTACTTGGTCAATTGTGGAATGTTTTTCTCGGAAACCAAATTGGTGTTCTGGAATAAGTTTAGCTTCTTTTAATATCGGCTTCAATCTTTTTAAGAGTAACTTTTCAAAAAGCTTCGACATTACGGGGAGCAGAGATATTGGTCTGTATGACGTAGTTTCATTGGGTGGTTTTCCTGGTTTTACTATCATTATAACTTCAGCTACTTTCCATAAATTAGGCACATATTTCAATCTAAGGGAAGCATTGATTAAGGTGGTTAATTTAACTACCGCTTTTTTGGAAGGTTGTGTAGTATTTGTCCTGATATAAGGTCATAACCAGAAGCTTTACGAGGACTTATAGTATATTTTATTTGTCTAATAATTTCTTTAGGTGTCGCTAGTTTAAAGCTAGTTTCTTCTTCTTGGAGACTTTCATCATCCTGTAGAAGTGAGCTATGTTCTCCTTTATTTGGTTGAAAAATAGTTTCAAGGTGGGTAGCAAATCTTGCTGCTTTTTGCTCGTTACTAACTGCCCATATACTATTTATATCCTTTAGAGGTGGAACTTGTGCAACTGGCCGGCTTAGATGCTTTATAGCTTTCCATAGCGAATAATCTGTGGTACGCTCACTAGTTAAATTTTGTAAATAGTTATTTGTGTAGTCATCATTGTGTTCCTGAATCATCATTGTTGTTCTTTTCGTGAGATTATTAAGTTTTCTCTTATCTTCTGGACATCTTGAGTGGTGCCAGATTTTCCTTTGCTTCCGTTTTTCCGATATAAGGTTCAATATAGATATTGGATATGTGTTACCTTTAGATTTCTTACTAATGTCTGGTGTATTTTGCCACGCTGTTTGTTGTATGTCATGAATAAATTGTTCTAGTTCAGCATCAAGTTGTTCTGTGGTCTAAAGGGGCACCTTAAGATTTATTCGACGGTCTAAAATGATAGCTTACCCAATCAGTGTATTTGTTGATTATAGTTGGTGCTGTTTCTTTGGTGACAACGCTCTCACTTATTTCTAAGTATATAGGAGAGTGATCTGAGTTCATATCGTAGCTTTGATACGTTCTGGTGTAAGCTGATGAGATGTTCTTTATAATAAAGAAATCTATAAGATCTGGAATTTTATTAGGGCCTGTTGGCCAGTATGTAGGTAAGCCAGATGATTCTACTTGACTTTTTTGTATCCTTTACAGCGCATAGCAGTTCTTTGCCTTTAGTAGTGGTAAGTCTAGAACCCCAATGAGTATTTTTAGCGTTAAATTCTCCTCCTAGTATAAACCTGTTTCCCAGGCTCTTCAGGAATCTGCTATAGACATCTCTTTTTATATTATGCCGAGGGGGGCAGTATATTGATGATATTGTTATTATATACGTTCTAGTTTTAAGACATATCGCTACCGATTGTATTTCTCTCAATTTGTATTTGCTCTTTTCATAGTGATTGAGGTTTTCTTTAAAAATAACAGCATTACCCCCTCTTGCAGTGTTATCTGGGTGCAGGGCGTGGTATATTTTGTAGCCTTTAAATGTAATGTGAGATTGCTTTGTGAAGTGTGTTTCAGATATTAAACACACGTCAATATTTTCTATGTCTAGGATTACTTGAAGTTCTCTCTGGTGTTTCTGTAACCCATTTGAATTCCATGTCATGATTTTAAGTGGCTTATTCATTTTCTTATTTTCGAAGTAGCTGTTTTAGTGCTACACTCTATTTTCTTCAATCTTTCGTCAAATGATAACATAAGCTTTAATATGTCATCTAATTTTTTGTCCGAATTATTATTTGTGTGGGTCTCCCGAGGGGTGTTTGATTGGGCTCCTGCTGCAACTTGAGCGTAGGAAATGTTTGCACTACATTTCGTGTTTTTAACCGAAAGAGGTTTGTTGTTACTAAGTTCACGAGGCTTTTCAGTGCGTACCTCAATATGGCGTGCTGTCGAACTGTTTTTAACTTTTTTGTTCCGAAGGATTTCTATCTCCTTGGCTACAATACATCCTCTGTAGTTGGCTGGATGTGGAGATCCACAGTGAACACATTTTGGTTTTTCGTCCTTTGGTTTTTTGCAATTCAGCGTGAGATGTTTCACTGTGCATTTTACACATCTAGATTCTTTGAAGCAGTATCTCTGCGTATGTCCATAGGCTTGACATCTCTTGCATTGAGGTACAAGTTGAGTGGTCTTAGTTTTTTCGCCATAACTCTAATAGGCCTCTCTTGCTTATTTTCGTATGAGTGCCAAACACGGTCACTAAGGCTAAGCGCCTTTGTTAAAGCCCTATACGATTCTTCGTTGTAAGTATTAATTTTAACGGAGTCTCCATTTAATAGTAAACGCTGAATAGCTGGCATATGTATCACGTGTTCATCGTTTAAGTCGGGTTATATCTCTATAGCTATTTCATTCGCATACGGTAATGTTCTCTCTACATATTATGATATTATATACTTTGTCTATGTTTTGGAACGTTAAACTTAAACTCTAAAAAAAAATGTAAAAAAAGATTCCGACGAATTGAGAACCTCCTCCTTTTTTGTGAAGTCGGTTAAAAACAAAATCTTTTGGCGCAGCACAGCACAATTAGATGACAATCAATAGGCCTGCGACATTGCATACATATTTGGCATACATAATAAAGCGCAGACTACAGATAAAAAAACAATTCATAATTATGAACGTCGTTATGTGTGTACCTCACCCCTCAGTACTTGATTAGCGCTGCGTGAGCATTCTCACGGTAATCATCCAGACGCTAACGAGGCATTCTAGATATAAGCTGATTTAGCATTTAAGTAGTAAACATAAGGTTTCTTGTACAGACAATTAGATTAATTAATCCTACTAATATTATAAATGCGAAAGTAAGTGTGTGTATGTGAATGTTTGTTACCACGTATCTCGATAACCACTAAACCAATTTTGATGAAATTTAAAACGTAGGTAGTGTACGTTCTATCTTAAGACATAGGCTAATATTATTTTTGAAAATCATTTCCTAAAGGGGTTAAATAGGGTGATAAAGTTTCTATGGAAAATTTTATTCTTTGGGCCGATTTACTTACGCTACAAATAATGAGACACGTGTTTTTCATTTTTTCAAAACCACCCCTAAGGTGCTTGAAAAATGAATTTTCTTTGTAAAAATTATAAAAAAAACCGTAATATTTGTTCTCACATATTCCTTTGTCCGATTCACTCAAAACTCGGCACAAACAAACCTTAAAACAAATAATGAGACACGTGTTTTTTATTTTTTCAAATCTACCCCTAAGGGCGGTGTAAAATTGTTTTTAATTTTGTTTGGAAAAGTCATAGAAAATTCAGTAATGTTTGTTTCCACGTAGTCCTTGGTCCGATTCACTCAAAACTCGGTACATATAATCTATAAAACAAATAGCGAGACACGTATTTTTTTATTTTCCAAATCTAACCCTAGGGGTCTGTAAAATAAATTTTGTATGGAAAAATCATATAAAATCCAGTCATGTTTGTTTTGACGTATCTGCATAACTAATGAACCGATTTCAATGAAATTTGACATGTAGATAGTGTAAGTTTTAAAATAACATATAGGGTAATTTGATTTTCAAAATTAAACCAATGAAGGGGTAACATAGGTTGATAAAGTTTCTATAAAAATGTTATTCCTTGGTCTGGTTCACTCCAAACTAGGTACAAATTATACTTAAAACAAATAATGAAACATGTATTTTTTATTTCTTTCAAATTTACCCCTAGGAGGAGTGAATATGTTATTTTATCTGGAGAAATCATAGAAAATACATTAATGTTTGTTTCCATGTATGTGCATAACTACAAAATCGATTTTGATGATATTGGAAATGTAGATAGTATAGGTCCTGAAATAAAACATAATAAGGTACTTTAATTTTCAAAAATCATCCCCTAAAAATCTATACCTACGTGGGTGATTTCTATGGTAAATTTTATTACATACTTGGTTTGATTCATTCAACATTCGAGTACATGTATTTCCTGGTTCCATTCACTACGTAGGAAAATACAGTTTAACGTAAATAATGAAATCTGTATATATAAACGGAAAACGTTACCGACTGACTGACTAACTGACTGATCTATCAACGCACAGCTCAAACCACTTAACGCATTTGGCGAAATTTGGCATGCAGATAGTTGTTATGAGTTATGACGCAGTTTTCCGCTAAGAAAGGATTTTACAAAATTCACTCCTTAAAGGGATGAAACGGGAGTTCAAAGTTTTTATATAGAAACAAAATAAGATAGTCTATTTTATTGGAAACTTCTCACAAGTAATTCTGTAAATAAGTAAGTAAAAATGTGTTTCAGGCTTTTTCGAAATTCCACCTTTAAGAGAGTGAAATGGGGTACAAACAAACAAAACAAAGTTTAAAAATCAATATGATTTTTTGGGTTTTATATAAATGAGTGGCTATGTCCCTTGGTCACGCCGTAACGTCATACGTCGTCGTGAATTTAACGTGTCTTATTTACTTGTATTTGTTTATTGTATATATGTTAGTCTCTAAGGTATGTATTTATATGGGCTAATTTTAAGATGCCTGAAATAAACACATTATTATATTATTATTCTTGTATTTCGTTAACATCACGGGTCGTTGAACGCCCGGTCCTTTGGAAGGCATTGACGGAGCCAAAGCCAACGTCAAGAGGCCCTTTACTAAGATAAACTTAAATGCTATGATTTGTGGATGGAGAGATGAAAAACTATAAAAAGATGGTACATTTTTGTCATGGCTATGAACGTGTTCTGCTTGATGTCTGTTTACTGGTCTATGGGATGAGGTACGGCACCCGCCAATTATGCCTCATTACAAAATATTAAGGCGGGTGGTGACTTGCCATCCACTGAATGGGCCCCCCATAAAGGCGGACCGTTATATTGGCGCCGAGGGGCAACATTGGCGTGGATAGCTGAGGGTGTTGAGAGGTGTGCTGCACTTTCACTAAACGCTACTAGCGGCTTTATGCCTTTAACACTTCCACCCTGGAGCTTAGGTCTTAGCTCTTGCGATTCCCACCACCGGCCGGCCGGTCAAGGCAAGCCGGTGATTAGAGGGTCTCATTTAGCCCTCACGGGATAGGGGTCCGCGGTGTCGCCACTCACCGTCGGCTCGCCACAAAGCCGCCCCTGCGGTTATATATATATTATTATTATTATAACTTGAAAACGGGTAGACCGATATGGTCTACGTCTAATTCAGTTTTTCATATGTTTTTACGAAAAAAAATTAAAGAAATGAATGAAGTTATTAACGCGGGCGAAGCCGCGGGGTACTGCTAGTTCAATATATTTCTTGCCTCCGAATCGGCGACACCTAAGTTTAGTTTTCATTTTAGTTTTTAAAAAGGCATTTCACCTACCCCGATACTTAACTGGCGCTGCGGACAGGATTTGCTCGTATATAATCTACGTCTCTACATTATTACGGGTGTCAAAATTCGGTGTTCGACAATGAGATCGAGCCTTGTATGCGGAGCCTACAGTTACAGCAATTTAATAATGCTAACTGGATCATTTACTCCAGATTGAAAACTACACTTATACAAAAAAGTGAAGATGACATTACCAGATATCCTATTTCTGGTACATATATGATGACCCTGAATGAGCCCTGCGATGTTTAAGTCAACGGCATCGAAATCCATTATTATAATGCCTATGACATGCACGAGGACGTGGAACAAATCTCTATTGTCTTGTCCCCTCATTTGTTTTTCTTGTCCCCTCAATTTCCTCCACTACAATTGCACTCGAGCGCCGAGCTATCCGGTGCACATGCACTTAACATGAAGGAAGTTAACCTGGACCGACTGAAGTACATGGCGTATGCGTAATACATAGTGAATATTGTCAAAAGTGATTCGGTTTTTACAAGTGACTGCTTGTTTTATATATCATTGTGTCATAGTAATGTTAAGCCTTATAATTTCTTGTTTGTTAATTTTTAGAAAAAAAAAATGTATTGTCATCTTTCCGCGAAATCATCGGGATAATTTAAAAATCAATAAACCGGATAATTTCGCTCTTGAGGGGGGATACGTTATGTATGTACCTCACCCCACAGTACTTGATTAGCGCTGCGTGAGCATTCTCACGGTGATCACCGACACGCTAACAAGGCATTCTAGATATAAGCTGATTTAGCATGTAAGTAGTAAACATAAGGTTTCTTGTTATATTAATTAAATATTAGTTTCTTGTTATAATAATTAGATTAATTAATTCAATATTATATTTCTTGCTTCCGAATCGGCAACACCTAAGTTTAGTTTTCATTAAAAAGGCATTTCACCTACCCCGATACTTAACTACGTACTTGTACCGACATTGCAAAAAAAAAATACTATACCAAATTAAAATGACATAAAGATTACCCAGTCACTATGTCTATTAAATGTATACGCCTAATACTTTCCGTTAGGTTGGCTACCATGTCTAGTGATACCATAGAGAAAGTATATAATATCATAATATGTAGAGAGAACATTACCGTATGCGAATGAAATAGCTATAGAGATATAGCCCGACTAAAACGATGAACACGTGATACATATGCCAGCTATAAGATAAAATGAACAACGTAATTTGGTCGGGTTATACATGACAGCGGGTGAGAGCCAATGGGTGCACAGAACTTGTATCCAAACATTGCTGGATACAGTTTAATCGCATACGCAGGTAACGGATAAAAAATTGTTGTTCATCTCGCTCTCTCATACTAGCAATTGTATAGTTTTATCCTTCTCATATTATTATTAATATATAAATGCCACATCCGCTTAATATTTCATCCATGGGTGATACAAAGAGTAACATATGTCTGTGTATATGTCAAAGAGTAACATATTTATACTCTGTGAATTTTTGTGGCGCTTTTTGAAAACTTTGTGAGCGTGCTGCTAATTATTTTTTTAGATCAAAAACGCATGTTATACTATAATGGGTGGTAAATCATTGCGAAAATGTGAAGTTTGTGGTGTGAGGAGAGTGAGAAAAAGATATTCAGGCATATTTTTGGCTAGATATTCACTTGACCCGGACCGGTATGTTGATATGCTTTGAAGTCTTAATTTTAATATTTATCGAATAATTCTAGACATGTAGTCTCTAGCATTGCTTATTTCATTGATTCTACTACAATTCTACTAAGATTTAGTCATAAATGAAGTGAAAAATCCTTTTATTATAAACTTGTATTTAATTTTGGCGGGAATGTGAAAAAGTGTGTCAAGTAGTGACGAGCAACACTCATCGATAACCCATTTAATGTGCTATTGCAGATGTCGAATATGGGTCAAATTCACGATATGGCGGAAACGAAGATTTGGTGTACCTACCCATACAAAAACTAAAAGTTTAACGTCTCACATCTGGATAACATCTTTTCAAAGGCTATTAAATCGTTTGTAAATAGAATAAAATTATAATAATTGCAAAGTTGTTAATTCTAAGTTGCATTATGTTCTTTTGTAACCATCATCATTAAGAGCCAATTTTCGTCTGCTGCTGGATATAGGTTCCTTAATTCTACAATGTAATATGTAATGTAATAAAAAAATGCAGCGACCGTAGCTTCGTTTTATTAACTATACCAAATTAACACAGGATTAAATGATACCACTACTCTTCATTTTTTTTTCTTTCATCGATATCGATGAACAAAAGCAATTCGTTATGTTCAATCCCTAGACCAATATTCCTGTTTTCATAATGTTGGCTCTAGTTTTGTATTGTTAGGTTGGTAACAAAGTGCTTTCATAATTCGGTTATCAACAACGTAGGGAAGTGCCGACTCTTAATGTAGTAGCAGTCCCGCGACACTGCATACATAATTAAATCTCAGAATTATGAACATACTTTGTACCAACCAACACTGTAAAAATAAATTTATAAGCGTAATACCACAGATTATATAATAGGTACTACGTAAATATTACTTTCTGTTGTTAGGTTGGCTACACAGTACGTTCATAATTCGGGTATCAACAATGTATACAAGTGCCAACTCTTATAACGTAGTAGAGTGATTCATTCAGTACTCTGTAGTCTGTGCGTCGTTGCGTGATTCAGTACTCTGTGGTCGTGTGTAAGTCAAAGTCAAAGTCAAAGCATTTATTCAGTATATGGGCAAATTAAAAATTAGCACTTACACACGTCAAATAACATTAAATAGATCATATTCAACAAAAAATATAGATATAACAGAAACATAACGCTTTGAATTTACAAAAAAAAAAAAAAAAAAGTAGGCCTTCTTCGTGCCTTCTTCCTTCTTCAATGAATGAATTGAATCCATGGATTGAATATTTTCTCTATGATTGAATCACATACATATAGTCACATATAGTATATAGTAATCTGTGCATATAGTTAGTAATCTGTGAATTGAATCCATTCTAATGAAGCTCCAGTACAAGAAAAAATATGTATGAAAAGGGGGGCTCGTCCTATGGAGTCTATATTCGTCTCACTCACTATTTCTTACTATCTCTTTTGTTTGGTTGTCATGAAATTTGGCAAGAAGCAAGGTCTTATAGCACAAATAAAGGAAAAATTCCAATATAGTAAAAAATGGAAATTAAAGGGTGTCCCACATACATAGTTTCGCCAATTAAGATAGGCCTCTGAATTATGTGAGCGCTCATACAATTTAAAGGTCTAGCTTAATTAGTACCAACCAGCGATGGTACGGAAGCTTCGGTGGGCGAGTCCAACTCGACATGGCTGGTTTGTTAACCCAAATATCGTTGATGATTTAGATGTTTGAATTTTTTTTCTATTGTGGGCCCCTCTTGTGTAGGCCCCCGGGCTTGATAAAATTTAAAATTTGTTTTACTGCCTATCATTTTCTCAAACTGGTTTTGTCTTAGTGGTGGGTTTGTTAAATCTCACACTAAAAAAAAATCTATTATTACCTGCTAGGCTATTCTGTAAGCTATCTCGACAACGGAATCCGCGGTGAGATTAGAATTTCGTACTTTGAAATACAATCGTATCACGTTCGCAATACGGTTGAATTTCGTAGTACAAAATTCAAATCTCACCGCGGATTCCGTTGTCGAGATAGCTTACAGAATAGCCTAGCTGTACCTAGATTAGAGATTTATAAAAGTGGACCTCAATATATGTCCATAAAAATATATAATAAAATCCCATACAATATAAGAGTTGAAACAAAAGAGAAGGCATTTAATGATAAATTAAGACACTTTCTTTTAGATGAAGGCTATTACACAATAAATGAATACTTAGAGGATAAAATATAGAAAACCCGAATTGATAAATACTACTAAATAAAACTTTACATTTCCCTAATAATACCATACCATGCATTGTATATAATTATTTAAGAGTTAAGAAATCGTAGGTAAGATATATTAAACATAAGTATAATAAGTACACTTAAGAAAATGGTTCCAATGTTATAATAAATAATAAGAATGTTATAATTAATTAATTAATAATAACTACATTTGCGACACCCTAAATAGTACAGGGTACGTGTCAGTAGTCATAATTAGATTAGTTTTAGACTAAGTTATAACTATTGTACATTGTTTTTGCAAATAAATAAATAAATAAACCAAAATAGGAAAAATATAAACCTTCACAATCTAACGACTTAAAGAAAATTAGTTGAGTACAAAATATAACCTTCTAAAGTATTGACCATGTAACGGTAGTTCTATCGTTATCGATGTTTTTGCCTGGGACCTCCGGGAAATTTCCCGGGATAATCCCAGTTACTTTTACGTGTACGCCAACCCTATCAACTGCTACTTAGATACTGAGACAGGAATGGGATGGCACTTGCAGTTTCGGCGTTTTACGACTGGTTCGTAATAGCCGATGAAGAACAGAGCGGAGTCCTCTTCTAGATTTAATAAGGAAAATGTACTTAACTTTTGGTGCGCGGTCCTTTACGCAGAAGTGGACCGATCATCTCGTTTGCTTAGGCAGCACGTAATAACAACGCTTGGTGTTATTTACAACTTTATCATTATTTATTGGTTATATTATGTTCTATATACAGTCGACGTATCGCAGCAACTTTTCATGCTGAGAACACGCGAAACTTCTTAATATTTTCTTATATCTTTTTAAAGGCATTCAGCTTGAAGAAAAATATATTACTACTGAAAAATAATGTCAGAATCCTTGACAACCAATTCTATCATCGACATATGAAAACATTCAAATATATCGGATGAGAAAATTAAGCTGTCAACAAAGAGTTCGAACATCATAAAATAAGGCGAGGTCGCCACATAAACCAAAATAGGAAAAATATAAACCTTCACAATCTAACGACTTAAACAAAATTAGTTGAGTACAAAATATAACCTTCTAAAGTATTGACCAAGTAACGGTAGTTTTATCGTTATCGATGTTTTTGCCGACACGGCACATCACTAGGATTTTTTTTGTAATGTTGGTCAAGTAGAAGAACAAGAAGCAGAAGATTATTTCGCTGGTATGCTGGCTACTATGAAAGCCCGTGTTTTGACATTTCGGTATTTGGTCAGTTTGCTCTATATGGGAGTCCCGACTCTTCCTAACGTAGTGGTTATATTCTCTTTGAATCTTTGATTGAATCCACCCCAAACCAAACCAAACATAGCGTTATTATTATTATAGCAAAAGCCAAAAACTAAGAAATTATTATTATAAATTATTAGAATAGAAATCACTACATGTAATTGTAAAATACATTTCTCCCAAATTATCAAAATTCCAAATTTGGTCGTCAATTCAATTCAAGGCAAACTTTACTTACTAGCTAAGTCAATAAAAATTATGCTTACATGTGAAAACCATTTACCCGCGATAAATTGCGATTTAGAGCGATTATGATACTACAAAGCGTATTAGTTCTGAAGTAAGTATGATTTTTATTATAAAATGCAAGCATTACCGAGCTGCAATTCGGTCTTCAAAAGCCACTAGCTCATAAATTAATAATTAACCTAATTGTATCGTAACTTGCTATGCCAAATATCATGCATACTATGTATGCTACTTATTATTATTACAGGGACTATCACACACAGGGGATATCCCCGTGTATGTATTCTGTGATCTATATATATTTTTAAGATTGTAGTACATAGCTGTTCTATAGTACGCATACATACTATGTACCTATTGTATGTGCTTCATTATTCATATCACAATGCTTACAATACAGAATATAGATGTCAGTATCTGGCTTCAAGAATTACTATTTAGTCATAAAATGTATGACCTTCAATATTTCAAATGCGTACTAGTAAAATAACTTATTACTTTGTGTAAAATATAAGTACCTAATTCATGTAGTATGTTAGTTATTGTAATTGTACATAAATGGCTATAATGTTACACTTGAAATTAACTACTTATTGTTTGTTCTATAGAAACAAGAGAAACTAGGTTTGTGCTTATTCATTGACTGAGCTGAGCGCTCCTAGTAAAACATGCTAGTTCAGTCCCTAAAGTTCTAATAGTACTTCTAGTTCAGTTTTACATATAATAAATACCATATAATTTTGTAAGTTTTATATATTTTAGAATGGTGGTGGTAGTAGTAACTATTAATTATTCTTATTAATACTATATCAATGATAGGCTATGTTAACCAAATTATGCTTTGTAATTTACAAAGTAAGGTTCAAATTTGAGAAATAAAATAACACATTTTATTTTTATTTATTTATTCCTCTAGGTACTATATTCAAACCAAGATGCATCATGTGACTGGTCTGTGTGTGTACACTCTCTTCCGTCTTAGTATGAAAGAGCAAGCCAAAGAATTTATTTGGGTCTTTTAAGTTGATAAACTAATTTAATACCTAGCATAGTGCTTATGACTAAGCAACAATTTCTTTTGAAACTTGTTTTTTAGTTCAATTTGGAAATGTGGAGTCTTAGTGGATGTGCAATTAGCTGAAAAAGTTGTAATTTACATTGTTTATATAAGTTTTGTTTAACAATCATTGGTAGAGCTTTAATACCTTAATTTTTTTCAGGTATAACTACTGGACGAAGGGGTCAATCACTATCCATGTTTTATTATAACTTATCAATACAATAACTAACTTATCAATACCTAAACAATGCTGATTAAAGTTGAAAGCATTCGTAATAAATTGCTGAAGAGGCTTGTGGAGCACTGCATTTATCTATTAATAGTTTTGATCCTCATACCAGCATTTTTTTTCTTCGAGCTATGTGTTGTTTTGCCCGCCGTAGTAGAAGAATGGACCCTACAATATTATATCCACCTGATTCTTGCACATTTTCTTCTGCTCAACATTGTCAGTAACATGATTTATGGCATGTTTACAGACACTAGCATTAAAGGAAAGGTATTCTATACTCGTGGCAAGTCACATTGGACATTCTGTACTGTCTGTGAATGTTATCGCCCGCCTCGTGCCTGGCACTGCCAAACTTGTGATATCTGTATACTCAAACGAGACCACCATTGCACTTTCCTTGCCTGTTGTGTGGGATATTTCAATCATAGATACTTCATAATGTTCACATTCTACATTTTTGTTTCAATGTTATATGCATTTTATTTTAATGTGCTATTTGTATCTCAATTCATAACATGGAACCATGGCCTTGTTTTAGTTAAATTTATTTTTCCATTGGCTAGTTTTATGCTTGACTTTGGACATGAGACACTATATGTTTTCCTGGTGGTGATAAATGTGTTTGTTAGTTTGTTCACTGGGTTTTTGTTTATATATCACTTCATCAACATTTTAAAAGGTCAGATTGTCTATGAGAAAAACAGTAACAGTAAAGATTTAGTACATGATAAAGGCATCAAGTTAAATATAATTGAAGTGTTCGGTGAGCGCTGGTATTTAGCTTGGATCTCACCATTCATTCACAGCAGGTTGCCAGGTAATGGAATGGAGTGGGCTGATGACAACAAATTTGAATGAATCCAATTAGTCATTTTAATGTGCCTATTTACCTCACACAAGGTGTTAAATAAATGTGATAGTAATGTTCTACTTAACTATGTACTTTAAATTATTTAACATATGTATTTACATTTTTTTAAATATATTTTAGATTTAAGTACTAATTGCTGTGCTACATTTTTAATCTTTATGTACTTACAATTGGTTCCATACCAAGATAGGATAAGCAATATTGACAAAAAGATTAATTACATATGTATTGTAATATCCATTAAAAGATTTTTTTTAAATAATAAATTTATGATATGTAATGTCAGTTTCATTTAAATAATAGATTATGGTATGTTATGTTATTATTGTCACATGTTAGGGAGTATTTAGTTTTTTTGTCTACTCACCATCCCAGTGCCATTTTATGCAAGTATTATTAAAGTAAGTTCAATACTATAAAATATGCACAATTTATTCTAATTATGTGGTGTACGACTGTGGTGCTTATCGTTATTGTATGAATTTTTTTACAATAAAAAACAAATGTACTTTATAAATGTTATATTTTTACAGTTTCAAAAATAAAAATGTATGTCTGATATTAAGATTTTTTTCTAATAACTAAGTACATTCTATTTACAAACAGATAGTCATTTAACATATTTTATGGAATGTTAGTATTTGGCAATATTTGTGCTAAGTATTTGCTTCGTATTCTCTCGGATTGTTCAAGTGCATGATCTCGGTGTGCCGGACTGTCCTGGTCAGTCTGTTGTCTCGAGTCTACCTCTTCTTGGTCAGTGTAGTCTTCATTGTCAAGGAGGTTTGCCCTTTCGCCCTGTTGTATCACACTATTGTGCCTGAAAGAAGGAACATGACTTAATAAGACCACCATTGTATCACACAATCGTACAGTATTTACCTTCCTAGTTAGTTAGTTTCTTAGTTTATGGCTTCTGTGGCTTGTTGTCACAATTCTGCCAATGTCCGTTCATGCTAGTTTCATAAAGCTTGTGGAGAGTGTGTCGGTAAAATTATATGGTCGGTGTTCAGGAGTGAGAATTACCAGAATTTTACACACCATGATTTTACATTTAACATTTACCTTCCTATATCAACACAATACCTTCAACTCATTAAAGGAAAGCCATATAGTGCGTCTTGAACAATTTATTAAAAACAATATTTTTTAGCTAGGCCACTGTTCTCCCAAGTCAGGAGTCACAAGGTTAACCATTGACGGACATGTCAAGGAGATCAATTCGCAATATACAAGACATAAGCAAAACTGTGCAGCCTAGGTCAAATTATTTGAGCTGAGTAAGTAGCAACAAACATAAAATATATATATATATATGGTTGCATTCAGAAACCTCCTTTTCGGTCGGTAGAAAAAATACCTGTTTTTAACCGACTTGAAAAAGGAGTTTTCTGAATGCAACCATCTATACTAGTAATATTATAAAGAGAGAACATTTGTATTTTTGTATGTTTGTAATGATTTGGCTCAAAAACTACTGGACCGATTTAAAAAATTATTTCACTTATATATAGAATAGACTTTTGAAATGAAAATAGGCTATATATTATCCCGTTTAAATCAAAGGTACATTCGTGGAGACCTAATATACAACCTAAGTCGACAAAAAAATGGTCGAAAAAACACGTTTCTTACGAACGCTGCTCAATTGAAAATAGATGGAAGAATTTTTTCTATGGAAGAGTTGTACAACTTAATAAGACCTACAAAAAGTCCGCGACAGCATATGTCTATCTCTTAAGGTTGACTCACAGTAACCATTTTAATCTTTAATTTTTTGTTAAAAAATATTACATAACTTCCAAGGATATTTTCAAGTATTCTATTAATCCTTATCCAAATAATTACGTTAATTACCTTGGCCACATATTATAGATTAAAGTTGTCTTTTACAGTATATAATTCAAATGAAAACTCTAGAAGATTCACAAATTACACATACACGCGGCGCAAAATTTATAAAATATTTGCAGTGTAACCACAGATTAGTTCATAGTTACTACGAAAATATTAATAAAAGCTTAGCTATTCTGTAGATCCCCACCAATCACAATCAATTTGAAGTCAATATAGTATAATAATATGATCTATTGTATAAAATAATAATGATCTATATACCTATATCATATTTTAAACCACGCCGACTGATCTATAAATAATCTTTTCATTAAAAGCGTTCCAATGACTCTAAAACACGTCATTTAGAATCTGAGCTGTAAGTTGGTGAGGATTTGAGTATTCTGTAGAGTCCAGGAGATGTCTCAGCATCAGGTCAATGCTTCCATGTTCTTACAATATCGTTGAAGAAGATTTTCGAATTGATCAGACCTATGAAAGTTGATTTCATAGCGCATACAGTTGATTCATAATTAACTAGAAAAAAGCTCATAGTGTTATAACGATTGAACGAATTTTCATAAATCAAAGCTAAGAACACTGTCGATAAAGATATCTATCAAACAAAAAAAAACTATCAATAATAAAATCAAAATCGGTTCATCCGGTTGGGTGCTAAGATGCTACAGACAGACACACAGATACACACGTTAAACGTATAAACCCCTACTTTTTTCGTCACGTTAAGGTTACGGCGCCAGATGTTCTCCTTGGTGGTGGTAAGCTATTTTGCAACCGACTTCTAAAAATAAGGAGGTTCTCAATTCGTCTGTATTTTTTTTTTGTGTGTGTATGTTACGTGATTACTCCGTCAATTGTGTACCGATTTGAACGAATCTTTTTGTAATCGGTAGGGTACGTTTTCGAGGTAGTCCCATTGTAATTTCATCGAGATGTGATAAGTATCTCCAGAGATATGACGATAAACGTCTCAAACTTGCTACTGAAGTTGACTCGCGGGGCATTAAAGTCGGTTGTTTTAGTTAAACTATCTTAATTATTGGTAGATTTAATGATCCCACTACCTCTGTACGAAAACCCATGATTCATGAATGGACATACACTTTCATTGGTAGGTATATAGCTAGGATTAGAACCAACGACCGTCTGGTCAGAAACAGGGTAACTATCCTTTACGCCAAAGGGCCGTCCAATATCACTACGTAAGTATTATAAAACAAAGTCCATCACTGCGTCTGTCTATCTGTTCGCAATAATCTCAATAGCAACTGAACGGATTATCATGCGGTTTTTACCTATAGCCAGAGTGTTTATGAGGAAGGTTTAAGTGCATAATTCGTTAAGGTTTTGTGTAAATTGGTTGAAATATGACGATGATTGTTACATAATATGTTTGGTAGCGGATAACTTCGTCGTTTACGTTGTTGGAAAGGAGATATCCATCTCATCATATAATTTTATCGAGACCTGATGAGTATCTCCAGAGATATGAAGATAAACACCTCAAACTTGGTACTGAAAATAGCGCGGCATTTGAAGTCAGTTCTTTTAGTTTTTTAAACGATCTTATGTCTAGCAGACAAGCACTTGACTGGTATCCGGTTGATGTTTATTGAAGATGTGTTCTAAGTTGCATTCATGCTTGTCTTGAATTGGAAGATTTTAGTGAGATGAAGCGCTGGACAACTGACTGAAACCGAATCCACAGAGCGCAACTATTCCAACCGACATCCATACTGTCCGGCTCCAAACATCAAGGCTACTTTGTTTGTGAAACAAATCACTACATATTATATAATTCAGATAGTTTAAAAACTTAAACAACCGCCTTCAATGCGAGTCAATTTCAGTAGTAAGTTTGAGACGTTTATCGTCATATCTCTGGAGATACTTATCAGATCTCGATGGAATTACAATGGTACTACCTCGGAAGCGTACCCTACCGATTACAAAAAGATTAATTCGAATCGGTTCACAATTGACGGAGTAATCGCGTAACATACACAAAAAAAAACAAGACGAATTGAGAACCTCCTTCTTTTTGAAAGTCTGTTGAAAACAAAGTCCCTTGCCGCGTCTGTCTGTTTGCGGTAAACTCAAAAACGACTGAATTTTCATGCGGTTTTAACCAATAGACAGAAGTGATTCACTAAGGTTTATAATTTACTAGCTGGCCCGGCGAACTTCGTTTCACGTAACATACAATGAATGTCAACTTTTTAGATGAACTTGTTTTAGGCTTTTATGAACGTAATTAAATGAATACAAAAGAGATATTAAATTTATTAATGTATTATGGCAATACAGATATAGAATAAATTAAACTGGCCAAGTGCGAGTCATACTTTTTTCTCGCACACGGAGGGTTCCGAATCGCAGTATAATAATATATAAGTATAATATTATATTACCGTGTCAATACCAAACATGCTTATTAACTACAACGCCATCTAATGAACTTCTAACACCAACTAAGTGAACGTTAACACAAAGATAGGTATAATTAATATTATTTACTAATAAGTTATAGATGGGGCTATAATAAAACTTTGTTTTTTGTATGGGGACTCCCTTTAATTTTCAACTTTGTTCTGTTTTTAGTATTTGTTGTTATAGCGGCAACAGAAATACATCATCTGTGAAAATTTCAACCGTCTAACTATCACGGTTCATGAGATACAGCCTCAGACGGACAGACAGACAGACAGACAGACAAACGGACAGCGGAGTCTCAGTAATAGGGTCCCGTTGGTACCCTTTGTAGTTTTTGGAAATATAAACTTTTTTAAGTTGCTTGTAGGCATGAAGGTTATAGCTGCTTTTATTTCACTATCACTTCGTGAAGTTATTTTTTATTATCACTGTTATATCACGCGTGAAAAATCGCCACCGTTAATTTTGTTAGTGACGATTATTGTTACAGTGGTGCATTATTTTTCCGCCTGTTACATGTCGCACTCGCAGTGATATTGAATTGATTTGATATTGTGCTATTGAATTGATTGACGTGATACTAATTAGCTAGGCAAGAACCAAAAGGATGTTTTAATAAACAAACAGTGAACACATGAGAAACGGCGCGGCGCCCATCGACAAGTAAAGATTACTAGTGAGTGAAGTCGAAGTGATATCCTTCCTGTCTCACGACTTCACATGCCACGATGTGATTTCACTGGCATTATAAATTTCAAGTACCTATTTAATCAAAACCTTGCCGTATATTAAATAAGACTCATTTTCATTTGAAGTTTTTGTAACGCAGCGTTATTTACCGAAGCAAGTGAAAAATAACTTCAGATAAATTTAGGGCTAAACGTGTTGAGAATATGATTCAATTTAACTTAAACGAATTCTCTCTTCTAGCCGGTGGCACGTGTCGCTTACACGTTTTTGCAAATGCTATGTCTCTTTCGCACGATGTGATTCTGCGAATTATAATGTAGCTTGACCCGCGTGATAAATCACGCTCGCGCTATATGTAACAGACGGTTTTGATGTACATAACTGGGGTGGCACGTGAATTTTGTTTTCACGAGTGATTTAACTAGTGATGCGTGATATGTTCCATGCCTAGTTGCTTGTAAGCATACATTTCTGAACGCACGCATATTTGACAATAAATAAATATGTCAAACAATTATCATTACTGACAATATTTGACATTTTTAAATCTGCATGACTTGAATTCACAAAAACTTGAAGAATTTTTACTTGACTTACTACTTGACACGGGCAAAATACACTAATCGTGTGGAGCCATAATTATACCAAAAAAATACGCGATAATCCGAATATTGTAATGCTATCCACACATGGGAAGAATTTTTATACTTGACACTGGCTCAATACACTAATCGTGTGGAGCTATACAAATAAAATACGGCGGGATAAACAATTGAACATCAAATAATTGGCAGTTTATAAACCCAGGAACATTTTGGCAAAATATTTTTTCTTATATAATTTTTTTAGGTGAATTATTCATTGTCAGGGTTCCGTACACAAAGGGTGAAACGGGACCCTATTACTAAGACTCCGCTGTCCGTCTGTCACCAGGCTATAGCTCATTAACCGTAATAGTTAGACAGTTGAAATTTTCACAGATGGTGTATTTCTGTTGCCGCTAGAACAACAAATACTAAAAACAAAATAAAGTTAAAAATTAAAGGGGGTCCTTATACAAAAAACGTGTTTTTAAACGCCATCTATCTAATTAGTTTCGGCAAAATGACATAGATGGCGCTAGTAAACGAGCCCCGTCTTTCTAGATCGCGACCAAACCAAATATTCTTGATAATGGTAAATGGTAATTATTTGATAATCAAATTTATGAGGTTGAAACTCTGTTATGTTTCGTATTGTACGGAACCCTCCCTAAGTATGCGATAAGAGACGCGATGCTGACTCGCACTTGGCCAGTTTTATTTTTAATACTTATTATCCTATTCCTGACAAAGACAATTCCAAAAATACAAAAATCATAAAAATTGGTCCAGCCGTTCTTGAGTTATAAATGTAGTAACTAACACGACTTTCTTTTATATATATATATAGATTAAGGTTTTGTGTAAATTAGTAGAAACATGACGTGACGATGATTGTTGGAGATCTTGATTCATACTCGACACCATAAACTGATACGGCAAATGTTGGCATTTAAAGTCTACCCGTGCGAAGCCAGGGCGGTTAGAATTATAAAAACAGTATAATCTATCTATACTTACTGTTTGACAGAATCTCGCATAGTTGGAGACATGTTCAGGATACCGTTGTTAGCTGAATCAATTACATATATCAGGATAGCCGCAATCAATGATACTGAAAGAAAAATTACAAATATATAGAAATTCTTACGAAGAAAATATAAGTCAGAAATTCTGCACATATCGCAGTAGCCGCCCATGCACTTAAGAGTAAAACATCTATTAGGTATAATGTAAGTCTTACATTGTTAATTAACAATTATCGTATTTTATCCTATATGGGAACTATGTTTGCATTGTTATATTGTTATTTAGGTACAGTTATTGTAATTTACGGATAATTTTCCGGGGTCGCATTTTACCTAGACTACAATACCTCAATATTATTTTAGTTGAAAATAAACGGGTAGCAAAGAACTTACTGAATAGACAAGCCAAGAAAAACATTTCCAGCATCAAATATCCGAAACTGTCGACTATCATTCCTGCCAGTATTAAAATTGTTGCCAGTCCCAAATTCTGTACAGCTTGGCATCTGAAATTAAGTTACATTCAAATAGACATACACTTTGTTATCAATAACAAGAAAAACACCGAGAAGTGGGTAAAATAAAGCTTTCAAAATTTGATTACAGATATAGGACAAGTTAAACTAAATAAAGTCTTGTAAAAATAAGGATTTGTTTTAAATGTGACGTAAGTAGTGGGTATAAATGCATTCCCTTCATGGGTTTGTGTCTGCGAGTCTCGAGGCGAAACTCACCCAGGTGGGGCGCAACTTCCCCCGGGGAGCGTGCGGGCTTGATACAGCCCTTTTTGAATGTGAGGTTTTTTTTTAACGGTAATAAAACATGTGGGTTATGTGGAATATGGGCGGGAAGATAGTGATACGGTAACAATTCAAACAACCGTTCGCCTGATGGTAAACAATACCATCTGCCTAAAGCAGAAATTACTCAGAATTTTGTCACTGCACTGCACTGCACTCATTACGTTGATCCGAAACATCTAGATGTAGAATCTCACATGTCCTATAATTTAGCTGGCCTTTATGATGTGAAATAGCCGAAAGCAGAAGTCGACAATAAAGTGGGGTTTACACAGGTCCATTTTCGTCGTGCGGCTAGTCGCTTCACAAATCGCCTCACCAAGGCGCATCGCTAGCCCATTTACACTGGTGACTAAAATCACATGCAGCTCGGTTGGCTCGTGCACGAAACACTCCTTCATGCGGCGGGCCATCTGCAACTGATCGTTTACACGGACGATTTTAATCACCAGCCGCATGCGGCCGGTCGCCGCGGCCAAAGTGAGATGCTACCCAACTTTGGAGCTTGCGGCTCTAATCACTTGCTACCTAGCTAAATTGCCATTTATAAGTATGAACGGTCTTGTTGAAGAATGGTTATTACTCTTTGAATCGAAAAAGGATGTAAAATACCACAAAGACATTAACGCGAATGTGTTCAAAGTATGATTTTGTGACATAATACTTGACAAAGTACCAGAAAATTCAGTAATTTCAGTAATTTCAGTATTTTTATCTAGAAGGTATTGGATGAAGTAGGTAAACAACTAAATTTGTTCAGGCATTCAAAAATTGTGGTGGAATAAAAAAATCACATACATACATGAATTCTGAAAACATTACACTCCTTATTGTGCAGCCGGATAATTAAAAGTTTGTAGCAATATAAACGCGGCCTAACATTTGAAAAAAATGGTCACACCCCCTGACCAATCACGGGCACTCATGGTGCTAGTGCCGTCTTTTTTACTTTCATACAATTGTGCAAGAGAGAGCGCCCTATATTAGACATTCTCGGCGAACACAGTATACGGTCGATTTTCGCCGCGCGGCAAAAATCGTGCGGCTTTAGTCACCCGTGTAAACCCCATATAAAACGCGCTGTATGATTAGTCAAAAGTCATGTCAAGTCACAAGCATTTATTCAGTATATCGGCAAATTTGCACTTACACACGTCAAATAACATTAAATATATCATAGTCAATAATAATAATTATAAATATAACAGAAACATAACTTAATGCTTTGAATTTGCAAAAAAAAAAGGTATTTTGAGACATTTAGCTTTCATCTGGACGTCGAACGTCACACTTAAAACAAATGTTTAATGTAGGGTTGCCAACCGTACTATTACGTGCAGCCGCAACCCAGCAGGGCTAGCATGACCTTATCCCCTGGGGAGAGACAAAATTATTTCCCTCTATTTTTCGCCACTGACAGGAGATCAATACAACAATTTAAACGCTTGGTGAAGTTTAACCACGAGTTTTGATTTTGTTTCTTAATAAAAAGTTTAAAAAAGAATTGATTAAAAGTCAGCGGGCGTTATAATTTTATATATCGGTATTATATATAGCGGTTTATAATTTATGAAAAACTTCACGTATAATTTGCCATTTGACATTTGAAGTAGACGTATTTTTCCCTTTCATAGCAAGAATAACCGAGAAATGCTAAAAATCTGTGATATTTGACCATTGTCAAGGAGAAATTTATCACCGATCTTACGACGTGGGTTTAAATTTATCCACCACCGTGAAGATCGCGCATGCGTATTGGAGTTTTATTTTCTTTTTAGAATAGATACAATGTTGCCAGTCGGTTTTACTTAAAAGTACTACAAAATATAAGTTTTTAGGTTTTCATGCTCTATTAAAATGGTAAATATCCCGTTAATAGTTCTAGTAATAGTACTACAAATATGTCAAAGAATATTATTCATAAAGGTTAGGTATATTAGGAAGTAATTTAAATTATAACAATAATAATAATATAATGTGGTTTTTATTTAATTATTATTCTCAATCAATATTAAAAATGTGATATTTTTTATTTAGTCATATTGACAATCATTATTGTCAAGGGAAGTTCAAATAGCGCGATTCAAAGTTTGAACAAACTATTATAACAAAGTATGATAATTGTACTCATTAGCACGGTCGAGTAACACAATAGTTGTGACAACTACAAAAATGACGGAAAGGATGAATGAACTTTTTTATCCCAGGATAAAATAGTCCCCTTGCTATGCTAGCCCTGCAGTGCATGTTTCAGTACTTCAGACAATTTTTATTTAAAAAATTGTGAAATAATGAAACACAATAAATACATATGAAATAAATAAAATAGTGATACGGCTTTGTCCAATGAGTGGTGCAATTTTTAAGCCAATGTTAAAGTTTATATATCTGTCTGTACTCTGTAGTTATAGAAGTGAAAGCAAAACAAGCTTACATTCCATATGCAGTGCCAAGTTGGTTCTCCGGAACTATGAGTGCCACTAAAGGCCACAGCCCGCTGGCTAATAGAGAGTAAGATATTCCTAACGAGATCTGAAACAATAAACATATTATAAATCTTCCGAAACAGTAAACATTTAAGCATCAAAGCTATCATCATCATCAGCCCGTGTCATTCCACTGCTGGACGTAGGCCTCTCCCAAGATGCACCACTGAGCCCGATCTACGGCTCTTCTCTTCCAATCACTGCCCACCGCTTTTCGTATGTCGTCGCTCACCTGCTCACAGGACGTCCTACGCTAAGTTTGCCGATTCGCGGTCTTCACTCTAGGACAAGTCTACCCCAAAGGTTATCAGTCCTGCGGCAGATATGACCAGCCCACTGCCACTTCAGCTTGCTAATCCGTTGAGCTACGTCGATAACTTTAGTTCCCTGGCGAATTACTTCGTTCCGGATTCGATCCCGCAGAGAAATACCGAGCATAGCTCTCTCCATAGCTCGCTGAGCGACTTTAAACTGGTGGACCAGTCAAACTGTGAGTGTCCACGTCTCGGCTCCGTATGTCATTACAGGTAGGACGCACTGGTTAAAGACTTTTGTGTTTAGACATTGCGGTATAGGCGACGAGAAGACTCGACGGAGTATTCTGAATGCTGCTCAGCCCAGCTGAATTCTTCTCTGGACTGAACCGAACCGCTTCGAAACCCGGCCTGTTCCGGAGGTTGAAACTCGTCGAGTCTTCGCGCAAGATGGTTCGTGATGACCCTTGAAAATAGCTTGTAGACATGGTTCAGAAGCGAAATCGGGCGGTAGTTTTTCAATAGGGTTTTGTCTCCTTTTTTGAAAAACAGAACCACCATGCTTCTGTTCTATGCCTGTGGAGTTCTCCCAGTGAAAAGAACGGAATTTAATCAAGAGCGTGTTAGAGGATCGGAGGTCGCGTCGTACCAGCTTCTTAATGGATTTATTGCGCACCAGGTTAGTTGACAAAGCTGACAAAGGGTCTGTTCGTCTCTCTTCCATTAGCCGAAGTGTTTCTGCCGAAAGTTTTGACTTTTTCCCCGTACGCTTGCTCTCGCAAAACTTCGTCTCTTCATCCCTGAGGATTTCCACCACTTCTCCGAGTTTCTGGTCTACGTCATCTGTGGTTTCCAAGGCAGCGAATCGATTTTCCAATTTTAATTGGAATGTTTCGGACCCAACAACGGTTTGGAGTAGGTTTGGACGGAGCGTAGACTTCATCATTCGGAATATCTCGGCTTTAAAGTCGATATCCAGAGAGCCTCGTACAAGTCGGTGATCACTTCCGGTATTAAACCTAGTGATCACTGAGACGTCTCTGAATATGCGCCGTTTGTCCGTAATGATGAAGTCAATCTCGTTTTTAGTCACAGTGTCGGGGCTTTGCCACGTCCACTTCCTTTGGGGCTGTTTCTTGAAGAACGAGTTCATGTCCAAAGCTCCGAGTCCACTTGAGTCAAAGCCCCTCTTTTTCGAGGAAATTGTAGGTTGCGAAGGTCAGTTTGTTTTGGCGGCCTACTGTAGCCCGGGGATTCTTAGCACCCCCTGCCCCGCCGTTACCGTGACCGCCGCCGTGGTCAGGAATAGCGGGGCGGCCGGGAACTGGGGGCCTTGGCTTTAGGTGTCCTTCCATACTATTTGCATCCCTTGGGAGGGATATGCCCTAATCGCCACGCTAGGCAGGCGTGTTGGCGATCGCAGGACGTAGCTTCTCGCACCGGTGACGCTACTGCCCGTCACCGGCCTGTAGAATTTAGCTACGCCATAGATATGAAATGGTTATACCGCCATTTGTCGGTCGCCAGAGCCCCGTCTGTTGGTCAGCAGGATGCACCACGGGCAGGTGAAGTTGGCTGATCAAAGCTATAGTTTCACTTATTATTATATAAAAATGTTTGTACATTAGTTTCTTTTTTATATGAATACGTCAATGATCTGATGCAGAAAAAAATTGAGTTCATCTCTCTCTAAATTTCTTTCTATAAATTCCAATCTCTAAGGTCTTTTTATCAGATCCTAATAATACTATTAGGAACTTATCTACCAGATTTTTGCCAACTTTCATATAGAGTCATATGTCAGATAACTATCTGAAACATTAGATGGAACCAGTGGAACTGGCCCTAAACCTACTCCACATTACAGAGATATAAAATTTGCACCAACGTGCGTTTGATTAGGCGATTACATACAGAATCGGAAAACGTGAGTAGGTATTATGAAGGTAGTAGTCGACTTGTTCAACTCCGCTCCCAACCGGCAAAATAATGTTCATTAAAATGTGGGCTTTAGGACGTCCTCTGTAGACAGACTTTACATTGACAACACAAATTAGCAAAACCTCGCTGTAGCCGAGCCCGGAATTAATTATATTAATTGACTTTTGAGGGCCCGGTGGCGTAATCGGGAGAATGGTCGGCTTTGATGCCGTGGTACCGAGTTCAAACCGCCGTGCACCAATGGATTTTTCTACAGAAAAATTTATGTGCGCTTCTCACAGTGCGCTCTCTCCGGTGAAGGAAAACATCGTTAAAAAACCCCGCATGGTGGTAGGACACTATCTAGTGTCCGCCTGGCCAGCTACCACCCTCAAGTTAGAAAATCTGTCGCCAAACATCTAATGTGTTCCGGCAGCTATCCTTGAGAGCCAGTTCCCATTCTAGGCCTAGCGTGCTTACCATCTTCGACCGCATCATCACTTACCAACAGGTGAGATAGTGGTCAAACGCTAGCCTATAAGATATATAAAAAATAAAAATAAAAAGCTTACCGCCATCGTACTACTCGATAGGTTCACGTCTCACATACTGCGCGCTTTAAGCGAGCGGCCCGCGCGGCGAACGCGTGCAGACTGTTTCGCTTGAAGCATCCTGCTAAATAGTAGACTGACAGCTGTAAGCGCGTGGACAGCTGGTGGCCTGCTAGCTGTCTGCGCGTGGACATCAAGGAGTCACCACCCGCCTCCGTTTAAGGCGGTGTTGTGCGGGAGCGGTGCTGGAGCGGGGTTATGTAAGTGGGCTACGACCTTAAACGGTTTCAAATATGAAATAAAAACATAGTATAACTTACCACCCCAATGTAGGGACTGTAGAAAGTAAATGCCAACATAAAGTGAGCCCCTATGGTCGCAACAATGCTCACGATCACCCACATCACGTTGCGTCCGGTTTTGTCTATTAATATCCCGAAGAATGGACTCAGCGCTGCCGATAGTAGGTACACCATAGCATTCACATTGTTGGCACTTTGAGGGCTAAAGTCGAATTTACGCTCGTAGAACAATCTGGAAAAGTTGACGGTTTTAATTTAGTTCGAAAAAGTACCTATACTATGAAATTAAAATTAATGTTATGTACATATAAGATATCACGATATGTATGAGAGGATAAATAATATAAATATGCGTCGCAGCTAAGATGTCGATTGATATCACTAGTTGTTTTGAAGCTATACCTGGGTACATTTTACTAAATAAAGCATATTGGCATCTTTTACTTTGCTACTTCTCCAGTACGAATGAACACATGACACGGCTAGAAGTGGCAATGCAAAACAGAAGGTGGCATATGTTGTGGTTATGCGAAGTCCGAAAAGAGGGCGAGGATACCGTTACCCTAAAATCGGGCCACCTTATGTATTACAAAGAGGGAGAACATCCATCCCAGATCTACATACCAAATTTCAGCTCATCGGTTCAGTATTTTAGCGTGAAGAAGTAACAAACATACACACAAACTTTCACCCTTATAATACTAGTAGGATACTTCGTCAGGAATACTTTGTTGATAGAAGAAATCTTCAAGAAAATAGGTTCAGTAGTTTTGAGATTACCACGAATATCAGACAGACGCGGCATGGGATTTTGTTTTATAATAGGTGTGTAGTGATAGTAGGATTAGTAGGTAAATCGCTGCTTTTTCGCTAGCATACAATAAAATGTTTAGTTACTTACTTTCCCAGAGCTATAAAGGGGAATATAGCGAGATAGTAAGCGACGCATATGACAGAGACCAGCCAGAAGACGGACTTGAAGTGTCGTATGTCAGACAGGTGGAAGGGCTCCTCGTTGGCATGCTCCTCTTGACGACCCAGGATGGTCTCAGCTCGGTGGTCCATCCAGCCCAGCACGAGCCCGCAGATCAGAGACCCCAGGCATGTGAAAGCCGCTGGAAAAACATAATAACTAACCATCGAGGTACCTAGCAATAATGTTCTTCGTAAGAAATACATATTAGGGGCCAGTTTCACCGGAGAGCCCTATAAGGAGCTTATCTGACATCTGTCAGCTATCCTCTGAGCACCACTAAGAATATTTATGAAATACAATAAAATATTTATTAAAAGTAAGTTGTTTATATAATACACGATACATATTGAATAGTTTGTACATAGCAATCTCAGGTGAGAATATTTTCTTGTTTCACACTTTTTAGAGTGTGATCTTTCAGTAGTCGGGTTTTAGTTTTTGAACTTATTTTTTATTAAAAGCATTTTGGGGTTTTTGCATAATTGTATACGTGTATACATGTCAATATACTTACATAAATACACAGCGATCAACAAACACATAACCCTCCCAACAGCTTTTTTGCGACGCCGTGGGGTAAAAAATAGTTTTCTTGATCGGCGGGATATATCTCGCCAACGCTACGCCTGACAAAAATATGATGTACTAAACCCTATCTTCATTTTAAAATCCCTATTCAACGAGACCACACACGATGGGTGTGGTGAAATTTTTTTTTTAGTTCTGGACTTGGTGCCCTCTAGAGGGCGCCACATTCAATTTGTTGTTACGTCACATAGCCTATAACCAGCAGACAAATAAGACGCGTCCAACGACACCTCATTTGTCCAATTATGATAAGTAGTTTAGAAGTTATGAGGGAACAGATGAACATACATACAAACATACATACATATATACATACATACATACCCAAATACCGGTCAAAAACATAACCCTCCTTTTTGCTTCGCTGTAGTCGGGTAAAAAGTTAAATCAATCTCTGTCAATCAAAAAGTCATCTGAAATCCTAATCGACCGTCTATATTGGATCGATACGATAACGACACGCCGTAAAATATAATAGAATAATAAGAAGGTATAAAAAATTTGGCAACACTAAAAACTGTACCTCTATCTACTTTCATAAAATGCACAAACATGCACATTGCATTAATTGACCGAGCGAGCGAAGCGTCTTAGATTCGTTTCGTCTAGGCCAAAAATGATTTTGTCCGGATGTTTGTCTGTCTTTTCTCGTTTACAGGTCGCACTTTTCAACCGCTTTTGACGAAAATTGGCACACAAATTCCTTGATTTATTTCAGATTTTTTATCGATCTCGTTTTTTATTGGGGGGAAAGGGGAGAAGTTTGCTGTAGCGTTATTTTTCAACGGATTTCAGTCAAATTGGAAAGGCATAAGTTTGCTGTAGAGTTATATATGGACAGATTTCAATTTTCATAAGGGCACGCGAGGTCTACTGTTCTCACAGTACAACTAGTATTTATAAACTACGATATACACATAATAAATATCTACTTCTCAATGGTGTTCTTATACAACCAATTAATCAAAACCTTCCTTCTACCTTTCTTACATGAAGGTGGAATACAGTGGTAAAACGAAAGCTCCAACTAAAAAAAACTCAAAAAATGTACTAAGAAAAAGTTAAACAAACCTATAAACAATGTAACTCCCAATCTCTCATATCCAACGTAGTAGTTAGCCACCCATCTGTAAATAGGTTCCATGACCCAGAAGTTAACAGTGCTGCCGAATCTGGAGAAAGACAGTTGTAGACCAAACACCATGTTAAGTTCTTTTCCCTTGAACCACAGGACGACATAGTTATTTACTGCCACTTGTAAAGATTCACCTCCAATACTGTAAAAACAAAATAGTTTAAAGTTGTATATCAATAAATCTTTCTTCATTCAGCAAACTATACTGTTAACTAAATGATTAAATCATCATTACTGTTAAAAGCTGGAGCACAGATTATATAATAGTTACTACATAACATACTTCATTCCCCTACAAAAACACAATACCAACGATTATTTCAGACAATACAAGCAAAAATGTGTCTAAGGCGCTTGACCTAGCGCTGTTATTACTTCGTACAGCGCGCGATGTACCGCCGCGCGCCTGATACATTAAAGGTTTGACTCAATGATATAAAAAAAATGTTTACGAATTCTTTTTATTTACCTCACAAAATGACAACACAAAATTCCTAACTAAGAGTCGAATTTGAAGTCGAGAAAGTGAATTTTACGCCCTTTTGTTATTTTAGTATCGTTAGCATAAAAAAATGAAACATATTATGCTTGTTTTTTGTCAAACCCGCATAATGACTATGAAAAACTTAAAATATAGAATACGAATGCGCAGTTATCCCGTCATTTGAATAATAATTACGTTGCGCGCGCGTGAGCAGTAACAGCCGACTGGCAGATACCGCCGGCGTTGACGAAAGTTTAGGTATAAATCGCAGTAGCTATGGGCGAGTGAGGGAAGCCTGGCTGGAGAGCAGGACTAGCGTGCTAGAAAGAAGAAAGAAAAGATTTTCTTTCTTTCTTCTCATGTGAGTTTTACTAAATATTATAATAATGTAAAAGATAAAAAACAAGAAGACAAAAAAAAACAAAAAAAATCTTATGAAAATGAGGTGAGGTGCCAAAAAGGCTTAACTCAGCGTGTGCGTTCGCCCAGCAAAAAGTATCGCCTTTTCAAAAATTGAATGATGCAGATAGTTAGTGCCTTATATCGTGTAAATGTGCCCGAAATTTTAAATTTGTGCCTCCAACGGCTTCGGAGTTATTTAGGAAAAACGGATTCTGCTGCACGAACGTTCGCCCAGCAAAACTTTTTTTAAAAGATGGGTCTAGCTGCATATTAAATATGCAAAAAGATAGCTTAAATACGAGTATAAATGTGCCGTGAAAGCCAAATTTGTGCCTCTTAAGATTCCAGAGATATTTCGTTTTTTGCTGGGCGATCGTTTGGACGATTGCTATATATCGGAAACGGCTGAACGCACAGTTATGATTTTTTGTATACAGGATAAAGTAAATTTATGCATATTTGTGCCCGAATTTTCAATAACATGACTAGCATGGTTCAGCTAGGCTATAGAATAGCCACTACGAAAACACTAGTTTTCTGTGAGCTGGCTTATTAAACGATTCTAAAAATAATTAGAGCGCTATTTTAGGAATACGTATGCAAAAAATCAAGTATTTATATCCATTACTTTAGACAATAATGAAAACTAGTGTTTTCGTATTCTAAGTAATTTCACTCAAGATAACCTAAAAAAAAAGACAAAATTGTTAAGAACTCGCCAATGATATGTAGTTGGCCGGCGAAACTTTACAGGATCGTGGGAATATATAACGGGTACCAGTTGGCACTAACGCGAAGTGCTTGGTCTTGTTCGTTCGAGAGCCAGAACATTTTCCCATTTTCTAGGAAATAAAATGATAGCTCCTGAACCATGCCAGTCATGTTGTTAATTGGCAAAGCACCAGAACATATTATTCCGGAGGTTGCGGGTTCAAGTCCCGTCGGTACGATGAAATTTTGGATTGTGTTTAACAATTTACAAAAATATAAAGTGTGAAACACTTCAAAGAAACATAATATTTAATATTATAAATGCGAAAGTAACTCTGTCTGTCTGTGTCACTTTCACGCAAAAAACACGGAACCGATTTAAATGAAATTGGGTACACAGATCCTAGAGCCAGCACAGGTCTAGAGCCTGAGAGAAAAGACATAGGCTACTTTTTAATGCGAAAAGAGGGTTATAAGGGGTTGAAAGGGGGATGAAAAGTTGTATGGAAGTATCGTCATTTTTAGAGCCAGAAGCTTGAAACTTATTTTTTAGGCTGTTGATTCGATATAAATAAATATGACATTCAAAGTTTGTAAAACTTTTACCCTCATGGGTGTAAAATAACAATAGGAGATGAAAGTTTGTATAGAAATATGTAAGGTTTATGTGAAATGTGAATGTTCTACTGAACCGATTTAAATGAAATATGATACACAGATAGTCAAGAGCCTGAGAAAAGACGCAGTCTATTTTTTAATGTAAAAAAATGGTTGTAAAGATTTGAAGGGGGGGGATGAAAAGTTGTATGGAAGTATCGTAATTAATTATCGAGCTAGAAGCTTGAAACTTATTATTTGGGCTGTTGATTCGATATAAATAAATATGACTTTCAAAGTGTGTGAGGGGGAAGGGGAAAGTGGACGGGGAGGATATGGGGAGTGGAGGGGGAGGGTAGGGGGAGTGGGGGGACGGTAGGGGGAGTGAAGGGGGACTGGTGTTGGAGGGGAGGGGCGGGGATGTGGAAGTGAGAAGAAGGAGGGGGTAAGTTAGGGGAAGGGAAGGGGGAGGGTTAGGGGCAGGGGAAGTGGGAGTGTGGGGGAAGGGCGGGGGAGGGGAGGGGAGGGGGAATTAGCATGGCGTGGTTGGGCGCGGTGTAGCTGGGATACGTATGTCTTATTATTTAATGCTATCGAAAGGCACTATTCCACGCGGACGATGTCGCGGGCACAGCTAGTATTATATATAATGTAATATAATAATATACAATACATATTGGTAAATTAAAATATATAAGCATACAATATATATATATTTATATATAAAAAAATACATGCTGGATACAAATGCAATATTTAATCTATGGTTTATGGCAAGAGCCCGGAAAGTTGACTGAATGGTATGCTACCATTCTGAACCAAATAGACACTTACACCAACAAGTGAGGTAGTGGTCAAATGCTAGTCTATATGCTATAAAAATAGATACATACCCAAACACAAATCTGCCAAGTATCATTAGCCAAAATGCATTGATATAGACACCGAAAGCGAAAATAACTGCTCCTATTAAAACAATTGTCATGTATATTATAGTCCCAAGTCTCACACCAAAGTATCTGCAAAGAAATTACATAAAATTAAAATATTTTGCATATTGGGCATGTGTTCTAACTGTTATAGGACCCCCCCCCCCCCTGATGTATGTCTAAAACAGATACAGTGGCATGCAAAGCAAACACAGTAATTTAAGACAGAATATTGTTCACAATTTAATAATTATGCAAGGAACCAACTATGGGTGTTCTCCTCACACATTTTTTTGCCTTAACTTGATTTATTATTTTATTATTTAGTCAAATTCATTCAACATACTAGATTAGTGTTATATAAGCAGGTACAGTACAGTACAATACAAAAACTCTTCATTGCATACCAATTACATATCTATTACAACAATATAAAATTATGTCTACGGTATTAATGGGCAGTCTTATCACTATTAGCAATCTCTTCCATACAACCTTTGGACAGAAAAACAAGAAGAATAAGATGGTGGTGTACAATAATAAGTATACCTATATTATTATCAAATACAAAATTAAAGGTAGAATAATATAAATAACTCAAATAAATATACTACACAATATATAAAACTTACTCTAATATCAATACAATACATACCAATAAAAAAAATATTATTAATAAATAAAAAAATTACAATAAAGGTTTTATAGTAATAAGTAGGCAAATAATCTTTTAAGGTAATGTAGTAATATTTATTACTCTTGCAGGAAAAAGCTTTAGGTTACACAACAAGGTACACAAAGGTACACAAACATTAAAGTAAAAGAAATACAGTAATTGTTGTAAAAATCCAAAATGTAGTAATTTACCAGAACTTTACCTAGCTATAATTACAAACATATGAGTTGCATTCAATATAATAAGCAGTGCATTGCTTATCAAAGCCAGGACAAATAATAAGCAAAATAAAATAAATGATGTGCAAACAGGGTCACAGAATAAATATTAGTACAAAGGTAACAGGGTCAGAAGAGATATCTCTTCTAACAATTTGTAATTTGATATGTGTTAGCTACACATGGCAGTGTTAGTGTAATGTTATCTGAGTAATTATTGAACTGTGAGTCGTGTGACTCATAGGAATTTGCCTCCATGTTGTTTTTACCATATATGGGGAAGTTTTTGTATTTCTCTTGGCCCACTTGCAGAGACCAGAGTTAATACATTGTATATTTTGCACTACACAAAAATGACACAAATAAAAACTAGTTTCTACAAAATGTATATGTAATTTCTACTTACTAACAGAAACATGGTTCTTGGAATTTAGAACTTAAAAATAATATCCGAATTGTAAGTGTATATTTGTCGTAAGTCGAGAATAAGCAAACAGCTAGTCCGCTCGAATGAAAAATACTGCAGTTTTATCTGCTTTCCATATTTTTGAGCAATAGCTCAACTTAAATTAAAATACTTTTTGGAACATTCTATCAGTTAAGATTGTAGTCAAAAACGTCAAGATTGCGAATACACATGTATATTCTTGTAGATGATGTAAAATCTATCTATTTATTATGCTTTTATTTACCCAACAAAAATTGAATCACACTAGTTGGGCAATACAACATTTTAGTTAGCAGTTAAGTTGGTAACGACATATAATGCTTGTCAATACAATTAAATAATTACGTGGAATTAAACAAATAAAATATAAGGAGTTAATACTTAAATAATGTTTGAATTTTTTTAACTATAAATTCTACAATACAACATCAGATATGCCTTTGTTTGAATCTTAGTTTGATGATCTATTTCAATAACATTCTCAAAGTGAAACACACACACACACACACACACACATACCTGTCTATTAAATAGCCTCCAATAAAGCACAATATTACATTTGGCCATGAGTAAATAGAGTACAAAAGGGCAAACTGAGATGTGTTCAAATGCGAGTCATCCTTGAAGTTGTCAGCGAGAGCTCCAGGAGTATCATAGCAGAAATAGGAACCTACAAAAAAGAATATTATTATTTTATAGAATATATATATATTCAATAAGTACAACACTGTTGTATTAATATGAATTATATTGTAAATAGGTCTGTATACTGACCAAAACAAAGGAAACACATCAAGAGCAAAGCCAGAAAACGATTTACTCTGTGTGCTGGATGGCACCATGATGTAGGGGGTGTTGAAGTAAGCCTACTGCTCTCGCTCGACTCTGGATTCTCCATGACTCTACAAATAGAATATTTCATGACATTATAAAGAATTTAAGTAAGAACATAGTTGTTAACACCCACCGTAAAGGCAATTCCATTTCCAAATAAATGATATTAGATATTTAGACATAGGACGTAGGTGCTTTGTTTTGTTTAGTTGTATAGTAACTATTATAGGTACTCACATAATTTAGAGAAGTTATACACAGGAAAATATAACAACTAACTTATAGTGTAGACTACATTCAAATGGCTTAGTTTATTTAACCACATGCTAAGGATAGATTGTTAAAAGCAATATCGAGAGATCTGAGACCAATAAAAGCAGGAACTAGTAAAATTATCCTTGAATTATTATGAAAAACTTAAAATGTACGACACGATACAAAGGAGGAGACACCAACTATATTATGTTACTCTTTGGGAGACACCCACAAAAAAAAATGTAATTATAATATAATATAATCATAAACCACAGATTCTAAACCAAAATAGTGATAAAATAATGACATTGATAATGACAACTACACTGTTTCTGACGTTGACATTGATATAAATCTAAGTTGACAAATGACAGCAGTGTAACAAAACATTTATTTTATTTTGAATGCTTCGCACAACTTGGACTAGGACTTTATTTCAGAACCAAATTGTTGGAGATTTGACGGGAATTTTAAAAAGTGTCATCATCATCAGCCGGTGTCAGTCCACTGCTGGACGTAGGCCTCTCTCAAGATGCGCCACTGAGCCCGATCTTCGGCTCTTCTTTTCCAGTCACTGCCCACTGCTTTGCGTATGTCGTCGCTCCACCTGGTCATAGGACGTCCTACACTACGTTTGCCGATTCATGGTCTCCACTCTAGGACAAGTCTACCCTAATGATTATCAGTCCTGCGGCAGATATGACCAGCCCACTGCCACTTCAGTTTACAAATCCGTTGAGCTATGTCGATAACTTTAGTTCTCTGGCGAATTACTTCGTTCCGGATTCGATCCCGCAGAGAAATACCGAGCATAGCTCTCTCCATAGGTCGCTGAGCGACTTTAAATTGGTGGACCAGTCGAATTGTGCGTGTCTACAACTCGGCTCTGTATGTCCTCACTGGTAAACGCACTGGTTAAAGACTTTTGTCTTTAGACACTGTGGTATAGGCGACGAGAAGACTCGACGGAGTTTTCCAAATGCTGCCCAGCCCAGCTGAATTCTTCTCTGGATTTCTATCTCGACGTTGTATTTGCCTAGTTGGAGCATCTGCCCTAGGTAAACATACTTAATGACAACTTCGAGTGGGATTCCATCTACGGCAATCGGTTCCGGCACAACGTGGCCGTTGTACATGACTTTGGTTTTATCCAAATTCATCTGGAGACCGATGCGACGAGAAGAATCGGCTAGGCCATTCAACATCCTTTGTAGATCCTGCAGCGTCTCTGCCATAATGGCGATGTCATCTGCGAATCGTAAGTGAGAGATGTACTTGTACGAGATTGTACTTACTTAATCTTTTCAATCCAGCGTCTTAAACATATCCTCCAAGGCGTTAGTGAACAGTTTCGGAGATATGACGTCCCCCTGTCTCACTCCTCGACGCAGGTGGACATGTTTAGATCGCTGGTTCTGTACTTGTACATTCATCGTTGCGGCATTGTACAGACATCTCATCACTTCGATGTATCGCCAGTCGACTTGGCAACGCTGCAAGGACTCCAGAAAAGACCAGGTTTCGATTGAGTCGAAGGCCTTCTCATAGTCCACAAATGCTAAGCACAGGGGCCTATTGTACTCTTCGGTCTTCTGTATAATCTGCCGCACTGTGTGGATGTGGTCTATGGTGCCGTAACCGCTTCGAAACCCGGCCTGTTCCGGGGGTTGGAACTCGTCGAATCTTCGCGCAAGACGGTTCGTGATGACCCTTGAAAACAGCTTGTAGACATGGCTCAGAAGCGAAATCGGGCGGTAGTTTTTCAATAGGGTTTTGTCTCCTTTTTTTAAAAACAGGACCACAATACTTCTGTTCCATGCCTGTGGAGTTCTCCCAGTGAAAAGAACGGAATTAAAGAGCTGCTGAAGCTGTTCAACTGCTGGAGCTCCTTTGGCTTTTAAAAGCTCTGTTGTGATTCTGTCTTCTCCTGGGGCTTTTCCATTTTTGAGCTGTTTAAGGGCCATCACGATCTCGTCTCGGCTAATTTCGGACAGATCTTCTGTGAAGTGGCGGGTTAAGGTGGTTCTAGAATCCTCAGTATCGGGTATGGGCCTTGAAGCATGCGATGCGTAGAGCTTGCCGTAGAAGTCTTCAACTTCCGACAGAATCTCCGGCCTGGATGCGACGACTAGTCGAGTTGATGTTGTCAGCTTTGTAAGATATTATGTTTCTTTGAAGTGTTTCACACTTTATATTTTTGTAAATTTTTAAACACAATCCAAAATTTAATCGTACCGACGGGACTTGAACCCGCAACCTCCGGAATGACATGTTCCGGTGCTTTGCCAATTAAGCCACGGTGCGAAGTATCGTTACGACGAAATTAGTGGATAGCATTTTGTTAACCCAATTATGCATTGGTGGCGCCATCTATGACTACTTATTACGTAAGTTAATTATTCTGGATTACTGGTATTGAGTAAGCGTTCTGCCTCCTGAATAAACAACTTCCTCAACACAAATAGTATTATTTAGAAACTCCAATATTAAGTCATTATTCAGTTGTTAAATAGGTTTTTTTCCGTTTGAATGCAATGTGTCCAGTGAAATAATAGGGCATATGAGACTTAACATCTTTATTACCCGACTACAGGAGAGTTTATGTTTGACCGGTGTGTATGTATTGCCATAGACCTGCTATATATTAAACTCGATCGCGTACACCGGCCCCCATGATCGACCTTGAACGGAGTTTGTCCCTTTCTTTTGTATGGACAACTTATATATATACCATACATAAAGTATAGAACATATATATATATATAGAGGACTAGCAGGTTGTTAGACAAGGACACACTCCCACCCTAGTGTCTTTCAATTGGGCCGTTTTGTTCTACACAGCAATTACAACCTTATAGTTAAAGCATACGGATTTAATTGAATTTTTCAAAACATCTGCAGTGCACGATCCTTTTTATTACGTCTATGGTTCCCGCATAAATTCTAACGCCTTATCATAATTTGAGAAATGAGGTGTCTATGGAAGACGTTTTGGTGACGTGGTCTAGATTCGCCGCTGACTTCAATCCTCCATGATCCGCTGGTTATAGGCTATGGGCTAGGTGATACCCTATATACAAAAATAAACGGGCCAAGTGCCGTCGGTCTCGCACTAGTAGGGTTCCGTAACACGGTAGAGAATTTTATAACTATAATTTTTGGCCAGATAAAAATTTACTTTGTTTTTCATAGTGTTTCTATGAAAGACAAAGTTATATTTGCGGTTTTGAAAATGTGCTATATCTCAAAAACTGCTGATTATATTTTGTTCAAACCAATTTTCTTTGAAAGTGCCTGCCTCATTTTAAAAGTTAGAGGGGGACAAACACATTTTACCACTTTAGAAGTGTCTTTTAAACAATTGACTTCGAAACAAAATAGTTTTAGGAACCTTAATGTCATTTTTAAAGACTTATCTATAGACACCCACCGCGCACGTATAGGTTTAATGAAATTTTTATTAGTTTCAATACTATGTATGGGGATTAATCTAAATCATAATTTTTAAATTTTGTATAAAAATCGAAAAGTGGTTTACAAAATACAACTACCGACCAAGTTTCAACTGTGTAGTCCTAATAGTTTCGGTATAAAGTGGCTGTGGCATACGAACGGACAGACTGACAGACATGACGAATCTATAAGGGTTCCGTTTTTGACATTCGGCTACCGAAACCCTAAAAAGTACTCTGTGCTGTGCTATGTGATGTCGCATTAAATTGAATATGGCACCCTTTAGAAGACATGAAAACATGAAGTAAAAATATGTTTTTAATTCTGAGTATTAATTAGCGCATTTCAAAAATATGTATTGTTGTTAGCTAGGTATTGCTCACAGCTTTGCTTGCACGCATCTAATATTTGTGAATAATTTTTAAAATAAGAGTGTTTTTTCAGTACTTAGCCGGGAAAGTAGCCGGGTTTTAGTTTTTGGCGCAGTGCAGTGACACGCGAAATTCTGGCTATCCAGTATCCAGAATGTTGCATGCCACTGTATCTGTAATAAGTAGACGTCATCGCTTACCATCCGGTGAGCGTTGTGCTTGTCCTGTTACCCTTTATCATACAAAATAGGCACCAGTTCAACTATACTTTTAGTATACATTTATGTACCTATGTAATAAAAAAAAATTACTTATTAATATGATTATTAGAAAATCTAATATTATCGTTTCATGAATAGAGCTCAAGACGGATGCCCTACGTTATTAATTTGCATTCATTTTGTAAGGAAATACTTAGGTACAGACGTATTTTGATGAGTAGCGTAAGGCAAAGCGGCTTTTTAAGAAGGTGCCTGTGAAGGGAGTCAGTGCCATTTAATCTGCATAATGATTCTGCTAAAAAGGTTGTTTATACACTCATCATCATAAAGTGTATATAAACAGAAAAGCCGCACTGGAAAAAAGTAGGCTTTAAGCTTATGCAAAGCGATTAGGAAATGTGTTGTGGCGACGAAGTGGCGGCGGGCGGCAGGCAGCAGGCTCGCGCGGGCCGCGGGCTCGGGCACGCGGCGCAGTGCGCAGGGCGGGCGGGCGCGGAGGGTGGGCGGGCGGCGGCGGACTCCGGCCGCGCAGTGCTGCTCGCGCATCTTCGCGGTGGTGTTCACTCGGCGACGCGCCACGGCGCGACATGCCCAGCTGATGTTTATTTATACCGCGAGCTCGGTGGAGGGTGCGCGCGGGAGGCCCTCCCCTCCGCGGCACCACGGTTCCGCGTGATGCAGCCGAGCGAGCTAGCCGACGCCGCGCACGCCGCTAGCGGAAACCCCCCGCAGCGCGGTCTCAACGGTGGCCGTTTCGACTTTGACGATGGTGGTACTTATTGTGGTGGCTGGGAGGACGGCAAGGCCCACGGTCACGGGGTGTGCACGGGACCCAAAGCGCAGGGTGCGTACGCTGGTTCCTGGCACTTCGGCTTCGAGGTGTCCGGCGTGTACACCTGGCCCAGGTGAGATAGTGACTTCGCCCGGGCCTCGCACATGCCCGAGCGCAAATCCGCGTCCGAAGCCGCTCCAAAAATAGGCTGCTATTAATAATTGAGTTCGGTGTTTCGCTAGAAAACGCGTGTAACGGCGGTGAAAGTTCCTCATGGCCCAATCTCAGCGAAAATATTCGTATCGATCCATTGGCACTGATAACAGCACGTGATAACAGTATCACATTCTAGCCTTGATGTCAATTGACTGTCATTGCTGCAGACATATCCATTAGAGCCGTCAAGATTTCAATAAAACGAAGTAACCACATAACTGATACGGAAATCATGATAGATTCATATATTATTCTCAATTCGTTAGTAATTGAACGCAATTTGGTAACACAGCCCATCTTGCTTGGCTTCTAGCTGCTGCATCGAATATAGGTTGTACTAAGCATTTCATATATGCTCTATGCTTTGATTAATTTGTTTATAATTTGTTTTAGTTTAGTGGTCACAACCTTTATAAAAGTGTGTTATGGTGGTACTGAATGCACGGCTAACGGCTACTCCTATGTGTGATGTTCAAGGCTACATTACCTTCATGTCATTATGTATGTATGTACCTATGCTTCAGTGAATGCTGAAGCATACATACTATAATAACATGAATGAATGAATACCTACGCTACACGATTGTGAAGCGATACCAGCACGGTTATTCTCATTCATTCGAAAGCAAATTTGGGTTCGGAAACTGCCTTTTACTTCGACTTAGATCTTTGCAATTCACAATGCTCCGATCACACCAAAATAGCTCACGGATTTAACAATATTCAAAATTTAAAATGATGCTTCCGAATCCGAAAAGTTTTTTGATTGATTGAGAATCAGAGAGCAGGTATTATTATTGTCTATTAATGTTTAATTTACACTGAACTATATTACTTATGCTCACTGGCTCTACCACTGACTATGGGCTCTACCCTAATGACATTAATAGTGAAAAATGTACTTATTACTTGTTCAGGAAAAATGTTCAAAACAGCAGTTCGTGTCTCAGATTTATAAACCTTTAGTAGTATTAAGTTTTATAAATCTGAGTACAGTTAACTATCTGTAAGTCTTAAAGGTAGGTACTTTTTGTACGTTAAGATATAAATTGCATACGAAAGGACATAAATTGTATACGTCAAATGGTTAATCATATTTAGTCCTAAATCAGTCACTACGACGTTATTAACAGCAACTAAAATTCACTTTAAGGCACCTAGGTCAGCACCTAGTTTATATCAGAGTAACACCGTTCTAATACAATATCAAAACAATGTGATTAACTGCACACGCACATTTAAACACCTATCAATTAAAACATTATTTCTATCTAATTATTTTTTATAAAGTGGGAGTATAACATTTTACTCACAATTTGATTGATAGGTACCTATAGATAGGTATTCCACAATTGCCTAAACGGTTCAGCAGTTCAAATTATTAAACACTAAATAACATAATTTAAGATCGTTTAATTGACGGAGAAATCGGTAAACAGAAACAAAAAAAAATACATAAAGACGAACTGAATACCTCCTAATTATTGAAGTCGGTAAAAAATAAGGAATTTAACCAAGAAGACAGTAGTAATATTGCCCAAGAGAAATTTAATCGCAACCCAAGTAAAACGGAAAACCTTCAGCAAGGCTTTCAAGCTTGAGTGGCAATAGTTGGCATTGTTGAATGTTAGCCCGAGTACAATACTCGTATCAACATTGTTGACATTATGTTTCCGTACCAATAAATTGAATTAAATTGGACATTGTATGGAATTAGGTTAGGTTACACTACAATTAATGATATGGAAACGTGTTGTTTTATTACCTAAAAAGGTATACAATAATAATAAATCCAGTACCACTAAAATTGCCTGTTTTGTGTGTATGTAGACGCTAGACGGGCTTACAAGCATATGACCACGATCTAAGGACGATCGATTAATTATATTTTCGTGCTTGCTGGAATTAAGAAACGTTAAATAAAAAAATATAAATCTTCCATATGGGCTCCGCAGACTACGGTTTTTCGTTGATTTGGTCAGTTTCTTAAGAGGTAACGCGGGGTGCACTTTTCCATCCAAATGTATTCCCCCGTTTCCTCCCTGAAAAATGATTCTAGACCAAAATTTTTTTCTACAAAAAATCAGTCTGCTGTCAGCCTTTATCATTTGCTTTTTTTGACCAACCAATTGCAAAAAGAAATATAATCTTTCTAATCTCCTCTTTAAGATTTTTAAATGGTCATATTTATATTTGCAATTGATTGATCAAAAAAGTAGATGATAGATAAGGGCGTAGCTACAGCAGACCTCGATTTTTTTGTAGAAACAAATTTTGCTCCAAGATGCATTTTCCAAGGAGGAAACGGGGGAATACATTTGTATGGAAAAGTGCACCCCGAGTTCCCTCTTAATCAGTATGAAAATGTGTATTGAACGGCCCGTTGGCGTAAAGGATAGATAGCTTGTCTTAAAACCGGGAGGTCGCCAGTTTAAATCCTAGCCGTACACCAATGGATTTTCTATGAGCATTCATCTGAAATGCTACCAAAAAAGTAGCTGACTACATCAAGGAAAAAAAATCTGCCGCCATAACCTTACGGTGTTCCGGTAGTCCTCGAGAGTCAGACCATTCTAGGCCTAGAGTGTTCACCATCTTCGATCACATCATCGTTTCCACGAGGCGAGATATTGGTCAACAAGCACTACGAAACCTATCACACATATAATTTAAAAAAAAACCGAGTGTGCGAGTTGGACTCGCACACCGAGGGCTCCATACAAACTTGTCAAACTAGGTAAGAATGAGGGCAAACTTAACTTTACAGTTCGATCTCTAAGCCGATGCCTAGACAGGGTTGCATCAACCGCAAATAATAAGTTAGTAACAGTAAATTTGATTTTTTTTAAATAACTACATACTTACGGTTTTCAGTTTATTAACCGACTTCAAAAAAAGGAGGAGGTTCTCAATTCGACAGTTTTTTAAATGTGTGTTACCGCAGTACTCTGTCAAATTATAACCGATTTGAAAAAAATATTTTTTTGTTTGAGAGATTATGCCTCCTCACATTTAATGGTCTCATCCCATTTAAATTTTATCGAGATGTGATAATCATCTCCGGAGATATGGAGATAAACAATACAAAAAAATTTGTTTTCCTTGATGACTGGCTACTTTGACTATTGCGGCATGTGAACTCGGTTTTTTCGTTTTGTACGATCATAAATTATCAGTTTTCATTTTCGGTTTTCATTTTTTCCTCTACATACATCTCTACATCATCTACATACTCTTTCATACATCATACACCTTACCTTGCTTTTTGCCTAATTTTATGATTCTAGGTCAACGAGAAGTAAAGTAAGTAATCTTTTGATCGTGTAGCTTTACAAGTTTGATCTTTTACATCTGAAAGAGACCGTAGAACCTAGGCCCGAGTATTTGATGTAAATTTAAATATGATGCCAATGTAAATTATAACTTGATACCAGAGAAAAAAGGTCCTCAAAGACGGACAGACGGAAAACAAAGTGATCCTATAAAGGTACGACCACGCCGCGGCGTGCGCCATCTAGGCGGCGTTTAGATAGCGCTGTAGTTACGTAGTAACTATTATATAATCTGTGGCTGTAGTATTTGTACCGACTGGTTCACACCAAACGCGATTTACAGCGATCAGAAAACATTAGAAATTCAGATCGCGAACGCGCACGCGGTCGCAGGACGCTGCGGTGTGGTCGTACCTTAAAGGTTCCCTTTTACCTTTTGAAGTGAACTATTACTTAAACAGCCAATAACCGTTGGGGTGGGTAAACTAGTTCTACAGTGGAGACCTGTGTGGAGACATCGGATCTGCAATCGCCTGCGTAGCGTGGGGCGTCCTCAGACTAGGTAGACGGATAGCAAGAGCTACATAGTTTAGCCGAGGATCCCAGTATACGATATGGATACTCAGTATCATCGGTGAATCTAGAGAGGCATTATTTATGGGTTCACCGAGTTCTTCTCAGCATAAATAATCTTGAGTTCCCTATTTCCCATTACGCGGGACCCATGTGTTAGTGTAGGCAGTGGAAATGATATTGGTAGGGAACATGTACCTTGGTACAATTCATGATTACATAAGCTTTTGTGAGCAAGCAGCCCAAGTAAGTCTTCGTGATTTGTACATGAAGTTAGAATCAGAATCAGAATATTTATTGACCATTATTATAACTGTAGGTACATTATATTAGGCACTTCATTTACATAATTAGTAACAATTTGCATTAATTATCAGCTTATTGTTGTAATAATACGTTTCTTGTATGGGGACCCCCTTTATTAGTTAATTTTATTTTGTTTTTATCGGTTTCTAGACGCAAATAGCGAATACTCAAGTATGGAAGCGCCATAATGACGACGAGAGTGGAACAGAGTCTACCCTACCGTACCGAAGGGACGAAAGTCAAATGTTTGACAGGAAAGTAGGTAGAACAGTTTATAAAAAATGAAGTTGTTGTTTGTACAATTTTTTTATATATTTTTTTATTTTTCCTAATTTTGTCACCGTTTAAACATACCCTGGACTACGACAAACATTTCAAAACCAAAATCAGCTAAATCGGCCCAGCCTTTCTCGAGTTTTAGCGAGACTAACGAACAGCATTTGATTTTTGTATATAAGAAGAAGAAGATTGCAAGGGGCGCCGACGCCACCAATAATAATTTTAAATAAATTTTAAGTCAGAAAAAAACATTAGTAAAGATTGCTAATAATGTATGTAATTTTTTAACTTAAAATATTTTTACTTTTAAAAAATTTACTAGTCATAAAGTAGAGTACGAAAGAGATTAGTAACAAGTAGACAAAACAATGTATAAAGATTAAGAATAAGGATAGTTATAAAGATAGTTTAAAAACAAAAAAAAAAAAACTACTTCACATGCCGCGTAAATCAGTTTCAGTACCTAGCAAGTTTGACATGTTTATAGCAACGGCGGATCTAGGGGGGGGGGGGGGACGGGTCATGACCCCCCCTGAGCTGGTTCTAGGACTTAGGTGGACCACTAATTGAACATAATGATAAAAATGAATAAGTAAATTGTAGGTGGATAACATTCTAGAACACATACAGACACAGGCAAGGAATTCAACTTCGAAGCAAATAGCTTCAAAAGTAAAACCAAATATACAATACAAAAACTATTTATAGGTCACCAAAAAAACAAATTGTACAAAAAAAATAATAACTGTACGGCAACACAATAGGCCGTCTTATCACTTAAAGCAATTTCATCCAGACAACCTTAGCATGGAAAAAAAATCATGGCGGAAGCGCACAATTTGTAACTAAAATAAATACGAAAATAAATAAATAGGACACATACACTAAATATTATATACAATACAATAATAATATAATATACTAATACATACACATACATACAACTTATATATTAGATCAATATATCTATTCAATCAATTTTATATCACAGTAATTTGGCTACATAGGTCTACCGATCGTTATCGATGTAATACTAAAGCACACTATAAATTATATTAAATTTAGGAGCCACTGGTATTGGAACTCCTCTATCCGTTACACGTGCTAAGTTTCGTGTCTTTGCGATTCAATATGCTCTTCAATTTTCCTTAGCCCTGTCGCATTCTTTAAAATGTCGACAAGATCCTGAGCGAGCGAAAGTCAAGAGTATTGAGCAAATCCAGGTACCCTCTTCTAAAAAAACTCTCAGCAATTTTATTTACTTCAAGGATATAAAAATTATACTTTTCAGCAGTTTTACTAGAATGCGGACTTTCTTTCTCTATAAATATGCAAATGTAACGCTGATATATGACATCGTAACCTTTTCGTGTCCACATTTATTAAATTGCCTAACTCATGTTTTCTAAGAACACAAATTAAATACTCATTTTAGGTCTGCATACACGACAAAATTTATAAATTTATTTATTATGCATTTGTTGGAGTGGTTGGTGGTTTGGCAGATTTTTTGCCAGTGTCGGACAGATTCGCCATTTAATACAAAAGAACTGCCTTAAAAATTATTACCAGGCAGAAAAACTACGCGAGCCCTCACAAAGCTCGGCTTTTAGCTAGTGTATGTATCTATATATGTATTTTATTTATATTATTCTTGTACAATGTTATTTTGTGTATAGTATTATTATGTATGTATTTAAGTTTTTAGATATTATGTACTTATTATGTTTTAGCAATATTAACACCATTATACCGCCATATATATATTTCAGATTTTCCATTAAACCCCAAGGTTGTCTGGAAGAGATCGCTTTAAGCGATAAGACCGCCTATTGGTACACTGTTTGTTGGTAACTAATTTTTCATGTTTAACTTTTAAGGTGTTCAATAAAGTGTTTATCTATCTATCTATCTATTAATACGTGATATAATTAAGGCAATAACATAAAGCAATATGGATTAAAGATTTTGTGTTTTTGTGTTTCGTGTCACTGACATTAGCACGACTAAATATTTGTTAGATTAAGTAGGTAGTAGGTAGGCACCTATTAGGTCAATATTTATTACACAATTTCTACCGTGAGGTCGGATCAAACTGTCAAACATCAGGCATACAGTGATAGATCTGTGAAAAAAGTAGAAAACGAAGCATGAAGCAGTTGTGAAATGTGAGTGTTGCGTGACGCGAACGCGATCGAGTTTCATGAAGAACAAATTGTAGTGGTGTAGAACGTTCAAAACTAGGTAGGACTGTGTACAAAAGCGGGTAGATTGCTTCGTTTGCTCGCTCCCTTTTCAATCTACATCCTCGAACATGCTGTTTGCAACAGCGCTGAAATCGGAAACATTTAAATGATAAATAAATGATACCTAAACATCCTATTCAAATATCTATATATCAAATATGTATGTAAAAGAGTAGTATGTAAAAGAGGGCCCGGTGACGTAAGTGGGAGAATGGCTTTGATGCCAGGGGTACCTACTTAAATCCCCGCCATGCACCAGTGGATTTTTTAACCGACTTCACAAAAAAGGAAGAGGTTCTCAATTCGTCTGTATGTTTTTTTTTTTTTTTTTTTTTTGTGTGTATGTTACGCGATTTCTCCGTCAATAGTGAACGGATCCAAATGATTCTTTTTTTAATAGGTAGGATACGTTTCCGAGGTGGTCCCATTTTAATTTTATCGAGATCTGATAAGTATCTTCAGAGATATGGAGATAAATACCTCAAACATAGGAGAATGTACTGGTTTTAGTAGAAGAGTCCCAAGAAGATTATACACAATGGAGGTTGCTATTGGATATACTTTTGAAGACTAAAAAATATGACCTTGAGTAATGTTTTTACATCTTTCTTCTCGTTGATTTTGGTTTTTGACAGATATTCTTACGGTAACTGTGAGCGAGATAGAAATAAAGGTGGGGATAATAAATATATATTTTTTTAAATATCTTATAGGCTAGCGTTTGACCACTATCTCACCTGTTGCTAAGTGATGATGCGGTCGAAGATAGAAAAGTGGACTAGAATGGGAACTGGCTCTCAAGGATAGCTGCCTGAACACATAAGATGTTTGGCGACAGATTTTCTAACTTGAGGGTGGTAGCTGGCCAGGCGGACACTAGATATGTCCTACCACCATGTGGGGGTTGTTGGTTTCTTAACGATGTTTTCCTTCACCGGAGGGCAACTGTGAGAAGCGCACATATATTTTTCGATCGAAAAATTAATTGGTGCACGGCGGTTTGAACTCGGTACCACGCCATCAAAGCCGACTGTTCTCCCAATTACGCCACCGGGCCCTCAATAAATAATTATATATTAATAATTATATGCGGCCATTTCAGTCCCGCGACACTGCATACATTATTTAATAACTCAGAATCATGAACGTACTTTGTACCAACCAACACTGCAAAAAAATATTTGTAAGCATAATACCACAGATTATATAATAGTTACTACGTAAATAATACTTTCCGTTGTTAGGTTGGCTACGCAGTGCTTTCATAATTCGGGTTTCAACAATATAGGGAAGTGCCTCTTATAACGTAGTAGAGTGATTCAGTACTCTGTTGGCCATATGGCGGCAAGTAATGTTAATAATCGAAAATAATACTTTTTTATATTCATTTTTGAATACGTCAATAGTCCGTGTTATAAAAGTATTTGGAATTATTGTAATAAAATAGACAATTATCGTGTGTTTCAGATGCTTTAATTGCACAGGGCCATTTTGGACATTGTCCTTTGATACCTTGATGACATAATTATTACTAGTGAATATTATCACTTTAGCAAGGCATTTAAAGTCAATTTTTTTAGGGTTCCGAACCCAAAGGGTACCAATTGAACACTTTCTGAGACTTTGTTGTCCGTTCGTCCGTCCGTCCGTCCGTGTGTCTATACATATGTGCGCACTTTACAGATCTGTATCTTCTTAACCGTTATAGTTACATACTTGAAATTTTCAAAAAGTATATATCCGTCAGTGTATAACGGCCCAGACACCAAATGTAATAGATGCATGTAATTTAATTAAAACTTGTTATGCACTAAAAAGGGTAAAATAAGTTATTTTTCAAAAAAAATAAAACCAACTTCATAATCACAAACAGGCACTCAAAAGCGAAAAATAATTTACTTAAAATTATTATAAGCGCTACCCACTTATCTATTTGAAGTCGGTGCCAGCCAAGTCTATTGGATAGTAGATAGATACTATGTATGTAGTAGTAGTAAGTAGGTACGAGTACATGTAGGTTAGTAAGTAGGTAGATACATGTAGGTATTATCTATCTACTACCTATTAGACTTGGCTGGCACCGACTTCAAATAGATAAGTGGGTAGCGCTTATAATAATTTTAAGTAAATTATTTTTCGCTTTTGAGTGCCTGTTTGTGATTAAGAAGTCGGTTTTATTTTTTTTGAAAAATAACTTATATTAGGTGAAATCTAGATCCACATGATTTACTACAAAACTTTCAGCAAATTATCTTAAAACTCCTTGCACGTGTCCGACATAAAACGTATTTAAGCCCGGGTCACCGGTTCAAATCCATATATCTCATACCACTTAGCATTGTCTGGATTATGCCACGTTGTGTAGTTAAACTACAGGGCAAAAGAACTAGCGAAGTAATTCTTTCGTGGCCCGTCCATTGACTCTCGTGGCAACTTGCCATATCAATGGATCCGCTATACTGAGAACAACGAACGACGTTGCTCTATATAAGAATTTTATTTTATGCTGTCTCTAATTCAATGTTGCTACTAAATGCAAATATGTAAAGTCAGTTCATCTGATGAAATTATTAACATACTTATCGTTCAGCACATTTGTTTAGCGCTTCGTCTCACTGTATGCAGTCTTTTACTCCTAGACAAGCGAATTTTACCTATCAATAAATTGTCAATTAACGAAGTGCGAAAGGGTGCATGTACAGAAGTTATCTGTTCGCAAAGAAATCTTTCATTTATTTCTTTCATTATCATCAGACGTTGTTTTCTAGATATTTAAGTATGATCCTCAAGATGAGCAGCTGTGTGTTGTTTCTTTTTTTCATTTACGTATTTGTCAATATGAATTAAATAAACACTTGATTGCGATCTCCCTTCATGGACTATGATATGTACAGATAATGACATTAGTGACTACAATCCAGTAAGCCAGGAAACGTAATGCTGGATGTCTGACTTTCCGCGTAACACAACTATCACAATTTTAACTCTAGCCTATACTTTGTATTTGATGCTAGTCTCTGTAAGTTATGCTGTGACGCTGCGACGATTCTTATCATCTCACAAACGTCTAAGAGAGATCGGCTAGACAGATGTACTCGTATATCTGCATTCCGTTCTGTACAATAAACATTCAAGTCCGTCGCAAATCTATCGCTATTGATGTGAAGACTTCTCGTATAAGCGAATGAACTGACTAGACTGAATCTACTGGTAAGTAGATATGTAGGTAGTTTTCTTGAATAAGAAAAGCAGATAATATTCTCGCTTTCTTCAATTTTTTCAGGATCGTAAAAATGGAGACGTATAAAATAAATAGATTCCTTAGGTGTATCCAAATATATCCCATGTCTGTTGTCCGATTTTTGTATTCAAGTTATTAATTCTTCGGCTGAGTCAGCTTAATATTATTAGCCCCGACACAGAATGTAGTTATAATTTTAAGTTTAAGGCTAAGTTCATATTAACAGATAGTAGTTCCGTGTGGTACAAGATCAAAGTAACGGTGATTATCGTGTACATCAGCGCGCGGTACCGCGCCGCAGTACGCGTGGCGTGCTCCTAACCGCGCTGTCATGTGATTGCTCCAACCGCACGGCGACGCATAGAAACACACTATGTGTTGTTCTTTGGTTGAGTCGCTATGATGAAATCAACTTTCATAGGTGTGATCAATTTGAAATTCGGTATTCTCTTACTTCAACGATATTATAAGAACATAGTAGCCTAGTTAACCTAATGCTGGGACATCTCCTGAAATCTACATAATACTCAACTCCTCGCCAACTTACCGCAGAGATGTCGAGTTTGGGCTCATTTAAATGGTCTTAATGTACAGATTATATTATACATATTATGTTTCTTTGAAGTGTCACACACTTTATATTTTTGTAAAATTGTTAAACACAATCCAAAATTTCATCGTACCGACGGGACTCGAACCCGCACCCCCCGGATTACACGTCCAGGTGCTCTGCCAATTAAGCCACGGTTCGATCCATCGATACGACGAAATTAGTGGATTGCATTTGTTAACCCAATTATGCATTGGTGGCGCCATCTATGACTACTTATTCCGTAAGTTAATCATTCGGAAGAAATCATTACAGTTTTCAAATCCGACGAGAGATGTTGCACTGCGTAAATCAAATATTATGTTTCTTTGAAGTGTCACACACTTTATATTTTTGTAAAATTGTTAAACACAATCCAAAATTTCATCGTACCGACGGGACTCGAACCTGCACCCCCCGGATTACACGTCCAGGTGCTCTGCCAATTAACTAACTACTAATTGGAATGTTTTTAATGAAAATATTTATACTGTATATAGATCAGTCGGGGGTGGTTTTAAATTTTAAATTTATTATTTTATACAATAGATCAAACTGTATATTGGCATCAAATTGATTTATATCTTTTAGGATATTCTACAGAATAGCTAAGCTAATAATGTTTACGTAGTAACTATGGTCTAATCTGCGATTTCGTTGCAAATATTTATTTGATTGCGATTCTGCGATGGGCGTAATTTTAAATTTCTGATATCTTCTAAAGTTTTCATTTTAATCATATACTGTAAGAGACAATTTGATCTATAATATGTGGCCAAACGTAACGTAATTATTTGGATAAGGATTAATACTTTATAATTGAAAATAGGGCCTTGAAAGTTAGGTAATATTTTTATTAAAAAATTAAAGATTAAAATAATTACTGTGAGTAGACATATGCTAATGACTTTTTATATGTCTTACTAAGTTCTACAACTTTTCTAAGCTCACTTTTTTACATCTATTTCCGTTTAAGCAGCGTTTGTAAAAAACGTGTTTTCTCGACCGTTTTACTGTCGACTGAAGTTGCAAAATAGGTCTCAACGAATGTACCAATGATTTGAACCGGATACTATATATCCTATTCTAATTCTAAAAGTCCATACTATTTATTAGTGAAAGAATTTTTTAAATCAGTCATGTAGTTTTATGTCAAATTAAAACAAACATTCATACAAAAATATAAATATTAGTATAGATATAGATAGGATAGCGTTTGATTACCATCTCACCTGTTGGTAAGTAATGATGCGGTCGAGGTTGGCAGCACGCTAGGCCTGGAATTGTAACTGGCTTTCAAGGATTATTATTTACTGTGACCCGGTCAAAATCATTCCTCCTATTTGCTTCGCCGTACGTGGGTAAAAAACTCAAAACTCAAAGCATTTATTCAGTATATATGGTTCAGTACCTACATAACTCCAATAACATTACACATAACACGCCACTCAATCCTTTTGCAACAAAGAAACTTTTACCCTGACCCCAAATAACTACGTCGTACTATTATTTATTCTGTAATGTAACTAAATCTGAGAATAAGATAATGTTTTAAAACAATTAACATTTCTTTTAATTCAAAACCTTTACAACGAAATACAAAACCAAATATCCAAGTACATTAAAACACAGTACATAAAAACATCCAGTGGCGTTATTTTTCCTTTAAAGTTTTCTGTGAATAATTTAAAAAAACAGACGCGTAACAAAAGCGTATTTATTTGGTTTCTCAAAATTTCACCAAATCCCAAACAAAGTTGTGCAATTACTTATGCAAAAATGTTAACTGTTGACTTAAGGTAAATAAATGTTGATTCAGTTATTCATCTGAATTGTTTGTTTAGTTATGAATGAGTTACTTGTTTAGGTATTTTGAATTCGTAGCTTAGTGTTTCATAGTCCGGTCACGTTACTTCAATTATTTAGGATCATGCACAAAACGAAAATAACCGATTCAAATGGCGCGCTAGTAATTTTTTGTACCAAGTTTGAGGTGTTTATATCTCTGAAGGTACTCATTAGATCTTAATGGAATTACAATGGGACCAAACGGAAAGTATACTCTCTCAAACAAAAAAAAAACAAATCGGTTTTGTTTATTGACATGAAAACTTTGACTTTCATATTATTTACTTCAACTTTACAACTAACTTTTTAACTTTTTTAAGCTTTTTGGGTACCTTGCCAGCGGACAGCGACCAGTTCAGTTTTTAATTTGTAGATTTTATATAGGTAGTCTGTATTATAGTTTTAGGAGTAGTTTCTATTGTATATATAGTTTTAAAATAATTTTAATTGTATACATCGAATAATAAAGAGTTATACTTTACAACACTATTACGGACTAATGTATTTTTAATGGTTTTAGTTTTTTTTACGAAGAATTTTATAAGCATCGCAAATTCAATAATATGTATTGTTATACCATAAAATTTTATAGAATATATTTTATATAATAATATATTTTATAGAAATTAGCTAAACAGTGATACTGTTCTCAATCCGCTAGACAGCTGCTACGGAGGCTTGAGTTTATATCTCTGGAGATGGGACCAGACGGGAAGTATACCCTCTCAAACAAAACAAGAATTTATCAATTCGGTTAATAAATGACGGAGTAATGAGGTGACAAAATTTGCTGGCATTTAGTGAAGACGTACTGTTGTCTGTCTCTGAAACTAATCATCAGATATTTACAAAATTAAAAAAAAAGACTCAATAGATCAAACTTCTTTTGCACAAAAAAATAATTTTTCAAATCCGTCCATAAATGAGGGAATTATGCCCGATCATACATAAAAATTTAAAAAAAATTGTTCCTCCCGAATTGACCTCCTCCTTCTTTTTGAAGTCGGTTAAAATAGGAGTAAGCTTACATTTATTGCATATAGCTACAACATTTCATACACCGCGAGACACCAGTGTAGCGAGTACGCCGGGGTATTCCCGAATATGAATATTGGCGAAAACTGTTATATGAGCATTGAGTTTATATAAAATAAAAAATTATGTTATCAATATTTTTCAGGGGTGCATTAAGGTGGTGCAATGGAAAATTAAAGTTTATACGGAAAGTTTTTTATTTATGAAGTTAAAGTACAAATACGAATATCTTTATTGCCAAAAAAACAATGATGTACATATAATACTTTGAAGCCCTGTCTTTTTGCGTTATGAATGAATGTTATGATGTTAATGATGAAAATTAATATATTACGAGTGTTGATTTTATTTTTGGATAGCTATTATAATCCTACTAAAGACGCTTGTATATGTTCTTGTTTTACGATTAAAGCAAAAAAAGAGTTTTAGAAGACACGTTTCTTATTTAAAAATACCAGAACATCAAATATCTGCAAGTTAATTTGATGTTCTATAAAAAATAAAAGTATTTTATTTTTACCAGCCTGTTATTATTATAAACAAGGAGGAAATATGCATGGGGCACGGAGGGGCAGTAGGGTAAAAGTTCCAAACTTTGGCACTGGTCCAGTTAATAGCCTCACCTGAGTTTTAAATCAAAACTAAGTTATCGTGCACGATTTTCACATTAACGAGTATTGTCTTATACGCAGGCATTAATTATACGTGTAATATATTGTAGTAATTGGAAGTTAAAAAATCATATTTTTTTTTTAATCTTGTAATGCAGTTATTCCTATTTACAATAAGTTATTTTTCAAAAAAAATGAAACCGACTTCATAACCACAAAAAGGCACTCAAAAGCGAAAAATAATTTACTTAAAATTATTATAAGCGTTACCCACTTCTCTATTTGAAGTCGGTGCCAGCCAAGTCTAATAGGTAGTAGATAGATAATACCTACATGTATCTACCTACTTACTAACCTACTTACTACTACTACATACATAGTATCTATCTAATATCCAATAGACTTGGCTGGCACCGACTTCAAATAGAGAAGTGGGTAACGCTTATAATAATTTTAAGTAAATTATTTTTCGCTTTTGAGTGCCTTTTTGTGGTTATGAAGTCGGTTTCATTTTTTTTGAAAAATAACTTATTTTACCCTTTTTAGTGCAAAAAAAGTTTTAATGAAATTACATGTATCTATTAAATTTCGTGTCTGGGCCGTTATACACTGACGGATATATACTTTTTGAAAATTTCAAGTATGTACCTATAACGGTTAAGAAGATACAGATCTGTAAAGTGCGCACATATAGACACACGGACGGACGGACGGACGAAATGTCCAAAATGGCCCTGTGCAATTAAAGCATCTGACATACACGATAATTAATTGTCTATTTAATTACAATAATTCCAAATACTTTTATAACACGGACTAGTTGTATTCCAAAATGAATATTAAAAAGTATTATTTGCGATTATTAACATTAATCGCCGCCATATGGCCAACAGAGTACTGAATCACTCTACTACGTTATAAGAGGCACTTCCCTATATTGTGGATACCCGAATTATGAAAGCACTGTGTAGCCAACCTAACAACGGAAAGTATTATTTACGTAGTAACTATTATATAATATGTGGTTTTATGCTTATAATTTTTTTTTGCTGTGTTGATTGGTACAAAGTACGTTCAAAATTCTGAGTTATTTAATTATGTATGCAGTGTCGCGGGACTGAAATGGCCGCCATCTTCACCAAATGTCATGTCATGTCAAAAAATATTAGGACCCTAGTATGTTTAAAAAAGTTTGCACCCTAACAAGACTTTGCCCGGTAGAACATTCCTGTGAAGACAAATTATTTATATTTATATATAATTATTTATTATAATTATTAATATATAATTATTTATTGAGGGCCCGGTGGCGTAATTGGGAGAACGGTCGGCTTTGATGCCGTGGTACCGAGTTCAAACCGTCGTGCACCAATGAATTTTTCTATCGAAAAATATATGTGCGCTTCTCACAGTGGCCCTCCGGTGAAGGAAAACATCGTTAAGAAACCAATAACCCCCGCATGGTGGTAGAACATATCTAGTGTCCGCCTGGCCAGCTACCACCCTCAAGTAAGAAAATCTGTCGCCAAACATCTAATGTGTTCCGGCAGCTATCCTTGAGAGCCAGTTCCCATTTTAGTTCACTTCTCTATCTTCGACCGCATCATCACTTAGCAACAGGTGAGATAGTGGTCAAACGCTTGCCTATAAGATATAAAAAAAAATTATCCCCACCTTTATTTCTATCTCGCTCACAGTTACCGTAAGAATATCTTATATGCAATAGCAACCTCCATTGTGTGTAATCTTCTTGGGACTCTTCTACTAAAACTAGTACATTCTCCTATGTTTGAGGTATTTATCTCCATATCTCTGGTGATACTAATCAGAACTCGATAAAATTAAAATGGGACTACCTCGGAAACGTATCCTACCTATTAAAAAAATAATCATTTGAATCCGTTCACAATTGATGGAGAAATCGCGTAACATACACACAAAAAAAAAAAAAAAAAAAACATACAGACGAATTGAGAACCTCCTCCTTTTTTGTGAAGTCGGTTAAAAAATAAACTGTACTGTATACTGTGTATTATATTTCGCAGCTGTACCAAGTATCAAACATTAGATAATTTATAGATATATTGACTAGATCTATTATTTTTTTAACATATAAATCTCGTATGATATAAGTATTTATTTACATCAAATATTTACAAATAGTACATATATACAACCTAAAAATAAATGATGATAAAAACTATTAACTGATAATAAATAAAATGTAATAAATAAAAAACAGAACCTAGGTATTTATTATGTATCTATATGTTTATTCATGTTATACATCTGATATAATATAAATCATATATGTACATTATATATTTAAGACCATATGTTTTCATAAAATACATATAGTTAAGTATATTATGTATTTAGTACAGTTTAATAGCCTATGTTATCTTTACCTTCAATATAATCTAACCGATGGTTAGATGTTCCGTCCCAGCGAAATATTTAGAAATCACTCCCAGCAACAACCCTTTACAAGTGTATTTATACTAACTTCGAGTTTGAAGTGAAATTACAACGTATTTTGGAAAGGTATTTTGGCGCAGCAAAAGGTTACGAAGTAGTTCGTGTAGAACGGCCTAGCTACGAGACCGCTACGAGGCTCGTTATACTAAAGACGTTTCTGTGCGTACACGATACTACGAAGTATTATTTTATATTCTCTGACGATACACACCTTAATTTTCATTTAAGTCTACATATTATAAACCTTTCTTAACCTATGCTATTTCTATGCTTAACGATAACGAGGAGCTACGTATAATGAACAAATGACTGTGGAAAAATGCAATGAATCTTTACATAGTATAAAACAATGTCACTCCCGCTATCTGTACGCTTAGATCTTTTAAACTACACAAGAGATTTTAATGCAGTTTTCCGCAATAGATAGTGGTTCAATAGAAAAAATTATAACCAAGATTATATATGGGCAAAGCCGCGGGGTACAGCTAGTATAATATAAAATTACTTTTACATTAAATACAACTTCAACCTTTAAAGAGAAATTATTAATTCACTTTAAAAATTAATAATTACATTAAAATAAAATTAATATTTAAGGGGGGGGGGGGGCATACAACAGACATGGTAATTTTGCCGTTTTTATAGATAATGAATGGAACAGGGCCGCATTTGCCGGTTTTTATAACTATTTATCTATACTTAAATACTAATATTATAAAAACAAATATTATGTTTCTTTGAAGTGTCTCACACTTTATATTTTTGTAAATTGTTAAACACAATCCAAAATTTCATCGTACCGACGGGACTTGAACCCGCAACCTCCGGAATAACATGTTCCGGTGCTTTGCCAATTAAGCCACGGTGCGACGTATCGTTACGACGAAATTAGTGGATTGCATTTATTAACCAAATTATGCATTGGTGGCGCCATCTATGACTACTTATTACGTAAGTTAATCATTCGGAAGAAATCATTACAGTTTTCAAATCCGACGAGAGATGTTGCACTGCGTAAATCAAATATTATGTTTCTTTGAAGTGTCTCACACTTTATATTTTTGTAAATTGTTAAACACAATCCAAAATTTCATCGTACCGACGGGACTTGAACCCGCAACCTCCGGAATAACATGTTCCGGTGCTTTGCCAATTAAGCCACGGTGCGACGTATCGTTACGACGAAATTAGTGGATTGCATTTATTAACCAAATTATGCATTGGTGGCGCCATCTATGACTACTTATTACGTAAGTTAATCATTCGGCAGAAATCATTACAGTTTTCAAATCCGACGAGAGATGTTGCACTGCGTAAATCAAATATTATGTTTCTTTGAAGTGTCTCACACTTTATATTTTTGTAAATTGTTAGACACAATCCAAAATTTCATCGTACCGACGGGACTTGAACCCGCAACCTCCGGAATAACATGTTCCGGTGCTTTGCCAATTAAGCCACGGTGCGACGTATCGTTACGACGAAATTAGTGGATTGCATTTATTAACCAAATTATGCGTCGCACCGTGGCTTAATTGGCAAAGCACCGGAACATGTTATTCCGGAGGTTGCGGGTTCAAGTCCCGTCGGTACGATGAAATTTTGGATTGTGTTTAACAATTTACAAAAATATAAAGTGTGAGACACTTCAAAGAAACATAATATTTGATTTACGCAGTGCAACATCTCTCGTCGGATTTGAAAACTGTAATGATTTCTTCCGAATGATTAACTTACGTAATAAGTAGTCATAGATGGCGCCACCAATGCATAATTTGGTTAATAAATGCAATCCACTAATTTCGTCGTAACGATACGTCGCACCGTGGCTTAATTGGCAAAGCACCGGAACATGTTATTCCGGAGGTTGCGGGTTCAAGTCCCGTCGGTACGATGAAATTTTGGATTGTGTTTAACAATTTACAAAAATATAAAGTGTGAGACACTTCAAAGAAACATAATATTTGATTTACGCAGTGCAACATCTCTCGTCGGATTTGAAAACTGTAATGATTTCTTCCGAATGATTAACTTACGTAATAAGTAGTCATAGATGGCGCCACCAATGCATAATTTGGTTAATAAATGCAATCCACTAATTTCGTCGTAACGATACGTCGCACCGTGGCTTAATTGGCAAAGCACCGGAACATGTTATTCCGGAGGTTGCGGGTTCAAGTCCCGTCGGTACGATGAAATTTTGGATTGTGTTTAACAATTTACAAAAATATAAAGTGTGAGACACTTCAAAGAAACATAATATTTGATTTACGCAGTGCAACATCTCTCGTCGGATTTGAAAACTGTAATGATTTCTTCCGAATGATTAACTTACGTAATAAGTAGTCATAGATGGCGCCACCAATGCATAATTTGGTTAATAAATGCAATCCACTAATTTCGTCGTAACGATACGTCGCACCGTGGCTTAATTGGCAAAGCACCGGAACATGTTATTCCGGAGGTTGCGGGTTCAAGTCCCGTCGGTACGATGAAATTTTGGATTGTGTTTAACAATTTACATTATAAAAACGTTTGTAACTCTTTGTTTTATAACCCTTCCAATAAGGCTATAATATGCTTGTGTCTGGAGTGGGTTCACGTCAATAGTGCGCTGTGCGATGGGTGGGGAAAAAACTCATGACCTCTCAATCGCCAGTCAGACTCTTTCGAATTCAAAATTCAATTTTTTTTAATAATTCAATAGTAGATTGTATAACAAGGGCGCAATATAGTACATTACTACGATGCTGTTATTTTGAATCCAGAGCGAAGCGAAGGATTCTAAAGTAGAATCCTGAGGGTAGCGAGGGATTTAAAGTACTTCGGCCGAGAGAAAATAATATTGCAGCCGAGTTTTACACTCTGCTTTTCATCCCCCTCTATGAGACAAGGAAATAAAAGGCTCAAATTAAGTTCAACACTCAAACACTATATTAACTAAAAAAGAGACTAACACAACTAAACAAAACACATATGACACATATACACACAGCACATACACAAGCATTTTTGATTTCTTTGGTTTATGCCCTTCAGATATGCTACCAATTTTGTATAGGTCCTGATTTGAATATAATTATCAGTTGTATATTTCAGTCAGCATCGAATAAATACTCTAAAGTGTAAATACTCCAAGAAGGTTTCCTGAATTTGGCCAGTTCTTGATAATTAGCTAGAAATACAGTTTCTGAAAATGAATTCGCTTTTTTTGCACTTTTCCACTCGATACATTGCTTTTAAATATTTTTTCGCGGGACTTTATTGATAACAGATTGTTTATAACATTTGTTGCGTCGTTTTGTATTCTTTCGGGCGTTAAATTAATACTTTCGTTATCAGAACTCATTTTTCTTTATGAATTAATAGTTTATTTAGCTCTGCAACAAAAAAATAATGCGAGGAGGACTTCGTATTGATTCGCGCGCTTATTGTTATCTTCTTGATACGAGATTCTTTTTTTAAATTCAAGACTATAAACGACTGTTCGCGCGCTTCTTTTTTTTTCATCTTGGCTTCCACACTATCAGTGTATTGTGCCATGCGTTTGAACTTTTATTTCTGTATTATATATATATTATATTATATATATATATAAATATGGTATTGTTTTATAACATTAAATGTTTAGCTTCACGAGCTTTTTTATTCATCAAGTGTGGCACGCTATCTAGTTGATAGGACAGTAACATTTCCCGTACAATATTATTATTGAACTTCCTTAGACATGGCACTATAAAATAACAGTCATAAGCCAAAAATTAAAAAAATACTTTCCCGCCCCAGGGCGGAAAAGACCTATTTTGCGCGCACTTATCGAGGAACAAACCATCACTTTTCGATTAGATTGGGATGAAAAATGTTTTTATTGCACAAAGATAACACATTTATAATATAGTCACAAGATACCAAACTAGACGAACGAACGCCCGTATCTTGGGATCTAGTTCCTACCACGTTTAGGCACCAATATAGTAAAATTACATTTCTACGTGTTTCTTTAATATTATTTTAAGTATAATAAAGATTTTATTAAAATTATGAATAATTATAGCTATTCCATTTCATTTAGTTCAGGTAGATACATAATATGTCTATTTAATTGCACTAATTTAAAAATTTCTAAAAATTCAAAGAAATAAAAGTATCTACAAATAACCTAATTGAATAAGAATTGTAATAAATTCACTACCAATACTTACTACGTTAACTACTGCCAATTAGAAATAAATGTGTATTTGTAATTAGTATTTAAACATTATAAAACAGAATGGCACACATGTTAAAAATATAACAAGTATTAAATTACCAGATAGAAAGAATATATATGCCATGTCACAAAAAAAATATATAATCATTTGCCAAAAGATATTGAACTGATAAGTTTAAATTACTTCAAAAAACAATTAAAAACATTACTATTGACTCACTGTTTTTATAGTGTCAGCAAATATTTACAATTTAAGTCTTACACAAATTGACAATCTATTTTGTGTAATTAATTGTTGTTTATTTCAAATTAATTTAATGATGTATGTAATATTTTTTATGAATATATTTATGATTATTGACTAAATAATATAACACAACCTGTTGAGCACTTCGAATGCGAGTAGATTGTACGGCTCCTCATAGTAATTAAGACCATATTTGTATCAACCTACATTCTATGCAATTAATGAATTATGAATTGCAATGAGAAACTTTTAGTAAATAAAAAAATAAATAATTAAAACTGTTTTAATTATTAAATATTGTACTGTTTTAATTATTATTAATTATTGCGGGTTCAAGTCCCGTTGGTACGATGAAATTTTGGATTGTGTTTAACAATTTACAAAAATATTAAGTGTGTAACACTTCGAAGAAACATAATATTTGATTTACGCAGTGCATCATCTCTCGTCGGATTTGAAAACTGTAATGATTTCTTCCGAATGATTAACTTACGTAATAAGTAGTCATAGATGGCGCCACCAATGCATAATTGGGTTAACAAATGCAATCCACTAATTTCGTCGTAACGTTACTTCGCACCATGGCTTAATTGGCAAAGCACCGGAACATGTTATTCCGGAGGTTGCGGGTCCCGTTGGTACGATGAAATTTTGGATTGTGTTTAACAATTTACAAAAATATTAAGTGTGTAACACTTCGAAGAAACATAATATCTGTTTTAATTAGTTATGTACACATCCGTTTCCATTTATTTATCTAAAACTATAAGAATCTTTGTCCTGACATACTGACTGACTGAATGACTGACAACGCACAGCCTAAACCGCTGGTCGTAGAGACTTGAAATTTGGAGGGTATATTTGTTTTAGTACGTAAGGGTGTACTAAAAAAAGATTTTCCAAAATTTACCCCTGAAGGGGATGAAAAGGGGGTTCAAAGTTTGTATGGGGAAACAAGATTAGATAGTATTTTTTATTTGAAACTTGAACAAGTGCTCCAGTAAAAAAATAAGTAAATACGTGTTTCAGGTTTTTATTAAATCCTAAAAATAAAAACCCTGGTGAAATGGGGTAACAAAGTGTGAAAATCAATATTGTTTCGGATTGCGCTGAAATTTGGCATGCATATAGTGATATTACGACATTAGTTCCCTCTGAGAAATTATTTTCCGAAATTCACCCCTGAAGGGGATAAACGGGGGTTCAAAGTTTGTATGGAGAAACAAGATTAGATAGATTTTATATTCGAAACTTAACACAAGTACTTAAGTAAGTAAATACGGGTTTCAGGCTCTTTCGAAACCCCCTAAGAGAGTGAAATTGGGAAACAAAGTCTGAAAATCCATATTTTTTCGGATTGCGTTGATATTTGGCATGCAGATAGTTATTACGACGTTAGTTCCCTTTGAGAAATTATTTTATAAAATTCATCCCTTAAGGGGATGTAACAGGGGTTCAAAGTTTGTATGGAGAAACAAGATTAGTTAGTTTTTTCTATTCGAAACTTCACATAAGTGCTTCAGTAAATAAATAAATAATAACGCATTTAGGCTTTTTCGAAATTCAACTCCTAAGAGGGTGAAAGTAACAGAGTCTGAAAATCAATATTTTTTTGGATTGCGCTCAAATTTAGCATGCAGATAGTTATTATGACGTTGGTATCCGTGAAGAAACAATTTTCCAAAAATCATCCCTTACGGGGATGAAATGAGGGTTCAAAGTTTGTATGGAGAAACAAGATTAGATAGTTTTTTTGTTTAAACTTCACACAAGTACTTAAGTATATAGATAAGTAAATACGTGTCTCAGGCTTTTTCAAAATTCCGCCCCAAGAAGGTGAAGTGGGGTAATACATTCTGAAATCAATATTGTTTTGGATAGCGCTGAAATTTGTCATGCAGATAGTTGATTTGACGTAGGTATTCGTTAAGAAAGGATTTTTCAAAATTCACTCTTTAAGGGGATGAAGCGGGGGTGCAAAGTTTGGATAGTCTTTTTATTCAAAACTTCACACAAGTACTTCAGTAAATAAATAATTAAATACGAGTTTCAGGCTATTTCAAAATGCCATTTCGAAGAGGATAAAGTGGGGTAAAAAAGTCTAAAAATCAATATTGTTTCGGATTGCGCTGAAATTTAGAATGCAGATAGTTATTATGACGTAGGTATCCGATAAGAAGGGATTTTCCAAATTCACCTTCACCGAATTTTCAGACGGAACGGGGATTCAAAGTTTGTATGGCCAAACAAAATGAGATAGTCTTTTTTATTCGAAACTTTACTTAAGTACTTCTGAAAATAAATAAGTATATACGTGTTGTAGGATTTTTCGAAAGGGGGTAGGTAACAGAGTCTGAAAATCAATATGGTTTTTCGGGTTTTATAAATATGAATTCCTATTTCCCATAGACACGTAATAACTTGAAAACGGATGAACCGATTTGGCTAATTCTTTTATGATGACTTTTATGATAGAAGTTTATAACGCGGGCGTAGCCGCGGGGCACTTCTAGTAAATCTATAATAATTGTCAGTTTCTATGTATAGTTATGAGTGCGTAGCGTGTGCTTTCGTGTGTAGTAGGTACGTGCGTGTGTGCGTGGGTGCGTGCGTGCGTGCGTGTGTGTGTGTGTGGTGTGTGTTGTATGTGCGTGTGTGTGTTTTGTATCAAAATATGTATTTTTAATTTTGACAATATTTGAATAATGTTTTAATTAGACTTTCCGTTTCATCATAAGACATTTTTTTCTACCAAAGGACCAACGTTCTATTGCAATGGGCTTTACATAATGGGAAAATAGATATGGATTTATTGATCATCTATACTAATATTATAAAGAGAGAACATTTGTATTTTTGTATTTTTATATTTTTGTATTTTTGTATTTTTGTATTTTTGTATTTTTGTATTTTTGTATTTTTGTATTTTTGTATTTTTGTATTTTTGTATTTTTGTATTTTTGTATTTTTGTATTTTTCTATGTTTGTAATGAGTAAGCTCAAAAACTACTGAACCGATTTAAAAAATTCTTTCACTAATACATAGAATGGACTTTCGGAATGAAAATAGGCTATATTATCTCGTTTAAATCAAAGGTACATTCGTGGAGACCTAATTTGCAACCTGAGTCGGCAAATAAACGGTCGTAAAAACACGTTTCTTACGAACGCTGCTTAATTGAAAATAGATAGAAGAATATTTTCTATGCAATAGTTGTACAACTTAATAAGACCTACAAAAAAGTCCGCGACAGCATATGTCTATCTCTTAAGGTTGACTCACAGTAACCATTTTAATCTTAAAATTTTTGTTAAAAATATTACATAACTTCCAAGGCTATTTTCAAGTATAAGTATATAGTATTAATCCTTATCCAAATAATTACGTTAAATAGCTTGGCCACATATTATAGATTAAAATTGTCCCTTACAGTATATAATTCAAATGAAAACTAGAAGATATCACGAATTTCACAAACACGCATCGCAAAATTAATTAAATATTTGTAGTGAAACCACAGATTAGGTCATAGTTACTACGAAAATATTATTATAAGCTTAGCTATGCTGTAGATCCCCACAGATCACAATCAATTTGAAGTCAATATAGTATAATAATATGATCTATTGTATAAAATAATATTCATCTATATATATAATAATATAATATTTTAAACCACCCCGATTGATCTATGTATAATACTGCTTACTGCTTTTTCCAATGACTCTAAACACGACATTTAAAATCTGAGTCCAGGAAGCTTCCATGTTCTTACAATATCGTTGAAGAAGAAGATTTTCGAATTGATCAGACCTATGAAAGTTGATTTCATAGCGCAATTAACTAGAAAAAAGCTCATAATTTTATAACGATTGAACGAATTTTCATGAATCAAAGCTAAGAAAATGATGAAGACGAATCGATGAAGACATCTATCAAACAAAAAAAAACTATCAATAATAAAAACAAAATCGGTTCATCCGGTTAGGTGCTAAGATGCTACAGACAGACACACAGATACACACGTAAAACGTATATTACCCTTACATTTTGCGTCGGGGAACGCCGTAAGGCTACGGCGGCAGATGTACTCCTTGGTGGTAAGCTACTTTTTGGTAGATTTAATGATTCCACTATCACTGTACGAAAACTCATGATTCATGAATGCACATAAAACTTTCATTGGTAGGTATATAGCTAGGATTAGAACCAACGACTGTCGGGTCGGAATCAGGGTAACTATCCTTTACGCCAAAGGGCCGTCCAATATCAATACGTAAGTATTATAAAACAAAGTTCATCACTGCGTCTGTCTGTCTGTTCGCAATAATCTCAATGGCGCTACTGAACGGATTATCATGCGGTTTTCACCAATAGCCAGAGTGTTTATGAGGAAGGTTTAGATGCATAATTCGTTAAGGTTTTGTGTAAATTGGATGAAATATGACGATGGTTGTTAAATATGTTCATATTTTATATTCGATGCAACAAACTGATGCAAATTTTGTAGGCATATATGTTCTACTCGTGCGAAGCCGGGGCGGGCTGCTAGTATTATATAACCTAGAACTAATGACTTCAAAATGGCGTCGTCACTCTATCAGTCTGTCTGTTTGTTACCTAATCACGCCTAAACGATCTAAACGCCTATCTCCTATCCAATAGACTTGGCTTGCACCGACTTCAAATAGATAAGTGGGTAGCGCTTATAATAATTACATTAAGTAATTTATTTTTCGCTTTTGAGTGCCTGTTTGTAGTAATAACGTCGGTTTAATTTTTTTTGAAAAATAGTTTATGATAGAAAGATTTTAATAGTTTTAAATAAATAAAAGAAGTATTTAACGCGGGCGAAGCCACGCGGCACTTCTAGTATAATATATATTCAATATAATTTTTTTTTAACTTGCCATGAAATGTCCTATATGATATGTCCATATATATATATATATATATATATATATATATATATATATATATATATATATATGTGTGTATATATAATTGTTTGTAAAAAAACTTAAAAAATACATCCGTAATAGTGTTGTAAAGTTGAAAAAAGTCACCAACAAACAATTTTGTTTGTCACCAAACAAAATTGATTTGGAATATTCTTTTTTTTTTGTTTGTTTGAGAGAGTATACTTTCCGTTTGGTCCCATTGTAATTTTATTGCGATCTAATGAGTACCTCCAGAGATATAAAAACCTCAAAATTGATATCAAAAATTACTAGCGCGGTATTTAAAGTCGTTTTTTTTTCGTTTTATAAACGACTAGCAGCCCGCCCCGGCTTCACACGGGTAGAACATATATGCCTACAAAATTTGCATCAGTTTGTTGCATCGAATATAAAATATGAACATATTTAACAACCATCGTCATATTTCATCCAATTTACACAAAACCTTAACGAATTATGCACCTAAACCTTCCTCATAAACACTCTGGCTATTGGTAAAAACCGCATGATAATCCGTTCAGTAGCTATTGAGATTATTGCGAACAGACAGACAGACGCAGTGATGAACTTTGTTTTATAATACTTACGTATTGATATTGGACGGCCCTTTGGCGTAAAGGATAGTTACCCTGATTCTGACCCGACGGTCGTTGGTTCTAATCCTAGCTATATACCAAAGAAGAAGAAAGTTTTATGTGCATTCATGAATCATGAGTTTTCGTACATCGCTTACCACGAGGCGAGATAGAGGTCAAACGCCAGCCAATAATATATTTAAAAATAAATTAAAGTTCACATTTTTTTGGCGCGAACATGAAAGTTTCTATGAGCTCTCTTTGTATTTTTTCAGAAAACTTGTGTTCTTCCGCGATCTAATGTGAAATTCCATACCATTTTGCGTTGACACTAAAATTCCACTGAAAACCTTCAGTAAAGTCCACATCTTTACTGAGGGTACTGTATGTATGTATATCGTCACGAGAGACATGTGTATAAACGCGCCCTTATCATTTAACAATGAATACGTTATCGCTACAAATAAACTGCAGTAAATATCACACAGGTATTTCAATTACAATTATACGTCTTTTAAACAACACCTAGTTATATTTCCATTACGCTTACTTTTGTTTTCGCTATAATACGAAGGCCGCTCGATTTATTGTATCTACACCCACTTACATGAATCAAAAGAAATTTATGTCGAAGCGTGTTGTAACATAATGTTTATAGGGTACGCTAGACACGATTGTTATTATTGGATAGACTGACAGCTAGAGGAACTTCACGCTCTCCCATCAGTTTACTGAGAACTCGAGGGCTATTTTCAACTGTTAAACACAATCCAAAATTTCATCGTACCGACGGGACTTGAACCCGCAACCTCCGGAATAACATGTTCCGGTGCTTTGCCAATTACGCCACGGTGCGAAGTATCGTTACGACGAAATTAGTGGATTGCATTTGTTAACCCAATTATGCATTGGTGGCGCCATCTATGACTACTTATTACGTAAGTTAATCATTCGGAAGAAATCATTACAGTTTTCAAATCCGACGAGAGATGTTGCACTGCGTAAATCAAATATTATGTTTCTTTGAAGTGTTTCACACTTTATATTTTTGTAAATTGTTAAACACAATCCAAAATTTCATCGTACCGACGGGACTTGAACCCGCAACCTCCGGAATAACATGTCCCGGTGCTTTGCCAATTAAGCTACGGTGCGAAGTATCGTTACAACGAAATTAGAATTAGAAATTTAAATTAGAGTTAGAATTAACGCCACCGGGCCCTCAATAAATAATTATATATTAATAATTATAATAAATAATTATATATAAATATAAATCATTTGTCTTCACAGGAATGTTCTACCGGGCAAAGTCTTGTTAGGGTGCAAACTTTTTTAAACATACTAGGGTCCTAATATTTTTTGACATGACATGACATTTGGCGAAGATGGCGGCCATTTCAGTCCCGCGACACTGCATACATAATTAAATAACTCAGAATTATGAACGTACTTTGTACCAATCAACACAGCAAAAAAAAATGATAAGCATAAAATCACATATTATATTATATAATAGTTACTACGTAAATAATACTTTCCGTTGTTAGGTTGGCTACACAGTGCTTTCATAATTCGGGTATCTACAATATAGGGAAGTGCCTCTTATAACGTAGTAGAGTGATTCAGTACTCTGTTGGCCATATGGCGGCAATTAATGTTAATAATCGCAAATAATACTTTTTAATATTCATTTTGGAATACAACTAGTCCGTGTTATAAAAGTATTTGGAATTATTGTAATAAAATAGACAATTAATTATCGTGTATGTCAGATGCTTTAATTGCACAGGGCCATTTTGGACATTTCGTCCGTCCGTCCGTCCGTGTGTCTATATGTGCGCACTTTACAGATCTGTATCTTCTTAACCGTTATAGGTACATACTTGAAATTTTCATAAAGTATATATCCGTCAGTGTATAACGGCCCAGACACGAAATTTAATAGATGCATGTAATTTCATTAAAACTTTTTTTGCACTAAAATGGGTAAAATAAGTTATTTAAAAAAAAAAAAACCGACTTCATAACCACAAAAAGGCACTCAAAAGCGAAAAATAATTCACTTAAAATTATTATAAGCGTTACCCAATTCTCTATTTGAAGTCGGTGCCAGCCATTTCATTGAGATCTGATAAGTATTTTCAGAGATATGATGATAAACGTCTCAAACTTGCTACTGAAATTGACTCGCGGGGCATAGAAGTCGGTTGTTTTAGTTTTTAAACTATCTTACTTATAATTAATTATAAGCACTTAATGCTTATTTTCTAGCAAAAACTATAATGTTCTTTGTAAGAAAAAAATATATTTTCAAACATTATTATTAAACTTATCTCATAATTATACATCATGCCTATTGTAGCTTACTGCTAATTTATCGAGCAAATTTTGATGCAATACGTTTAGGTACTCATATGTAGAGAACATATGAGTACCTAAACGTATTGCACCTCTGGTGTTATTTTACGTATATATTCGTCATTTATACCTTAATAGTATGTGCAGTAAATTAAGAAATATTTCTCTAGCATATCTATATATATAAAAGAAAGTCGTGTTAGTTACTACACTTATAACTCAAGAACGGCTGGACCAATTTTTATGATTTTTGTATTTTTGGAATTATCTTTGTCAGGAATAGGATAATAAGTATTAAAAACAATGAATAATTGACCTAAAAAAATTTTATCAGATAAAATATTTTGCCAAAATGTTCCTGGGTTTTAAAACTGCCAATCATTTGATGTTCAATCGTTTATTCCGCCGTATTTTCTTTTTTGTATAATTATGGCTCCACACGATTAGTGTATTTAGCCAGTGTCAAGTATAAAAGTTCTTCCCATATGTGAATAGCATTACAATATTGGGATTATCGCGTAAAATACGCGATTAGTGTATTTAGCCAGTGCCAAGTAGTAAGTCAAGTAAAAATTCTTCAAGTTTTTGTGAATTCAAGTCATGTAGATTTTAAAAATGTAAAAAATGTCAGTAATGATAATTGTTTGACATATTTATTGATTGTCCAATATGCGTGCGTTCAGAAATGTATGCTTACAAGCAACATAAAAAAGTATATATATTTTCAAAAACCATTTTTACCAACTTTTATTCTATATCTGTATTGCCATAATACATTAATAAACTTAATATCTCTTTGGTATTCATTTATTACGTACATAAAAGCCTAAATTAAGTTCATCTAAAAGTTAACACGACATTCACTGTCTGTTAGGTGGTACGAAGTTCGCCGGGCCAGCTAGTATATTATATATCTACATATTATTCCTCAAAAACGAAAGTAAGCGACACAGTGACATCATCAGCTAAACTACTAATTTCGCAGTATTCGTTAGTTTATTAATAGTTAGACACTTGAAAGCTCAGATAAATAACTGGCTGTATACTCAAAGCTAGAAAGTGTCTCAAAAGTTAATTAAATTATCAGATTGGTGAATTACAAAAAATGGAGAATAAACCCAAAAAAAGATTTTGGTCTAATTTTTATCTGCGATTTATATGCTTCATTGGTTTTTTTATCCAAAAGATAAAAACGGACTGGAAGCTATATTTCCAAGGCAGATTTTCTTTGTCCCATGGAAACTAACTAAATGTGTAATGACCCGTGGCACGGGCGCCCTCATTTGCGAGTCGCAAGGTCAGAAGTTTGGGCATGGGCACAAGTCAACGCTGTTTCACTTGTAATATTCAGCGCTGTGTAACGCGTTATAAATAGAGGTCGGGCTCAGGTTTGTTCCATCCGCGTCCACCATCTGCAGAACAGACCGCTCCATTATCTTACCGCAACTAATAAAAACTGAAAGGAATTTCATTGCTATAACCATGGTTTAGATTGCGCGATCTGGTATGGCGATAAGTGTTAATTCCATTGATATCGATCATCGATAATTTGGTATTTTTCTAAAATATACTTACACTACTGAACTGAATAACAATCTCGATTCTGGTATTTCATAAACAGAATATCAACGTGATCTGTGCTGCGAGGCGGGAAGCGATACCAATGGGCAATCCGCACTTAATATCCTAAAGATGCTTTCCTAATTAAACAAATGACAATTACACATCACATCGAAAAGAATATGTACGTTATATATCCCGTTTATAACAAAGTATCTTTATGTAATTTCATCAAAGTCAATTCTTTGTCGCTGCATGCGCAAAATGCACTTTGATGCTTAATGATTATATGCCCTGCGAATAAACATCTATGTTAGTGGATCTGTGAAAAACACATTATAAGGGTTTCGAAGATAAAACATTTGTATCATCATATTAATGTACAAATTAATATATGTAATACTCGTATTTATACGTATATGTATTATAACCATATACATACATATGTATATCATCATCATCACTCATATAATAAACAAAGTCTCCCAGCGGCGTCTGTCCGTCTGTTCGCGATAATCTCAAAGACTACTGAATGTATTTTCATGCGGTTCTCACCAATAGATAGCGCAATTCATAAGGAATGTTTAAATATATAATTTGTTGAGTTTTTTTGCCTATTAGTTCAAATATGATGATAATAGTTGGAAGTGTCGGAAAAAATCGTGCCACCTGGGTGCTTTAATCGAAAATGCTGCCTTATCCCTTTAAGATTTAACAAATCAATTCATCGTGGGATATTCCCCTTTTATTTATAGATCTACTATCGACCCGCCCCAGATTTGCACGGGTAGATTAGTTTATATGCCTGCATTTTTGCATCAGTTTGTTACGTCGAGTATGAATTAACGTCTTCAGCAATCACCGTCATATTTCCACCAATTAACACAAAACTTAAAAAACTTAAAACGAATTATACACATAAATCTTTCTCATGAATCATTCTGTCTATTGGTAAAAACCGCATATAAATCCGTTCAGTAGTACTTATTGAGTTTATTGCGAACAGACAGTCAGACGCGGCGAGAGACTTTGTTTTACACTGCGGTTATGCGAAGGTTTATGTGTATAATTCGTTAAGCTTTTGTTTAAATTAGTTGAAATATGACAATTATTGTTGAAGATGTTTATTAATACTCGACGTAATAAACTAATAGGAAAATGAAGGGATAATTATGCTCTCCCCGTACGAAGCCAGGGCGGGTTGCTAGTAAAGCATAGACCTCCGCAACAATGTCAATTTGGGCATTTGTATATTGTTGTGGTATTGTTTGGTGTAGAGACGAGCTTTACCCTACAAAGCAAACAAAACGTTCAAGGTGAAACTAAAATTATAGCGATATTTATTTAGTGAGTTCCACGATTTGTACACATCGGATATACCTGTTGAAATTAACCTGGTGAATAGAAGGTATGTACAACACACAAACATTGAAATATTCAGCTGCCGTGTAAGTTATGCAAAAGCAAAAGCAAAGATATGCAGGAAAATTAGGATGTCCATACATTTACATATTTAGGTGTAATACTAGGGCAGGTTCACAATGTGTTTTGCACCATATCTCACCGATGATTTATGCTATATCCTTCGGTAATCATAAATCTGTGGCTGATAGGCAGGAATAATTTAATCGTTATTAGATACAAGTCCAAAACGAGTATATTTAGTACGTATAAGAGTAACAAAATACCGTACTTAATAGTAAATAAATAACGGTAACAAAAATTAAGACCTTAACATACAAGTAACAAAATACAAATTTTGAATAAACACCCACGACAATGTCCTTTAGAAAATTAACGTCATAACATCTATTTATTTACCACCACTGATTAATTACCGTTTAAAAACAAAATCAAACTAGTTTTGGAGAAAAATGGTAACATGGATTTTCAAAAACAAATGTTTACTGAAGCGCCCCCTGGTGAGTTGTCACCGTAACACCTATCTAAAAACAAGCACCAATTACACCCAAATCCATAACTGAAAACTGGATCAAAATCGGACTAGTTGTTTCGGAATGGCAACATCGATTTGCACACACAAACAAACATCCTCTCACCCCAAACGCATATACAGTCTCCGTTCCGTCGTGGGTAAAAAGCAGTAGGTAAATGTAAGATTCCTAGACAAAAGATAAACGGTAAGATCTAGTAATGATATATCAAGTGATATGTCACATGTTCACATGTACAGTTGTTACTTCTACGCTATTCTATGTATATCTATTTTATATCTATCATCAAAGAAATACTGAAACTAGTTAATGTGTTAGTACGAAACAAAGCGGAATGAATATGATCAGATTGTCGAATTTAAAAACGCGGCTTACATTAATCACAACAGCAGTAGTCTAAACAAGGCACCAAATATACGACTCCGTATTGAACTCTAGGGTATTGAACGTTTCATTGCAATTTAACCTTCATACTTATTCCTCGCTCCCTATTAACGTCAGGTAAAATGTGATTAATTTTCCAAAGCTTAATTTGCCAGCTTTCTTTCGAGAAGGTCATCGACCTCATACTCACCGCCCATGAATTGTGGCACCGGCTGTAACGATTGCTTGTCTGTGTTACAGTGGCAGCTCGTTCGAGGGGCAGTGGCAGAATGGCAAGAGACATGGACTCGGCGTGGAGACGCGCGACCGGTGGCTGTACCGCGGGGAGTGGACGCAGGGATACAAGGGGCGCTACGGCGTGCGTCAGAGTATCATCAGCAACGCCAAGTATGAGGGCACCTGGGCTAACGGACTGCAAGACGGATACGGCTCAGAAACTTACGCAGATGGCGGTCAGTATTATCTAATTTCTTTCATTGCCAAACTGTTGGAATTCAGACAAAAATACATTTACACGGCCGTGGCATTCTTACGTGCGGTCGATCGCCAGAAGAGAATACGTTATTGTATTTTAATTATACGATAACGAACATACACCGGTCGCTCCCAGTCCATGATTGCTTTGATGCAGACAGACCTACAGTTCAATGTATATATCATAAACTAGAAGTGCCCCGCGGCTTCACCCGCGTTAAAAACTTCTTTTGTTTACATAAAACTTTTCTTTTGTAAAAACGATTCTATCATTAAATACTTCAAATAAGAATTAGCCAAATCGGTTCACCCGTTTTCATGTTATCGTGTGACTACGGCAATTCGGGATTCATATTTATAAAAACCGAAATCCCAAATTTTCAGAGTTTGTTACCTACCCCATTTCAAAATCGTATTTACTTATTTATTTACAGAAGTACTTGTGTGAAATGTTGAATAAAGTGACTTTGAACGCCCGCTTCACCTTGTAGAGTGAATTTTGAAAAATTCTTTTTTAGCGGATACCTAAGTCAAAATAACTATCTGCATGCCAAATTTCAGCGCAAACCGAAACAATATTGATTTCAGATTTTGTTGCCACACCCCTTTTAGGGGTGCAATTTCGAAAGAGCCTGAAACACGCATTTTCTTACTTAAGTAATTGTGTTAAAACTCAAATATAAAAGACTATCTAATCTTGTTTCTCCATACAAACTTAGGACCCCCGTTTTATCCCCTTCAGGGGTGAATTTTGGAAAATACTTTCTCAGAGGCAAGTAACTTCGTAATAACTATCTGCATGCCAAATTTCAGCGCAATCCGAAACAATATTGATTTTCACACTTTGTTACCCCATTTCACCCTCTTAGAGGTTTAATTTAAAAATAACCAGCCAAGTGCGTATCGGGCCACGCGCAGTGTAGGGTTCCATAGTAGCATGTTATTTAATGCAAGTCTTAACCCGTTATAAACATGCAACTAGGTACTCCGTCTTTGTCACTTTAAAGGATTTATTCTAAGGATTTTGTACAAAATTATCCAACACCCAAGTTCAACGACTATTACTGCTAAACTAATAAAGTTATCTTAACTGCTATAATTTTCCTTTAAAGTTCATAAAATTAATAGCGATATCACGAATTTTTCCAGATTTTTCAAGCCCGCTGTTTAGCTTTTAGAGGTGGGGGGGACGCCCTACTGGAACAAAAATTTGCACTTTAAAGTTAATATTTCGTAAATGGAGCATTCAATCGAAAAATAGTATTAGCAACCCTTTAGTCATTTTTAAAGACCTATTCAACGATACCCCACACTTTTTGAATTTTTGATTTTGATTTGATTTTGATGGGGTAGACGAGGAAAAAAAAATCATCCCCACTTCTCATATAGAGGAGCTACCCTAAAAAAATATATTTCCAAAATTTTATTTCAGCACTTTGTCGGCGTCATTCATTTACATACCCCCACAAAATTACAGCTTTCTAGTATTAGCGGTCTCTTAGCAAAACCTCGGGCAGACAGACAGACGGAGATGACGAAACTATAAGGGTTCCTTGTCAGGACTAAGGAACCCTAAAAAACCTGAAACACGTATTTACTTATTTTTTTACTGGAGCACTTGTATGAAGTTTCGAATAGAAAATACTATCTAATCTTGTTTCTCCATACAAACTTTGAACCCCCGTTTCATCCCCGTCATGGGTAAATTTTGGAAAATCCTTTCTCAAAGGGGACTAACGTCATAATAACTATCTGCATGCTAAATTTCAGCCCAATCCGAAACAATATTGATTTTCACACTTTTGTTACCCCATTCCACCCTCTTAGGGGTGTAAGTAAAAAAAAAGCTGAAACTCGTATTTACTTATTTTTTTAATTCGAGCACTTGTATGAAGTTTCGAATAGAAAATACTATCTAATCTTGTCTCTCCATACAAACTTTGAACCCCCGTTTCATCCCCTTTAGAGGTGATTTTTGAAAAATCCTGTTTTAGAGGTAACTAACGTTGTAATAACTATCTGCATGCCAAATTTCAGCGCAATCCGAAACAATATTGATTTACACAATTTGTTACCCCATTTCACCCTCTTGGGGGTGAATTTTCAAAAAAACCAGAAACACGTATTTACTTATTTTGTTACTGAAGCACTTGTGTGCAGTTTTGGATAGAAAAGGCTATCTAATCTTGTTTCTCCATACAAACTTTGAACCCCCATTTCATCCCCTTAAGGGGTGAAATTTGGAAAATATTTTCTTAGTACTTACCCCTACGTACTAAGAAAAATATACCCTACAAATTTCAAGTCTCTACAACCAGCGGTTTAGGCTGTGCGTAGTCTGTCAGTCAGTCAGTCAGTCAGTCAGTCAGTATGTCAGGACAAAGATTCTTATAGAATTAGATGATGTAGTTTAGCAAACATCGTCTATATATGTATTCACAATGTCTCTGTTCAAATGTTTTTCTAAGCGAAACTGTAACAAAATAAATATTGAATATAACAATGTTCTGAATACTGTTCCCCAAAGACTTTTTGGAGAAGATGGTGGAATGTATCAATGTATTAGAACAATGGCACGGATAAATATGGCGGTGCTTTGCTCACCTAATAACCCAGATTACTGCTGCGTGAACTGAGAAAGCACCCTTTTGCTTGCTCGATGTTGGAAAATATAACTATCTGTAAATAGCACGCGCAACACACAACGGAGTTATTATGAAGCTAATTGTGAGGGTACAAGTATTTAGTTGTGTACTCATTCTCACTCGGTACACATATTTGTCTACATCTGTTTGAAACATAAAATTCCACATTGTTTATTTTACTCCGTGCCAAATGACAATTTGAATCAATTAGGACTTGCTCAACCTTGAAAATAGATTGAAAACCATTAAATGCTCGCTTCTGTTATATTACACGCAGAATGTCACTGTGAGCAGGTTCTCGTAAGACCGTGCCGTGAAACAACGTCACGCATTTCTCGACACCGATGTGTTGACTCATAACCTCAATAAAGATTCGTCATTCACCAAATTATAATGATGAATTCAGTTTTAGTTCTGATAAAAACATTTATTTTTGCTGATATCTGTTTTCGGATTGCGCTGAAATTCGGCTGTTGATAAATCATACGGAAATAAGAGAGTCTTTTTATAAAGTTGCCATAAAATTTCTGCTTGTGTTCGTGCGTAGGTATAGGATGCACATATGCCGTATGCATGCATCATGCACTTCTAAACTAATAACATTTAACTCATAAAATAATAACTTTGTCCTTATATTAAATGGATATTATACGTACATATATTGTTATGTGATATTTATACAGTACTAGGTGTAAATAATAAGTCAATCCTTCTTCAACACTTTTCATAAATTACTAGTAGAAAATAAATACCTTCTATTCATAAAAGTAGACATCTATAAAAAAAAGGATATGTAGGAATCAGATAATGTTTTTGGGCTAACTACCGTAGTAATCAGTATTCAGTATTCATTGCATCTCTAGAAGTATTAACAAAGATTTTAATAGCAATATACAGTCCTTTATAGACCCTAAAATCAGGGCACAGCTTACTATTATTTGTATTTATGTACTAGCTCACCCGGCAAACTTCGTACTGCCTCAGAATCAATAAATAAAAAATCTGAATGATAATTGCAGAATGATTCAATGTGGCTTTTCATTATGTCTCCACGGTTAGGGTACTTAGCCAGTGTCGTATTAGGGTGTTACCACACCAATCGATCAACGCCATCGATCGATGGTCGAATGAGGACAGTGGACTTCGATTGACAGTTAATACTTACTACATCAGTCGAGCGTCCACCAATCAAGCATTGATCGACAATCGATCGGGCATCGATCGTCAATCGATCGATTGGTGTGGTAACACCCTTACCGCATTATGCACATAAAAATAAAATTCAACCGAGACAACGCGTTTACGCCCAAATTCCCGCCAAAATCCGTAATTTTTTTTTTTTAGTTTCATTATGGCTCCACACGATTAGTATTACTTAGCCAGTGTCAAATATTAAATTTTTCAAGTTTTTGAGACTTCAAGTCGTAAAGAAGGGTCAAAATCACATTTCAGGTCAAGTTTCAAGTCAAAGTCTAATCCAGGTCATACCCCTTAGTAAAGATGTAGACATTACTGAAGATTTTCAGTGGAATTTTGGTGAGAACACAAATACCATGTTTTTCAATATTGTGCTGTTTCCCTCGCACACATGCACCGGCATGTAACGGTTAATAATCCACACTTCTTACACACCAACTCGCGGAATAACACAACAACACAACAAAATTCAATGGGAGCAGACACACTTTTTCACGTTCCCGCCAAAAATTTCGTAAAAATTATTATACTCTTAGTTGCAATCAGAAATTGTTGGTCAATGTCAGATGTCAAATACAAATGGAATAAGATCATTTAAAAAACTAAAAGAACTGACTTCAAATGCCGCGCTATTAAATTTCAGTACCAAGTTTGAGGTGTTTATCTCCATATCTCTGGATATACTTATCAGATCTCGATGAATTTACTATGGTACCACTAATGGGATATCCCCTTTCCAAACAAAAATATTAAACAAAATCGTTTCATAAACGACGAAGTTATCCGCGTACAATATATGTACGCGGATAACTTCGTAGGGTCGGTACGGTATACGGTCGAATTGACAGACCTCCTTTTTTGGGAAGTCAGTTAAAAAGAAAAATAAAAGTACGCTTTTAAATTTAATTTGATTTCTAAACGACTTTTAAATTTAATTGATTTCTAAACGACGAGACGAATATGTTTGACAGGAAAGTAGTTTCCTGTCAAACATGTTCGTCCCGTCGTAGAGCAGTTTATATAGGAAAATTAAATTGTTGTTTTTACTATCTTCCTCACAATTTTTCCATATTTTCTCACCGTTTAAACCTTCCCTGAACTACGACAAACATTTCAAAACCAAAATCAGCTAAATCGGCCCAGCCGTTCTCGAGTTTTAGCGAGACTAACGAACATGATTCAGCACCGATGGATCAAACGAAGCATTCAAGGTGGTAGAGGACCTCACTGCGCATCGATTGAACTCCCATGTATGTTCTATTATTTTGGATAGTTTATTAAATGTGACATTTTTTATGTTTTTTACTTTTGCCGCTTTGGTTCACAAAAAATTTTTTTTCTGCTCAACCCTTTAATGCTTTAGGGCAATAATTTTTGTATTATTATTATTTTACTCGAATAGTAAATACTTTTAATATAATAGAAAAAGTTGCAAAAATCTAATTGACTAATTAATGCTACTGCATAAAGTTTGCGAGGCCAAATAAAAAAAAAATCACCTTTTTTTATACCAATTTCAAAAACTTCAGCATTTATTATATTTATATTATATTTATTTATTTTTTTATATATTTATATTATTATATTTATATTTATTTATTATTAACTACAGCCTCTGCCAATTTTATTTACCTAAGTTATGTGGTTCATATTAAAAAAATGGGATGAAGACAAAATTAGATTACATTATTTTTTCAAATAAGTCGATTCTTTCATAGATGATACAACAAGTAGGTATACATTAGATTTGATATAAAATGAGATTGAATAGCGCTACTATTAATTAACTTTTGACGTCTCTTTTACATGTAATTAGTTTTTATAAAACTTTTTAACAAAAAAATTAAACCACCGAAAACACTGAAAAGTAAAAAATAATAAACCTTTGTTATTTAACCTTAATAACGAAGTTCTTAAACTACTGTTAATATACCTCATTATATATTTTTGTAATGCTTTTGAGTTTTTAATTAAACATAATAACTAAGTTCCTAAATTAATGTAAGTATGTATACCCAAGTAGTTTTGCGTCGGCGCCAAAACAAGGAAATTAATTAATTACGTACGTATTATATATATATTATAGGATTTTTCAAAATTCACTCTAAAAGGGATGAAGTGGGGTTCAAAGTTTGGATAGTCATTGTATTCGAAATTTCACACCAGTACTTCTGTAAATAAATAAGTAAATACGAAATTCAGGCTTTTTCAAAATGACACCCTAAGAGGGTGAAGTGGGGTAACAAAGTCTGAAAATCAATATTGTTTTCAGATTGCGCTGAAATGTAGAATGCAGATAGTTATTATGACGAAGGTATCCGTTAAGAAAGGATTTTCTTTAAATTTTCCCCCGGATACGGAACGGGGATTCAAAGTTTGTATGGCGAAACAAGATAAGATTGTCTGTTTTATTAGAAACTTTACATACTTTGGTACTTCTGTTCATAAATAAGTGTACGTGTTGCAGGATTTTTCGAAATGGGGTAGGTAACAAAGTCTGAATATTTGGGTTTTTGGGTTTTATAAATATGAATCCCGATTCTCTTTAGTCACACAATAACATGAAAACATGTGAACCGATTTGGCTAATTCTTATTTAATGTATTTTATGACAAAAAGGTTTTTACAAAAGAAAAGTTTTAAGTAAATAAAAGGAGTTTTTAACGCGGGCGAAGCCGCGGACTACTTCTAGTTACTCATATGCACGTGTTAGCTTACTCAAATGAACAGGGCGGTGGGTGGTAGTAGGTGGTAGCATAATAGTCTATACTAATATTATAACGAGAGAACATTTGTATTTTTGTGTTTTTGTGTTTTTGTGTTTTTGTGTTTTTGTATTTTTGTATTTTTGTATTTTTGTATGTTTGTAATGATTTGGCTCAAAAACTACTGGACCGATTTAAAAAATTCTTTCACTACTATATAGAATAGATCTTCGAAATGAAAATAGGCTATATATTATCCCGTTTAAATCAAAGGTACATTCGTGGAGACCTAATTTGCAACCTAAGTCGGCAAATAAATGGTCTAAAAAACACGTTTCTGACGAACGCTGCTTAATTGAAAATAGATAGAAGAATATTTTCTATGCAAGAGTTGTACAACTTAATAAGACCTACAAAAAAATCCGCGACAGCATATGTCTATCTCTTAAGGTTGACTCACAGTAACCATTTTAATCTTAAAATTTTTGTTAAAAAATATTACATAACTTCCAAGGCTATTTTCAAGTATATAGTATTAATCCTTATCCAAATGATTAGCTTGGCCACATATTATAGATTAAAGAAATTCTAAAATGTTGTACAGGGATAGCCAGTACTATGGATAGTCTATAGAATACTTTTTACCGCGGGCGAAGCTGCAGGGCACAGCTAGTAGTATTAAATGGACTAGTCTCATTATAAGGCAATGCTTGAGTCACTGACGTTCGAGTTTGGCTCTGATTATAGAGTTATTACGCCATCCAAAATAAATAGAGCCGATGACACGTCAAAGATTTTATGAATGAAACGATGATGGTGATGTGGCCCGGAAGGACTGGAACGCGGTGTCTCGGTAGTTTAGTAGGTGAATGGTTGGAGTGGCTGGCCCTGCGCGCGCGCCGTGCCGGCAGCGGCGGCCCTCGCCGGATAAATATAGCCCGGCACGCCCGCCGCACGCCGCACCCGACACAATCGTGTCGACCACTCATTTAATACTACTAATCAAACACTACCTAACTTAACCGCAACACTTGCTAGATAACTTACATATAATAAATAATTTCTCATAGACCGCAGCACACACGTGCTCGACGTTAACGTCGTATCCGTGTCATACGATCCGCCGCTAACAATAACGTTTAATTACATCTCAGCTGATGGCATTTAACCATTTATGCATGCAGATTGTGTTGCGAGTATCGGAACTTTTAATACACTTTGATCGACATTTTGTGATTTTTTTAAATCTAAACAAAATGGTGTTATGCAAAACTGCACCTTATTTTCTATGCATTCATATCAATACCTATATAGTTCAGAAGGATGTTCGGTTTCTATCTATCCTGAACTCTTCAACCAGTTTTGTCTTTAACAAGATAGATAGATCAATACTTTATGGCATACAAATTAAAACATTAAAATTTAAGACCACTTACAATTAGTTTGGTTTCACAATGGGCGGTTTTATCGCTTAGAGCGATCTCTACCAGACAATCTTTGGATGAAAAGGAGCTAGTATTGAAAAATAATGAAAGATAATAAGATATGGAAAAAGGTAATTACATAATACTTAAACCGGCCAAGTGCAAGTTGGACTCGTGCACCGCGACTTCCGAACAAACTTATAAATTTCTAAAACCGTGAAACTAGGTTAAAGGACAAACTTTTCTTCAACAAAAAATTGTCACTGAGTCACTAATTTTGCCAGTGGTTTAAGCTGGCTAGACCAGTGACGCATGAAGTCTGAGCTTAGATCCTCTACAACACCAGCCAAGAGTGTATTAGAACTCCCACGTATGCGGCTCATCAGGGATGCAGTCCTTTTACGCATAATACCATAATAATCGTCAGTACGTGCTTCTGCAAACATCCCTGATGCACTACAGTATCGTGATAGTCCCATCAACATCCTAAAGCCGTTATTGTATTGGATGCGCAGAGCGTTGTAAGATCGTTGCGTGTATTTGACCCACAGACCGCACGTATAAAACGATTGGCAGTAAGCCCTGAAAAGAGTTAATTTAACCTCTTTTGAACAAAGTGCGAACCTGCGAGCCAACATGTTACACCTTACAGCCAACGCTCTGCGCTCTCTCTCCATGTCAAGGTCATCAGTCATGTCTTCAGTGACCCAATGACCCAGGTACTTAAACCGATTCACCCATGTTAGGTGATTTCCGTTCAGCTTCACAGGAAGAGCCGTATAAGCTTTGTTACCAGCTTTGAACTGCATGACCTCACTCTTTTTAGTATTGTACATGAGTCCATGAGATGCAGCATATTCTTCACAAACTAATACCAGCTGACGAAGTGCATTAATTGATGGACTCAGCAGCACCATGTCGTCTGCATAACTAATATTGTTGACAATATTTCCGCTAATAGAACAACCAATATTAGTGCTGCTGAGTTCATGTATCAAGTTGTTGACATATAAATTAAACAGCTTAGGGGAAGTTATACCACCCTGTCTTACACCACACTTCAACTTATATTCATCAGAGTATGTATCTGACCATCTCACAATATTAACCTGATTTTGATACCATATTTTAAACAAATTGATTATATCCATTGGCAGGTCAGTTTCTGTGGAAAGTTTCTGCCACAAGATATCATAGGAAACGAGGTCAAATGCTTTTGACAGGTCCAAAAAACAGGCATATACTGGCGTTTTTCGACTAGTATAGTATTGGACAGTGTGTTTCAGACATAAAACTGCAGACTCAGTGGAAAGTTTTGGTTGAAAACCAAACTGAGCTTCATTTATGTTCAAATGTTTGGTTAAATGTCTGTCAAGCAAACCGTCCAATACCTTAGCAATCGTCGTAGCTAAGGATATAGGTCTGTAATTGGACCCGTCAGAAGCATCGCCCGTTTTATTTTTTATTACCGGTACCACAACTGTTTTCATTAATTCGTGTGGTAGATAAGAATGTCCAGTACATAGGCTAAATAACATCGCTAGCACCCTTGACAGATGTGGCCCTGCATGCAAATTAGACTCAGTTGACACTTTACCTTACTTGGCTTAGACATCGATAGTAATATTAACTGGAAAACACATATTATCAAAATAAAGACCAAATTATCGAGTTTCTTATACGCGCTAAAACAACTAAAACTCGCGACAGACCTTAAAACGGCATTGAGTGCATATTACGCATATGCATTCTCATGGTTAAATTACGGAATAATTATGTGGGGGAATAGTGTGGACGCGCAAGACCTCTTCATATGTCAAAAAAAATGTATCCGTATATTAGTTAACATTAAAATACCAGAATCGTGCAAACCTCATTTTGAAAAATTGAAAACTCTCACGCTTACCTCTATATACATTTTAGAACTATGTAAATTCGTAAGGCAAAATTCAAATTTTTTTTCCAAAAACAATCGACGGCCCTCGGGTGACAAAACTAGATATAAATATAATTTGATCTTACCCACTTCTAAATTGAAAATGCACAGCTCTGGACCTAACGCAATGGCGATAAAAGTTTATAATAAATTATCAGAAGAGTTAAAGTGTGAAGACAACAATTCAGTCTTCTACAAAAATCTTAAAGAGTATTTGGTAAAAATGGTATATTATTCTCTTGATGAATTTTTAAATGATAAACAATAATTAAATTAATATAGTACTAATATTTAGGATAGGCATGTCACTAATACATTTTGAGATAAAATATTGATTATTTTACAATCGGTCTGTTCCCTCCATTACCTGTTGCGATACCCTAACAGGGTCATATGTTATCAAATCTTCACTCTAATATGCGACATAAACGATCATATCTTTTAATCGCGTTGACTTTCAAAATACAAATTTAAGTTTTTTTACCTTTTACGCTCAAAGATACCGTAGACCCAAGTATTTGATATAAAATTCAATCTGATATCTCTACGCGTTCCTGAGAGAGAGATGGACAACAAAGTGATCCTATAAAGGTTTCTTTTTTTAGTAGTTTTTATTTTTTTCACCTTTAAATTTAAGTATTATATTTAATTATAGTCTCCTAACCATGTAGGTACTAGAGCGTAAAACGAAGGTTACGAAATCTGTTTCGTAATTATTTTTTTACGCAGTTGGGTTTTTCGTTTTTTTTTTAATTGTGTTTTTTAACACTTTGTAGTTTGTAGGTATTTAACATTCATCCCCGCGAAATACTTAAGCACAAATGTATAAAGTACCTGTTATAAAAAAATAAGGAAAATTAATTAATGTAGGTAAATTATCGACTATAGTTGTTAACCAAGTTAACCAAGTTTAAATCTTCGCGCAAGACGGTTCGTGATGACCCTTGAAAACAGCTTGTAGACATGGCTCAGAAGCGAAATCGGGCGGTAGTTTTTCAATAGGGTTTTGTCTCCTTTTTCGAAAAACAGAACCACCATGCTTCTGTTCCATGCCTGTGGAGTTCTCCCACTGAAAAGAACGGAATTAAAGAGCTGCTGAAGCTGTTGAACTGCTGGAGCTCCTCCGGCTTTTAAAAGCTCCGTTGTGATTTCGTCTTCTCCTGGGGCTTTTCCATTTTTGAGTTGTTTAAGGGCCATCACGATTTCGTCTCGGCTAATTTCGGGCAGATCTTCTGTGAAGTGGCGGGTTAAGGTGGCTCTAGAATCCTCAGTATCGGGTTCGGGCCTTGAAGCATGCGATGCGTAGAGCTTGCCGTAGAAGTCTTCAACTTCCGACAGAATCTCCGGCTTGGATGCGACGACGTTCCCCGTTGACGTTGTCAGCTTTGTGAGGTGGCTTTTACCCAGAGGCTGGACGAACACTTTCGACCCCCGATTCTGCTCAATTGATTCTTGAATCAAGAGCGTGTTAGAGGATCGGAGGTCGCGTCGTACCAGCTTCGTTATGGATTTGTTGCGCACCAGGTTAGTTGACAAAGCTGACAGAGGATCTGTTCGTCTCTCTTACATTAGCCGAAGTGTTTCTGCCGAATGTTTGGACTTTTTGCCCGTACGCTTGCTCTCACAAAACTTCGTCCCTTCATCCCTGAGGATTTCCACCACTTCTTCGAGTTTCTGGTCTACGTCATCTGTGGTTTCCAAGGCAGCGAATCGATTTTCCAATTTTAATTGGAATGTTTCGGACCCAACAACGGTTTGGAGTAGGTTCGGACGGAGTGTAGACTTCATCAATCGGAACCTCTCGGCTTTAAAGTCGATATCCAGAGAGCCTCGTACAAGTCGGTGATCATTTCCAGTATTAAACCTAGTGATCACTGAGACGTCTCTGAATATGCGCCGTTTGTCCATAATGATGAAGTCAATCTCGTTTTTAGTCACAGTGTCGGGGCTTTGCCACGTCCATTTCCTTTGGGGCTGTTTCTTGAAGAACGAGTTCATCAAGAAAAGCCCCTCTCTCTCGATGAAATTGACGAGCATTTGCCCCCTGTGATTCCTATTTCCAAAACCGTGTGGTCCTATAGACGATTCGCCGCAAGTTTGTACTCCCACTTTGGCGTTAAAGTCTCCCATGACAACGTTGTAGTGAGCCTTGGAGGTGGTGTGTAAAGCTCTGGAGATATCTTCATACATGCTCTCCACCTCATCATCCAAGTGTGTCGAGGTCGGTGCGTAGACCTGGATAACCTTGAGGCTGTACCTCTTGGTTAGCTTAATTATATACCGATATCACTGCTCTCTGTTCTCTCGAAGATATTAGAAAAAATAGTAAATAAACGTCTTGTTGATTACTTAGAAAAGTACAAACTTCTATCTGAAGGCCAATTCGGTTTCCGCCGCGGTAAATCAACGGAGCATGCGGTAGAACTCCTAGTCGAAACAGTAGCGTCACATCTTGATACAGGGAAAAGGTGCATAGGGGTCTTCCTCGATCTCGCCAAAGCGTTCGACACAATTTCCACTACAATCTTACTTAGAAAGCTTGAACGCTTTGGGATCCGAGGAAGGGCACTCCATTGGTTCACCAGCTACTTGAGTTCCAGAAGCCAACGGCTTAAGATAGAAAAACTCTCGAGCACGTCAGAGAGCATTGATTTCGGTCTACCGCAGGGTAGTATTTACTCCCCAACCCTTTTTTCCATTTACATGGATGACGTCTTAAAAACATATTTCCCTAACATGGAACTGATATGCTACGCCGACGACACAGTGGCCATCTTTCATGGAGACGATTGGCAGAAAACCGTCAAGACAGCTGAAAACGGGCTCGTGAATTTGGCACGCTGGCTTGATATAAATCTTCTGACACTTAACGTTAAGAAAACAAACTTTGTAGCTTTTCATATTAACCGAATAACTGAGCTTAAGCTAACCCACCTGAAGTTATACGAGTATAATTGTCCAAATATCAACTTTCAGATAGATCAATCTCCCTGTTCTTGCAACGAAGTATCAAAAGTTAAGCACACTAAATATTTAGGCGTATTTATTGACCAGAACCTCTCTTTTAAAACTCATGAAGTGCATTATCGAAAAAAGTTCGTAGAGTCGTTTATTTAATGAAACTACTCCGACCAGCAGCTAAACTAGAGATAAGAAAAATGGTTTACAAGTCTCTTTGTGAATCACAAATTCAGTATTGCATAGGAGCCTGGGGAGGCGCTGCTAAAACCTTCATGATTGAATTAGAGCGTGCTCAGAGAGCTGTTCTGAAGGTAATGCTCGGTAGACCTCGTCGATATTCTACAGATAAGCTGTATGAAGAAGCGTCTGTTTTGAGAGTACGCCAGCTATTTATAATGCGCGCAGTAGCCAAAAGACACTCATTCACAAGTAAACCGCAAACAACCGCAAGAAGACAGGTGAGACGTCCAGTGCAGCCCCTCCCGAAAACTAAAACGAGATTTGCTACACGTCTTCCGAAGTACGTACACATATTCACATTAAACGCAGTCAATACAGCTTTCGATCTAAGAGAAAGCTCACCATCCGATACGCGAGTTAAACTCCGCAGATGGTTGATCTCTATCTCTTACGAGGACGCTGAAAGACTTGTGTATTCTGGGGCTACCTAGCCTGTCAGTACACACACACACACACACACACGCACGCACATAAACACACACACGAACACACACACATGCACTCACACTATATACCTACTCTAACACAATGGGAACGACATACAAACAGTTGTAACATACAGAAAAGGAAATGAATATTGAATGGTTTCGGAATATGCATTATCAGAACCTTCTTACAAAAATAAAATACCAACGTAGTCGTCTTTGTCAGAGTAGGTATAGCTTTATTATATTAATGTTACTATGTAGGTAGTTGATTAGAGTTAAAATTTTAATAATCTAAGTTAAATTTTATTATTCGATATGGTTATTGATATTGATATTTATTACTTGTAATTGACACTAAAATGATAATTTGTTGTTTTGTAACTAGATAATTCTGATATGCAAATAGTCTGTAAACCTGTACAAGGAATTAATGAATGATATACAGTATACCTACATAGAATTAATGAGTTATTGACATTACTAACTTAAATTTATTTAATTAATTAGATATAAATACTGATCAAGCATGATATTATCGGGCAGTAAACTCTTTACTCATGATCTGAGATCGTATATCTATCTATATAACTTATCAATAATGGCTAGAATAATACTTAACTAAAATTAATTAGGTAATGTATTTCTATTATTGAAATGATTTGCTACGATAATTTAATTTTAGCATAATTAATGTTTGATTTCGATTTTATTTTATTATTTCATTTTATGAATTAATAATTCATAAATTGTTCACGCACAGAATACCTCATAAGGAATTAATGTATGTATCATGAGCTCCCAAGATACAGGCTCTGCCGAGTTCGGGGCTCTCAGTTTTACTACTAATGTTATTTTCTTTATGGCAATAAACGATTTTATTTATTTATTATTTTATTTAATTATGAGGTACGCTACCCTGGTCGACACACTGGAGATTTCTACAACGTAGTCACTGAGAACCTTATTGACCAGAAACCCGACGCCGCCTTGGGATGGCTGATCTCCTTCTCTGTAGTATCGGTCAAAATTGGAGTAGCAGCACACCCCAGACACTCGCTAAATCTCCATACAAACTAGCGTTTTAACGACTGACACTGTGACACCGACACAGACACTACACACGGGTCGTTTTTCTATACGTGCATTTGTGTGCGTGATGTCTAAGGTTGTCGCCCGTAATCACCGTATCACAGATTATATAATAGTTACTTCGTACATACGTACTACGTACTGACCGTATGAATATTTATTGTACACTAACCAAAAATTAACACTATAAATATTAGTCGCTATTTCGTAAACCATCATCTCCAGGTCCAGTCGACTTGCATAGAACAAACTGCACCACAGTAACTATTTTATATTCTGTGTTGGGCGGCCAGCCAGAGCTGTACGAAACAATGTCGTGTGTCTTGCTCGCACGTTAGAGCGACATCAAGTAAAGAGAATATAAATACTACGTACCTAAATCAAGTTCCCAATTGCTGTGTTATAAAAATGTTTAAACGTGAAAGTTTTTTTAAATATTTTACAAATTAAGCGTTATTTACGCACGAGTATATATATCGTTGTTTCATTTATGAAAATGAATTCTAAAATACGAATATGTAGGTAGGTATACTAATATAATTAAGTGTTTATTATATGCCTACGTAATAAGAACCTACGTAAATTTGAACCTCCAGTGTCTACTGGTCCTAACATAAATGTATGAAGTTGATGTTCTTCTCTCCGTGAGTAGTAATTGTTCTATAGTCGTACACGTGTGGCGTCCTTGCTCAGCGCAGCTCCTCGACAGCTCCAGAGCGGTGGCGGGGTGAGGAAGCCCGGAATTGGTGGGGGGAACAGAGTGTCCGTTCTATACGTAGTATTATTATCTTTTCTATGGTAGCAGTCTCAAAAAGCAATAGCATGACAGCAAAATATGCACATACGACCTTCTTCTATAAGACATTTCGAAAGTAACATAATGAAAGAGAAAGATAGAAGAGATAGAAAGACCCATATATCGCACTCTTTCATTACGAACCAATTAGAAAGAGCGCCTGTGTTCATTAGTAGAATAACTAGACCAGTTTTGCTTCTTTTATCAGTTATACAAATAATGAGGGTAGATTTGAAACAAAATGTATTGATGGCTTAAATGTATGAACATAAAATTGTCGGTTGGTGAACTTCGGTGGTGGTTGAAGTTTGGTTAATAAATAACTTAAAAAATCAAAATGCAAGCAAATAGAAATATAATTATTAAAGACATCTATGCCGTACTTACGTGTTATTGTTTGCGTTGGAACATTCGACAGAAATATCGTGCAGGCTACTATGAACACTGAGGTGCTACTGGACTATTGTCCCTCGATAGTACATAAGATGGCCCGATTCTAAGGTTATGGTGTCCTCTCCCTGTTTTCGGACTTCACATAACCCCAGAATGTGCCATCTTATGTGTTTCAGCTCCTCCTCCAGCTGCACTAGATGATCGTCCAGCCGAATCGTGCGTCCATTGTACGTTGCGAGGGTCAGTTTGTTCTGGCGGCCTACCGTAACCCGGGGATTCTTAGCACCCCCTGCCCTGCCGTTACCGTGACCGCCGCCGTGGTCAGGAATAGCAGGGCGGCCGAGAAACTGGGGGCCGCGGCTTTTTGTGACTTTCCATTTTGGTTTCATCCCTTGGGAGGGATATGCCGTCTTGCGCGAAGACTCGACGAGTTTCAACCTCCGAAACAGGCCGGGTTTCGAAGCGGTTACGGCACCATAGACCACATCCACACCGTGCGGCAGATTGTACAGAAGACCGAAGAGTACAATCGGCCCCTGTGCCTTTGACTCAATCGAAACCTGGTCTGTTCTCGAGTCCTTGCAGCGTTGCCAAGTTGACTGGCGATATATCGAAGTGTTGAGATGTCTTTATCATGCCGCAACGATGACTGTACAAGTACAGAACCAGCGAACTAAACATGTCCACCTGCGTCGAGGAGTGAGACAGGGGGACGTCATATCCCCGAAACTGTTCACTAACGCCTTGGAGGATACGTTTAAGACGCTGGACTGGAAAGATCGTGGCATTAACATCAACGGCAGCTACATCTCTCACTTACGTTTTGCAGATGACATCGTCATTATGGCAGAGACGCTGCAGGACCTACAAAGGATGTTGAATGGCCTAGCTGATTCTTCTCGTCGCATCGGTCTCCGGATGAATTTGGATAAAACCAAAGTCATGTACAACGAGCACGTTGTACCGGAACCGATTGCCGTAGATGGAATCCCACTCGAAGTTGTCACTAAGTATGGTTACCTAGGGCAGACGCTCCAACTAGGCAAATATAACTTCGAGAAGGAAATCCAGAGAAGAATTCAGCTGGGCTGGGCAGCATTCGGAAAACTCCGTCGAGTCTTCTCGTCGCCTATACCACAGTGTCTAAAGACAAAAGTCTTTAACCAGTGCGTCCTACCTGTGATGACATACGGAGCCGAAACGTGGACACTCACAGTCCGACTGGTCCACCAGTTTAAAGTCGCTCAGCGAGCTATGGAGAGAGCTATGCTCAGTATTTCTCTGCGGGATAGAATCCGGAACGAAGTAATTCGCCAGAGAACTAAAGTTATCGACATAGCTCAACGGATTAGCATGCTGAAGTGGCAGTGGGCTGGTCATATCTTCCGCAGGACTGATAAACGTTGCTGTAACGTAACTGTTGCGGAAGGAGGGACGCCCTGTCGACTCGCCTTCCGCATACAGGCCTATTGTGCTGCTGGATGACACGGGTAAGCTGCTCGAGAGAGTGGTGGCTTACCGTGTCATCCAGCATCTGGAGGGGACTGGGCCTGGGCTGTCTGAGGCCCAGTACGGGTTCAGAGCGAGACGGTCGATGGGCGATGGGCAGTGACTGGAAGAGAAGAGCCGAAGATCGGGCTCAGTGGCGCATCTTGGGAGAGGCCTACGTCCAGCAGTGGACTGATACAGGCTGATGATGATGAAGTTTAAATCGTTATATATCCGAACTCTTATTTAAAGTCAAAAAATATGTATGAACCTATAGATGAATAGAAAATACCCATTCAATGATACCCCAATTGATCTTCAATTTTTTAAGTGACAACGTATTTAGCGGCGTTGTGAACTTTTTGGGATGAGTAAAAAATGTGAAACTCGCGTCTGGACCTCACGTCAAGACAAGTGACCTGATCAAAAATTCGTAAGACGGAGGGAGAGTTGAAACTTTATTTGGGATGGGTTAAAAATATTAAACTCGCGTCAGGACCTCGCGTCAGGACATAGAAAATTCGTAAGACGGAGGGAGAGTAGACCAAATGCACAACGTTAATGTTCAAGTTTTCACTTCTGCCGGCACTCCCGGAGTGCAACCCGTTGTTTTTTTTTTTCATTTTGACAATATGGCGTCTGTTTGTCGCTGTGTTGAATTGTGATTACCGTCATGTCTGATTGACGTAAGAATCATTAAAATCTTCAACACGTTTGGTCTCTAAAACGACACATAGAAACAAACTCACATACATAGAGTGATAAACACAGCGACGTACTAGCCCAACCCACGCCACGTCGCATATATATATTTTTTTATATCTTATAGGCTAGCGTTTAACCACTATCTCACCTGTTGGTAAGTGATGATGCAATCAAAGATGGTAAGCACGCTAGGCCTAGAATGGGAAGTGGCTCTCAAGGATAGCTGCCGGAACACATTAGATGTTTGGCGACAAATTTTCTAACTTGGAGGGCGGTAGCTGGCTAGATAGTGTCCTACCACCATGCGGGGGTTGTTGGTTTCTTAACGATGTTTTCCCTTCACCGGAGGGCCACTGTGAAAAGCGCACATACATTTTTCGATAGAAAAATCCATTGGTGCACGGCGGTTTGAGCTCGGTACATCTGGCATCAAAGCCAACCGTTCATCTGATTGCGCCACCGGGCTCTAAAAACTGTATAAACTGTATAAACACTTTACCCTTCCGTGCAGTTGGGTAAAAAGGATTAAACTTTCTTCCAAAAACTTGGGGTTTAATGTCAGCCATTTAGATCCGTATTAGATTTTAATCCTGCACTGCAAAAGATCCCCAAGTGTTTTTTCCCACAAAAAACTGCAGTCCCAGATAATTTACCGCGCAGTTGGGTAAAAAGGATAAAGAGGTCTTCCAAAAACTTGGGGATTCATGTCAGCTACTCAGATCCGTATTAGGTTTTAATCCTGCACAAGATCCCAAGTGTTTTTCCCAAAAATTACTGCACTCCCAAATAATTTACTCGTCTTTTTAGGAGTGCAACTTTGATAATAAAAAAAATTAATAGTGTTCTAGGTTTAGGCTTTCGTAAAAACTTCTGTAGTCCTGTAATTTCTGTGCTATTGTATCAGACTTACTATTGTTTACTTATGTTGAAACCATTGAAACCAATGGTTTCAACAAAACAACAAATTACAGTATACAATATTTGACATAAGATAATAAGATCGCATTAACAAAACATTAAAAAATATTAATTATTGTATTAATGCTATTTAAATTATTTCATACAATTCAATCACAAATTTATTTTATAACTATTTCATAACAAAAATAATTGTTTTTTAGTTTATTTGTTTTCCCTAAAGAATCAAACAAAAAATTATCTTATTACAATTCATTAAATTATGTATAGCTGAAATCCATTTTAAAGATTTGTATTAAATATTAGTTACACTAGTTCTCATGCTAGGATTTCCATTATTATGAGAACTAGTTTCTCCCATGTAGGATGTATTGTAAGTGACTCTACAGTACAAGTGAAGTAAACATATGCTGTATTGTATGTATTTAGTGAGTGTATCTGTGTGTGTGTGTGTGAGTGTTTTTAGTTTAGTTACATTCTTAATTTTTTGAAAGCAATATCGCAAACCCCGATACTTGAATAGGTACATGAAAACGCGTAGAAAAATATTTTACATAAACGGTTTAATTATTATCTTCGAGTAATCAATGACTTACTAGAGATTGGATAATCTGGCTACTCTTTGAAATAAAATGCTATGACAAAATCTATTTAATTTTGTATATTATAGGCATGCAAGCTTACCCTCGCCATCTCTACAATTTTCCGCCCGAGTGATTATTGCGCATCATTTGTTTCACGGCGCCTTGCCTTCGTTATTTTTTAACCCCGACGCAAAAAGAAGGCGTGTCATAAGTTTGACGTGTGCATCTGCGTATATGTGAGTGTCAGTCTGTGACATCGTAGCGCCGAAACGGATGAACGGGTTTTGGTTTAGTTTTTTTGGTTGATAGTTGCCTTAATCGAGAAAGTTCTTAGCTTTGATCATCATTCACCCGTTCAGCCGTTTTAAAACTATGAGTTTTTTTTCTAGTTGACCGTTCTGTGAACAACTCCCACAGGTCTGATCAATGCGAAATTCAGTATCCTCTTACTTCAATTATATTGTAACAACATGGTAGCTTTGACCTGTTGTATCTCCCGGAATCTGCGAGTACTCAAAGGCTAGTTTATTAAAAAAAAATTTTAGTCTGTTATTTACATTATCAAAAAATATTGGATACGTATTTTTTATTTTTTCTATTAAACAAAAAATGACAAGGATATAGAGCGTTGAAAATCCGCGTGACGTCACAAGCCGCTAAAAAGTGTACTACTTCCTAGCGGTTAGTGACGTCATGAGCCCCCACTCCCGAACTTTGAAGCTCTTTATCTATGTCAATTTCTATTGATTTGTAAAATAAAAAAAATACGTGTTCAATATTTTATGATAATCCAACTGACGGACTAATTAGAATTACTATGTTTTGACCCAGGCAACATCCCTATTCCTCACCAACTTAGACCAGAGAGAGCAGTGTGTTTAGGGCTCATTGAAATGGTCTCAATAAACAAATTATACATAGATCAGTCGGGGGTGATTTAAAATTTTGAATGAGGACAGGCAAGCTCTGAACCTCTTCCATATAAATGAAGACCGCGACGACGGCGCTCTAAAATGGAATCATAGGCAGTTAAAGTGAAATCCACACAGCGCTACTATGCCAAACCGTCTTCTAATTCTTGACTCGACCCTATATTTCGCTACCCGATTGGTAAAATATCTTTTTTTGGTAAGCCAGGGCGGAAGTCTCCGATCAGTAGTGACTCATTCATTAAGGACAATCTAGGGATCACGTGTAGATAAGTAGGTAGTAAACAAAGATTACACCGATATATGGACTAGAATACAGTTTTAGCATAGATAAAGATTAACTCAACAAAATTAGACATTAAAGTCCAGCAAGAAAGGAGATATAGAGTGCGTAAACGGTACCTAAGCGATTCCTTCGGGAACTTATTATAACGTAACGTCACAGAATAATGAATAGTACAAGGTAACGTGTGGGTAAACACACCAAAAGTCCTAACGTCTAGGTGGTGAGCCGAAGGAGGAAGGGGAAGAAAATGTCCTGATTTTGGGATTTCACTTATGTCTCAAAAACAGTGCATCGCAGGGGAAAATAAGTTTATACAAATAGCTAAAACTTATATTCTAATTTTTTTTAAATTCTTATCAATTTCCGAGTTAAAAGTATTTTTAACCGATTTAACAAAAAAGGGGGAGGTTCTCAATTCGTCAGAATGTTTTTTTTTTGTGTGTTTGTTACGCGATTACTCCGTCAATTGTGAAAGGATTCGAATGATTCTTTTTGTAATCGGTAGGTTTCCGAGGTGGTCTCATTTTAATTTCATCGAGATCTGATTAGTATCTCCAGAGATATGGAGATAAATACCTCAAACATAGGAGAATGTACTGGTTTTAGAAGAAGAGTCCCAAGAAGATTATACACAATGGTGGTTGCTGTTGCATATACTTTTGAAGACTAAAAATTATGACCTTGAATAATGTTTTTACATCTTTCTTCACATTGATTTTGGTTTTTGACAGATATTCTTACGGTAACTGTGAGCGAGATAGAAACAAAGGTGGGGAGAATTAATTTGTCTTCACAGGAATGTTCTACCGGGCAAAGTCTGTTAGGGTGCAAACTTTTTTAAACATACCTAATATATTTTGACATGACATGACGTTTGGCGAAGATGGCGGCCATATCAGTCCCGCGACACTGCATACATAATTAAATAACACAGAATTATGAACGTACTTTGTACCAACCAACACTGAAAATAAAAAAAATATAAGCATAATACAAGAGATTATATAATAGTTACTACGTAAATAATACTTTCCGTTGTTAGGTTGGCTACACAGTGCTTTCATAATTCGGGTATCAACAATGTAGGGAAGTGCCAACTCTTATAACGTAGTAGAGTGATTCAATAGGTGGCCTGTGGGCCACATGGCAGCAATTAATGTTAATAATCGCAAATAATACTTTTTTATATTCATTTTGGAATACAACTAGTCCGTGTTATAAAAGTATTTGTAATTATTTCAATAAAATAGACAATTAATTATCGTTTGTGTCAGATGTTTTTATTGCCCAGGGCCATTTTGGAGATTTTCCTTTGATACCTTGATGACATGACTAGTGAATATTTTCAGTAGCGCGGCATTTATATTCAATTTTTTATGGTTCCGAACCCAAAGGGTACCAAATGAACACTTTCTGAGACTTTGTAGTCCGTACGTCCGTCCATCCGTCCGTGTGTCTATATATGCACACTTTACAGATAACTACAGATGTTTCTTAACCATAGAAATAGGAATAATAAGGTATTTATTCCTATTTCTTTGTTCTTAACCGTAATGGGTACATACTTGAAATTTTCACAAAGTATATATCCGTCAGTGTATATCGGCCCAGAAACGAAATTTTATAGATGCATGTAATTTAATTAAAACTTGTTTTGCACTAAAAAGGGTAAAATAAAATCTTTTTCAAAAAAAATAAAACCGACTTCATTACCACAAACAGGCACTCAAAAGCGAAAAATACATTACTTAATATAATTATTATAAGCGCTACAGCGCTACCCACTTAACTATTTCAAGTCGGTGCCAGCCAAGTCTAATAGGTAGTAGGTAGAATTAGAATTAATTCGAATTATGAAGTCGGTTTAATTTTTTTTGAAAAATAATTTATTTAATTATATATTGAATTAGTCAGATTTTTTAGTAATTCTCGAAATGACGCAGGCGATTAAATCTAAAGCAATACTTCTCTCCATACATAGTTGCTTAGACTAGGCGAGAAAATGGTATTCGAAAATATTCCCATATACATACATATAAACCAAGTTTAGTCAGCAGATACTCAAATATTTATCACGTCCTTGAACTCAATTCGGTCACTTAGCCCTCACGGATACGGCGTAGAATAAATCATACACACGCATACAGATGCGGAATTAAGGCGGAGTGATTAGCGAGCCGTTGTATCTTTCCAGGAACGTACCAAGGTCAATGGATGCGAGGGCTGCGGCACGGGTACGGTGTGCGGACATCCGCGCCCTTCGGGCTGGCGTCGCACTATCGCGGGGGTGCACGTGGTCACCACCGGGGCTCGCTGGCCTCGCTCACGGAGGCGGGCGGCGCCGCGGACCCTTCGGAGCGCCGCACCACGCGCATGGACGACGCGCGCGGCGGCTTTGTGCTTACCGTGCGCTCCGACGTCGCCGCGGGGCGCAGGGGCTCTCTCGTCGAAAAAACGAAGAAAGGACTTTTCTCTGTGAGTCTACTTCTCTACTCGTCTGCGTGTCACCGCTAGTGCTACCCACTAATAAGAGATTCATGTTCAGTGCTAAATCGTACAAAAAATTGTGAATCACTTTTACATAGAATGAATAATATACAGAACACCATTTTGAAATAATTCATGAGAAAAACTTCTGCCAACAAGTTTTACCTCTAACTCTAACACAACACGTTCTCAATAATCGTGTAATTTATAATCGATCCAGCTGGTAACAAGTCTTCTTGCTACTCTAAACTGTGTTCAATAAATTAAGTAATAAACAACATGCTACGCTAATCTGGACAAAATTATTTTTCGACACATATCAAAAAAGCAATAATAATATCGAGCTGCCACTAAAATAATGCAAGTTTAATGGTACGACCACACCACGGCGTCCTGCGTGCGCGATCTAGGCGGCGATTAGATAGCGCAGTAGTACATATTTGTACCGACTAGTTCACACCAAACACGATCTACGGCGATCAGAAAACAATACAAAATTCAGATCGCTAACGCGCACGCGGACGCAGAACGCCGCGGTGTGTTCGTACCTTAACCTATGATAGCATTCTAAATGTAGCAATACGTGATTTCAGAACTTTCGCAGACAGCGCAGCGCGGGCGAGCTGGACAAGCACGGCTCGGGCTCGGTCCGGTCCGGGGGCTCGGGGGGCTCCGCGTCTTCGTGGGTCTCCTCCGTAGAGAGCTCCCACTCGGCTATGACCCACGCTTCTCTGCACACAAACTCAAACACAAGTTTCGTTGTCGAGGTGGGACCCCAGTTTACCCGAAACATACGAGCCTCGACTCCGTTGCTGGTGGATTCGTTCTTAAGACTCCTTTCACTCGCGACAACCTTTTAACTCTTCATGCTCCACCACAAAATACGAGCTGAAGAATAGAAATGTTGTTGCGAGCTGAATGTTATTTTAAGCGGAACGATTGCACCCGCGACGGAGCTCGGCCATCTTTTAACTAGACTCGCTTACTCGCTGCACGAAATTAGCCGCTTTCGATGTGAAACTCCAGTCGTTCTGTGGGCCCTCCACCCCCGGGCCGCGAACTGATACGTTGGCGGGTGAACCAGGCGCTGTGACTCGTCTGGCAAAAAAAAGAAATTACGTTCTAACCCTATCACATATTTAATGTTCGTATTATCGTGTCATTGACGCGAGTGTCACTAGTAGCCAATACATCCGAACGTGCCAATTGAGTCACGAAGCTATAAATATAGAAAACAATAGTGGAAACAGGCAAGCTAAAATGCTCGAAAGCACTGAGACCGCAAATATTTTGTTAATGACAATGATGACTACTTGAATATTTTTGTACGAAATCTGTAACAAAAATAACCTACTTTCCCCACTACAATATATTTTGTTTGGTGCACACTATATTTCACTGGTATTATATTATGTACTGTAATCACAAAAGAAGTATTTAACAATAAAAAATGATCCGTTTCTACACTCAACAAGTCGGTTTTTAGCTTAATAACTGGTCGATTATAACCAAAGATACTTAGATACCTTTACCATCACTATTACACACCAGGAGATCACAGTATTTATTATTACACTTCAGGAACATAATAAATATATTTATTGAAGATAAAAAATGTTTTTTGTAGTTATTACCATAAAGTACTCTTTAAAATCTGTGCTAAAATCTTGAAGTTTGGCTTGAGTTTCATAAATATCTAAAACTATATTTCTTTTGCATTGTGTGTGAACTAACTTTTGTACAATGTTAATAATTTTAACTATTAATTAAGTAACTCATGACTCTCAATTTATGAAACACTTGGAAGGAGATCATAAAAATTAATTAGTATCATTCTGTTGTACCACAGGATGAACATTTGGATGCTAGTGTCACAGAAACATATATGGGTGAATGGAAAAACGACAAGCGCACGGGGTTCGGTGTGAGCGAGCGAAGTGACGGCCTCAGATATGAGGGCGAGTGGTACATGAACAAGAAGTACGGCTACGGCGTGACTACCTTCCGTGACGGCACGAGGGAAGAGGGCAAATACAAGAATAACGTACTCATCACCAGCCAGAAACGCCTGTTCCTCATGCGCTCGGCGAAATTCAGAGAACGCGTTGATTCAGCTGTGAATGCTGCTCAGCGCGCATCTAAAATAGCGCTACAAAAGGCCGACATCGCCATCTCCAGGTCAGTTGTTACTCATACAACATTTTATAACTTAGTGACACATGCCTATACATAGCAGTATGTGTACCACTGCAGGTATAAACCTTGTTTTGGCAAATAGAATAAATAGCTGTAACGATGCAGGCGATATCATCACAAAAATCATAAAAATATTAAAAATATTAATATTTCTGTGACAAAAATCGTATGCCAAAACTCCCTATCAGCGTTATTAACGTCAAAATAATACACAGGTACTTGGTGAATCTGACACAGGTTGTTTGCATTGGGCAAGAAAATCACATACACAACTCGTATTCGAAAAACTAATTTGTATTTTTTTACATTTATTTTTACTAATTTTAAATAAACATTAATAAATGGTGTAATATTTTATTATAATTGCTTAAAATAAGTATCTTTCATTTGCAGAACCACCACAGCTCGAGGTAAAGCTGACCAAGCCGACGATGCGGCAGACCAAGCAAAAGAAGACTGTGATATCGCGCAAGCTACTGCAAAGCAGTTCGCCCCAGACTTTAAGCATCCTGGCTTTGACCGAATAGGATTAAGAGAAAAATATAGACAAAAGCAAGCCTTTGATGCACATGTTGCACAACCCGCGCCACAAGAATCTGACAAGATCCTTGACGGAAAGAGCATTCCAAATCATATCCCTCCGATACATTCGCAGCTTCCACAAACTAGTCAAGTTCCCAACGCGATGCCTTCCAGGAGACCTTCGACACAGTACCCTAGAACTATACCCCCCACGAACCCCAGACTCGCTAACAATGCAGGATACAACACAGACAATAGAACACTCGGTCCTCCGTACGACTCGTACAATGCTACTAATACAGAAAGTTGGGCGTCCCCGAGCGCAAAACCTAACGTTCATGATTATCAAAAGCCTTACTCACAGAATGACCAAATAAATGCCTACGGCCCTGCGATTCCTAGCGGAGCGCAACCTCCGAATTCCGCGTATAGATTGAACAGGCAAGACGCCGTGCCGTATCAGCAAAGCATGGATCAAAGCGGCCAACAATTCACAAATCAAGGACGGCGATTATCTACGGCGATGAGACCAACAGTAAATCAAATACCAGCGAGATCTCCGGGACAGCAAGAATGGAATACCTCTCAAGGTCCGATAAGACGTCAAAGTGTACTCGGTCAGCCCACGCACAATAATACCCAAGATAACAGCTACGTAGACGGGGGTACGACCGCGTACGGCAGAAATGAGTATCGCGCCGGGACGGTGGCCTCCGAGAGCACGCTAGACAGACAAGCCATGATGGCAGATCCTCAGGGATATCGTCAGACAATGGACGCTCAAAATTATCGTCAACCGGTCGATCAAGGTCACAGGCAAATCCCTCAAAATCAGCAAATGTACCGACAGCAGGTTGCAGACAGCCAAGGTTTCCCTCAGGCCGGTCAAATCGAACAAGAAATCGTGAACGGAAATATGAGGCCACCGGGTCAACGTCCCTCAATAGACTATTTCGATCACTATAAAAGACCACCGAGTAGAGATTCCAGCGTGGACCGGTACGGGCGGCGGTCGAGACAACCGTCAGTGGAAGCTGCCGTACCAAACGCTGGGTCCCGCGCCGGCTCAGTAGCCCCGCAGCCTGCGCCGGCGGTGTCGTCCCGGCCGCCGTCCCGCGCTGCCACGCCCTCCGGCAACGGCCATCTGGCGACGGGACGCGGTTCTATCTCCCGAGCGGGCTCGCGAGAACCTCAGCCCTTTGAAGAATCGCTTCTTCGGAAGCGTACACTCGGACAAGATATATCACCATCTCCTTACCAGCCGAAACGGACGGAGAGTCTGTACGTGGCGCAGAATCCGGCACCACCGCCGCCCGCACCCAAGCCGAGCGGCGGCGGCGGAGGAGGAGGAGGAGGCGGTGGCCGTAAGGTAACTTATGCTGTATCATACCTTCGTTGTATATAAGATAGACCGATATAATTGCCTCTAAGTCCAGCGCGTAACCATATGTCTATTACATTTCTAACAATCGTCACCCACTTCTAGATAAGTTTTATACGAGCATGAATCGAAAAATATGGTCAAAGTGCTACTCTAGCTAACTCACTCGGTTAGTGAGCCATCATATAAGTACGGCAGAATCTAGTCTAGATTTTTTAACCGACGAAAAAAAATCGGAGGAGGTTATCAAGTCGACGCGTTTTTTTTTTTTTTATGTATGACCACGCATAACTTTTTACAGAGTAGTCTGATTTCAATAATTCTTTTTTTATTGGAAAGGGTATATATATAAGGGGACCCCCAAGGGGGTCCCATTTAAATTTTAATGAAATCGGTCGAGCCGTTTTGAATAAATCAACAAAAATAATGGAAAAATGTATCATTATTTTGATGATTTTATCGTATCATCAATGTATGTCAACAAACACTGGAAAAAACAAAGAGCCGAAAATCGGGCTCAGTTGCGTGTCTTGAGAGAGGCATATGTCCAGCAGTGGACTGATACCGGCTGATTATGATGAAGATGATATTTTACAGGTGGTACCATTTAAATTTCATCGACATATATTCAGTATCTCCAGAGATATGAAAATAAACACCTCAAACTTATTATTGAAATGGACTAGGCTGGCGTGACGTTGGAAGTCAGTTTTTTTAGTATTTTATGTGATCTTCAATTATTTTTATTATTATTATTTGTCTAGGCCAGGGGTAAGCAATGATGCCTGCTTTTAACATACAACTTTTAACGACTCAAAATTACTTAGGTATACATACTTACATTAGTTTAACAACTTAGTTATTATGTTTAGTTAAAAACTCAAAACAATTACAAATATATATACTGAGCTATGCAAACAGTAGTTTCAGAACTTCGTTATTAAGGTTAAATAAAAAAGTTTAATTATTTTTTGGTTTTCAGTTTTTTCGGCGGTTTAATTTTTTTTGTTAAAAAGTTTTATCACTGAAGCGCTAAGCGATACTGTCAAAAATAAATCTGTCACCCCCCTTGATTAACAACAATGCAATCAGTCAGCTTTCTACTAGCGTGTAAAAGCCGTTTAATGAGCGAGGCAGACGCTTGATTGATCATAACCAACCGAGGCAAACCCGAGGTAAGCGCAAGTAAAACGTCATGCGTTAGTAGGTACTACACGACTGGACAAATGTTTGCACTTACAAATACAACTGTAATAACTAACTGATCGCTACAGCGCCCGCAAGGTGATCGCATTGGCCTGCGCGTCTGCCTTTACCTACCACAAATCTAATTTATATACATTATACATACAAATATTATGTTTCTTTGAAGTGTTTCACACTTTATATTTTTGTAAATTGTTAAACACAATCCCAATCCCAAAACAATTGGCAAAGCACCGGAACATGTTATTCCGGAGGTTGCGGGTTCAAGTCCCGTTGGTACGATGAAATTTTGGATTGTGTTTAACAATTTACAAAAATTATAGATAAATTACATATCTACATTATACATATATATGTCGCAGGCAGATAGCTTAATAAGCCGTTCATCAAAAGCCTAGCCTCTTTACAAAACAGCGCCGTTTAACTAGATTCCTGAATGATGATGATGAGCTGTAGCGTTTGTTACAACATTTAATAGGTTCCCTATTGTTTCGCATAACATTTTTTGTCATAATATAGTTTAGAATAATGTTGTTTCACCTAATTATATTTAAGCATACATTAACTTGGCATAAAGTTATAAGGCATATTTTTCTTACCATAATTACTGTTAGCATAGACATTCCTAGCATAATATTCTAGAGAATTATATTATAAACGCATAACTATAATTGGGCCTAATATTTTAAGCGTAAGGTTTTTTTGTCATAATTTTAAAGCATTATTATTAAATAGTACTTTTTTATTTAAATACTTTACGATCAATCTAGTCCGTAATAAAAAAAATGAAATGAATAAAATGTTTGTTATAACTGTGAATAAGGACAAGATGCGCATAATAAATAAAAAAAAAACTATATAAAGAAAAAATATATATACTATAACTAATATAGACTTATTTACTACCTAAGCAAATTATGTAGTATCTACCAAACAACATTTATTTATAATGACTTTATTTATTATGTCTAATAACTATTAGGCCAATAGAAAATATGCATTATAACTTTATGGGAATCTAAATTAGGCCGAAACAATAAATAGTTCAAATGAAAGTTATGCCAATTTATACAATATGCCAAAAAAAATTATGCCTGAGTACTATTATGCCATTTAAAATTATGCGTAACCCGTTTTATGCCTAAGAAAATAATGAGTTAAAAATTATGCGAATCAAAGGATACCCATTTCACAACCTAGCTGGCTATTTAATGCCTAGGCCATTCATTTAATGTCTTAGTCTGACACTAACTGAGCCTGTTCATTAGTCTGACACTAAGGCAACACACTAGGAACAGTGACCACCGCAAATAAATGTAAAAATGTATAAATGACCAGAAACAAATGTATGTGTACGCGGTGGTCACTGTTCCTAGTGTGTTGCCTTAGTGTCAGACTAATGAACAGGCTAAGCATGTAATGAAGCGTCATCGATCCAAGTCATTTGCCTAGCTGTTTGATCAAATGGCTATCATCATATATATCATTCAGGAATCTAGTTGAACGGCGCTGTTTAGTAAAGAGGCTAGGCTGTTGATTGAACGGCTTATTAAGCTATCTGCCTGCGACATATACATTATATCCAAAACCTAGTACAACAAACATACGAGTATAACTCATTGATTTCAAGAACCTTTACAAACTCTGCTTACAGTCAGATGTATTTAACTCGTATCACAGTAGTTGTACTCATTAAAAGCACTATGCCAGAAACGCAAAAATATACTCCGCTTATTAAAAGAACTAGGGTGGTTTGGGAAGCCGCTGGCCGGAGGAAGTGCATAATACACCCCTAGTGGGACGATGGCGCAAGTCTTATGGCCTCCACTACCAATTACCGCCTGTGGACAAACACCCGTGCTAGGATTTGCACCGCTGACCTCTTGCTTAGAAGTCTAACCATCTATTCTTGACGCCAACGGGGCTCTTTTTATTTATTTTTAGGTGCGTATTACAGGCAACAAAATACCTAAACACCTAAAAGGACAGACAGACGGACACCAAAGTGATCCTATAAGGGTTTATTTTTTCCTTTGGAGGTTCGAACTCCGACTGCTCTATGTATAATCTATTCATTGAGACCATTCCAATGAGCTCATACACGACATCGCTGCTGAGAAATTGAGTATTCTGCATTCTAGGAGATGCCCCAGCATCAGATCAATTCTAAAATATTCTTACAATATCATTGAAGTAAGAGGATACCGAATTTGGAATTGATCAGACCTATGAAAGTTGAACTTAATGCATCATCCGTTCGGATTTTCATGAATCAAAGCTATGAACACTCTCTGAGAGTGAGTGTGTATGAGTGTAAGTGTGTGTGTGTGTGTGTTTGAGTGAGTGTGTTCGTGTGTCTTAGTATTCATGTAAGCAGGTTTTCTATGGCAGTAGTTATAACTATTATACAATCTGTGATATAGTCCATTGTTATGAGTTAAACAATGGATGTCAACATATTTTTGTTTATTTTATTATATAGATAACCGGCCAAGTGCGTGTCGGGCCACGCGCAATGTAGGGTTCCGTAGTAGCCTGTTATTCAATGTAAGTCTTTACCCGTTATAAACAAGCAACTAGGTACTCCGTCTGTCACTTTAAAGGATTTATTCTAAGGATATTTGGTACAAAATTATCCAACACCCAAGTTCAACGACTATTACTGCTAAACTAATAAAGTTATCTCAACCGCTATAGTTTTCCTTTAAAGTTCATGAAATGCGCTATTATCACGAATTTTTCCAGATTTTTTAAGCCAGCAGTTTAGCTTTTAGAGGGGGGGAGACGCCCTACTGGAACAAAAAATTGCACTTTAAAGTTTAATATTTCGTAAACGGAGCATTCCATCGAAAAATGGTACTAGCAACCCTTAAATCATTTTATGAATGATGAAAAAAAATCCCACTTCTCATATAGGAGAGCTACTCTAAAAAAAATTTTTTCACAATTTTATTTCAGCACTTTGTTGGCGTAACATATATATATACCCCCACAAAATTACAGCTTTCTAATATTAACGGTCTCTTAGCAAAACCTCGGACAGACAGACAGACAGACGGACATGACGAAACTATAAGGGTTCCTTGTCAGGACTACGGAACCCTAAAAAGGACTAAGAAAATTAAGGAACTTTCGCGCAAACGCTGTATTATTTTTAGATTGTATTAGACAAACATTATTAGAATCTCATTTGATTATAGTTGGGTCATATTCTACTTGTTCATGTTGGAATATACAGCTTGCTGTATATAAAGTTGTCTAACTGTTAAAACTTGACAATCACGAAAGAGGTCGCAAGAGGGATATCTCAAAGGCATGCTCTTGCTGCATTTGAGTAAACTCCTTTGCGCCCATTCTAGAGTAATTAAGTGTGTTTTGCTCCAAGCAGTAATGCAGTATGTGATTAAGGACTGACACAATGAGAAGTAGAGTATCTTTAAAATATCCCACTCTGCACTATCTCGAAAACTGCTGTGAGTCATCGAACACGTTTAGACATTTTGTTTATGTCAGGAATAAAGGTAAACTTGCTATCAATTGTGATAGGTACCTAAATATTTGATTGATGCAACCCTCTCCAACGCAAGACAATCGCACGTGCATGGATTCATTTCCTGACAAGATGCTGTTTTGTGTCCAAGTAAAGAACAATTGTTATTCAGTTGTGGCCCTTGTATGTTAAAGGTGATATTTTGACGTGGAATAGACCAAATGGTCTTTTCCACGTCCAAATTACCACAATCACATCATTTTTGTACCTATTATTTTTTTATAAAATAAATGTATTTGTATACGGATTGGGAAATTAATGTTGGGCGGCTATGAATGAATGGCGGGCAGCGGCTTGTCTCACTACCGTCTTCCTCTTCAAGACAAGCATGATATCATTTAACACCGCATCGTCACGCCCATCAAGGTTTGTATTTTTTAACCCCTGACGCAAAAAGAAGAGGTGTTATAAATTTGACGTGTGTATCTGTGTATGTGTGTGTCTGTCTGTGGCATCGTAGCACATGAGTAAAGAAACGGATCGTAGCGCCCAAACGGCTGAACCGATTTTGATTTTTTTTTTTTGGTTCGATAAGTGTCTTAATCGAGAGTGTTCTTAGCTTTGTTTCATGAAAATCCGTTCATATCATCATAAATCATCGTCATTATAGATAGAAACTTGAAACTTTCACAAAGTATGTAATTACTAAACAAACACTAAAAACATAATAAAGTTAAAAATAAAAGGGGGTCCCCAAACAAGAAACGTATCTTTTCATGCGTTTTATGCTCGATCGTACAATCCGTAATAGATAGAGACTAGAAATTTGCTTATATAATGGTTGCTATAACATCAAATAATAATAATTAAGATAGTTTAAAAACTAAAAAAACCGACTTCCATGCCCCGCGAGTCAATTTTAGTAGCATGTTTGAGACGTTTATCGTTATATCTCTGGAGATACTTGTCAGATCTCGATAAAATTACAATGGGACCACTTTGAAAACGTATCCTAACGATTAAAAAAAGAATTATTCAAATCGGTTCACAATTGACGGAGTAATCGCGTAACATACACACATAAAAATAACATACAGACGAATTGAGAACTTCCTTCTTTATGGGAAGTCGGTTGAAAACTGCATTTGATTGAAAATTAAAGGGGCTCGTCGACCCATACTTATTAAACTTATTTTTCCGGTAAATTTTATTCAATTGGAACCCTACGTGAGTCCGACTCGCACTTGGCCAGTTGTTATTAAGTACTTCTAAAGTTCGTCTATCTTGTCATGATATGACCACATGAGTAAAGAAGGAAATGACATATGAAATGCAAAAATCAATATTTATTTAAAAAATAAAACCGGCCAAGTCGAGTTGAACTCGCCCACTGAGGCTTCCGTACCAACTTCTTAGACGAGGTTAATGGACAAACTTAACTTTGTAGTTCAATCCATAAAAAATGTATTGCACCAACTAAAAATATTAAATAATAGTAAATTTACCTTTTTATGGGGTTCCGTACCTCAAAAGGTAAAAAAAGGAACCCTCATAAGATCACTTTATTGTCCGTCTGTCCGTCTGTCTGTCTGTCCGTGTGTCACCACCGATTTTATCAGGAACGGGTGGAACTAAGTGCTTCAAGCCCTTGCTTCTTGCCAAATTTCATGATTCTTGGTCAACGGGAAGTACCCTATAGGTTTTCGACCCAAAACCTATATAGAGTACTTCCGGTTGACCTAGAATTGTAAATTTTGGTCTAAAGCAAGGTCTTACAGCACAAGTAAAGGGAAAATTCCGAAAAACAATTAAAGTTGAAAATTAAGGTACATTTTGGTACTAACAAGTTTTCGCGAAAATCTGTATTTGCCCATATCTTTTTATCGTGTTGACTCAGGACCTTGATTTCGATACATATAATAGGGACTATAGACCTTAATATTTGGTATGCATTTCACCTTGCTAGGTCCACCCGTTCCTAAGAAAATCGGTGGTGACAGACGGACAGACGGTCAAGAAAGTGATCTTATAAGGATTCCTTTTTTTTACCTTTTGAGGTACGAAACCCTAAAAACTACAAATTAAGAATGTATGTCGTATGTACTCAAAACACACAATTATAACTGTGATTATATGTTAATGTTTATTTCTATTACGAAATAAAACTCCTGAGGTACCTATAACACACAATTATATCTGTGATTACTTATAATTATGTTAATGTTTGTTTCTATTACGAAATAATACTCCTGAGGGAGTATTTAGAGATCCGGCTCGTTATAGGAATGTAAAATAATATTCCTATTCGTCTAGGTTTAAAGACGCTAAAGTTTAGAAATACGAGTAGGCCAGTAATTCATTTATTACCTTTCTACAATGTTTCACACACTAGGACAGTCCTGTGTTGTGTGTAACAGTATCTTCCTATGAGTACAGTTACTATATTACATTCAGAGAAAACAATAACTAAATCCAAACAAGAACAAAGAAGTAGGTCATGCAGTAGGTATTGGTAAAATTTAACGCAAAAATAACATAATAAATTTAATAAATTTTATGTTGTTATTGTTTTTGTTTTGTTTTTTATAAAGCTTACTAGCAATGTGGTTTGTACATTACTAGTATTCTTGTTAACCCCTCGAACTAAGCTAAATATGCTTGTGTCTGGAGTGGGTTCACGTCAATATTGCAATGGGTGGGGATCGAACTCGCGACCTCTCTTTGCCAGTCCAACACATTATTCTATGGGCTATTACCGCTTTTTAGGGTTCCGAACCCAAAGGGTACCAACGGAACCCTATTACTGAGACTCCGCTGTCCGTCTGTCTGTCTGTCTGTCTGTCTGTCTGTCTGTCCGTCTGTCACCAGGCTGTATATCATGAACCGTGATAGTTAGACGGTTGAAATTTTCACAGATGATGTATTTCTGTTGCCGCTATAACAACAAATACTAAGAATGGAACAAAGTTAAAAATTAAAGAAAAGTTAAAAAAGTTTTTTACGATAGCGCAGCGCCACCTATCTAGCTGCTAAGATGGCGCTATCGTCTTTACCTTAATCTGAATCTCGGAAGCGGCTCCAACGATTAAATAAAATTTAGTATACCTACACGGGATTTCGGGGGCGATAAATCGATCTAGCTAGGAGACATTTTCAGAAAATGTTGTTTTATTCGTGTTTTCAATAATCAACTTTATTGATAATCAACCTAAAATATACTCTTCCCGACATCTATTGGTGAGTAGAAGTACTGTATCAGTAAAGCAGTTAGTTGCTCTCAATTAAAAAAAAAAAGTATTATTATTCGTCAATAGATGTCGGGAAGAGTCATATTTGTCTGTTTAAGTGGCAAAAAATACCGAGCAAAGCTCGGTCAACCAGATATTTAATAATATTAAATACTACAATTACTATTACCACTATTACTATTACTACTATATAATACTATTCTACCTTTGTGTTAACGTTTACTTAGTTGGTGTTAGTAGTTCCGTGTGCGGGACAAAGTCTGACTCGCACTTGGCCAGTTTTATTAAATGCATACATGTATTGTATAGGTGATCAAGGTGGTGAAGAGAGTTAGTAATTATATTTATAACTAGCAGCCCGCCCCGGCTTCGCACGGGTAAAACATATATGCCTACAAAATTTGCATCAAATATAAAATATTAACATATTTAACATTCATCGTCATATTTCAACCAATTTACACAAAACCTTAACGAATTATGCACTTAAACCTTCCTCATAAACACTCTGGCTATTGGTGAAAATCGCATGATAATCCGTTCAGTAGCTATTGAGATTATTGCGAACAGACAGACAGACGCAGTGATGGACTTTGTTTTATAATACTTACGTAGTGATATTGGACGGCCCTTTGGCGTAAAGGATAGTTACCCTGATTCTGACCCAACGGTTGTTGGTTCTAATCCTAGCGATATACCTACCAATGAAAGTTTTATGTGCATTCATGAATCATGGGTTTTCGTATAGAGGTAGTGGGATCATGGAATCAAAATCAATCAAATCATGGGATCAACGAAGGGGTATTATACGTTTAACGTGTGTATCTGTGTCTGTCTGTAGCATCTTAGCACCCAACCAGATGAACCGATTTTGATTTTATTATTGATATTTTTTTTGTTTGATAGATGTCTTCATCGAGAGTGTTCTTAGCTTTGATTCATGAAAATTAATTCAATCGTTATAAAACTATGAGCTTTTTTCTAGTTAATTGCGCTATGAAATCAACTTTCATAGGTCTGATCAATTTGAAAATCTTCTTCTTCAACGATATTGTAAGAACATGGAAGCATTGACCTGATGCTGGGACATCTCCTGTACTCTACAGAATACTCAAATCCACACCAACTTACAGCTCAGATTTTAAATGTCGTGTTTAGAGTCATTGGAATGCTTTTAATGAAAATATTATACATAGATCAGTTGGGGTGGTTTAAGATATTATATTATATATATAGATCACTAGCTATTACCCGCGGCTTCGCCCGCGTTATTTGTGTCTTTATGACCATTGAGTTCTAGATCGATGATCTCTTAGGCCAAGTCACCATAGATGACCCTCAAAGTCGAACTCAATATCCTCTATTGTTAAAGTCATTAATCATTTTGGTTAGGTATACGAAGTTGTGCTGTTTAAATTTTTGACTCAACACAACAACATTCCTGAAACATTTCTTACAAAGAAAATAAGGTGCTGCGCGAGCGTAGCGAGCGCTATTATTGAGCAAATAAATTTTTTTTATGACTTTTTATAGCCCTGACAGTTTAATGACCTAATAATCAAGTCAATACAGATGACTCTTAGGACGAACTCGATATCGTCTATTGTTAAAATCATTAATCATTACTTGGTACTTGGTAAACCCACGGATTAGACAAAGTTGTCTAATCCGTGGGTAAACCTAACCAAGGTCATTATGATTATTGAAGGTTATACTGTTTCAATTTATAAACTCGTTTTGATGCATGTGGCTATTAAAATACAAAAATGCTGAAATATTACCTACAAAGTAGATATAACAAATGCTTGCGCGACCAGAGCGAGCGCTATTACTGCGCGAGCGTAGCAAGCAATATTCCTGCGCGAGCGAAGCGAGCGCGAAAACTTTTTACGACCTTTTATGACCCTGACAGTTTTTATGACCTACTATGTCAAGACCGATGACACATAGGTTAAACTTGATATCCAAAAATTTTAAGGTTAATAATTATTATGATTATTGAAGGTTGTACTGTTTCAATTTATTAACTCGTTTTGATGCATTTGGCTATTAAAATACAAAAATGCTGAAATATGACCTACAAAGTAGATAAAACAAAAGTTTGCGCGAGCATAGCGAGCGCGAAACTTTTTACGTCTTTTTAATACACTGACAGTTTTTATGACCTTCTAAAACAACACCGATGGCCCTAAGGTTAAACTTGATATCCACTTATTTTAAGGTAAAGAAATATTATGATTATTGAAGGTTGTACTGTTCCAAATATAACTCGTTTTGATGAATGTGGCTATTTAAATACAAAAGTTGCTGAAATGTTTCCTACAAAGTAGATATAACAAATGCTTGCGCGACCAGAGCGAGCGCTATTACTGCGCGAGCGAAGCGAGCGCTCAAAATTGTTATGACCTTTAATGACCCTGACAGTTTTTATGACCTACTAAGTTAACACTGCTGACACAAAAGTTAAACTTGATATTTCATTTATATTTACTTATTTTAAGGTCATTAATCATTATTATTATTGAAGGTTGTACTGTTTCAATTTATGGCTTCGTTTTGATGCATGTGGCTATTAAAATACAAAAAATGCTGAAATGTTTCCTACAAAGTAGATATAACAAATGCTTGCGCGACCAGAGCGAGCGCTATTACTGCGCGAGCGTAGCAAGCAATATTACTGCGCCAACGAAGCGAGCGCGAACATTTTTTACGATCTTTTATGACCCTGACAGTTTTTATGACTTACCTAAGTCAAGACCGATGACCCTTAGGTTAAACTTGATATATACTTATTTTAAGGTTATTAATCATTATGATTATTGAAGGTTGTACTGTTTCAATTTATAGCTTCGTTTTGATGCATGTGGCTATTAAAATACAAAAAATGCTGAAATATTACCCACAAAGTAGATAAAACAAAGTTTTGCGCGAGCATAGCGAGCGCTATCAATGCGCGAGCGAAGCGAGCTCGAAAATTTTTACGTCATTTTATGACCCTGATAATTTTTATGACCTGCTTATTCAACACCGATGACCCTAAGGTTAAACTTGATATCCACTAATTTTAGGGTAAAAAATCATTATGATTATTGAAGGTTGTACTGTTTCAATTTATAGCTTCGTTTTGATGCATGTGGCTATTAAAATACAAAAAATGCTGAAATATTACCCACAAAGTAGATAAAACAAAGTTTTGCGCGAGCATAGCGAGCGCTATCAATGCGCGAGCGAAGCGAGCTCGAAAATTTTTACGTCATTTTATGACCCTGATAATTTTTATGACCTGCTTATTCAACACCGATGACCCTAAGGTTAAACTTGATATCCACTAATTTTAGGGTAAAAAATCATTATGATTATTGAAGGTTGTACTGTTTCAATTTATGGTTTCGATTTGATGCATGTGGCTATAAAAATACAAAAATGCTGAAATATTACCTGCAAAGTAGATAAAAGAAATGTTTGCGCGAGCGCAGCGAGCGCGAAAAATTTTTACGTCTTTTTATGATCCTGACAGTTTTTATGACCTTCTAAGTCAAGACCGATGACCCTGAGGTTAAACTTGATATCAACTTATTTTAAGGTAAAAATCATTATGATTATTGAAGGTAATTTATAAATTCGTTTTGATTCATGTGGCTATTAAAATACAAAAAATGCTGAAATATTACCTACAAAGTAGATAAAACAAAGTTTTGCGCGAGCATAGCGAGCGCTATCAATGCGCGAGCGAAGCGAGCTCGAAAATTTTTACGTCATTTTATGACCCTGATAATTTTTATGACCTGCTTATTCAACACCGATGACCCTAAGGTTAAACTTGATATCCACTAATTTTAAGGTACAAAATCATTATGATTATTGAAAGTTGTACTGTTCCAATTTATGACTCGTTTTGATGATTGTGGCTATTAAAATACAAAAGTTGCTGAAATATTACCTACAAAGTAGATCAAACAAATTATTGCGCGAGCGCAGCGAGCGCTATCACTGCGCGAGCGATGTGAGCGCGAACATTTTTACGTTTTATGACCCTGACAGTTTTTGTAACCTACTAAGTCAACACCGATGACCTTAAGGTTAAATGTGGCTGTTAAAACACGAATGTTTTTGAAATACTTCCCACAAAGCAGATAAAACACGTTGGGCAAGCAAAGCCATCGCGTAAATTTTGATGACTTTTAATGACCCTGACAGTTTTATGGCCTAATTATGGCACTTATTAAGTTTAATCATTATAGATGAACCTAAGGTCAAACTTTTATGATTATGCAAACTCTATGTAAAGTTAACAAAAAATATAGGCACCCGCACTTAACTGCCGTAAAAAAGTATTCTTTGCCCTTTTATGCCCTATTAAATGTCTTTGTACAAAATTTCATCAGAATCGGTCAAGCCGTTTGGCCGAAAAGAGGCCACACATTAACAAAATTCCATAATAAAAATATAGACAACCGAAATTTCCACCCAAAAAAAAAGTATTCGTTGTCCTTCTATGTCTTTTTGACTGTCTGTGCACAAAATTTCAGCTTAAATGGTTAACCTGTTTGACCGAGAGTTGGCCACACATTTACAAAGATCAATTTAAAAATTCTGGACACCTGGACTCGACTGCCAGAAAAATAGTATCCTATGTGAATCCTATGCAATATGAACTGTAATATGTATAAAATTTCAGCTGAATCGGTCAAGCTGTTGAGCTGATAAGAGGCCACACATTCACAAAATTCAATAAAAAAAATCTAAACACTCAGACTCGATAGCTAAAAAAAAAGTATCCGATATCCTATTCTGCCCTATGAACTGTCTTTATACAACATTTCAGGCAAATCGGTCTAACCGTTTATTCTAGAAGAGGTCTTATATTTACAAAATTCAATTAAAAATATCTGGACCCCCTGACTCGATAGCCAAAAAAAAAGTATTCTATATTTTATTTTGCCTTATGAACTGTCTTTATAGAACATTTCAAGCAAATCGATCAAGCCGTTTATTCGAGAAGAGGTCTTATATTTACAAAATTCAATTAAAAATATTTGGACCCCCTGACTCGATAGCCAGAAAAAAGTATTCTATATTCTATTCTGACTTATGACACGTATTCATACAAAATTTCAGGCAAATCGGTCTAACCGTTTATTCTAAAAGAGGTCTTATATTTACAAAATTCAATTAAAAATATCTGGACCCCCTGACTCGGTAGCCAAAAAACAAGTATTCTATATTTTATTCTGCCTTATGAACTGTCTTTATAGAACATTTCAAGCAAATCGGTCAAGCCGTTTATTCGATAAGAGGTCTTATATTTACAAAATTCAATTAAAAATATCTGGACCCCCTGACTCGACAGCCAGAAAAAAGTATCCTATATCTTATTTTGCCCTATGACATGTATTCATACAAAATTTCAGGCAAATCGGTCAAGCCGTTTATTCGTGAAGAAGTCTTATATTAACAAAATTCAATTAAAAGTATCTGGACCCCCTGACTCGATAGCCAAAAATAAAGTATTCTATATCCTATTCTACCCTATGAACTGTCTGTATACAACATTTCAGGCAAATCGGTCAAGCCGTTTGTTCGAGAAGAGGTCTTATATTTACTTAATTCAATTAAAAATATCTGAAGCCCCTGACTTGACAGCCAGAAAAAAAGTATCCTATATCCTATTCTGCCCTATGACATGTGTTCATACAAAATTTCAGGCAAATCAGTCAAGCCGTTTATTCGAGAAGAGGTCCTTTATTTACGAAATTCAATTAAAAATATCTGGACCCCCTGACTCGACAGCCAGAAAAAAAGTATCCTATATCCTTTTCTGCCCTATGGCATGTATTCATACAAAATTTCAGGCAAATCGGTCAAGCCGTTTATTCGAGAAGAAGTCTTATATTTACAAAATTCAAATGAAAATATCTGGACCCCCTGACTCGATAGCCAAAAAAAAAGTATCATATATCCTATTCTGCCTTATGTACTATCTTTTTACAAAATTTCAGCCAAATCAGTCAAGCCGTTTGACCGTGAAGAAGTCCCAGACAAACAAATAAACAAACTGACTTTCGCATTCATAATATTGGTGTTGATGAATTATGTTGAATTATTATTTTATACAATAATTCATATTATTATACTATATTGACTTCAAATTGATTGTGATCGGTGGGGATCTACAGAAAAGCTAAGCTTATAATAATATTTTCGTAGTAACTATGACCTATTCTGTGGTTTCACTGCAAATATTTTATTAATTTTGCGATGCGTGTATGTGAAATCCGTGATATCTTCTAGAGTTTTCATTTGAATTATATACTGTAAAGAACAATTTTAATATATAATATGTGGCCAAGCTAATTAACGTAATTATTTGGATAAGGATTAATAATATATACTTGAAAATAGCCCTCGAAGTTATGTAATATTTTTTAACAAAAAATTACAGATTAAAATGGTTACTGTGAGTCAACCTTAAGAGATAGACTGCTGATGCTGCTGATGCTGTCGCGGACTTTTTTGTAGGTCTTATTAACTTGTACAACTCTTCCATAGAGAATATTCTTCCATCTATTTTCAATTGAGCAGCGTTCGTAAGAAACGTTCTTTTTTGACCGTTTTTTAGTCGACTTAGGTTGCAAATTAGGTCTCCACGAATGTACCTTTAATTTAAACGGGATAATATATAGCGTATTTTTATTCCGAAAGTCCATTCTATATATTAGTTAAAGGATTTTTTAAATCGGTCCAGTAGTTTTTAAGCCAAATCATTACAAACATACAAAAATACAAATGTTCTCTCTTTATAATATTAGTATAGATAATGGATAATATTTTTTAACCGACTTCAAAAAAAGGAGGAGGTTTCTCAATTCGACCGTATATATATATATATTTTTTTAATGTTTGTTTGCGGATAACTTCGTCGTTTATGAACTGATTTCGATTATTCTTTTTTTGTTCGAAAGGAGATATTCCAAGTGTGGTACCATGGTAATTTTATCGAGGTATGATAAGTATCTCCAGAGATATCGAGATAAACATCTCAAAATTGGTACTGAAAATGAATAGCGCGGCATTGAAGTCGGTTGTTTTTTAGTTTTTAAACGATATTATTTATTATGGATACTTCTATCTAGTCTTCATATAGTATGTAAATAAGTATACTTATAAAATTATATAAACATATAAAACTAGCTGACCCGGCGAACTTCGTACCGCGAATATAAATAAACTGTCTAAGTGCGAGTAACCTGACCTGCTCACGCAGGGTTCCAATTAAACAATATTTGCCGGAAAAATACGTTTCTCGTATGGGGACCCCTTTAATATTTAATTTAATTTCGTTTTTAGGGTTCTGTAGTCCTGACAAGGAACCCTTATAGTTTCGTCATGTCCGTCTGTCTGTCCGAGGTTTTGCTAAGAGACCGTTAATACTAGAAAGCTGTAATTTTGTAGGGATATGTACGAGTATATACAATACGCCAACAAAGTGTTAAAATAAAATTTTGAAAAATATTTTTTTTAGGGTAGCTCCCCATCATGAGAAGTGGGGATGATTTTTTTTTTCGTTGTCTACCCCATCGTGTGGGGTATCGCTGAATAGGTCTTTAAAATGATTTAAGGGTTGCTGATATTATTTTTCGATTGAATGCTTCATTTATGAAATATTAAACTTTAAAGTGCAAATGTTTGTTCCAGTAGGGCGTCCCCCCCCCCCCCCCCCCCCCCTCTAAAAAAAACTAAACTGCGGGCTTGAAAAATCTCAAAAAATTCGTGATAGTAGCGCATTTCATGAACTTCAAAGGAAAATTATAGCGGTTGAGATAACTTTATTAGTTTAGCAGTAATAGTCGTTGAACTTGGGTGTTGGATAATTTTTTACCAAACACAAAATCCTTAGAATAAATTCTGTAAAGTGACAAAGACGGAGTACCTAGTTGCTTGTTTATAACGGGTAAAGACTTGCATTGAATAACAGGCTACTACGGAACCCTACACTGCGCGTGGCCGACATGCACTTGGCCGGTTATTATTATTTGATTTTATAGCCGCCATTGCAATATACACCATAAGTAAATTTCAAGTGGTTTGTAAGATCGAGCATAAAAAGCCTCAAAAACAGTTTCTTGTATGTACCCCCTTTATTATTTTATTTTATTTTGTTATTATCGGTTTTTATACAATTATACACAAATAGCGGATACCCACGTATGGAAGCACCATAATGACAACCATCAAAATACGTCAATACAATGAGAAAAGTGCCTGAACGAACCAACAATGACAACCTGGGACAACCATTAAAATTCAAAATATTAAAATTTAAATACCTACGCGAGAATTCGAGTAATGTGGATATATTATGTTTTCGATTCAAAACCATTAATTTAATACGTGCTTCAAATTTCAATTCGAGAATGGAACAGAGAACCACCATACCGTACCGAAGGGACGAACGTTATATGAGAAATATGAAATTGTATTTAAGTATTTTAGTGTATTTTAGATCTGTACTAGTTGTTAATTGTTGATAGCATAGTATGTCAATAATAATTGACACTTTTTAGGGAGCTGCTGTATTTTTAGGATTTTGAGCCTTAAAATGAAAAAAGGAACCCTTATAGGATCACTTTGTTGTCCATCTGTCTGTCCGTCTGTCCGTGCTTTATCTCCGGAACGCGTAAAAGTATCAAGTTAAAACCTATACTTAGGCTTACGGTATATTTCGTCTGTGAAAAAATCATATTTTAAGTCAACGCGATCAAAAAATATGACCGTATATGTCGCATATTTTTGCATATATTGCGATCTCACAAGGGAATCAAAGCCTATAGGGTATTTCCCGTTGACCTAGAATCATGAAATTTGGCAAGAAGCAAGGTCTTAGAGAACTGATATAGAAATAAATCTGAAAACCGTAAATATGTAGTTTTAAGAAAAAAAAAATTACGATTACAAACTTATTATTTGCGGTTGGTGCATGAAAAATGTAAAATGTCTACGCATCGGCGTAGGGCTCGAACTGCAAAGATAGGTTAGTCCTTTAAAATTATAAAGTTGGTACCAACCTTATTATTCATATTTCTGTGGTTGGTCAAGCACTTGGCCAAAATAAAATTTGTGATCACATTACGTAAAAATGTAGAAGAGGGTGTAGATTTTAATACTTTTTCAAAAAATGTTAATTATAAAAAGACTTCTGCCTATAATGAATTACTTGTTTAAACAAGTAGTACATTTGTATACTTACTTCAGACTAAACACTATTAGTTATACATATAATAAAGAGATAAGGAAATGCTTAAAAGTAATAGTTTTTTTTTTGTTTTTGATTTGTCTTACACTTTTTATAGATAATGTACTTAAATTTAAAATTACGAAAGGTTATTTTATAACAAACAGAAAATGATTTAAGAGAAAATTCTAAAAAAAACAATATTTATAAATTTTACGACCTACGAGTGCTGTTAATAGCGTGAATATCTATGAACTAATAATGGGCGCGTTGTTTGTAAAAAAATCACTTACGATAATGAAAACTACTTGCATCGACGGGTTAGTTAGTAGGTACGATGTGCGACAAGCGAGTAGAACCGGCGAGAAGCGAGGGCGGGCGGCCGCGGCGTGCGGCGGCGTTGACTTGACGCAGCGCTCAGCCCGTTCTATTTCTAATTTGAGACAGTCACTCGTTGCCGCTTTCCGCGTATCACCTCCTCGCTAAATATAACTCCAAATATTCCAATATCAGTGAAAACATTTGACATTTGCATTTATTAACCGACAAAAACAAAACACTGCAAAATCCTTTGCAAACTAGGTAAAAATGAACAGCCAAAACAATGTGATGCTCTTGTGAACTGTGACCTTAAAATTTGATCAAGACGATTGAACTTTATCATTTTGATATAATCAAAGTCGTTACGATGTGGTACCAAGGTGAAGAAGAGGAGGAGGAGGATTTGATGTGTTCGCCGGCGATCCTAGCACGCCGAGCCTCCGAGAGTTGGATCAATGTGCCTCCCGTGGAGGTAAACACTTTCCTACCTTGACCTTGGGGCCATCCTCACTATGACCCAAATTATTATCTTTTTATAGTCAAAATATAGTGTATTGCTTTTAAAATTGGTTTTTTGCACAAATATTATTAGTTTTTAGGGTTCCGTACCTTAAAGGGAAAATTTAACTCGTATAGGATCGCTTTAGTATCCGTCTGTCTGTCTCTCTGTCAAGACCCCTTTTTCTCAGGAACGCGTAAAGATATCAAGTTGAATCTTATATCAAATACTTGAGACTACGGTCTCTTTTGGCAGTGAAAATCAAACTTATTAGGCAACGTGATCAAAAGATATGACCGTTTATGTCGCATATTTTCGCATATTTTGTGATTTCACAAGGGTATCAATTGACATTCGCAAAGCGGTGGGCAGTGACTGGAAACAAAGAGCCGAAGATCGGGCTCAGTGGCATGACTTGGGAGGGGCCTATGTCCAGCAGGGGACTGATTCCGGCTAATTATGATGATGATGGAGGGAATCAAAACCTAAATCTGAAACCCGTTAATATGTAGTTCAATAAAAAAATATTTATTATTACAAACTTATTATTTGCGGTTGGTGCAATACATTTTCTATGTATCTAACTGCAAAGTTAAGTTTGTCCTTTAACCTAGTATGACAAATATGTACGAAAGCCTCGATGCGCAAGTCCGACTCCCACTTGGCTGGTTTTTACTACAACTAAATAATACATAACAACATATTAAAGTAAATGAAACGTATCATCGTATCATATATCTCTGATGATATAGTTTGATTTAGTTTGTTTGATAGTGATATAGTTTGTTTGATATAGTTCTTAGTATATTATATTATGTATATACTTTTATTCTCATACACGGCCTTATATTAATCATCGGCGTTTAATAAGCCACTTCTTGGTCATGCCAATTTGATTTATTTATCACATTAGGTATTATCACATCTATATAGTATAGGCAGTAGAGTAAAACAAGGTACTTTCGAAAATGTTAATACAAACATATTCATAAAAATGCTATGGTATATAATGACGTCACAATCGATTTCGACACATTATATAAATACCTAAGATTCTGGACCAATGTTTTTATAGGTGAATTTAAATTCAGAGTTAAATTTTATAGTGATTCCCAGGCGTAAACTGATTGAGACATTTCTGAAAAATTATCGCCGATCGATATGAAATTCAAGTATGAATATAGATAGATAGACATAGATTCTTTATTTAATTATTTCACTCCATTGTTTTCATATATTGTAAAATTTTAAGAATACACGGATACAGAATATTATATTGTTCAATATTGTACGCCTAAAAGGCATGCTACAGTGTCCTTAATTTTACTATTCCACCATTTCTATGTTTACCTGAGTGTAGTGAAACAATAAATAATTTGAAGTTTGAAGTTTATACTCGGGATAATTTTAAAACTCAATTTAATTTCAGATGCTAAGCACGCCGCAAACTCTCCAACGGAAGAAGTCCCTACCAGACGTAGCTGGTATGCCTCGTATGCCGGACGGAGGCGGCATGTCCCGCGAGGAGGTTTCCATGCTGGGCTCGGCAAGACGTGAGGAGGTGCGCCGCATGCATGACGAAACTGAGAAACTGAGGGCCAACCCTCTGCTGTATCTGGTCAGTCCGCAAGTCAAGGTGCGTAACGCTATTTATATAGGGGGTTTTCAATAAGACCAATACGAGTGCTCGAACATTGACAGTTGATCATATTGTTACGTGCGAAGTGGTATAAAAATGCCAATCCGATGAGATGAACGTTTATTTCCACTGAACACTAGGTTAGCACAATGTTCCACAGTAGTTGTCCAAATCGTCTTGCACAACGATCAAATGTCCGTTAACACACACTAAGGTCGTTGGTAATTCACAATCACTTATTTCACTGTTCGCACTTCACAAACACTTGTTCACTGATCACACTTTACAATTACTTGGTCGCTATTCGCGCTGAGATGTTTACACTGTCGCTTCCAAAGAATGACTGCCTAAACGCCGCGTTTTTACGCCGATATAGGGCCACAGTAATTGTTCTAGAATACTCTCGAACCCTTTAGTATACAAACAAAACAAAATAATAGGCAATTCAGAAAAACAAACAATAGCACGACTTTCCATTGAAACATCTGATGGCAACAACTTTTACCATACCTGCAAATTTGGTCTCTAATGACTCAAAAATAAGGTTCAATCTGTATACTTAATTACAAAACTAAGTTATAGTCTGAATATCAATATTGTTCCGGATTGCGCTGAAATTTTCAAGTTCACGCTTTGAAAGGATTTTCTAAAAATTCCCCCCGGATAATAGAATAATCTTGTTTACTTATTATTTTTAATTATATATATATAAACTTATAGATTTACTTAAGTACTTCTATAAATAAATAAGTAAATACGTGTTGCAGGATTTTTGCAAGGGGTTGGTAAAAAAGTCTGAAAATCAATATGGTTTTTCGGGTTTTATAAATATGAATCCCTATTTCCCTTAGTCACGCAATAACTTGAAAACGAGTGAACCGATTTGACTATTACTTCTTTGATGTCTTTTATGATAGAAACGTTTTTACAAAATAAAAGTTTTAAGCAAATAAAAGTAGTCTTTAACGCGGGCAAAAGTGTCCCGCGGTCAATACCGCGGGGCACTTCTAGTTGTGTATATATGTGTTTATATGACACATCAAAAAATTAATTAGCCAAATCGGTCCACCCGTATTCAAGTTATCGCGTAACTAAGGGACTTTTTCCCTTAGTTACGCGATTACTTGAATTCATTCATTTTATTGGATTGGATTGGATACATTTTTATAAAACCCGAAAAACCATATTAATTTTCAGGCTTTGTATATATTGTGTTTCTTTGAAGTATTACACACTTTATTTTTTTTTATACCGTTCTGGGTAGCACTTGATCACTATCTCACCTGATGTTAAGTGATGATGCGATCGATGATGTAGCTTACTTACCCAGAAGATACCTATTCACTCGCGATTTGAAGACCCCCATATTGTACTTAACCGGAAACACAGACTCAGGCAGGGTATTCCATTCCTGGCGGTTCGTATGATGAACGAAGAAGCAAATCGCTTCGTTCGGGTAGATGGTATATCCACCATAAATCGGTGGCGCCTTTTAGTGTCTCTGGATGTCCGATTATAAAATGGGTATGGTGGAATCAAATCATGCAGTTCCATTGCACACTCTCCGAAATGTATCCGATAGAAAACCGATAAGCAAGCGACTTTGCGGCGATGTGCGAGATTCTGGAGTCTCTTGCTTACTAGTAGGTCGTAGCTTCCAGTGTCTCCAGCTGGTATTTGCTAGAACCATCCCAAAGGTGAGAACAGTACTCCATACACGACCGGACTTGTGCTTGGTAAAGACCGGGACAGTTGCTTAAACTGTCCCGGTGTGAAGTACCGGAGTAAGAATTATATTTTTGTAAATTGTTAAACACAATCCAAAAAGTCCCGTCGGTACGATGAAATTTTGGATTGTGTTTAACAATTTGTTACTCTTAGGGGTGGAACTTCGAAAAAGCCTGAAACACGTATATACTTATTTATTTACAGAAGTACTTGTGTAAAGTTACGAATAAAAAAGACTATCTAATCTTGTTTATCCATACAAACTTTGAACCCCAGTTTCATCCCCTTAAGGGGTGAAAATTAGTAAAATCCTTTATTAGTACACCCTTACGTATGAATACAAATATACCCTCCATTTCAAGTGTTTGCGACCAGCGGTTTAGGCTGTGCGTGGTCTCTAAGTCAGTCAGTCAGTGAGTATGTCAGGACCAAGATTCTTATAGTATTAGGTAGAAGATAAGAAAGATATTGATGAAACAAGATGAAACAGTTTCTCTGATAAGAACTCTTACGTAACTGTACCTTGTATGTATTTATTTATTATATTATAATATGTATAAATAAGGTTGTTATATTGTGAACACCTCAGCCCTTGACATGTTCGTACTTACAATATAAGGCTGCCAATTGTACTCATGTAAGATATTGTACTATAATATTATTTTCGTAATGGTGTACAATAAAGGGTTACCTATCTATCTACCATTATTAGCGGTGTATCACATACGGCAGAGCGGCATCAGTGCGTCAAATGTTTGGTTGTGTTTCCAGGACTGGTTCTCCCGACAGCAGCTGGTCATCCTAGTGCTGTTCATCAACATCTCACTGGGTATCATGTTCTTCAAGCTACTCACGTAGCGTCGGCATGTGGCGCCAGCGCGCCTCCAACGACGCCACCACGAACCTTTGTAAATAATTATAATTTTTCAACCAATTGTAGTCTTAATTTTATGTGCGTAAATGATTGTTTCTTTTCTCTCTTTTCTTTCAATATTGAATCAATGATATACTTTTAAAATTGTTTCATTTTGTTAAATGACTTCGGTTTGCTAGTGTATTTTCTTCGACGTTGTATATGTTTGCAAAGTATGAAAAACTTTTATAATGCTCCATCCCGTCAAGCTTGTCGATACGATTCTGAGCGTATTCTCTAAAATTAACTAAGACAGCTCTAAACTTTGAGCAACTCTGTATGCCTACTTCCACAATATTCATAATAAAAATTATAGTTATGGCTTAATAATATAGGTATATATTTTTTCTGACAGACATTTTAAAATTAGGGAGTTTTAATTCATTTTAGAGAATAGATTCCAGAAGTAAGTCCAATATTCGTATTTATATTTCGAGTTATTAGTGCGAGAGTGAACTGATCCTGTTTGTAATGTGTCCCGGTTGTCGGATATTTCGGATGCAAGAAGCGCGAGTTGTTGGTAATCTTAATCCTGCATATTGTAGGTTTATACCTTTGTCGGAAAACTTAGCGCCTTTTTTGTAAATGACAACTAAACGGTTGTTAAACTAATGATTATTCGAAAAATCATGAACGTTAACCCCAAAGTGAAGAACGTCATGATGAAAACGACTTGCCAGTCGTGTATTTTTACTATTCTTACCTTAAAACTTACAATAGGAGTTTATACGATCAATATGCCAACTTTGACTAATATGATAGCGTTTACATTTTCTAAATAGGGATTGATTATCTAAGTTATCATAAACATTACTATCGGAATAGAACATTTACAGAAAATAAATCGAACTATTTGTTCTTGATAAAACTTTTGTTGCATTAGTCAATTCATAGTTTCCGGCAGAATTAGGTGTAATGGACCCGGACTTTAAGTGATACCGAAGCACAAATTTTGTAGGTAGGATGTTTTTCCTAAAAGTCACGGAAACCTAAGGACCTAATTATGATATTAGATCTTTTGAAATTAGATATACATAAAATGAACGTACCAGTTAGTTACCTGATTACATTGCTTACCAACTGCGATATTTATACAATTTAGATAAAAAAACGCATGTGCATTATTTTCCTATTCTATTAATTAAATGAAAATGTATAATTCTAGAGATGTTACCAAGTTTTTATACAAAAAATAATCTTCTTTTTATACCTATAATATTATATAATGTCAATTCTTTCGAAAATCGAAACGTTTGTATAGATAAAAGCTATTATTAAATATTATTATACATATATGTATTTGTTACCATTGGCATGGGAAGCGTGCGAATGTGACTGTTGACTCGTGGAATAACCACAGAGTGACGCGGAAATGCACGCCTGCTAGACGGCGAGGAATAGTTTTGTCGAGCACCGTATGTGTGTTGGCAGTGCTATTCAAAACTTAACATCGACCGAGACCGATCGTTCCTCGACCATTGACCAGTCCTGTGCCGTGCAACTCGCCGGTGCTGCAGCGCTGCACTCAAGTACTCGTACTTAAAACGAACGTTATTAAAAGCGCACATTCGTTGGATTTATGAAAATATAAATTAATTATTATTGTTATGTACTAAGACAATTTTTCACAGTTTCATTATTGTGTAAAATAATAAGTTGTATGTCTAAGAATTTTAATTACATGTATCGATTTTATCTACGTTTCACAAATAAAATATTTTAACAAAACTGTACTTAATATATTATTTTCCCCCATTATTAAAATAAGATGCTTTGCTAATTTTATGTATTATATACCTAACTACATACAGTGTGTCGGGTCATCGGTGTTGAATTAGAATGAAATAATACATACCTGCATTATATATCATTCTAAATTATTTATATTAATATTTATATTTTATCGACAAATCATCTCCAAGGAAGTAGTGTTTCTCCCACCATAACAAAATGGCAGCCATTTTGTTTTTGTTTTTTGGAATCTCGAGTTATTTTGTTAATTTCGCCATAGCTGTACCTACTGTAGAGTTCCTAGAAACACAAAATAACTTAATTCGATAGCTAAATATGTAGGCAATAAATAAAAGGCAAACATTTTCCAACTTTTAATTAAGAAATAAAAAATATACACAAAAAAAATAGCTTTAAAAGTTATATATGCAATCTTCATGTTTTTTAAACTTTCTAACGATAGTTTAGGATTTTGGATGTTTGCTATTTACATCTTAGCCCCAAGTGAAATATTTATAAAGCTATGACGGCTTAACTATGACCTCTAAAACCATTTAATTAGTAGACCAGCCTGCAATAGAGTACCAGAGCAAGGCTGTTACGTATCGGCATTGATTTTCAATAAATATTAGTGTATTGTAGTACTCTATATATTTTTAGGAAAGGAAGGTTCCTTTCGGTGAAGGTATCAACACAGTAGGTACGATTAATTAGATTAATATTTACTAGGGTTTCCTCCATCCGCTCAGACTATCAGTATGAAAGTCAACTTTCACTAGTTCCGTGTTTTCTTGCGCAAAATAGTTTCAGTAGTGTGATGACGAGAAATGATAAAAATATTTCAAATTACGGCTCTCAACAAAAAATACCGGTAAAAAAATTAAAACAAAATTTGTTGTAATTTTATAGTGATTATATAAACACGACATTCAGATTAACTGTTGCTATTAAAGAAACCGCTAAATATAATTATTATAAAGTGATAGATAACACGTAGAGTATCTTGTATCAATACATGGTCAAGGTGTAGAAACCAGATCTAGTTCAAGATACAAGTTCACGACTAGGTTAGACTAAGACGTACAATTTCAATGAATGCATTATAATAAATGACTCTTAAGTAATAATGAACACAATTTGATTTTAAGGCTGATTTCAACGACAATGCCATCGATTTGGATGATTTACTACCTAAAATTGGTGAATTTGGCCTCTACCAAAAACTGCTTTTATGGTTGGTATGCTTACCTGCGTGCCTGCCTTGTGGATTCTGTGCTTTCAACCAGCTGTTCATGACAGATGTGCCAGACCATTGGTGTAAGGTCCCAGAACTGCAACAACTCAATTTGACTCAACTACAACGTAAGGAATTGTCAATTCCTACACAGGTAAGAAGACTACCATTTAGTTTAATAACCATTTAGTTAACATAATCATCATCATTATCAGCCAATTTCTGTCCACTGCTGGACATCTATATCGATTTTTTATTATATTTTTACAATACTATTATACGAACAGATTTAAAACTATGTTTCACCTATTATAAATATGTATGTGATAGAATAATTATCTGGCCTATCTAAGCGAGATAATGTTTAGGTTTTAATTCACTTATTAACTTACAGATGTTAGGTTTTAAAACGAATATCATTTTAAATCTTATAGGTACATATTTTACTTACATTTTGAATACAAGGATGCCAGATTCTAGGCCTAGCGTGCTACCTTCGTTGACCACATCGGCACTTACTGACAGCCAACATTTAATTTAATGGTCAACAGCCTATATACTACAAAAAGATAACTAAGTATATAGTAGGTAGGTACACCTATAAAATTTTTTGTTTATCTACAACGTGTAACATATTAAACGCAGGAACTGAAAATAATTTGTTTAGAATCGGCTACTGAATCCGATTTGGTAGTTTTTATTAATATTTAATTTTCACCGAATCAGTAATTAGTACTATATCTGAAATTATATTTATTTTTAGGCTTACGATTCCATGGGTTATTTGAATTAGAAAACTGAACCTTATTTCAAACACGTAAGACTCATTTCTACTTGTACTAAATTGTAGTATTCGTTTCGAAGTGACTATTAAGTAACTGTGGTGTTAGTTAAAATAAAAAGTTTTATTAGGTTTTTCACGAAATGACAACAATCAAATCTTCTAGGTGACGTTCTCTCGATATTCTATTTGGGGTGTCCGAGGTCTTGCGCTTATTATACTACACGTTGTATAATGCGTAATTAAGATCAACAAAAGTCAACATTTCTGAATATAAATGCCTTAAATGAATAATGGGGCACCATAGATTAGCACGGGTAGGGCATATGTATATGCCTCCATATTTTGCATCAGCTTGTTACGTCGAGTATGAATTAACATCTTTAATAACCATCTTCATATTTCAACCAATTTAAATAAAACCCTAACGAATTATACCTACACCTAAACATTTCCCATAAATCACTCTGTCTATTAGCGAACACCGTGTGAAAATCGGTTCAGTAGTTTATGAGTTTATCGCGAACAGACAGAGACACGGCAAGGACTTTGTTTTATGGATAATATGTAATGATAGAGATAGTGAAGTACAATTACAATTTCAGGATGCAACCTTTCAAAGATGCCTTAGGTATAAAGTTGATTGGGATGAACAAATACGTACAAATAACTTCAGTAGTGTATATCACGCAAATGGCTGGCCTGTAGAGCCTTGCATGGATGGATATGAATACAACACTTCTGAAATTAAATCATCAGTAGTTATTGACGTAAGTACCTTTATACCCGAAACCAGTCCAGCTTATATTATTCGGTAGGCAAGCTACACTAAGCAAACTTCATTAAGTGATTAGTCTCTCTAACAAACCAAATTTTTCACTACAAAAGTCCAAACTGACGGACAACAGCTGTCCACTATATGGACATAACAACCAGTAGGAATGAATGTTACTTTCTGAAGACTGCATTGTTTTACTATTTTTCCTTTGTTTCAGTTTAATTTAGTTTGCGAGTATGATATATACCCGACCCTTGGCTTAGTAGCCCTCAATGTTGGAGGTCCCATTGGAGTTTACACATTTGGTTATCTAAACGACCGTATCGGTCGAAAAAAGTCATTTTTCATTTGCCTCACTACTTTGTTAATTGGAAGTTTTATGACCGCGTACGCGTATGATTACTGGGTATGGATATTGGCGAGAACCATCGTAGGTTTAACGATCCCAGCCGTGTATCAAATCCCGTTTATAATATGTAAGTAACTTTTTGATTTGCTAGACGTAGGACCATAGACTATTATTATTTACTTCAAATATTTTCAATGTAATCATTAAACAATTTTCAGCACTAGAGTTAGCTGGACCGAACTACAGATCATTCGTGACTGTGATGACCTGCGTGTTCTATACTTTAGGATTGATACTATTATCAGGAGTTACCTACTTATTACGAGATTGGAGGTCACTAACTCTGGCTACCTCCACACCTTTCCTTTTATACTACCTGTATTGGTTCGTATTACCTGAATCACCTCGCTGGTTATTGATGATGGAACGGTTGGAGGAAGCGAATACTATTCTAAAAACGATAGCAAGAATCAACGGTAAAGAATTACCGGAAGAGTACACGATTAAGCTACAGAAACAGGTGTTACAACAAAAAGAACAAGGTCACACAGAGGCCAAAACGGCAAGCGTATTCGCTTTGTGTAGAACTCCAAATATGAGACTGAAAACGTGCCTAATCACTCTAAACTGGTGTGCGTCAGAAATGGTGTACGTGGGTCTCAGCTACTATGGCCCTGCGATGGGAGACAATCAGTACATGAGTTTCTTTTTATCGTCCGCTGTTGAGATACCGAGCTACATAGTATGCTGGTTCCTCATGGACCGCATTGGCAGACGGTGGCCTCTTTGTTTGTCTATGGTTATCGGCGGCATTCTTTGTATCGTGACGATATTGCTACCTAAAGGTATTGCTCCATTTACCTTCTAATACACATATGCTCGTATCCAAAGAGTGTTGAATTACCTTGAATAATATTTTTTTGCAGATGCTACGACGGAAACCCTTGTCCTGTATCTGGTATCCAAATGTTTTATTTCTGCTTCTTTCTTGATAATATACCCTTATGCTGGAGAGTTGTACCCGACGGAGCTAAGGGGAGTCGGCATCGGCACATCGGCTTATATAGGCGGCTTGGGACTTATTATAATACCCTTTATAAATTATTTGGTAAGGCTTTCACGTGTCGCGAAAGATAATACTTTGCTTCTAAGTAGATAGGTACCGCCAAGTAAGCGTGTACCGCGTGTAAGGTAGGTGTAGTACTATTAGGTATTCGGTAGGTCAATATTATGTATACCTACTTATTAGGACGCAAAATAAGACATTATCAGTAGGTACTTATAATGTGTAATGTATAGGTACTGCAGTTAATAGATACGTATATCTCTTAACTGTAATGACCTGCGTTTAACTGTAATGAATGCGTCGCACCAATGAATTTTCCTAGCGCATTTCACAGTGCCCCTTCGGTGAAGGAAAACTCCTCTTGGCAGGCATGGTGTTAAGATACTGTCTAGTTTCCTTCCGGCCAGCTACCCTGCCAGTGCTCATGTTTGAAAATCTGTCACGAAACATTTAATGTGTTCCGACAGCTGTGCTTGAGAGCCAGTGCCCAGGTCTAGCGTGGGGTACCATTAACGTAATACTTATAAATAATCGCGGGTGCGAGTAATTTGAAAAAAATAGGTATTTTAAAGAAACTTTTGCTTTCGCCCAGTGTCCGAACAACCAAAAAGAGTGTGATAGGGACAACAGCAACTCAGACTCATTTTACCTACAAAATTTTGACAAAAATAGGGATTTGTATTCACATGTTTTCTCTTCGAAAACTGATTCGATCAAATTTTTTTAGCACAACATTTGTGCAGATTAGTGCATCCGTGCTGCTATCATTTTTTGTCTTATAACTCTTCAAGTTTGTCTGGTAGCCGTTTAGATAAGGGCAGTAGGATAATTTTTCAGGTTTTTGAAGGGTCATATTTCTTTTTGCAATTGGTTTGTCAAAAAAAAACCAATGACAGGGGCATCCCCCCTAACACTTGACACTAACAAATAGCTATAAAAACCTTAATTTTTGTAGAAAAAAGCGAGGAAACAATGGAATACATTTGTATGTAAAAATGCACCCCGAGTTCCCTCTTAAGATCGTTTACAAAACGATAAAAACTGACTTCAAATGCCACTAGCCATCTTCAGTCTTATGTTTTTTTTTATCATATAGGCTAGCGTTTGACCACTATCTCACCTGTTGATAAGTTTTTCGGTCGAAGATGGTAAACACGCTTGGCCTAGAACTGGCTCTCAAGGATAGCTGCCGGAACACATTAGCATTAGATTAGATGTTTGGCGACACCGACAGATTTTAATTTTAGTGTCTTCTTGAACTTAAGTGTGGTAGCTGGCCAGGCAGACACTATATAGTGTCCTGCCACCATGCAATGTTTGAGGTGTTTATCTCCATATCTCTGGAGATACTTATCGGTTCTCGATAAAATTAGAATGGGACCAAACAAGAAAAAAAACTCTCAAACAAAAAAAAAGAATTTTCCAAATCAGTTACTTAAGAAATGACGGAGTTCTGAGGTAACATAACAAACATTAAAAGAATACAGGCAAATTGAGAAAATCCTCCTTTGTGTGGAGTCGGTTAAAAATACACTAAATTTCACTATGCGCTGGACATATAATTTGAGTATGTAATTTTTGGTTTCAGTTTCGGCTGAGATACCCTCTTCGGTCAGACACAATACTAACTAGGATAATGTAGTCACGTTAATTACATTTTACCCTAGAGTAATGTTATGATTTCATTAACGTTATAGGCCGGGTCACAGAATTAATAATAGTAGGTGAAAGCCGGATGTACTAACCTAATAGCTGTATTTCGTCTTTCATTCGAGTTTTACTTTTCACTAGCATTGCAACTCTTCAAAATTTTTGAGTTATATTACGACGAAAGTACAGTCGAAATATAGGCAGGCTAAAGTGGACCATGTTGCCATCTTTAATAATTTGTATTCCAAATCGTCAGTTTCAGCAACCATAATACGAAAAATTATGTAAAAAAGTGTATACCTAACACTTCAAGAAACATAATATTTCATAATACGAAACTTTACAAAGTTACCACTCTGAAACTTTATTTAAAAGCAAGAAGACTCTGTTGTTCCTATAAGTGGGTACTTATAGGAAAAACAGAGTCTTCTTCATAAAAAGTCAGAATACCCATTCTGACTTATACTGATATAAGGTAAAAGGATAAGCAAGTCGGTCGTCAGATGGTAAGCGATGACGTCTGTCTATAACAGATATATATATAGATATATAGATAAATATATAGATATATATATACCTACTTCGGATTCAAAATTCAAAATTCAAAATTCCAAAATTGAATTTTCCGCATCATTGAAATGTAAGAGGCATTTACCTAAATGTTCTCCAACATATGTCCTCCGCTTCGTTAACTCAGCTTAACTTCTTGGACACAGGGTTCAAGCAACCTGGTATTACCGCTCGTGGTGATGGGTGCCGTGTCTGTCATTGGAGGAATAAGTGCCCTTCGCCTTCCTGAGACTCTCCACACTTCGCTACCACAGACCGCGGAAGAAGGAGAAATCTTTGGAAAAGACTGGACATATGCAGACTGCTGGTCATGTGGAGGACCTAGGTAATGGAGCCAGGCTGATTATTGTTACCCACTAATATAATATTAGCTCGTCCGAATCAATATCTGCTTCGCTAACTTGAGTACCTACCGAACTAGTCACGTTTTATGCGACTTCGCCTTCCTAGTTTTTAACGATAAAAAGTACCTACCTATCTTGTTATCTTATCGATACTTTGTTATGTCCATTATCCAGTTAAATTCCTTTCATAAACAAGATATCGGGACTGGTGTAAAATACTTTAATGCACACTAAATAAAACATACGGTCTAGTTACCTAACAGAAAATATTTCATATGAAAACAATGGGCGGTCTTATTGCTTGTTACCTACAGCATCTTTTGTCAACAGGCAAATGGTGAACGGAGAGTCTTACGAAAACCTTGATCAACTAGAGCTTACACAAGCTCCTGTAGAAGACGAAGTCCCAGACCTGCCAATGAGACGACGCAGTTCTATGCGCAAACTGGTCCGCCAGACCAGCGTGGTGGAAACACAGAGAGACTTCGACGGCAATATTAAAATGACCTATTGGTTTTAAATTAAAGTTAATGTTACGTAAATACCTACAGTGACAGTTATTTTTAATCCAAAAAAAATTTAAACTTTTTAACCGACTTCATAAAAGGAGGATGTTTCTCAATTCGACCGTATATGTAACTATATTTTTTTATTTTTGTTCGCTGATAACTGCGTCGTTTATGAACTGATTTTGATGATTATTTTTTTGTTGGAAAGGTAATATTCCAAGTGTGGTACCATAGTAATTTCATCGAGATCTGATAAGTATCTCCAGAGATATAGAGATAAACACCTCAAAACTTGGTACTGAAAATGAATAGCGCGGCATTTGAAGTCGGTTATTTTAGTTTTGTAAACGATCTTACTAACATTGTTTTAAACATGCTTTTTATTAGTTCCACTTGTACCTAACAAACAGACAATTTTTATTTTTTTTTTGTAGTTGTGTAGGACTTCTGCAAGTCCGCCTGGAGCTACCACTACTTTGCCAACTATTTCATTCATAAAATAATGAAAGTTTTTGTTTTTGATTTGAATGGCAAAGTATCCAGTGAAATAACAGGGCATGTGAGACAACATCTTTATGTCTCGAGGTAACAGGCGCAGTCCCCGTATCACGAAAACCATTGAATGAACGAAATGAACTAAATGACGGGGCCGGAGCTATACAGCCTACATACAGGTTGGCAAAAACGTCTTGAAACTGAACTATTTTTTTTTTCTGGCCTGGCAATAATCTAATCTGTGATAAAATTTTCGATGTTAACTGTGGTCAGTGACTGAAAATTTATGAACAAAGTGTGGCGGCGGAGTTTTGGCGGGAACGTGGAAAAGTGTGTGTGATCTCATTGTATTCTTTCCTAAAACTTGACTAGACTAGACTTTTACTTGACAACTGACCTGAAATGTGACTTTGACCCATCTCTACGACTAACATTCATAAAAACTTGAAAAATTTCAATACTTGACACTGGCTAAATACACTAATCGTGTGGAGCCATAAAGAAACAAAAAAAAAAAAAGAAAAAAAGTGTGGCGGCACGGTGGTCTTCGGTTTGTTTATCACAATGTTATGTGGATTTTAGTAAAACTTCGGAAAAGGTACCTTGCATTTTAAAATGAGACGTTGTTCAAAGGTGGTATCGCGTGAAGTGAAGCGTCGAATTTTGAATTTTGCTGCTTTGCAGCTGTTGCTGCCAACATTTTCGTCTATGGTTTCGTTTAAAAAGGAGGGTGTCGCTTGATCGCCGCTAGATGTCGTACTCTGTCCGTGAGCGGCGACATGCCCCCGGCCTTGGAAGCACCTGCTTACAAGATCATAATATACGTATGAGGTGTCAGGCGTCTCCAGCCTCTTCCGGCTGCAGAGGCAAGGGGCAGATCTTGGAGAATGCCCTTCTGTTGACCCCTGTTGCAGTGCGAATATCGGCGATGCGGGAGACTCCATCAGCACCCGGGAATATTTTTACGACGCGTCCCAACCGCCATTTGAGAGGCGGCAAGTTGTCGTCCTTGATGAGCACCATGCTCCCCAAAGTGATGTCACTCTGCTTCGTCTTCCACTTCGTCCTCTGCTGAAGCTCCGAGACATATTCTCTGGACCATCGTTTCCAAAAGAGTTGGCGCAGCCGCTCAATTCGATGATAGCGCGTCAGACGAGAAGTAGCCGTATCTACCAAGTCTCTCTCAGGTGGTGCAGTGAACGGTCAGCCGATGAGGAAATGAGCTGGGGTCAGCGGAGTGAGGTCGGAAGGATCAGAAGATAAGGGAGACATGGGACGGGAATTAAGGATGGCTTCGATTTGTGCCAAAACCGTGCTCAACTCCTCGTATGTCAAATTCGCATTTGCAACACTACGCCGAAGAAAGTGTTTACACGACTTTATCCCACTCTCCCATAGGCCTCCAAAATGGGGTGAGTATGGTGGAATAAAATGAAATTGAATGCCGTCGTTGGCGACTAATTCAACGATTTGTTTATTATTATCGTTAAAGAATGAATTTAGCTCGCTAGAAGCTCCAACAACATTTCTGCCGTTATCAGAATAAAGTGAAAGAGGTTTTCCCCTTCGACTAATAAATCGCTTAAGTGCTAAAATAAAATCGTCAGTTGACAGACTGGTAACAAGCTCTAAATGAATTGCCCGCGTAAGGAAACAAACGAAAAGACACACGTAACATTTCACTAACCGTGATCCTCTCCCCTTTCGATTTAGCATCATCAGCGGACCTCCCAGATCCACCCCCGTCCGCATGAAGGAAAATCCAGGGTCCAAACGTTCAGATGGCAAGTTACCCATGATCGGAGATAACGTCTTCCCCTTCATGCGCGAACACATAACACACTCGCGCACTATTTTCCGTGATAAATTTCTCGCATTCAATATCCACCAGGTTTCGCGCAAACTGGAAAGAAGAAGTTGAGGACCCGCGTGGAGTAATCGTATATGTTCATGTCTTATCAATAGCACTGAAAACTGGTGTTTACTGCACAAAAGAATCGGATGTTTTTTATTATAATCAAAGTTGGTAGAATTGCACAGTCTACCTCCAACACGAATTAATTTATTTTCGTCTAGAAATACGTTTAAACCTGAAACACGATTCATTTCCTTCGCGCTTGTTTTTATCGGCAAGTTATTTAATAAGCACTCGTAAATATCAGGGAACGATTGTCTCTGAGCGGACTTAACTATTAAGCACTGTGATGCATTCAACTCGTCCACCGTCAACGGACCGGTTTCTCGCTTCAAAACATCAGAGCGCCCCCTGACTTTGCGCAGATTAGCTATAAAACGCAATACGTAAGCCCATACTCGTTTAAGTTTATTGACAGACTTATCAAAATGTATTAAGTCGCACGGACGAACACAAACAAGATTGGTTATATTCGATTTTAGTTCCGGTAAATTATTCACATTAATTGCATTATTTCGATTATCATTACATAATTCATTATAAAATTCACGATTTTGCATATAACACGGACCGTTCCACCAAAGTTTAGAGCTCACTAATGAGTCAGCTGAAAGCCCTCTAGACAATAGATCAGCTAGATTGTCTTTACTTGCGACATGATGCCATCTAGAATCGCCTGTAAGCTCGTTTATTTCCGTGACTCGATTTTGAACAAACGTTTTTAACAAATGTGGAGACATGCTGAGCCAACCAATTACTATGGTCGAGTCAGTCCAGAAGTGGACTTCGGTGAAAGTTAATCGTAATGATTCGATTATTTTTTTATAAAGTCTCGCACCTACTAGCGCAGCGCAAAGTTCTAGCCTAGGTATGCTTATCGATTTTAAAGGTGCTACCTTGCTCTTAGCACAGAGAAGTTTGACCGTGACTTTGTCGGAATGGTTATCATAAGAACTGATGTAAGCGCACGCTCCGTAACTAGTAATGGATGCATCTACGAAAATGCTCAAAATTTTATGTTGTACGTTGTCGCTTAAAACGTGACGAGGAATTTTTAATTCGTTTAAACATGTCAAGGTTCCGGTGAACTTATTCCATGTTACCGCAATATCTGATGACACAGGAGTGTCCCAATCAAGTTTACTTAGCCACAACTTCTGTAATAAAACTTTCGATAAAATAATTACAGGGGAAAGTAAACCTAGCGGATCGCATATTTGTGAAATAATCGATAACATCACTCGTTTAGTTAATTTCGAAACGCTCGAAAACTCATCGACCTTCGCAGTGTAATACAGCTCATCCCTATCGTTATGCCAACCTATACCTAGCGTTTTGTTTTGCGTATGTTCGCCGACAAACAAATCTACAGGTGCACTCTCTGATAGTCTGAGTTGAAAGTCCACTTACGAAGCGAAAAGCAACCCGATTTCAAAACATCTGAAACCTTTCTACAGATGTCTAATAACTGTGAATAATCATCACTTCCGGTTATTAAATCGTCTACAAATATATCTTCGGTGATTACGCGTGCTATAGTATCATCGTCACAGTCTATCGCTATCTGTCGTATACAGCGCATACTTAGGTATGGCGCAGACGCAGTGCCGTACGTCACCGTATTGAGCTGATAAACTTTCAGAGGATCAATCGGTTTATCTCTCCAAAGGACAAGTTGTAACGCTCTTTGATCCGCTTGTATTAATACTTTTCGATACATTTTTTCTACGTCGGCGCATGCTACGTATTTATGTTGCCGAAAGCGTAAAAGAATAGAAAAAATGTCGTTTTGAAGAGCTGGTCCCGGTAACTGAATATCATTAAGTGATTTTTCGGACGAAGTAACCGCGCTCGCGTCAAACACTACCCGTAACTTAGTCGTGTTACTATTTTCTTTAAATACCCCATGATGCGGTAGAAAATAGTGCGGGCTGTCGACTTTATCTAAAGGACTCATATGACCTAAAGCCTCGTACTCATTCATAAAGTTACAGTACATGCGTTTATACTCGGTAGAACGTTCCAGATTTCGTTCTAGTGAGAGAATTCTATTTTTCGCTAAATTGTATGAATCACCCAACGCCTCTGGTGACTCCTTGAGTGGTATTCGAACAGAAAACCTACCATCGGCTTCTCGTTTAGTCGTTTTTGAAAATAATTCTTCACACAATCGCTCGTCATGCGTGAGAATGTTTCGCACTTCCGGTACGTTTTCTAGTTCCCAGAAGCGTTTAAGATTTTCATCTATCGTTTGGGTAAAATTACAAGTGACGGAGTTGTAATTATTATTTAATCTGTTTGTGTCTAATGGCCCCGTGAGTAACCATCCTAATTTCGAGTTCTGTAGGTATGGTCCGTTTTTTAATCGAATTTTAGTTTCGTCTATAATTTCCCAAAATAGATCCGCACCTATTAATATATCGATATCCGACGGAATATGATAAGTAGGATCAGCAAGCTGGATGTTATTTGGTAGCCGTATAAGATCAGTATCAATGTTTGTAGACGGTAAACTGGCTGTAATACACTGCAACACAAAACATTGCACCTTTCTATGGTAATCGTTTACTTTAGAACGTAGGATAATTTCGCATGATTCGTTTGATTGCGTCACCGATTGTGCGACGCCTGATATACGTATAGTGGACTGTATTGAAGACGCATTTAATCGTTTCCTAAGCGAATCCGATATAAAGCTGTGTTGACTACCGTTGTCGAGCAACGCCCGGGCTGTGTAAACTCGCTTATCTCTGTCTACAATGTCTACGAGCGCCGTGCATAGCAAAACCGGTTGCACTGACTGATTATTATTTAGCGCGCTTCCTAGTGTGCTGTAGGTATCTATAGCTAAAGAATGCATAGAAGTGGAAGGGCCGTGTTGAGACGTAATGTTGAAATTAGTTGCGCCCGCGCGTTCATTAGTCGTAGATATGTCGTTTATATTACTTGTGCTGCTTAAATGAAGCAAAGTATTGTGCTTATTTTCGCATTGTTTGCAGGAACCGAATAAACATTCATTAATAGAATGTCCTAAGCGTAAACAATTGCGACATAATCGTTTATCGTTTATGAATTTAATTCTATCTTGAACTGATAAATTTAAGAAATTAAAACACATGTATAGGGCATGATTACCGTTACATGACGGACAATTAACGGTGCGCTTAGTGTTGTTGCCATTGTTATAGGACGATTTGATTTTAGGATTAGAATTCGTTTGTGACACAAAGCTATGTACGTTGCTTTTGTTATATTGTGATGGTTTCGTTTCGCATGTATGTATCACTGGCTTAGGCTGAGATTGTGCTTTGTTACGAGTATGACTTGCGTTTATCATGTCTAACATGTCCGCCTTATCTCTCAGAAATGATAATAAGTCTTCTAGCATTAATTTCTTGTTAGGATCAACTAGAATAGAACCTTTATGATTCTCCCAATCGCGCTCTGTAGTTGAATCCAATTTGGATACAACCAAATAGATAATTAACGTATCCCAATACTCGGTTGGTTCATTTAATGTTTTTAGAGCTCGCAGGTTTCTCAACACGGTATCAATTAACTTCCTGATCTGCATATAAGACTCTTGTTTCAGAGTAGGAATAGAAAATAATGCCTTTAGATGGTTATGTACAAGAAGTCTAGTGTTATGATACCTGCTATCTAGTAAATTCCACGCGATTTCGTAATTGGAAGACGTACACTCCAATGCACTTATCACATCAAATGCAGTACCTTTGAGTGATGACCTTAGATAATGAAACTTTTGAATCTCGTCTAAATTCGAACGTTTATGGATCATACTGAGGAATGAGTTTTTATATTCGAGCCAGTGGTCAAATGCTCCATCGAAAAAGGGCAATTTGATCTCCGGTAGTTTGATGTTACTTCGGGAGGAATGACCGTTACATTTTGAATTAGCATTGTCACCAAGCCCCCCACTTTCGACTAAAGTTTCAGCAACAGCCAGAAGGTTAAAATATAAAGATTCAAATGAATCTATGTACTCGAAATTTGAATCTACTTCAGATTCAGGTAGAAATGAATCGATTCGACTTTGTATGTTATTAAACACTTTAAAATGCTCTGTAGCAGCCTGCATCCTGAATTTAATTTCCCGAATTTGAATTGTTGATGGGCTAACGTCTACGAAAGTATCCAAGTATTTTTTTAACTGAGTCAACCGACCTCGCAAGTTGCCCCTTTGCTTCTTGAGCTCAGAAAGGCTACTAGATTGAACTCTATTAGGAGAAACTGACAATCCTGCAGAAGGCACTCCTAGTTTATTGTCATCGACCATTTTGAAAACCTACGTAACAAATAGAAAAAAGGCGTATACGTTTACGAATAAAAATAAGTGTAGGTACTTACATGTAAATCGTCAAATCCACAAAATATAAAACTATTTCACTTCCTATGAGTGTAAAAACTCGGTTTTAGCACAAATCGTATAAGGAAAGGAACATAAAAGGATACACAGGTTGAAGACTTGACCGTTGCACAGGCGATTTCGATATAGGCGCTAAGTCGTAATTCTCCGATGTCGCGATCGCACGACGAACTCCGGCGAGAAGGAACAATGTGGCGGCACGGTGGTCTTCGGTTTGTTTATCACAATGTTATGTGGATTTTAGTAAAATTTCGGAAAAGGTACCTTGTATTTTAAAATGAGACGTTGTTCAACGGTGGTATCGCGTGAATTGAAGCGTCGAATTTTGAATTTTGACAGCTGTTGCTGCCAACATTTTCGTCTATGGTTTCGTTTAAAAGGGAGGGTGTCGCTTGATCGCCGCTAGATGTCGTACTCTGTCCGTGAGCGGCGACAAAAGCTTTTTTGTGGTGGCGGTGGGAAACCTTCTAACTTATCGGGCGCGATTTTTTGACTTGAACTTTTAAAATTGTAAATTTTATGTAAATAGTGATCAGATAAGTAATGTTATATTTTATTTGTGTATATCTTGTTTAGGTTTATATGTTTGAGTGCTTAATTTATCTAGGTAATTCCTTATTATTGTCTTTTCACCATGGAGGAACCGCCGGACCCCGGTGGAACAACTCCTGTCCCTCCCGTTCCGGTAACCGGATGCTTTGTAACAATTGAAAACGACTCCGTGTTAGAACAGGTGATAATGGACATTGATTAATCTCTAACAAGACGTGATACAGAAAATCAAAGCATATTAAACAACCCAATTCCCTCCACTAGTGGCAACAAACGAAGGAAGAAAAGTCATACCACTAGTAACAATGATGTAATAAACGAACCCGTATCGGTCATTTCCCCAACTCCACAATCACAACAGCTACTACAAAATAACAAGAACACTGAAAATGTAAATGCCAAAGAAAAGCAAAATAATTTCATCCCAGTCGGTCGAAGTCATTATGATGTCTCTGACAGTGCCCCCTACGTAGTACATGTGCAGCGAGAACAATCTTCCCCTAATGATACTAAATGCTCAACACTCCACCCGCTAACGTTTGGCAGATTTTTACAAAAGCACAATATTAAACATATTGTAAATGGAAGCGTTAAGCGTATTGGGAGAAATAAGATTACTCTATCATTCAGTAATTCCATTGATGCCAACGATTTCATCAATAACAGTAGCCTATCAATTGAGAAATTAAAGGCATTTATCCCGACCTTTAGCATTAGTACGCGCATGGGTCTGGTCCGTGGGGTACCGGCCGAATGGACTGATGATGAAATAATAGAAAATACCACAGTCCCTACAGGGTGTGGCAAAATATTAAAAATAAGACGTCTGAATTATAAAGTGACAGTTGATGGTTCTCCGGTTTGGAAACCCTCTCAATCGGTTGTTGTAACTTTTGATGGAAAAATCCTTCCTAAGCACATATTCATATGTTATAATGCCCTAGCCGGTGAACTTTATACGTACCCTACCATACAGTGCTTTAAGTGTTGTAGCTTTAAGTTGTAGGTTTGGTCATACAAAAACACAATGTCGTTCTAAGCCACGCTGTTTTAAATGCGGCCATGAACACCCAGGTGATTCATGTGACCGAGAAGAAGACAGTGCAGTATGCTGTCTCTGCACTGGCTTTCACTATGCAACAAGTAAATGCTGCCCCGAATTTTTGCGACAGAAAAATATTAAATTATCAATGGCTGAAAAGTCAATTTCTTATGTCGAAGCGTCCAAGATACACCCACCAGTAGGTAAATCTTATGCAGACGTATTAAGTTCTGTCAAACCAACAACAGCTGTAAATTCATCTCCATCGTCTAACCACCCTTTGATTCCCAAATGGACATCCTACAAAAAAACTGTACAACCTAAGCCACGTACACGATATAATGCTCCAACAGGATACGACCGCGTAGCTCACCAAGAGCTTATTAAAGACTACAGTATGCCCCCAAGTCAAAATGGCTGTGGTTATGCTATGAACCAAAACCAAACTTCTCAACAAACACTTACTGATATTATTACTCTATTAATTGATACATTAAAATAGAACAATATTTTGTTACCGTCCAACGTTGCCCCCTTAATTGAAGCTTTAAACAACAAAACGATTCAACCATCTGCTTACCGTTCCGAAATGAATACATATCGGAACGATACTGGACAATTCTTTAAAAATTGTCCAGTGGAACTGCCGCAGCGCAGTTAGTAAGAAAAGTGACATTATTTATATAATAAACAAATTTGACCCATATATATTTGCATTGGCAGAGACATGGCTTAAGCCTGGCTTTGCCTTTAGGATAAGTAATTATTTCTGTCTTCGTGAAGACAGAAATGATGTGTACGGCGGTGTCGCCTTACTCATCAAATCATCTTATTTATTCACCCCATTATCCTTTCCCTCTCATTGTAGTGACTTTTCTATAGTTGGAGCAATAGTAGAAAACATTTGTTTTATTTCTATTTACATTCCACACCCATCTTCATCTGTTTTACTGGAGCTTAACACAATTATCAATTCTCTTCCCAAGCCCTTCATAATAATGGGTGATTTTAACTGTCATCATTATTCATGGGGCAGTTCGGCTTCTAATGTGCATGGCAGTGAACTTCTTGATATAAGTGATACTCAAAACCTATGCATTTTAAATGATGGAAGACCAACTCGTAGAACAAATCCAAACGAAGGTCTAAGTGCCATCGACCTATCAATTTGTACACCCAATCTTGTTTTAAAATATATATGGAACATACTTCCGAGTACTTATGGAAGTGATCATTTCCCAATTCTTATCTGTACTTCTGAGAATAAGCTCAAACATCCAAAACGAAAATCATGCCTAAAATATAGATTAAATAACCCTGATTGGACAGTATATAGTGATAAAGTTGAACTTAAAATACCACGTCTCCCTCAAATAACAACAGAAAATGAACATATTTGTGCCAGTAAATTTGCTGATATTATAACGGAAGCTGCAAACGAAACGTTCCCGTTAAAAAAATCTGCTCAGGACCTTATTCCATCACCCCCGTGGTGGGACAAAGAGTGTACAGATGCTGTTAAAAAAGAAAACAGGCTGAATAAGATTATAACACAGACATGTCAATTGATAAATTTAAAATTGTCCAAGAGGCAGTTGAGAATTCTAAATAACTATTCTAATCGAAAAAAATCTCTGGTTGCAGACGTTACTGCTCGTCCATTTCACCTCAAACACCATCTTCATTAGTGTGGCAAAATATTAGAAAATTCAAGTCTGCTGTCAGTAACCAACAAAATTAATTACCACATCAATTGTCTGATCAATATCTTGATCACTTATCACCACCTTATGTTCCCCAGGAAGAGTTATTTACTACCATTCCATTTCCACCACTAATTTTAGATAATACAGGACTCAACTCTCCATTTACCTTCGAGGAGTTAAAAGCTATTGTTAAAAATTCGAATAATTCTGCTCCCGGAGAAGATGGTCTTCCCTATGCGTTTTATAAAAATCTTCAGGATAACGCACTACTTTATATACTCGACCTAATTAATACAATTATGGTCACAGGAAATATCCCCTTGACGTGGAAATCCCAAATTATTATTCCAATTTTAAAACCAAATAAAATACCCAACGATATTATGTCATATAGACCAATTGCCTTATCAAACGTCATTTCAAAATTAGCTGAACATCTTGTGAAAAACCGCCTGGAATGGTATATAGAATCTAAAAATATTTTAACTAACACGCAATACGGTTTCCGAAAAGGCAAAAGCTCAATCGATTGTATAATTATACTTGTTGCTGACATTAGGTTGGCTCTTACACATAATAATGCAGTAGTAGCTACATTCTTAGATATAAAATCCGCCTACGACAGCGTATTACTTCCATTACTCAAGAAAAAACTGGAGTCCTTACAAGTACCCGCACTACATAGCAATTTCGTGGTTAATATTATGAGTGGAAGGACGATAAAACTAGATTCATCAAGTGGCTTCAGACTCTTGAGGAGAGGGTTGCCACAGGGATCGGTTTTGAGTCCTATACTTTATAATATTTACACACACGATCTAGAACGCTCACTCCCAATTTCCATTAAAACTCTACAGTACGCTGATGATTTATTAATTTACTGCATTTATAACTCAATATTTAATGCCTGTGACAAAGTATCAGGGTCTCTAACCTGCCTAAAAACCTGGCTTGGCGAACATGGCCTAGAATTGTCGGTAAATAAGAGTGTTGCAGTCCTTTTCTCCAGGATGCGTAATCCTCCACTAATAGAAATTTGGTACAATGGTGCGCTGTTACCAAATAAGAAGCAACATTTTTAGGCTTTGTTTTAGATTCTAAGCTTACAGGTATACCACATTGCGAATCCATTGAGTCAAAGTGTGAACAACGTATAAATATGTTAAGATGTCTTTCAGGAGTTTGGTGGGGTGCGCATCCTTTCTCTTTGAAGCTTATTTACAATGCTCTTATAAGAAGCGTCCTCGATTATGGCAGCTTTTTGTTAGAGCCGTGTAGAGTAGCTGCTGCCAAGAAATTGGATGCCATTCAATCCAAGGCTCTGAAAATAATAACGGGTGCAATGAAGTCAAGCCCCTTGCGTTGCAAACAGAATGTTCTGAGCCTCCATTAAGCATCCGACGGCAGTTTCTATCTGACCGGTTTCTTTTCCGTGCCTTCCAGTTTTTAGAGCATCCTCTGATACCAATACTAATCACATTATCATACTTTATCTCATCCTGTGCATACTGGAAATTTAAAACTACACCGTGTCTTATTAACAGTTTACAAAAAATAAAAAACCTATCAGCTCCTACCTATCGATCGAAGATTCTTCCTCTCTACACCACTAACTATGAAACTTTAACTATTTCTCCTATTACACATTTAGATTTAGGTTTTGTAAAAAGTGACATAGGTGTTAACAATACTTTCAATTTAATAACTGATGACAAATGGTTTGGATGGCATCATATTTATTGCGACGCTAATTATGTTGGACGCCGCCGAAGGATTTAAAAAAAACCGAAATACTTTGAAAGATTTATTTCAAAAAAGTACAATCTTAAAATATTAATATTATAATAAAACTAAAACGACTGTCTTCGAACGAAGTGTGTTACGAAGTGCGGGCCAACGCGCGGGGCCGAGGGCGCCGCGAGGCAAAAGTGCAGCGCTTGCATTGCGCTCCGCCGGTCACGTAGGCCACCGATTGACGTCAATGGCGTAAACTGCAGCGTTGATGGAAAGTTCCTGAGAACTGTAATATGCAGCGCTTGCGGAATAGGTGTAGGTAGGTACCGTAACACCTCCCCCCTTAGATCAGCAACTATTTGAGCACTCTGAGCGAAAATGTTGCTGACTTCGAATGCTGTCTTTTGGCTTTTTCAGGATCTTCATAAGGATGATTTTCAGGTGCTGTGCTGGCCTCTTTGGGTTGATTTTGTCTCGTACAAATATTATATCGCCGTAAGATGATTGCGAAGATAGCTATTGCTGCTAGAAGAAGTGTTCCGTAGAGAGGTAGTGTAGTGTGGTACAAGGAGATGTCTGTATGATTTATCTCGACTGGATGCTGCATCAGGATTTTATCTTCGATGGCGTGAAGTCCGTTGAGGTTGATTGAGTTTAGTTTTAAATGAGGTATATGTATGGTTTCTTTTATGTAGTCCTGTGGTATTTCCGTTAGAAGCAGTGGCTGTCCTTTAATGTGGTCATTGGTATTAATAATTGTAAATTCTTCAGTGCGTATGTAGCATTTCAGGGGCAAAGTTGCAAGGTAGCTTCCATGTAGGGTCAGGAACTCCTGTCGTCCACATTGTAGTTCTGCTTTCGTGGGTTTTGGGAAGACAAGTGTATAGTGCTGGTTGTCTAACTGCTCCATCGCTTCCTTGTCCAGGGTAACCTTGGTAGGCCGGCATGTCCTGTCCAGGGCTTGATGATTTATAATGTTCTGGATACAGTCTGGATGCGCTCGCAGAGGGTGGTAGCCGTCTTCTTCACATAGATACTGATGATTGAATTTCAGGCATTCTGCCGCAATGTACATGAAATTCTTGCCATTGGTTGCTAGGAATGGGTAATGAGGGATAATAGTCTGTAACTTTCTATTAGGAACTAAGGATAGTTTGTAAAATTCGAAAGTGCTTGATGATATGATAGGGATTTTGAAAATTATAACTATTCTACTACCTGCATAATAATATCCTGATTTTATAATGTTATAGTACTCTCTCAAGTCCGCGTCTATTACTTGCTCTGGTCCATATACTATTTTTAACCTATTTAACATACTACGTAAGTTATCTATGCTTAGCATGCTATGGTGAGTGCTCGATGCACGAATAAACGCTAAAATATTTTCTATTCTATCTAATTCTAAAATCAAATCCTCAGCGTTCTCGCTAATTATACCTAGTAGCTGAGCGAGCTTAGCGTATCTAACTAACTTAGCCTCAGCGTGGGCGTTCCTATCTAACATTAATGCTAAACTATTATTAATCTTCTCCTGGTTCTCTGCTATTTTAGTTAGTAAGATGGTATGCTGAGATATCCAAATTTTATTGATACTTATGTGCTCATTAAATTCAGACATCAACTTATCATCATTACTCTCTAGTATATTAAGTGCTCTGTCATATTTTTCGGCATCCGTATGGTCTAAGTTACCAGTAATGCTTTTAACAACTGATCCAAGGCCATCTATAAGACCTCTTTTAGTACGCGATTTATTGGGCTCTAATGTGTCTAGCTGATTTCTAATTTTAGTTAATTTAGTAGTGAGATAATTAGTCTGTAGTTCATAAAGTTTTAGGGTATCGTTGTCTAATTTATTCGCAAAAAGTCGAAGTTGAGAATCTACCGAGTCAAGTCTGTCATCAATATTAGTAAGGTCAATGTATTGTAAAAAGGAATGATAGTGAGTGACAAGTTTAGCTTGTCCGAGTTTAAAAGGGAGTATACCAGGTCCATTGTCAAGATTCTCAAGTCTTATCTCGTGCGCCAGCGTCAGGTGGAGGAATGCGAGGAGTATCATCCTGTAACAATTTCGCGGTTTTAGGCACACGTTTAAGTCGTGATTTTGCAATGGGGCCCTTCTTCTTAGAAGTATATATATGGATTGGCAGATCGGCTAATACGGTATCCTGAGTATAACGAGTCGCGAGTTTATTTCGACTAGCTTGTGGATTAGTTATAAACACTTGTTGGTCGGGTTGGTATTCGACCTCAGGTTCTCTATCCTTATTCCTGCTTTCTATGATATGCGTACGATTTGTAAGAGCTGATTCGTTCAACTGGTCATAAACTAATTTCATCTGGTCTCTATGGGTTATAATGTATTGTTGCATTAGGTGTTCTGTCATGTCAATGTCAAAAGGATCTCTAGGATCGAAATGTCCTCGAATAACGTCATGTGGTCTACACTTAGTGAAGCTATGCACGGAGCTATTATAAGCTAATATGGCATAGGGCATTAAGTTAACTGTCGGTTCAGCGTTTTGTCTAAGTCGCATTATTCGTAAGTGTTCTAAAAGAGTCGAATGGAATCTTTCTATCATCCCGTTATCGTTAGGGGCATGAGCAAGGGTCCTATGGTGGTTAATTTTATGAAGTCGCGTAAATTCAGCAAACATCTGATTGGTAAATTCGGTTCCATTGTCAGTTATTAAAGTCAGTGGAAGTCCATGATGAGTACTGTAAGTCAAGAGTCCTTGTAGGATACTGACGGCAGTCCCGTCACGTAGGTGATAAACTTGCCCGTATTTAGAAAATACATCTACAAAGGTCAGATATTTCTCATTGTGCGCTGTAAAAAGGTCCATATGCACTATCTCAAATGGCTTGGAGGCTGGTGGTACCACGTTGAATTGTGGTCTGACTGGGTGTCTGTCATATTTAGTTTGACCACACACAGTGCACTCATTTATGTACTTAGTTATCTCCTCTTTCATTTTTGGCCAAAAGTATTTGCGTGAAAGAGCCAGATAGCTTTCGTTTATTCCCCTGTGATTAGTTTTACCCTCATGATAATGCTTTATGATTTCCTGTTGCCTTAAGTATTCCTTTACATCCTCTAACTCAGTCTTTGCTAAGACTAAATTCATAGAGGAGCTTTTGAAGTTATTTTGAATAATAGGAATGATAGAGTACATTCCTAAGGGCGGTGTAATCTTAAGGGCGGTCTTAACTTTCGGATTGACGTATTCTTTTATTGCATTAATCACGTCCTGCTCGAGACTGGATTCGGATACTTGAATGTGAGTACGAGTATGTGTGTCAAAAGGTTTTGTCGCTGTCGTTCGTCTTTTAATGTCACCTACTATGGTAAAACATATCTGTCTATGAAATTTATTTAAGGGTTCGTCAGTGATTGGAACTTCGAGAATGGGATTCTCGTTACTGGTATGGGCTGTAGCCGTTGTGGAACCAACATTAGAGGGTGGCATTTCAGAAGGATTTGCTACCATTGAATCTGTTTCCTCATTGTTAATTTCAATGCGAGAGAGGGCATCTGCATTTGTATTATATTTGCCCTTTTTGTAAACTATCGTGTAGTTGTATTCACTCAGTTTAAGTCGCCATCTGGTCAGTCTGGAGTAAGGCTCCTTGAGATTCATTATCCATTGGAGTGGTCTATGGTCAGTCAGAATTTTGAATTTGCGTCCAAAAAGATAGGGTCTGAAATACTTTGTAGCCCACACAATAGCTAAAAGTTCTTTCTCGATCGTGCTATAGTTTATCTCACTGTCATTGAGAGTACGAGATGCGTAACAGATAGGTTTATCTGAACCAACAGGTCCTTGGCTGAGTACGGCACCAATAGCTAGATTAGAAGCGTCTGTTCTTAGAATGAACTCTTTGCTGAAGTCTGGATATTGAAGTATCGGGTCGTTAGTCAGTAACGTCTTGCATTTTTCAAAGCAGTCTGTATAGTCAGAGTCGAAAGTTATCTTGCTGGACTTTTTCAAACACTTAGTCATAGGTTTAGTAATTCGTGCAAAGTCAGGGATAAATTTCCTATAATACCCCAGAAGTCCCAGAAACTGTTTTATCTCTTTAGGTGTTTTTGGCAAAGGATAACTCTCGATAGCCTTTATTTTATCAGGATTCGGTTTTATATCGTCTCGACTGATAATGTGCCCTAAGTAGGCTGTTTCCAATTTTAAAAACTCAGACTTATCCATCTGGATTTTAAAATTGGATTCTCGTAATCTAATGAACACTTTCTCCAAATTTGACATGTGTTCCTGCAAGGATGTACTAAAAACGATGATATCATCTAAATATACTAGACATATCTCATTCTGCAAGCCTCTAAGCACGTTGTCCATCACCCTTTGAAAAGTTGATGGACTGTTCTTTAACCCCATGGGCATTCTCAAAAATTCAAAGTGCCCATGTTCAACGTTAAAGGCCGTCTTAGGTATATCATCTGGGGTCATTTCAACCTGGTAAAATCCAGATGCAAGGTCAAGGGTGGTGAAATATTGACATCTACCTAGCTTGTCAAGGACATCTGAAATATTTGGTATAGGATATTTATCGTCGATAGTCTTGTCATTGAGTTTACGAAAATCTACAACTAGTCTCCATTTTTGCTTCCCAGATGCGTCAGCCTTTTTCGGGACAACCCATATGGGAGAGCTCCAGGCAGAGTCAGAGGGTCTAATAATACCCTGGTCTAACATCTTAGCAATCTGATCTCTAACTTCCTGGCGATGTACAAAAGGGTAGCGGTAGCTTTTCGTATAAACTGGTTGTTCGTCTGTCGTCTTAATCTGATGTTTTATCTTGTTGGTAAAAGTCAGAACCTCTCCGTCAATGTAAAATACATCGGCGTAGCGTCCACATAATGTCTCCAAGTTAATTCTCTCTTCCGTATTTAGGTGTTCCGTACGTAGTCGCGATAAAACGTCGCTAACGCGCCTAGAGTCCGAGTTATTAGTCATAGATTCCATATTAAAAAGGTTAATTCGAATAGTCCTGTCGAATTGTATAGTCATGTCCATATTAGAAGGATTTTCTACTTCTACAATACCGGTCTGGTCAGTTACAGTCGTCACGCATTCATGAATTATGCAATTGCACATAACCTGTTCACAAATGTATACGTCACCGTCGGGGTGGTGTATTGGTACATTTATTAATCGAGACGAATTTGCCGGGATTATTTCCTGGAAATTCGCTTTTCTGCATGTATAGTGAGAAAGCGGAATTTCAGTTCGGTCTGTGACTAAAACGTTACGTTTAAGGTCAATTTGAGCTCCATCTAATAAATCTAAGCCCAACAATCCATCAAAGTGACTATGAAATTTATAGACGAACAATTTAATATCTTTTTGTTCGACAAACTCTGGAAAATTTGGTAGCGTGATGGAATGTTCGTGTTTGCTAGTTACGCAAGAATTTGTGACCTCAAAAGGATCAAAATTCAGAGGTACATGTGCGAAAAACTTTTCCACAGCCTCGGGGCTTATGAACGATTGATTCGCCCCGGTGTCTATAATAAATTTAAGAGGAGGATCATAAATTTGAATATACCTCAACTCCTTTTTGGATTGAAGGTTGACCTCTATTTTGGTGGAGGGTCGGTACGGCCCTTGTGAAAATCCGACTGATTTTGGTCGTGGCTAGTAGAAGGTTGGGGAGCTTCTATAGCATTTGTCGCGCTATGGTACTGTCCGTCGTCCTGGTCATACATGTAATAGCCAAAGTCAGTCTGGTCATCGGGATAGGCGTCAGTGTAGTCATAGTAGTTAGATGAGTCATCGTAGTAATAATAGTCAGTATTATCGGCAACCTCGTTATAATTCATCTCGCGTGTTTTAAAGTAATTCGAGGGTGGCGGATTCCCAGATTTTCGCCAATCGTGTCCCGACATTGTAGGCGGAAGCGCCTTTGGTATAAAATGGCTAACGCCACTCATAGGCGTTGGCTTTGGCATAGTCTGTGAAGTATTGCGCGGAGGGAAAAATCTAAACGCGTTTTGGGGGTTGTAATTAGGTGGCGGTGCACTGAACATTTGTTGAGTGCGAGTAGGCATACGCGGCTGATTAAATCTTGGTGATTGAAAACCGGGCTGATAAAACGGAGGTGGGCGATAATTACTCTGTGGGTGCTGCTGCGGCATAAATAACGGTTTCGGCCAGCTAGTTTGGGGTTGCACATAATTTAAAGGTTTAGGCATAGCAAAAGAATTATTAATAGGGTTTAAATTAAATTTAGAAGACGTAGCAAAAGTCTGAGGCTGCGGCAAAGGCGGAGCCTTCTTTTCCACGTACTCATTCCGTTGCTGCAGATATAACACATTTAATTCTTCCTGAACAAATTCCAGTGCCTTTTCAATTATTGCGGGTCTCATACAACGAATACGAGACCCTAGAGGTTCTTTAAGACCTCGTACAAAAGATTGTAACGTTAATTTTTTATATAAGTCGCGCTTTGCATCGACTGTGGTTTTTACTCACTCGTGTAAAGTGACATAAGTCATTATGGTGCTGAAAAGGTTCTGGCATTTGTCGTAAAATTCAATAGGGGTGTTACTTCCTTGCGAAAGTAGTGACAGATCGTTATAAAGTGCTGTCTCGTCTCTTTGGTCGGAAAAGTTATTTATTAAGGATGTTCGAATATCCTGCCATGATTCTGGTATACCGTTTGAATTTATTGTTCTAGCTGCATTACCGGTAATTTTATTTAGTATACCATTTATCACACATAAATTAGTCAAAATGGCGTTCTCGTCATTGAGAATATATTTCGTCACGATTTCATCACAAATCCGAATAAACCGTGTGAGCACATTCGGATTACCATCGAACTCCGGTACTGGACGCAACGCTTTATAAATTGTGTCAGGGTCCATATTGCCTGAGCTATTACCTAAACTATTCTCACGTTCCAGAGATCCTAATTCTCTACCTAAGTCTAATTCCTTATTTCTACTGATCTGTCTGGAGGAGACAGATCTATCTACGTTTTTACCTTTATAAAAAATTTTGGAAACGGTAAAAGGAACAAGTAACAAGGAAGCAACACAATAGACAAAATAATTTCAAAGTACTTACATTCGGTCCACTGAAGTTTGAGTGTATCCTCGGCCGCGAACCTACCAAGTTCGGACGTTAGACAATGGCACTTGAAAGTGCGAGCAGAGTCGAAGTTCGCAGATTCGATTTTAGAAAGCTACAGATTCGCGCACTGCTTCTAACTATCCTACCGACTACGCCAATTATGTTGGACGCCGCCGAAGGATTTAAAAAAAACCGAAATACTTTGAAAGATTTATTTCAAAAAAGTACAATCTTAAAATATTAATATTATAATAAAACTAAAACGACTGTCTTCGAACGAAGTGTGTTACGAAGTGCGGGCCGACGCGCGGGGCCGAGGGCGCCACGAGGCAAAAGTGCAGCGCTTGCATTTCCGCCGGTCACGTAGGCCACCGATTGACGTCAATGGCGTAAACTGCAGCGTTGATGGAAAGTTCCTGAGAACTGTAATATGCAGCGCTTGCGGAATAGGTGTAGGTAGGTACCGTAACACGCTTCTAAACAATCAAAATGTTGGTGTTGGTGTTTATCACCGAGAGTATAAAATAGTGCAAAAAATAAAACTTCCTCCAGAAACATCGACATTTACAGGTGAGTGTTTTGGTATTCTAAAAGCGTTGGAATACATACTCGTATTACTCACAAAACTAAAACATACATTAATTATATCAGACTCTATGAGCGCCATTCAAGCCCTAACACGATGTCCTTTTAATGCAAAAGTTCACATGCCTGTCATTATTCACGCCCGAGATAAATTATTCAAATGCTCTCAGAAAGGTTATTCCACTACATTCATTTGGGTTCCAAGTCACAGTGGTATTATTGGCAATGAAAAAGCTGATTACCTTGCCAACGATGCTATACACTCTGGTGATACGTATCCTTATGTTAAGTACTGCCCTGACCTGGCTACTTTGCCTAGACTTCATCTCCAGGAATCCTGGAATAAAGCTTGGGCAAAAAGTGCCTTGTCAAAAGGAATTTACTACTACTCACTGCAGCCTAATGTTACAATGAAACCTTGGTTCTCTAGTGCGGAGCTTGGCAAGTTGGCCACAACTGTCCTTATAAGATTGCGACTGGAGCCCGTTTGTAGCCCAGCCCATCTTGCCAAACTCCGTATTAGAGATAGTCCTAAATGTGATTGTGGACATCCCGTAGCCGATGTAAATCATATACTAGTATATACTAATCTTTCCCTATGTATGACCGTTCCTCCTTCTTAGACACTCTCTTGTTACTGAAGATTCAATTTCCGATTAATGCTCCATGCCTGTTATCTTCAAATAATCGCCTTATTTTTAAAGCCATATCCGACTTTATTTTATTGAATGATATTAAACTGTAATTAATATATTTTGTTACCTACCTACTGTATATATTGTATATATTTTGTACATATCTTATATATTGAAACATGCTTTTCTGATCATTTTTAAATTCCGAATAATATTCGCTATTCTTTCTTTTGTAAATAAGTTTCCCCGTTTTTAATAAATAAATATGTATTAAACTAAGCAACATATATCAAGAAAGTGGCACAATACACAGACCGTGTTATGGCCAAGTCCACAAAAAAAAAAAGCTTTTTGTGCAACTTAATAGTAGTATTTTGATATTTTCCGTAACCTACGCGACTTAAAGATGTTTTAACATGAATAAGACTATCCGTAGTTCCACTAAAGAAGTTATTTTAAAGTTTACCGCCACTCTCTCAGCTATCGGGGTTACTAGTATATAGCAATAGTGGCGCCCCTATTTATTTCTACTCTATTTTGCCAACCTATAGCTGCGTTCCCGTCATTTCGTTAATTTCGTTCATTCAATGGTTTTCGTGATCAGTGCAGTGACGTGCAAAATTCTGGCTATCCAGGGGGCTGATCACGAAAACCATTGAATGAACGAAATGACGGGGACGCAGCTATGTAGGCTGCACCCGTATCACGAAAACCATTGAATGAACTAAATGACGGGGATGGAGCTATACGGCCTAAATAGCTGTCATTTCGTTAATTTCGTTCATTCAATGGGTTTCGTGATCAGCCCCCTGTATAGCTCCGTCCCCGTCATTTAGTTCATTTCGTTCATTCAATGGTTACGAAAACCATGTAACGGATAAGGACAAAGCTATAATATTTCCCTCTCTCAGTGCGTGCCGGCTTTTACAAGGTCAGTAACGTAGTTAGCCGTTTTTAGCTTAACGAACTTTGACCTTTATTGCTATGTGTCACTGGGTTCTAAATACATATATGGTTATGTCACAGATTATATAATAGTTACTGCGTGTTATGTTAAAGCTGTTGCAGCGGGGATGATTTTTTCGATATGATAAGGGCTGACCCCTAACAGCTTTTATTATATTTATTTGTGATGATTTTTGTAGAAATAAAAATGCCTTACTTGACATCCGGAAAACATCTCTCTTATTTATTAGGTGTCACAAATATGAAAAATAAATTTTATATAGAAGGAGTATGCATATCACCAAGGAGTATTTAATATACAGTTGCTTGCAGCGGAAATACACCACAAGGTTACAATCTTCTATCTCATGTGGCCACGCTACCCCAATCTCTATTATTTGTACTTAATTAAGTGTAAAACGGGCTTATGTAGACCGACTACTTACCTCAGTATTGATGAATTGATATTGTAAATATAGCCTTAAATTCTATTTGAATGCTGGCAGCACTGGGTCTTGACTTGACTGTCAATGAGACAACACGTCAAAATATAATTGACCTTCCTTTGGCGATTCTTTTTCAAGTTTAGCAATCAAGCATGCAAAAGAGATAGCAACCACAATTTATTCTAAGGACGAAACGAGACAAAGCATCGCTGTTATCAGCTATGTGTCATTTTTCGATTAGAACAATCCCGTCTTGGTTTTGGCGGGAACGTGGAAAAGTGTGTGTGCTCTCATTGTATTTTTTCCTATATCTTGTGTTCTTCCGCGAGTTAAGGTTAAGCCGCCCTAAGCGACACTGCACAGCAGCGGCGCGACGCGACACGTAGCGACACTTTTAGGTATACCGCACTTGAACTGCAGTGCCGCGACAGTTTGCAGCACGGAGAATAGACTATCTGTCTTTATCCGCGGTTAAAGGGCCTTATTCACGATCCATCCCGGCTGTACGTCAGCTCAAGGCCGCGGCGCTGGATGTAGCATACTGACTGTCGTGCGCGCATCAAGCGAGCAGAGTAAATAGAACGAAAAATGTTTTAAATTACAAATGTATATTATACGTATATGTTAAATCGGCTGTACAGCAAGTCTATACACTATCAAGCCGCACGATGCTGGACTGCTCTGACGTACGTCCGCGTTATTCACTGTCCATCTGCACGACGCTCGCGGTGGTGGGGGTGCTCGCTGGATGCAAAATCGGTCGTGCAAGTCCAGCAAACAATTAATAATAATTATCGACGTACGTCAAGCCTATTCACGGTACTTTTGCATCGTGCATCGTACATGTCCTTGAGCTGACGTACAGACGGGATGGATCGTGAATAAGGCCCTAAAGCCCGTCACAGACTTAGCTATAATACATATTAATATTTTTATAGCTAGGCATATTACTATATATTTTCTATACTAATTTTCGCGTGACCGCACACTCAGCTATAATATATATTTCTGTGACGTCACCGAGCGATACCGTAATATACATTATTGCATATTACTATACACTAAGACGACCATCAATTATGAAGGCATTATGAAGGCTAAATATATATTTCTCAGTGTGTGGTAGCTTGCTATAATATATATTATAGTACGGTATATTAATATATATTATAGCTAAGTCTGTGACGGGCTTAAACGTAGTTTAGGTATACCGCACTTGAACTGCTGTGCCGAGACAGTTTGCAGCAAATGTTGTCTGTCATTCGTTCGGCAACCTCTGAGGAAGATGGAAGAAACAGCTAGGCTATTCTGTAAGCTATCTCGATAGCGGAATCCGTGGTGAGATTCAAATTTCGTACTACGAAATTCAATCGTATTACGTTGGTATACGGTTGAATTTCGTATATAATATTTATATATAATATATATATTATGAGATTCGGAATCAGTATCAGATTTTGGTATCTATAAATATATATATTATTATTATTAAGAAATAAATAAAACTTTGTAACCATGAGTTTTTCTTCCACACCTATCGCTTTTCGGAAAAGTGTATCCTGTTTTTCTAATTGGGGCTTCATAATTTGTAACAAGTCGTCGAATTTATTTTGAGACATTCTAAAGTATGTATGAAACCTTTTCCGATCCTTTTTAAGCCGCGGCAAAAGTGTGTGATATTCCCCTTCTTCATATCGTGAATATGGAACGTCATGAACCCATATTTTTACCTTCTTTTTTGCTTGCTCTTGTTCCATTCTTTCTTCTTCCTCACAAAGCAAAGATACTATTACAATATCCAAGTCATTTTCGGCCACCTGACTCAAAATAACGTTCAAATCTGTTTCTTCCATCTTCCTCAGAGGTTGCCGAAAGACTGACAGACAAAATTTGCTGCAAACTGTCTCGGCACTGCAGTTCAAGTGCGGTATACCTAAACTACGTTTAAGCCCGTCACAGACTTAGCTATAATATATATTAATATACCGTACTATAATATATATTATAGCAAGCTACCACACACTGAGAAATATATTTTTGCCTTCATAATGCCTTCATAATTGATGGTCGTCTTAGTGTATAGTAATATGCCTAGCTATAAAAATATTAATATATATTATAGCTAAGTCTGTGACGGGCTTTAGGGCCTTATTCACGATCCATCCCGTCTGTACGTCAGCTCAAGGACATGCACGATGCACGATGCAAAAGTACCGTGAATAGGCTTGACGTACGTCGATAATTGTTATTAATTGTTTGCTGGACTTGCACGACCGATTTTGCATCCAGCGAGCACCCCCTAACCGCGAGCGTCGTGCAGATGGACAGTGAATAACGCGGACGTACGTCAGAGCAGTCCAGCATCGTGCGGCTTGATGGTGTATAGACTTGCTGTACAGCCGATTTAACATATACGCATAATATACATTTGTAATTTAAAACATTTTACGTTCTATTTACTCTGCTCGCTTGATGCGCGCACGACAGTCAGTATGCTACATCCAGCGCCGCGGCCTTGAGCTGACGTACAGCCGGGATGGATCGTGAATAAGGCCCTTTAACCACGGATAAAGACAGATAGTCTATTCTCCGTGCTGCAAACTGTCGCGGCACTGCAGTTCAAGTGCGGTATACCTAAAAGTGTCGCTACGTGTCGCGTCGCGCCGCTGTTGTGCAGTGTCGCTTAGTGCGGTTTAACCTTTAATGTGCAATAAATGTGGGTTAACCATTAAGTGCCGGTGAATGTGTGCGAGTGTAGGGAAACTGCACAAATACATGCTATTTGCGTTCTCACCAAAATTCCACTGAAAATCAAATTCAGTAAAGTCCACATTTTTACTGAGGGTATGACTTGGACTAGACTTTGACTTAAACATGACTAAAAAGTGACTTTGACCCATCTTTATGACTTGGATTCTCAAAAACTTGAAAAATTTTATTACTTGACACTGGCTAAATACATTAATTGTGTGGAGCCATAATGAAATATATTTTTTTTTATTCCTTGTCTTGTAGGCGTGGACTTACTATATCCGACTGAGGATTTGATATATCATACGGCCTTCTTCCATATGAGGATATATATCCGCTTAATATATCCGCTTAGTATAACGGCTTTGTTTGTCCGGTATATCCATGTGAGATGTGTTTCAGACTTTGTAGATAAACTCAGATAAAAATACAAATTATATCCATTGGTATGTCCCATATCCAAAATTAAGCATATCCGCGTTTCATAATAGCCATGTGCAAACCATATCCTTAAAGAGAAAAGATAGATACGTAAAAATTTGAACAAAAGATATATATATATCTTTTATATCTCTATATCCCTAATAACTCTGTGACGCTACGCTCCCTTTCTATCACATAGATTGTTATATGTTTACATCTTCCTTATTCTAACTCCGTGACGCTCTCTTTTTAACGCATAGAGAGTTATATGCATCTCGCTTACTCTAACTCCTTTACGCTCTCTTTTTAATGCACGGTATGTTATATGGTTACATCCCGCTTACTCTAACTCCGCGAAATGAGTTGTTGCGTTGAAGATATAAAAGAGTAAAAGAGATGGTGGTGAAATGTAAGATATACGGATATAATCTTTGGTTTAAGGAGATATCTCTTTTTACTTAATCACTCCTGAGTTACACACGTCTATTTCATAACCGATATTATCTAACATGATTAGACCGTATCTGTTGTGTTTTGAACTTGCATTGTTTTTGTACCTGTTGTTAGTGATAATGTGATCCAAAATAATGAAATAGCACGGTTGCCCAGACAATACCTGTTCACTTAAGGCTTGAATTTTTAACCGACTTCACAATTTTTTTTATGTTTCATCGATATATATCGGATATATGGGATATATTCAAATTTGGAAAGTGGAGTGAAGGAAATATATCCGAAGATATAGATGTGTCCGGAGTTACCCAAGCCTATTGTCTTGTCACTCGTCTTCTGTCATCACATCACATAATCTGTGGCACAGTTTATTCAGTGATGTGTACGTGTAGGTACGCTGCTGTAAATTGAATATTTTTCTAAACAGTTTACAATATAAAAATGATTCGGTCAAGTAAATTACTACTACTAAGCATTACTGTGGCTATAACACTTGTCGCCGTTTTAGCTCACAGCCATTCACATTCTCACGGAAATGAAGAACCGGCCGCATTCAAATATTCCAAAAGTGCGAACGAACAACACAAAAAAGATAAAGCTGTCGAACCAGATTACAACTTATACGTGAGCGCGCTATGCTCTACCGTATTCATCAGTATAGTGCCGTTCTTCATACTATTCTTCATACCGGTCGACGGCAGCATCGAGAAGCAGCCTTTGCTGAAGATTCTACTCTCGTTCGCATCGGGCGGTCTTCTCGGAGACGCGTTCCTTCACCTGATCCCGCACGCGCTGATGTCTAGCGGTGGCGAGGGCGGCCACAGCCACAGCCATTCGCACGACGGCGACGAGCACGCACCTCACGACATCACGGTCGGCCTCGGCGTACTCGGGGGCATCATCATATTTTTGGTAGTCGAGAAAACAGTCCGCCTGTTTAGCGGCGGCCACGGACACTCGCACGGCACCGACAAAAAGACTGATGAAAAGGCCAAAAAGAAGAACAAGGACAAGAAGGCAGATATTAAAATTGCTGGATACTTGAATTTGGCTGCAGATTTCCTTCACAACTTCACAGATGGATTGGCGATTGGGGCTTCTTTCATAGCCGGACAGAATATCGGATATATTACCACTATCACTATTTTCCTTCATGAGATTCCACATGAAATTGGAGATTTTGCTATACTTGTCCAGTCTGGATGTTCAAGAAGAAAGGCAATGTTCCTGCAGCTGCTGACGGCTTTTGGAGCCATCTCGGGGACCGTGCTTTCTATATACTTGAGAGGGTCCAGCGAGGGGCTGGTGTCTTCCTTAATTCTACCATTTACAGCAGGAGGTTTCATCTACATTGCTACAGTGTCTGTGATCCCTGAACTATTAGAAGGGTCCAACAAACTGTCGCAGTCAATCAAAGAAATACTTGCGCTGTTAGCTGGGGTTTACATGATGGTACTTATTGCACAGTACGAGTAGTTCTCTATTTGTTAGGTAATTAGGTAAGTTTTATTCCATTAAAATGTAATAAAAACATCACAAGCTGTTTTTTAAAGCCAATTATTTTATAAATTAGTGACGAGTACTAGCTTGTGTATTTCTATGAGCCATGAAATTGATTTAGGCATACATTACACTTATCAGGGTTTGTTTATGCTGTGCTGAGGTTGATTTTATTATGATTTAGTTTTCAATTTCTACTCCGCTTAGTATTGTGTTAGACCATTAAGTAAGCAAATGTAATTAATTCTAATTTTCATTGAACTAGTTATATAAATTGAACAATTAAATGTAAATTTAAATTAAGTTCATACTTAGTTTTTATTAAATTTGAGCTGTTATTTTTTGAGGTCTTTAAGTAAATGAATAAAACATGTCTAAAGAATTATATTTTTATTTTACAATTTACTTCTTCTTAGACACACCCACAGTTCTTCCTCTCCTGCCAGTGGTCTTGGTATGTTGACCGCGTACTCGCAGGCCCCAGTAGTGTCGCATGCCCCTGTGGGCGCGGATCTTCTTGAGCCTCTCCAAGTCCTCACGGAGCTTAGAGTCCAAGTTGGAAGATGTCAGCTGGCTATATTTACCATCAACAATGTCCTTCTGTCTGTTGAGGAACCAGTCAGGGATTTTGTACTGTCTTGGGTTGGACATGATGGTCACAATTTTTTCAACCTGAAAAAATAAATTAGGAACATGATTATTTAATATATTTATTTTTAAAACAGTTGTTAAGGTCATCCCTGCCCACTTACAATAGCCTGCTCAACACCGCCTTAAACGGAGGCGACTACACAATGTCCACTCGCAGACAGCTAGCAGGCCACCAGATGTCCACACACTTACAGCTGTCAGTCTACATAAAGTAAAGATGTCCACACACTTACAGCTGTCAGTCTACATAAAGTAACATGCTTCAAGCGAAACTGCACATGGGTCGCTCGCTTGAAGCGTGCTGTAAGCGAGACGAGTTGTAAGCTTAGCTACAGTAAGCTGTCTACTAATTTGTGTTGTCAATGTAAAGTCTCTCTACAGTGGACATCCAAAGGCTCACATTTTACATTTTTTTGCCAGGTAGGAGCGGGGTCATGTAAGTTGACGACGGCCTTTACTATCAAAATTGCTCCCAGACACGATTTATTTGACATCCTACTTCTGGTCCGAGCAATTCTGATTATAAGCCCTGTGAGTGTACAAACATCTTAAATTATAATAATTATGTTTTATGATTATTGGCGTAGGTAGCTTTTATTAAAGAAACATAGGAATATATGTTTACAGTCCAAATCAATGCTATGAGTTAACTTTCTTTATTTGTTAAATATCTATATCCCAACTAGGATAAAATAATATATGTTGCACAACACATATATAATTTCTTTTACATAGACTGGCTTCACAACAGTATGTTTTGTCTTTATGGGAATTTATAAATCTTGGGACCACCATAGGAAAGTTGCTAAAAGAATCCCATGGAGTTATTGAGCATCTAACAACACAACAAAATCAGCATGTTATAGAGTTTATTAAAACAAGACATTTACAATGCTATGAATAAAGCTGCAATTATTGTCGCACAAATCTGCTGCACAGATAAGCTCCCAGTCTAATACTGTTGAATCAATACGAATAGTTTAATAAGTTTCGAATACATTACATTCTGCAATATGTGGTACACAAACAACATTTAATCATGTGAACATTCCGCAAGTGGTTTTAGGGCGATATGTTTTAGGTTTATAAATATAATAACTTCAAAATCGATAAAAACAAAGCTTTTACCTCTTCTTCAGTACATTCACCAGCACGTTTGTCAAGATCGATGTCGGCTTTCTTCAGCACGATATTGGAATATCTGCGACCGACTCCCTTGATTGCAGTCATAGCAAACATAACTTTACGTTTGCCATCGATGTTGGTGTTCATAATACGAAGAATATGTTGAAACTTCTCTGGTATAACAAGCGACTGAAACATGAAAAGTTTTTCTTACCGGTGTGAAAATATTAGCATTATTATAGTTTATCACTATCCTGGACCATTTAAAGCTAACTTTAGTCAAGTTTAATGTACAGATTGGCAAATAAACCATGGATTTATTACCATTTTGGCAAAAAAAATCTGCCGAACAATCACACACAACACCAACACAACTAGAAAAAGAATTTACTTTTTTTGTTCATATTTCACATCAGAATTCGACATTGACAATTTAATTGTAAGACATTTGGAATGTCAGTGTCAATGTCATTCAGTAATGAAGGTCCTTGAGACGATCAAGTACTTAAAAAGTCTTGCGTGATTGACGGTTTTACTTGATGGCGGACTCCAGTCCATCCTACCGATCTGGTGGCCTCAATCAAAATTACTGTCAATTGCGATCAAGCCGAAGACTACTTCACGGCAGTATCAAGTCAACGCTGTACACGATCAAATTTCACTTCAATCCATCACAACCCAATTTATCCAAAACGCAGACTTGTCAAGTTCACTTGATCATCTCGGGGACGCTAAAAGCACAGATCAGCTAGCTACAGATATAATAAAATTTAAATTAAATTTTTTCGACAAATTTTGTTCAGTCTTCTTAAATATTGTACTTATTGTGGTACGGAACCCTACGAGTGTGAGTCTGACGTTCACTTTGCCAGTTTTTTTGCGCACTTCCACTGTGTGCCAGTATAAACCGAAACATCTGAGCAGAACAGCATAAGAGAGGTATCCACAATACCATTCTCTAATTACGATGGGTTGACATTTGTTTTTCCGCAACATAGTTGTCATTCCCATTCATTTTGAACTTGCATTAGCGTGACTAGGAAAGAGAAATTTGATTTTGTCTAGGCCCCCTGTAAATACCGACTGACGCTCCGTAGGCTCCGATTCATACTAATTTTGTCTGTTATGCATGAACGTCTGAAATCAACGTTTGGCCTTTAGACTATTAATAAAATAAAATTTTCATACAGCAACACTAACACATTTTCATTTTATGAATGTTCTTCCGTGGTGTGCCGGTTTTGTAATTTTTCGGTTCACTGTTTTACCGTTTTAACCAGAGAATATTTTAAGAATAGTGTAACACAATGCATTCGGGTTCAACGACAGCCTTGATACAGATATTGGAAAAGACTATATCACCAGGTGAGCAGCGTATACCCGATAATTTTGTGAACATTGATGGCGTTTCATATGTCAACCGACTTTATCTGGAACATACCTAGCTGTTACAAGTTTTTATTGGAATGCATCGCGTTATCCCATATACATGATAGTTTAATCTTATGTTATCTCTCATTAGCATTTAAAACGATGCCCTATAAGCGGTAGAACTTTATTGGACCTTTGTCATATTCGGAAACTTCTAGTTTCACTATCTCTACATTCAAGTTTTGTTGATAAAACAAGACGTGGTCAAGATGCACAAGTGCTAGGTCCTTATTTTTATAATGTAGAGCTATAAATGTTCTCGCTTGAGAAAATATACATGTTGAAATCTAAATCCACTTTTTTTATTTTTAAGGTTATGATTTGTCACATATAGAAAAGACATTTGTTTGTCAGAGTATTTATTGGCGGTATGAGAAACCAAAATCATAAAATCTTTGATTTTGGAAACCATTCAAATAGAACATAGGCTCTAAACTCTATTATTTGTAAAAATACACTTGTCATTCTAAGTATCAGTGACATATGGTACACATTCTAAATATCTATAGATAATTTCTTACCTAGAACTTATCTTGCTTCCTAGCCAAACCTTTTAAAATTTGCAACAAACTAGAACCAGTTTAACAAAGAAATTACCTGAAAATCCTACTTATACTGTTTATAATTTTCAGATCGAATAGAATTGGAAGCGGCAGAACAATACTTAGACCATGCGGCGGCTACTAACTTCACAGCATTCATCAAGATGTTGTCAGAGGTGCTGGCACAAGGGGGAAACAGCCAGGTAGCAAGGATGGCTGCCGGCTTACAGCTGAAGAACCACCTCACCTCCAAGGATGCCACCCTGAAACAACAGTATCAACAGAGGTGGCTGGCCCTACCTGAAGATATAAGATCTTATATCAAAAAGAATGTAAGTAGCTTTTGACCTCAGAGTAACTATTACTAAGGTATAGAGCGCACCTATGAGCCCGCCACCTTGCTGCGAGTTGTAAGCAGATATGCTATAGATACGTACTTACATTGACATAAAAGTTTTGCAAAGTAATGCCTGCAAACGCCCGTGTGCTTATCGATGAAGAGGGTGACACGTGACAATGAAAAATGATCATGTTGTATTATACATTGAGATGAAATTGATATATATTCTGTAATAGTTATTATTTTGGCAAAATTGTCAAAAATATTAATCTCAAGATACACAGTTTTTTCTGTTTACTCAGTCATTATATTATCAATGCACGAAATAGATAGTATTAATGTACGTAAGAGTACCTAAGAGCACTCGAAGAAATATTATTGTGATGTTATAATAATACTGAAGTCAATACCAAATTAAATAATACAAAATTTGACCTGAGAATGAAATGCCTAATTACATACTATCCCATTTTTTCACTCAATTTGTATATACCTAACCTAAAGCTAACCAACATAACAACATAAAAACTCAACATAAACATTTTAGAATAGAATATTTCCTTAATTTGACTTCACTTGAACGTAAAAAATGCCATCGACAGCCGTACATCACTATTTCAAGCCCCACTAGTGAAGCGGCGGACGGTGTAGTGGGACGCAACACGCAACCGCACGCCTCACGTGAACTTCACCTCAGCCATCACATAATTTTAAATCCATCTAACTAAAAGTATGAAAAAGTGACTAACTTGTGAAACGTAAAGTTACATTTTAGTTTCGTATGTTTTCTTGTGTAGTTTTGGCAAGTTAGCACCATGCATTTTATCATTTTCCCGGCAAAAACGAAATAAATTGTGAACGCACTCCGCTCAAACTCTGAATGTGGACTGTTTGCGCTTGCCGGTGGACAGCGTCAATGTTGTGACCCGTGCTTACTGTTCTCTGCTCTATACTTTAGTATTTGTTACTCTGAGCTTTTAACCTTATTAACTCAAGCTATCAGCACTTTAATATCATGTTGATTGGTGGAACATTAGGCACATACTATGTGCATACTGGCTAGGAAAAAACATCTGAATGTATTATATCAACTTAAGAATTACATGGTATAATCCAGGTAAAAACACTAAAGGCATCCGCACCGTGAAGTGGTATCTACCACCACTTTGTCAATTATTAAGCCGTGAAATAAGAACTTTTTTTTTGTTTGAATGGCAGTGTCCAATGAAATTACAGGGCATGTTAGACTTGACATCTTTATGTTTCAAAGTAACAGTCGCAGCTCTGTAACATGCAACATTTTGTTCAGAATTTTGAATGCTCTTGTATCTGTAATAAGTAGACATCTTTTCTTACTATCAGGTGAGTTGCACGAGCAGCGTGATGATAAAAGGTGACACTTCACTTTTTATCATAAAAAATACTTTCAAAAAGGTTTTTTCACTAAAAATTAAGTTATTTTACTAAAAATAACCTTATGGTTTCAGATCTTGACTGCTATAGGTACAGAAAACAGCAGGCCCAGTTCAGCAGCCCAGTGCGTGGCATATGTAGCAGTGGCAGAACTCCCAGTGGGACAGTGGAATGATCTAATACCATACCTCGTAGACAATGTTGTCAATGCTGCCTCTACAGAGCTCAAAAAAGAGGCAACTTTGGAAGCTATTGGTAAGTTTATATATTAATTACACTCAGAGCCAGTAAAACATATTTACATACTAGCTGATGATACCCACAACTTTCACATACACGAACAACAACGAAACAGACAGAGTGACAGAGTTTCAAACGGTTTTATAATATTAGTATGGATATGTATATATTATATTTATTTATATACATGTATATGACAACATCTATCCAATAACTATCTAAAATTTTGTTAGGATCTGGTGAAACTGGACTAATTTAGTAAATATAGATATAATTAGCAGCCATATATTTTACTTGTAACAAGTAACAAATAACAAATATTTCTGTTGGCAATGACATTTCCTTAATTTGAAGTTGCAGGTGTGAATAGTTACAGAAATGTATTTGTCTAGCCTTCTGTAAGACTTACCCCCTTTTGGTAATAACCAACAAACAGCATTTATGTTTTAATTATATATATAAAGGAATTAATCCCATTTGTAATTTTCTTCAAATAAATATAGTTGTACCTTTCTTCATACATATTTCAGGTTACATTTGTCAAGAAATCGATGCAGAGGTATTAACGGAACAAAGCAATCCTATCCTAACTGCAATCATCCATGGGATGAGGTCTACAGAACCAAGCAACCATGTGAGACTGGCAGCCACTCAAGCCTTGTTAAATTCTCTTGAGTTCACAAAGGCCAACTTTGACAAAGACAATGAAAGAAATTTCATCATGGAGGTTGTATGTGAGGCTACACAGTCTAGTGATATAAGGATCAGTGTCGCTGCGCTCCAATGTTTAGTGAGTATTTGTGTTCTGAGGTGATGTAGAATAGGTCTTTGATTAGTAGGTATTATTGTTGTCATTTAGGCTGCGTTTACGGGCTGCAGCTTGTCATACAGACAAATATAGTGATAAATGATTGGATGGAATCAGGCCTTTATCTCTCACTACTAGATGTGTACAAAATAGTTTAAGAAATGTATTTAAATACAACATGCAACTACTTACAATACAATGTACTTTTTTTATTTATTATTTCAAATGCAAAATACCAAATAGTTTGTGTTTTGTATTTAAATTGCTAAATGCAAAAAACAAGTATTTTCAAAATACAAATACCTTTTTTCCAATATAGCTAGCTACTATGACACATCACAAATATGGCTGCAGAAGCGGCCACCAATCACAGCTAGACCTAAATGTCAAGTATCATATCCACCAATCAGGCTAAAACAAAAATTGTTTCTGTGAACATTTACACCTGGGGTTCGTTATTTTCGTTTGTCACAGACAGACTTTAGGGGCGCAAGGCTAGCAACTCCTCTAGCGGTCAAATTGGCCAATATAATAAGCATAATTCGTTTTGTTCATTTAATATTGACCCGGATTGATCGTGGCCCGGTGGTATTGTGGCAGAATGGTCGGCATTGATGCCAGAGGTACCGAGGTCAATCCCTGCCGTGCACCAATGGAGTTTTCGATCGAAAGATGTATGTAAGCTTTTACAGTGGGCCTCCAGAGAAGGAAAATCATCGTTAAGAAACCCCCCGCAAGGGGGTAGGACACTGTCTAGTATATAGAAAATGTATCTAGAAAGTCTGTCGCCATAACATCTAATGTGTTCCGTCAGCATCCAGCATCCTGGAGAGCTAGTTCCCATTTTAGGCCTAGTGAGCTTACCATCTTCGACCGCATCATCACTTACCAACAGGTGAGATACAGGTCACACGCTAGCTTATATGACAAAAAATTTTGACTGGTAATTTTGGCTAAATTTAATCAAAAAGTATATTCTCAAAATGTATTTAAAAAAAAATACAAAATGTTTTTTGTATAATGTAGCCAGTATAATGTCGTCGAGGTATACAAATGCATTGTAATACAAATGTTATATTAAAAACAGCTTAACCGATTTCGTTATAATTTAAATTGGATCACCTAGGAAGGGTACCTACCCTTTGAAACAAAAATAGTATATTACGATACGTGTGACTTAAGTAGTCGATTATTGAACGGCGTCACAGAATAATGAATAGTACAAGTACATATTTTTTGCATGGTGGTAGGACACTATCTAGTGTCCGCCTGGCCAGCTACCACCCTCAAGTTAGAAAATCTGTCACCAAACATCTAATGTGATCCGGCAGCTATCCTTGAGAGCCAGTTCCCATTCTAGGCCTAGCGTGCTTACCATCTTCGACCGCATCATCACTTACCCACAGGTGTGGTGAAACGCTAGCCTATAACGTAAAAAAAAAAAAAACAGAAATTGCTTTCCCTGAGAGCAAAAATGCGAGATTAAACCTAGTTACAACACCGATAACGTTCAAAATGCGCTTCACGCCTCGAGTGCGACCTTGAATGTGCGTCACAGTATCAACTAATAGTAACTATGAACCGCGTGTTGCGCACAGTAAAATGCTTACGGTGCATTTTACTGTCCGCACTGCGAAAGACTGAATAACTCGGTCAACTCGCGGCCTCTCGGCTTTAATTGGTAGAAGAATACTTTAAGGTAGAACAATGTAATGAGTATATTTAGAGTGCTACATTCATGTTTAATGTCGAGGTAGGATAAAAGTACTACAGTTATATTATAAATAAGATAGTTTGTGATAGTTTAATTACGATAGTTAAAACTAAAACAACCGACTTCCATGCCGCCCGAGTCAGTTTCAGTAGCAAGTTTGAGACGTTTATCGTCATATCTCTGGAGATACTCATCAGATCTCGATGAAATTACAATGGGACCACCTCGGCAACGAACCCTACCGATTAAAAAAGACAAAATCGTATTGTAAGGTTTGTTAGTCAAAGAAAAGGCCAAGTCAATTCAAATAAGTAGGTAGGTAGGTATAACTTTGTTGGTTTCAGCTGTGCACTGCTAGGCTATTCTGTAAGCTATCTCGACAGCGGAATCCGCGGTGAGATTTGAATTTCGTATTTCGTATTACGAAATTCAACCGTATTACGAACGTGATACGATTGAATTTTGTAGTACGAAATTCAAATCTCACCGCGGATTCCGCTGTCGAGATAGCTTACAGAATAGCCTAGCTGATATGTCAGTCAATCAGTCAGTCAGATTTATTCTTTTAGGTAGCTTGTAGGATCTATGTAACCTACCTACAGTAAATAATAAAATAACCTTCCAATTTCAAGTAGGTTACAATTAATATTTTGCAAGATGTAATGTCGATAGAAATTCCCTAAAGATCTTAACGTGAATTCCCTTGAAACATGAAACTCAGCTGACTTATACCTACCTACCAATCTATGTGTGACATTCTTTGCTTTTTACATAAGTACCTACATGTGCAGCGCGACGATAAAATTGACAAATAAAACGAAAAAAAGGCCAAAAAAAAAATTGACATTTTGTTTCCCCTTCTTTTATTGTTCAATTGATAAAAGTATTAAACTTAAACTAGTATACACTGACCCTGCATTAGAAGGCGGCCACTAGTACCCGGTAGGTCTACTTACAGTGAACGATCTTTAAGGTCATTGACTTTTACGCGAAAAAAGTCGAAAACTACTACTAAACGACGGGATCGTTAAACAAAAAGTACCTAGATAGCCATACTACTTATATTTACGTTACTTATAAATAATATTAAGTTTATTAATGTTTTACCTCTCGAGATTCTTAAGAAGTGTATGAAATGTAATGTCGTCATTCCCGTTTGTGTTTAAGCATCCGTATGCTACGCAAAGCTTTGTAGCCTTTCGTTTAGACATACTGAATAATATTTTTGTATGTTAATATCGTAAGGAATATAATAATGAGGTAGGTACAAGTAAGGCGCGCGGCCGATCGAGAGCGCGCGTGACATTAACTGACTGAACTTGCACCCGAGCGGGTGCGCGGAGGTACTTGTAGTTTCATAGCTACAGCGCGGAGTGCGACAGGCTTGACGGCGTGAAGTTCTCCGTGCAATAATATACAACTTAAGTCACGAGTATCGTACATTTTTTTATAGATAGCAGTGTGACATAAACCCGCACTTTACGCTTGCTACGCTTTTCCGTCAAATAGTCGATTATTGCACGGCGATTAGCACACCGTGCAATAATCGACTATTTAAGTCACGGAAAAGCGTGTGTTAGCTTACTCATGATGATGACAAGGGTGGGTGGTAGTTAGGAGTCTAGTAATCTACCATAAACTTAATATGTGTGGAGCTAAATATTCACTTGGAACTACTTCCAAAACTACCTGCCTTCTTCAAAACTTCAGCTAATAGGTAGGACTTATTAATAAAATATAAAAGTCAGGACATCACCGAGAAAGCATTTTATTTGTACCTTCATCATTATAACAACAGTTTATGTACCATCAGGAGACTCAGGACCATTATAATAGACAATAGAACAAAGAGAACAGCAATATACCAATAGTATGTAATGTTAAGTCACAAGGCTTTATAACAAGTTTCAACAAGACATAACACATGAAAATCAGTACCGATTTAGACAATTTATACAAAATATTATGGGGTTTCCCCCAAAAGGCCTCCACCACCCCTCATAGCCTTTCCTTACCACCCTCAACGAAGCTAAAACACTTTATCATCACCATTCCTAGGTGAAACCATCATTATTATAAACATATCCTAGAAAACCACATTCTAGCCATAATTATTCTATACATATTGTTAATACAAATACTTAGCTTCATTGAGTTGGACAGCACTTTGTCGTCTGAACTATATTCCCGACAGAGTAAAGGTGACGATGTTAGCCCGAAGGCTGCTCGAGCAAAAGTGTCTCATCTAACGTTTCTACCGTCCTTTTAAAGCATCAGTCAAACAGAAAACCAAGATGGCGGCTCTGACACATCTTGTAAGGTTTATACTACCCTCAAATGTATCGAACACCGTATAAACACCCTCATTTAAGGCAATATTAAAAATATTTAAATTAAATCATCATAAAACATTGGAAATATGTCGCAACTCTGTATGTACTATGAAAATAATCTAACACGTGCGTAAAATGCGGGTTTAGGTCACACTGCTATAAAAGAATTTTCCAAATCGGTCCAGACATTTCGATTGGTAAATATACATAAAAACGATTCCGACGAATTAAGAACCTCCTCCTTTTTTAACCGACTTCACAAAAAAAGGAGGAGGTTCTCAATTCGTCGGAATCTTTCACCGATAACTCGAAGATGCCTGTACCGAATTGGAAACCTATCCCAGGTGGGCCCATTTAAATTTTAACGATGTTGGCCGAGCCGTTTTTAAAATATCAACATTTGTATTACGACGCATTTACTTATCTCGACGATTTACTCTTAAGAGCCCGCTTGAGATTTTTTTTCCCACGCTTGCTCCGCCTACACACGCCGCGGCACCCCCGGTAACGATACAGGCGCGGGGGAAAGCGCTGTAATTTCGCGCATGCGCGCTCCACACTCGACTTGCGACCTCGTTTGCTAGCGGACACGCCGAGCCGAGCGGGACGGTAATGACCGCGTGGCCCGTGGCGCGGCAGCCGAAGTTACTTACTACCTACAGAGCTATACTATACATAAATACGTACATTTAAGGTTTAAAATTACGTATTACGGCTTAAAAAGGATTTTCCAAATCGAACATACATAGAAAAGATATATATATCTAATACTATAAGAATCTTTGTCCTGACATACTGACTGACTCACTCACTGACAGACAACGCACAGCCTAAACCGCTGGTCGTAGAGACTTGAAATTTGGAGGGTATATTTGTCTTAGTACGTAAGGGTGTACTAAGAAAGGATTGTCCAAAATTCACCCCTTAAGGGGATGAAATGGGGGTTCAAAGTTTGTATGGAGAAACAAGATTAGATAGTCTTTTCAATCCGAAACTTCACACAAGTGCTTCAGTAAAAAAATAAGTAAGTACGTGTTTCAGGTTTTTTTTTAATTCCACCCCTAAGAGGGTGAAATGGGGTAATAAAGTATGAAAATCAGTATTGTTTCGGATCGCGCTGAAATTTGGCATGCAGATAGTTATTACGACGTTAGTTCCCTCTGAGAAAAGATTTTCCAAAATTAATCCTCGAAGGGGATGAAACGGGGGTTCAAAGTTTGTATGGCGAAACAAGATTAGATAGTCTTTTCTATCCGAAACTTCACACAAGTGCTTCAGTAAAAAAAAAAAGTAAATACGTGTTTCAGGTTTTTTTGAAATTCCTCCCCTAAGAGGGTGAAATGGGGTGATAAAGTTTGAAAATCAATATTGTTTCGGATCGCGCTGAAATTTGGCATGCAGGTAGTTATTACGACGTTCGTTCCCTCTGAGAAAGGATTTTCCAAAATTAACCCTCAAAGGGGATGAAACGGGGGTTCAAAGTTTGTATGGAGAAAAAAGATTAGATAGAATTTCTATCCGAAACTTCACACAAGTGCTTCAGTAAAAAAATAAGTAAATACGTGTTTCAGGTTTTTTTGAAATTCCACCCCTAAGAGGGTGAAATGGGGTAATAAAGTGTGAAAATCAATGTTGTTTCGGATTGCGCTGAAATTTGGCATGCAGATGTTATTACGACGTTAGTTCCCCACTGAGAAAGGATTTTCCAAAATTAACCCTCAAAGGGGATGAAACGGGGGTTCAAAGTTTGTATGGAGAAACAAGATTAGATAGTCTTTTCTATCCGAAACTTCTCACAAGTGCTTCAGTAAAAAAATAAGTCAATACGTGTTTCAGGATTCTTTGAAATTCCACCCCTAAGAGTGTGAAATGGGGTAATAAAGTGTGAAAATCAATATTGTTTCGGATCGCGCTGAAATTAGGCAAGCAGGTAGTTATTACAACGTTATTGCCCTCTGAGAAAGGATTTTTCAAAATTCACCCCTGAAAGGGATGAAACGGGGGTTCAAAGTTTGTATGGAGAAACAAGATTAGATAGTCTTTTCTATTCGAAACTTCATACAAGTGCTCGAGTAAATAAATAAGTAAATACGTGTTTCAGTTTTTTTTAAATCCACCCTAAGAGGGTGAAATGGGGGTAACAAAGTGTTAAAATCAATATTGTTTCGGATTGCGCTGAAATTTGGCATGTAGATAGTTATTACAACGTTATCGCCCTCTGAGAAAGGATTTTCCAAAATTCACCCCTGAAGGGGATGAATCGAGCGTTCAAAGTTTGTATGGAAAAACAAGATTAGATACGAGTACTATTTTCTATTCGAAACTTCTTACAAGTGCTCCAGTAAAAAAATAAGTAAATACGTGTTTTAGGTTTTTTTGAAATTCCACCCCTAAGAGGGTGAAATGGGGTAACAAAGTGTGAAAATCAATATTTTTCGGATTGTGCTAAAACTTGGCATGCAGATAATTATTACAACGTTAGTTACCAAAACAATTTTTTAAATTTCACCCCTGAAGGGGATGAAACGGGGGTTCAAAGTTTCTATGGAGAAACATTATTAGATAGTCTTTTCTATTCGAAACTTCACACAAGTGCTTCAGGACATAAATAAGTAAACACGTGTTTTAGTTTTTTTCGAAATTCCACCCCTAAGACGGTGAAATGGGGTAACAAAGGCTGAAAATCAATATTGTTTTGAATTGAGCTGAAATTTGGCATATAGGTGGTTATTATGACGTTAGTATCAGCTAAGAATGGATTTTCTAAAATTCACCCCTTAAAGGGATGAAACGGGGGTTCAAAGTTTCTATGGAGAAACAACATTAGATAGTCTTTTCTATTCGAAACTTCGCACAAGTGCTTCAAGACATAAATAAGTAATCACGTGTTGAAATGGGGTAACAAAGTCTGAAAATCAATATTGTTTCGGATTGCGCTGAAATTTGACATGCATATAGTTATTATGACGTTAGCTACCTCTGAGAAAGGATTTTCCAAAATTCACCCCTGAAGGGGATGACATGGGGGTTTAAAGTTTGTATGGAGAAATAAGATTAGACAGTATTTTCTATTCGAAACTTCACATAAGTGCTCAAGAAAAAAAAAAAGTAAACATGTGTTTTAGGTTTTTTTGAAATTCCACCCCGACAAGGGTGAAATGGGGTAACAAAGTATGAAAATCAATATTGTTTCAGATTGCGCTGAAAGTTGACATGCAGATAGTTATTATGACGTTAGTTACCTCTCAGAAGGGATTTTCCAAAATTCACCCCTGAAGGGGATGAAACGGGGGTTCAAAGTTTGTATGGAGAAACAAGATTAGATAGTATTTTCTATTTGAAACTTAACACAAGTACTTAAGTAAGTAAATACGTGTTTCAGGCTCTTTCGAAATTCCACCCCTAAAAGGGTGAAGTGGGGTAACAAAGTCTGAAATCAATATTGTTTCGGATTGCGCTGAAATTTGGCATGCAGATAGGTATTTTGACTTAGGTATCCGCTAAGAAAGAATTTTTCAAAATTTACTCTTCAAGGGGATGAAGCGAGGGTTCAAAGTTTGGATAGTAAATTTTATTCGTCATTTCACACAAGTACTTTTGTAAATAAATAAGTAAATACGAGTTTCAGACTTTTTCAAAATGCCCTTCTAAGTGGATAAACTGGGGTAACAAAGTCTAAAAATCAATATTGTTTCGGATTGCGCTGAGGAAGCTTTAGAATGCAGATAGTTATTATGGCGTATGTATCCGCTCAGAAAGGATTTTCTCAAAATTCCTTCCGGATACGGAACAGGGATTCAAACTTTGTATGGCGAAACAAGATGAGATAAAGTACGTGTTGTAGGATTTTTCAAAATGGGGTAGGTAACAAAGTCTGAAAATTTGGGTTTTTCGGGTAAAATTAAAAAATTACCCCATTCATAATGAATCCCGAATTGCCTTAGTCACGTGATAACATGAAAACGGGTGAACTGATTTGGCTAATTTTTATTTGATGTCTTTAATGATAGAATCGTTCTTACAAAAGAATAGTTTTATGTAAATAAAAGAAGTTTTTAACGCGGGCGAAGCCGCGGGGCACTTCTAGTATATATATATATTTATATTCTGACTAATTGACAACCTCCTCCATTTTTGTGAAGTCGGTTAAAAATAGTATAGTCTTATTTTTCGTACAACATTCCTTGCGTTGTTTTTGTAAACTTGTATTTATTTGAGAACCCAACTTCACAAAAAAGGAGAAGGTTCTCAATTCGTCGGATTTTTTGTTTGTTTTATGTATGTTGACCGATTACTCGAAAACGCTTGAACCGATTTGGAAAATCGTTTTTTTATTTCAATGAGTATAACAGATGATCCCATTTAAATTTCATCGAGATATGTTTAGTTCTGCAGAGATATGAAGATAAACACCATAAACCTAGTACTGAAAATGACTAGCGCGGCATTTGAAGTCTGTATTATTCCTTTTGTGAACGAATTTATTTGCAACCGACTTCCAAAAAAACAGGAGGTTCTCAAATCGTCTTATTTAGGGTTCCGTAGCCGAATGGCAAAAAACGGAACCCTTATAGATTTTCCATGTCTGTCTGTCTGTCCGTCCGTATGTCACAGCCATTTTATTCCGAAACTATTACGACTACAGACTTGAAACTTGGTAGGTAAATGTATTCTTGAACCGCTTTCCGATTTTTATACAATAATAAAAAATATAAAAGTTTAAGGGGGGGTATCCGATACATGAAACTGAAACAAAAAAAAAATTCTTAAAACCTATACGTGTGGGGTGGTGTCTATGGATAGGTCTTTAAAAATGACATTGAGGTTCCAAAAATCATTTTTAGGGTTCCGTAGCCAAATAGCAAAAAACGGAACCCTTATAGATTCGCCATGTCTGTCTGTCCGTCCGTATGTCACAGCCATTTTATTCCGAAACTATTAGGACTACAGAATTGAAACTTGGTAGGTAGATGTATAAACCGCTTTCCTATTTTTGTACAAAAATAAAAAAAATAAAAGCTTAAGGGGGGCAGACAGACAGACATGGCGAATCTATAATGGTTCCGTTTTATGCCATTTGGCTACGGAACCCTAACAAAGTTATTTTTGTAGTTGCGAAAAATAAAAGTTATAGAATACTCTACTGTGTTACGGAACCCTACGAGTGCGAGTCCGACTTGCACTTGGCCAGTTTATCTCAAAGTAAATCATTTAAAAGATAGGCGCGTCTAAAGTGGTAAAATGTGCCCCCTAACTTCTAAAGTAAGGGACTGAAAAATCTAGAAAAAATATATTATATATATCTGTAGATCTCAACAAAAACTTTCAACGAAAATTGGTTTGAACCAGATACAGTCAGTAGTTGTTGAGATATAGCGACCGCAAGTATAACTTTGTTTTTCATACAAACTCTATGAAAAACAAAGTTATTTTTGTAGTTGCAATAAATCATAGTTATAGAATACTCTACTGTGTTACGGAACCCTACGAGTGCTAGGCCGACTTGCACTTGGCCAGTTTTTTTTTGTGTGTATCACATTCCATCCCATTTCACCCTCTTAGGGGTAGAATTTCAAAAAAACCTGAAACACGTATTTACTTATTTTTTTACTGAAGCACTTGTGTGAAGTTTCGGATAGAAAAGACGATCTAATCTTGTTTCCCCATACAAACTTTGAGCTCCGTTTCATCCCCTCCGAGGGTTAATTTTGGAAAATCCTTTCTCAGAGGGAACTAACGTCGTAATAACTACTTGCATGCCACATTTCAGCGCGATCCGAAACAATATTGATTTTCTCACTTTATTACCCCATTTCACCCTCTTAGGGGTGAAATTTCAAAAAAACCTAAAACACGTATTTACTTATTTTTTTACTGAAACACTTGTGTGAAGTTTCGGATAGAAAAGACTATCTAATCTTGTTTCTCCATACAATTTTTGAACCCCATTTCATCCCCTTATGGGGTGAATTTTTGAAAATCCTTTCTTAGTACAAACTGACATACTAAGACAAATATACCCTCCAAATTTCAAGTCTCTACGACCAGTGGTTTAGGCTGTGCGTTGTCTGTCAGTGAGTCAGTCAGTCAGTATGTCAGGACAAAGATTCTTATAGTATTAGATAGATAGGCCATGTGCAAGTCGGACTCACACTCGTAGGGTTCCCTAACAGTAGAATATTTTATTACACTAATTTTTCGCCACCAAAAAATGTAGTTTGTTTCTTATAGCGTTTGTATGAAAAACAAAGTTATCTTTGCGGTCGCTATATCTCAAAACTGCTCACTGTATCTTGTTCAAACCAATTTCAATTTTGGTTGTTAGTTTTTATTGAGATCTACAGCATATGTATTTTTTAGATTTTTCACTCCCATACTTTAAAAGTAAGAGGAGGGGAGGGGGGGGAGGGGTTGGACATTCATTTTACCATTTTAGACGTGCCTATCTTTCAAATGATTGACTTTGAGAAAAAATGGTTTTAAAAACCTTCATGTTATTTTTAAAGATGAAAAAAGTGACATACGGACAGACAGACATGACCAATCTATAAGAGTTCCGTTTCTTGCCATTCGGCTACGGAACCATAAAAACGAGGAGGAAAAAAATGGAGGAGGTTCTCAAATCGCCGGTACATCACATACGACACAGTAATGGTTCCGTAACACAGTAATATATTCTATAACCATGATCGTACTCGTAGGGTTCCGTAACACAGTAGTTCTATAGTTTTATAACTATGATTTTTCGCAACTACAAAAATAACTTTGTTTTTCATAGTGTTTGTATGAAAAACAAAGTTATACTTGCGGTCGCTATATCTCAACAACTGCTGACTGTATCTCGTTCAAACCAATTTTCGTTGAAAGTTTTTATTAAGATCTACAGAATATATTTTTTCTAGATTTTTCACTCCCTTACTTTAGAATTTAAAGGGGGGGGGGGGACACACATTTTACCACTTTAGACGGGCCTATCTTTTAAATGGTTGACTTTGAGAAAAAATGATTTTAGGAACCTCAATGTCATTTTAAAGACCTATCCACACGTATAGGTTTGAAGAAAAAAATTTTTTTTTGTTCCATTTCCAGGTATGGGATGCCCCCCCTTAAACTTTTATATTTTTTTATTTTTGTACAATATTCGGAAAGCGGTTTATAGAATACATCTACCTAGCAAGTTTCAATTCTGTAGTCTTAATAGTTTTGGAATAAAATGGCTGTGACATACGTAAGGACAGACAGACAGACATGGCGAATTTATAAGGGTTCCGTTTTTCGCCATTTGACTACGGAACCCTAAAAATAAACTTTGTTTTTCATAGTATTTGTATGAAAAACAAAGTTATCTTTGCGGTCGCCATATCCCAAAACCTGCTGATTGTAGGTATCTCGTTCAAACTAATTTTCGTTGTCAGTTTTTATCTTACTTATGATAGTACTACAATAACGAAATACTAATAAAATTAAAAACGTCTAAATACCTATAGTGTTTGTGAGAGAACAATTATAATCCAGTTGTAATTATAAAACAATCTTTATGTTGTATTAAATTCAAATAAGAAACTGCCTTACGGTTTCGCATTATATGTATTATATTATATTTCTCAGGATAAAACTCAGTAGTTCAATACCTCATTCATTGAAATCGGTCCAGCCGTTTGGTTCCTACAACCAAAACAATACCCACATATAATCGCGCGAAACATCAACACGATCGGTCTGTAATTATGTTCTAATCTGTGACCTCAGAGGTCGATGCCTTGCTTACTTCATAGTTACTATGGGTAAACATATTTAGGTAAATGACAGGTGCTTGTTTGGCTCCAAAAAAAATTAGTAGGTACATTTTCGAATCTTGAAGGTCTGTCTTGAATCTTATCCTTGTAAGGCCTTATTTACTATTATTAAAAAATCTCGAAAGATCGCAGATACACGCGAAGTCGGCGCGCGCGTCCTCACCTCGGAGAGGCTCGCGGCCGACTGGCTCTAGATTCAATATGTTTCGAGTGCTGCTCACTTGCAAGTATATTTTTATACGTAACGCGCCGGGAATATGGTACAATATCGCAATCAACCTATTGACCGTATTCTTGCACAGAAGTAAAGGACGTAAGTCGCAAAACTAATTTAATTAATTATGAGAATATGAATTGGTTTTGAAGAAAATTGTCCTGGGAGATTCTTATAAACCATGTTTTACATTTGATAGTATTTATTTTGTATATGTAACTAAATCTGTTTGAGAGACAAACAAGAAAAATGAAAAAAAAGGCATAACTTTCAAAAAAATAAACTATCGAGCAAATTATTTTCAATTATGTTTCTGTTCTGTGAAACGAAAGAAAAAACATTGAAAAATCTAATATTTAAGTTTGACTTCATTAATATTATTGGTTGATTTACTGTCATTAGGCAAAGTATAGCATTCTGCAGGGAGCGTCCTCTTAAGTAATACTAACTACTGGCACAGATTATGTAATAGTTACTACGTCTTCTGGCTACTTTGACTAGCGCGACGTTTGAAGTCGGTTCTTTTAGTTTTTTAAACGATCTTAATTTATTGTGAAGTCTGTTAAAAAGGCATTTAAATACAAAATAGGTAGTTATTTTGTATTTGCATTTATAATACAAGTATTAAAAATAAATCACATCTCTGCTCACTACTACCCATAGATCACTTCCAAAAAGTGGTCTGGTTACAGGGATTACAATTTCGAATTTTGTTTTCAACCGACTTCCAAAAAGGAGGAGGTTCTCAATTCGTTATGCTATTACTCCGTGAATTGTGAACAGATTCGAATGATTATTTTATTAATCGGTAGGGTACATTTCCGAGGTGATCCCATTGTAATTTCATCAAGAACTGATAAGTATCTTCAAAGATATGACGATAAACGTCTAAAACTTGCTACTGAAACTGACTTGTGGGGGCATGGAAGTCTGTTGTTTTAGTTTTTTAACTATCTTAAATACTAATTGTGGCCTTCTTGTTCTTCGTTTTTTAATGTATTGGCTGTGCAAATAACAGTGTTTACTAGTGTAGTCTAAATTTTGCTAATGGGTTTAAGAACTTTATAATAGTTGTCTTCTGTGAAGTAGATTTGAATGTACTTTTATACTTTTATTATTATTATATTCATGAAAAACTATATTAAAATCTTGGCCAATAGGGAATATGCATGTAGCTATTTATTGGAAATAATTTTGTTTCGAATCTTTGTTGTCCTGGAGTTATATGTAAAACCTTTTTTTTTTCTTTAATTCCATTTTATTTGCTTAAAATAATAAATGAAAAATGCAATTTAAGCGAGGGAAATTTAAGTTTGTAAAACAGATCACAATGGTCGAATCGAAAGTTGACTTCATAATTCACTACTCCACGTGATAGAAACATTGAGCGCGGGAACATAAAAATGAATGTATGATGTGGTCTTATTGTATTTATATCGAAATATTGTGTTTGCCGCGTATTATTGTGCAAAAATGTATATTACTAAACTTTTAATATAGGTAAGAATGAGTACAAGATTAGAGAAACTGCATAATTTAATTTAATATAATTAATATAATATAATTTTTTAATAATATAATTATAATTTTAATTCCATTGGCTAAATGCAATAATCTCGCGGAGTCATAGTTAAAGAAAAAAAAAGCTAGTTTGCTTCAAGCGGCGTGTGTCTGACGTAAGTGCGTGACGTCACCAAAGAGCCCGGGAAATGATGGCGTTTAAACTGCTTAAATTTATTTGTATATTTAAATATTTATTTAAAAAATAATCAGACCAATTCCAGCAGTATTTAATTTTTTATTATGTTGTATGGATGTAATAAGTGAAATAAAAATATTAAAAAAAATATGCATATTCCCTATTGAATTTCGAAATTATGAATGAAGAAATTATACTTATGTAGTATTCTTATTTTTACTTTTTGTTATGCAGGTAAAAATTCTATCACTTTACTACCAGTATATGGAGCCTTACATGGGCCAAGCATTATTCCCAATCACATTAGAGGCCATGAAGTCTGATATTGATGAGATTTCACTGCAAGGTATTGAATTCTGGTCTAATGTCAGCGATGAAGAAATAGATCTTGCTATTGAAGAAGCTGAGGCATCCGAAGCAGGTACAGTTTCTGATTCTATGTATTTATTTTAAGCCACATAGCTATCGTATTATAATTTTCTCTTAAGTGAAGTCACAACTGATTATGGAGACAATTTTTTAAAACCTTTATCAATTTGTTAAGATTTACCTATTGTCATTATCAGGTCGTCCTCCCGTTCGGACTTCAAGATTTTATGCCAGGGGAGCTCTACAATTCCTGGCTCCCGTTCTCATGCAGAAGCTTACGAAGCAAGACGACTCAGATGATGAACTAGAATGGAACCCGTCCAAAGCCGCTTCGGTGTGCCTAATGCTTCTCTCCAACTGCTGCGAGGACGAAATCGTTCCTCACGTCTTACCTTTCATCAACACGAATATTAAAAATGAAAATTGGAGGTATAGGGAGGCCGCGCTGATGGCGTTCGGGTCCATCCTCGGTGGCCTGGATGCGAACACATTGAAACCGCTCGTGGAGAAGGCAATGCTCACGCTCATAGAGGCGATGTACGACTCGAGCGTCGCCGTGAGAGACACCGCCGCGTGGACCTTCGGCAGGATCTGCGAGATCGTCCCCGAGGCCGCCATCAACGAGACTTACCTGAAACCTCTTCTCGAGAGTCTCGTCAACGGGCTGAAGGCGGAGCCGCGCGTGGCCGCCAACGTGTGCTGGGCCTTCACGGGCCTCGCCGAGGCGGCGTACGAGGCGGCCGACTGCGGCGACTCCAACCAGCCGCGAACGTACTGCATGTCCAACTACTTCGACTTCATCATCCAGCGGCTGCTGGAGACCACCGACCGGCAGGACGCGGCGCAGCACAACCTGCGCTCGGCGGCGTACGAGGCGCTCATGGAGATGGTGAAGAACTCGCCGTCCGACTGCTACGTGACCGTGCAGAAGACGACCATGGTGATCCTGGAGCGGCTGCAGCAGGTGTTGCAGATGGAGAACCACATATCGAGCCAGGCGGACCGGTCGCAGTTCAACGACCTGCAGAGCCTGCTGTGCGCGACGCTGCAGTCGGTGCTGCGCAAGGTGACGCCGGAGGACGCGCCGCAGATCTCGGACGCCATCATGGCGGCGCTGCTCACCATGTTCGCCGGGAACGCGGGCAAGGCGGGCGGCGTACAGGAGGATGCGCTCATGGCCGTCTCCACGCTGGTAGAGGTCCTCGGCGAGGGCTTCCTCAAGTACATGGACGCGTTCAAGCGATACCTGTACGTGGGCCTCAAGAACCATCAGGAGTATCAAGTGTGCATTGCGGCCGTCGGTCTCACCGGAGATATTTGCCGAGCATTGAAAAATAAGGTCACTTTTATAAGCATAATTCTTAGTTCACCTTTAAACTTTTCGAGGATGTTTGTACTCATTAGTTATTTATTTTTAGGTGCTGCCGTATTGCGATGAGATAATATATTTGCTGTTGGAAAACCTGGGAGACCCCTCCATCCACCGCTCGGTGAAGCCGCAGATTCTGTCCGTGTTCGGCGACATAGCTCTTAGCATTGGTCCAGATTTTGCCAAATATTTCGAAATTGTTATGCAAATGTTGCTGCAGGTAAATAAATTTAAATTAATTCTCCAATTAAAAAAAATACTTTACAATAAACAAACACATCTTGCAGTAAGAACAGATCTCTAACAGATTTTTTTTATGCTGTTTATGCAAACGGTTGACCACTATCTCATCTGATGTTAAGTGCGATGTGGTCCAATATTTTAATTAATTCAAGTTTATTTTTCTTTTCGTTACAACAAATATATTAAATTGTTTTCTAAAGAAACTGTAGGAATCTGAACTTGAAATTATAAGTAACTAGCGACCCGCCCCGGCTTCGCACAGGGAGAGCATATATGCCTTCAGTTTTTGCATCAGCTTGTTGAATATTTCAACCATTTTACACAAAAAAATTACGAATCACGAAACGAATCACGAAAACACTTAAACCTTCCTCCTGAATAACTCTATTTCGTCTATTGTTAAAAATGCAAGAAAGTCCGTTCAGTAGTTTTTGAGTTTATCGTGAACAGACAGACAGACGCGGCGGAATACATTGTTTTATAATATTATGTAGTGGTTAAATTTAATATTTCAGGCCAGCAATGCACAAGTGGACCGCAATGATTATGATATGGTGGAATATTTGGGTGAGCTACATGAAAGTGTGCTGGAGGCATACACAGGTATCATCCAGGGACTCAAAGGACCTTCTGGAGAGGTGAGTGGTTGGTAGTCTGTTGGTGAAGTCCATTGTAGTATTTTGGCAGTACTTGCTTATTATCTATACTAATATTATAAAGAGAGAACATTTGTATTTTTGTATGTTTGTAATGAGTAAGCTCAAAAACTACTGAACCGATTTAAAAAATTCTTTCACTAATACATAGAATGGACTTTCGGAATGAAAATAGGCTATATATTATCCCGTTTAAATCAAAGGTACATTCGTGGAGACCTAATTTGCAACCTAAGTCGGCAAATAAACGGTCGAAAAAACACGTTTCTGACGAACGCTGCTTAATTGAAAATAGATAGAAGAATATTTTCTATGCAAGAGTTGTACAACTTAATAAGACCTACAAAAAAGTCCGCGACAGCATATGTCTATCTCTTAAGGTTGACTCACAGTAACCATTTTAATCTTAAAATTTTTGTTAAAAAATATTACATAACTTCCAAGGCTATTTTCAAGTATATAGTATTAATCCTTATCCAAATAATTACGTTAATTAGCTTGGCCACATATTATAGATTAAAATTGTCGTTTACAGTATATAATTCAAATGAAAACTCTAGAAGATATCACGAATTTCACAAACACGCATCGCAAAATTAATAAAATATTTGCAGTGAAACCACAGATTAGGTCATAGTTACTATGAAAATATTATTATAAGCTTAGCTATGCTGTAGATCCCCACCGATCACAATCAATTTGAAGTCAATCTATACTAATATTGTAAAGAGAGAACATTTGTATTTTTGTATGTTTGTAATGAGTAAGCTCAAAAACTACTGAACCGATTTAAAAAATTCTTTCACTAATACATAGAATGGACTTTCGGAATGAAAATAGGCTATATATTATCTCGTTTAAATAAAAGGTACATTCGTGGAGACCTAATTTGCAACCTAAGTCGGCAAATAAACGGTCTAAAAAACACGTTTCTGACGAACGCTGCTTAATTGAAAATAGATAGAAGAATATTTTCTATGCCAGAGTTGTACAACTTAATAAGACCTACAAAAAAGTCCGCGACAGCATATGTCTATCTCTTAAGGTTGACTCACAGTAACCATTTTAATCTTAAAATGTTTGTTAAAAAATATTACATAACTTTTAAGGCTATTTTCAAGTATATAGTTTTAATCCTTATCCAAATAATTACTTAATTAATTAGCTTGGCCACATATTATAGATTAAAATTATCATTTACAGTATATAATTCAAATGAAAACTCTAGAAGATATCACGAATTTCACAAACACGCATCGCAAAATTAATAAAATATTTGCAATGACACCACAGATTAGGTCATAGTTACTATGAACATATTATTATAAGCTTAGCTGTGCTATAGATCCCCACCGATCACAATCAATTTGATGTCGATATAGTATAATAATATGATCTATTGTATAAAATAATATTCATCTATATATATAATTATATAATATAATATTTTAAGCCACCCCGACTGATCTATGTATAGCTTTTTCCAATGACTCTAAACACGACATTTAAAATCTGAGCTGTAAGTTGGTGAGGATTTGAGTATTCTGTAGAGTCCAGGAGGCTTCCATTTTCTTACAATATCGTTGAAGAAGAAGATTTTCGAATTGATCAGACCTATGAAAGTTGATTTCATTGCGCAATTAACTAGAAAAAAGCTCATAATTTTATAACGATTGAACGAATTTTCATGAATCAAAGCTAAGAAAACTCTCGATGAAGACATCTATCAAACAAAAAAAAAACTATCAATAATAAAAACAAAATCGGTTCATCCGGTTAGGTGCTAAGATGCTACAGACAGACACACAGATACAAACGTTAAACGTATATTACCCCTACATTTTGCGTCGGGGAACGCCGTAAGGTTACGGCGGCAGATGTACTCCTTGGTGGTAAGCTACTTTTTGGTAGATTTAATGATTCCACTACCACTGTACGAAAACTCATGATTCATGAATGCACATAAAACTTTCATAGGTAGGTATATAGCTAGGATTAGAACCAACGACTGTCGGGTCAGAATCAGGGTAACTATTCTTTACGCCAAAGGGCCGTCCAATATCAATACGTAAGTATTATAAAACAAAGTTCATCACTGCGTCTGTCTGTCTGTTCGCAATATTCTCAATAGCTACTGAACGGATTATCATGCGGTTTTCACCAATAGCCAGAGTGTTTATGAGGAAGGTTTAGGTGCATAATTCGTTAAGGTTTTGTGTAAATTGGATGAAATATGACGATGGTTGTTAAATATGTTCATATTTTATATTCGATGCAACAAACTGATGCAAATTTTGTAGGCATATATTTTCTACCCGTGCGAAGCCGGGGCGGGCTGCTAGTATATAATATGCCAGTTCCAGGGGAGCTGTAGGGTCAAGTACTTCACCTACTCTGACCTAATAAAGCTGCCCAAAACTAAAATCCCAAATACAAATCTATACCAAACAGTAGCTTACTACCGTCAAGGAGTAGATCTGTCACCGTAACACTTACAGTGTACACTGGCAGCACTCTTAAGAGTCAAGAATATTTGTGGCGTGTTTACCTTCTTCGACAATATTATCGCTTACCACCAGGCGAGATAGTGGTCATGAGGTCGGGCAGAACACCAACGATGCTCCCATCACCTGTCGAAAGTAATCGAGATTATTGTTTTCCAGTTGATTTCGGATGCGACTCTAGTGGAGCCCCACGTGCCCGCCATCGTAAACTTCATGATCCAAGTGGCCTGTGAGCCGGAGCGCACGGACGGACAGATGTCAGTGATAGCCGGCCTGACGGGCGACCTGTGCACCGTGTTCGGCCTGAGAGTGCTACCCCTCATCGAGTCGAGGCCGCTGTTAGACCTGCTGCAGGCCGCCCGGAGGTCGCGCACGCCGCGTACCAAGGCGCTCGCCAACTGGGCCACTAAGGAGATTCGCAAACTTAAGCATCCTACACCACTCACTAGCTGGTAAGAAGGTTTGAATATTACGTTCAACGAGTCTAAAATAGAGCCTAATGTAATGTTAAACACTCGCTGGCCACGGTATCATTAATTATTTTTGCGTTCGGGACGGACGCGTGTGATACTTATCGATAGTGGGATATCGATAACCGCCTGACTTTCTACTTTTTAAGTAAGGCCCGTTACCAAGCGGCGTCCTTTTAAAATCTTATTGCCTTGCTGACAGCAAGTGCTGATATTACTATTGTAAAAACCTAAATTACGCGACAATCAACAAACGCCACGACTTACACTGGTACTCAATACTACTAGACAGACAGTCCGCGAATACAAACACACGATACCGCGAAGTGCGCGTCTACCGATATGCCGCCCGCGCGTGCTTGGCGAAAAAGCGTCTTCTAATAACAATAATTTAGATAGTTTAAAAACTAAAACAACCGACTTCCATGCACCGCGAGTCAATTTCAGTAGCAAGTAGGCTTGGGCTTACTATATCCGACAGAGGAGTGGATATATCGTATATCATTCCACATAAAGATATATATCCGCTTAGTATATCTGCTTAATATATCAGCTTAGTATAACTGCTTCGTATTTCCGGTATATTCATGTGAGATATGTTCCAGACTTTGCAGATTAACTCACTTAAAAATACAAATTATTTGCATTAGTATATCCCATATTCAAAAATGTGTCATTAAGATATACCGGATATATGGGATATAGTAAGGTTTTGGCAAGCGGAATGAAGGATATATATCCGCTTAGGGATATATATACGAAGATATAGATGTGTCCGGAGTTACCCAAGCCTAGTAGCAAGTTTGAGACGTTTATCGTCATATCTCTGGAGATACTTATCAGATCTCAATGAAATTACATTAGGACCACCTCGAAAACGTACCCTACATTTAAAAAAAGCATAACATACATACCAAAAAAAACATACCCGCGAATTGAGAACCTAAACTTGAGAACGAAAAATGTTTCTACCTATTCCGTTATATACTTTGAAACCATCTGACTAATGTGCCCCAAACTGGTTTCATTAGAAAGCTTCGAGGATTTACCAATGGAGATGTTAATGCAAGGCTTACCCCTCTAATACCATATGGGGTAATAAGCGTAATAAGAATAATAATAGCAAGTGGCGTAATAATAATAGCAATAAGAGTGTGCGTAACTACTCTGTATTTTTAATACTGTGTGCGTGTTTCAAGCTAGTGTGCGGGATCGTTAAAGTGAGTTATTTGTGTGTGTGCAATGCGTGTTTACCCCGTCCCCCGTAAGTCGATACTTATTTTTCTCTGCCGATGCAGAGAAAAATGTTTGCGAATTACAACATTAACATCTCCATTGGTAAAAGCTCGAAGTTAGAAAGGCAATAATGCGAGGATGGTTTTATACCACTAAAACAATGCATTAGGCAAACAAGTTTTTTATTTTTTTTAGAATAGTAGCATACGCGTATACCTCGCTAGTATTTTATAAGAAGTATACTTTTTGTTATTTAATAAATATCTCTTTTACAGATTTGAATGACTGCACTGCCACAGTGATGTATTGCGGTTTCAAACAACTAGCTGCTGGTAAAATCAGTTACTGCATTGGCAGGCATATTGTGTCCATTACTAAAGTCGTTAGGTGCATTAGTTTAAAGCTCTCTATATGTTCTATCCTTCATTCAAAGATACATGTTATTAGATATTCTCTTCTTACTGAACATTAATTAATGCCAAACCCTGATAGTATATATGATTATTCAACATAAAAATGATAACAAAATGAAACAATACTATATTAAGTTAATGTAAACTTAGCACGGATATAAATGATTAATCAGAAGAAAAGACTATGCTATTGTGTAGAAGGCATTCTGACAATTTTATTTGACGAGATGTCTCTTGTATTTAATTGATCTTCCATTTGTTTTAATAATATATAGAGCGATTTCGTTTTAAAATAGGTGGCAATAATTAATGTGTAAGGTCACTCTATATAAATCACATAGTGATTAGAGCTACGAACCGGTGCACTTAGCGCAGCATTATCAAAATTTTGTATATTATGCCTGACCATTAACTTTCCATAAATTATAATATTATCTTTAATATTAGCATTTTTCCTATTCGGTATTATAAATACAGACAGTGGCTGTGGTATCTTTACTTATTTGAGGTAAAAGTGATATTTTGAATGAGAGATGGAATGAGAGATGACGATTGTTACTATAGGCATGCACATGTGCAAGGGATTGTAAGTTTTATAAATTATTATTACGTTTTGTAAGAAGTATGTAAGGTGTCTGCGAGACTGAACGGATGTGGAAGTGTGCGCGCCAGCGAGAGTATTTTATAGAGCTTGTTCGAACTGAACCGAGACGTTTGGTGTAATGTATGTTTAAGATGCTCGTTTTCAACATAATTAGAGGTCGGAGGACGCCATATTGGTGTAGCTGTCCATGTTCATCACAAATGCAGTGAGTAGTTTGCTCAAGTTAAAAAAGACCTTATTAGTCTTTGAAGAATCTTCTAAAACTTATCTGTTCGAAAAAGTATTTAATATTTTATTAATTTTTTGTTACCCGTTGTTGTAAGTTAATCTACAATCTAGTAATATATAAAATAAAATCTAGTAAGCTATTCAAAACTTCAAATAAACTTGTAATTGTATGTAGGTATTCCAAACATGCAACAGTCTAAATTAAAAAATAATTTTACTGATTGCTTTAAAGTCGTATGTTAAATTACCTATAATGGGACAGATTTATTGTTAGTAACTGTTTACTGTTTTCTACTTTTCCTTTTTTAATGATTATATTTATTCAGTCTAATAGATAAAATAATGCTAAAGGTTTCGTTATTCGATATGTTAAAACTAGATGACAAACTTTTACTGTTTTCTTACATATCTTATTTGCTACTGATTGCGATTAGTGATGTACATAGGGAGTCATTGCCTCTGGATCTCATTATTGCAAGTTTGTACATATGTAATTTTATAACTTCTTTTGTTTTAACATCCTCTCAAGAATTCCCCTTAATCTTGAGAATAAATGTTCCGTACACAACAATACTATTATTGCATTTACAGTCGAATCTCAGACTTATTCATCAAACTCAAACAAAATACTAATACGTTTTTATATTGGCCGCGATTCGTAGCAGCTCTTATCATATCTAGTTTTTATGAGAAATAATGTAGTTTACTGTCGATGAATAAGCTCCAATCAATACATTTTGTTTATAATGAAGTTTAAAGCTATTCATGTATTGTATTCGAATTTATTTTTCTAAATAGCTGCTAAGATATTTTCTTCCTCGATACTGTAAACAAATTAACAGTAAATATAAGATGTTTACAGTGATGTATGTTAAGCAGCATAAAGTTTTAACTCGCAAATATAGGCTCGAGCTCTCCATATCTTACAGATGGTAAGTGTCAGTCAGAAGTTAAGTTTTAATGCCGTTTAATTTGTAGGATCACACATATCTGGACAATATTGTTTTAGATAAGTATGTTCTTACTAAGTAGTCGTAAGTTATTTGTAAGACACGGACCGACAATATGAATTGTAATATGTATAGTCGAATATTCGAGAATGTTCTATTACTTTATGGAGAGCGAAAGAACTGAACGTTTAAACAATCTTTGCGATGACAGTTTTATTAAATGGCGCCTTCGGGCAGATCGGAATACATATCCTACTTAGTAGAAGATAACGTTCTACTTATCGGTGATTTTATAACTGCTGATACTGACAGTGATTTCTACTATTTATTTATTGAATACGTATCGATAATTAATGTTTTATTATTAGCGTTTAAAAGTGAACCGTCACGTTCCTCCTACTAAGTAACGGGTATGTTCCACGCTATTTTGTTTCAAGAAGGATTCATATTTTAACGTTAGTCGTCAATCAGTGCCTTTTACGTGTACTAACTAAATGTAAACATTTTGCGTTGTTATATCGGTGTGAAATCAAAAGTTGCGGATAATCGTTTCGCGACGGATATTAAGCGATAATATTTATCGGATTACCATCCACGTTTGAGTCTGTAGGAGCTTCGCGAGGAGATGTATGTACTTTGTAAATGTGTCGTCTATACAAGAGTGTCTGCTAGTCCGAGCATCACTGACAGGGATGATGTTTGCGAGAATTATGCAAGATTTTATATGAAGTGTGCCCTTGTTGTCCTTGTAACTGTTATGTTAGAAGTTTTATAGAAAATCCGGTTTGAACTTTGGTCGATAATTGTATTACTGAATTTCAAATGTTCTTATTGAGTGTGATAGGAGGATGTGTGAGGACTTGTGCCATGCCATGAAAGGTTCTGATATGAAATTAGAATCCGAGGCATAGAGTCAATGAATACCACCCACTTTTCCTGCGCGAAAAAATATTTTCAGTTATTTTGTTACGCCTTGTATCTATTTCCATAAATCTTGACTACATGTACTATCCTGTAAACTGATCTATGGTAATTAAACATTTAGAGGTTAATCCTTGTTTTATTATTTATTGTTCAAAAACATTCTTATTGGCACCCCTGTATTTCGTATTAGGTATTATTTTGTAGATTCTACACATAGTTGATTTTTGAATTGGGTCCCGCAATAGGTAAGGAGGACAATCTCATGCATCAAAAAGTGTGCGCCAAAGTAAATTATTTAGGTACCGCTACTGTAGCCAGAGTGTAGTTTGTTATTAGTGGATTTTGCTATATTTATTAATCAAAGAATCAAAGCATTTATTCAGTATGTAGGCAGTATAAATATACGCACATATACACGTCAAAATCATAAAATAAATCATAACCAATTATCAAGTAAACATAGCAAAAGCAGAATTTAACGCTTTGAATTAGAAAAAAAAAGTAATGAACCATTCAGCTGTCATCCAATCGTTTACGTCAGAATATTAAAAAAAATTAAAGTAGGTTAAAACCAACCATACATGTAACTGTGTGTTTCAGTACTTCAGACAATTTTTATATAAAAGTAAAAAAGTGAAATAGTGAAACACAACATAGAGAAACGCATACCGATCACAGTACATATCATGATCCAAATGGAACTGATAGTCCGTCTGTCAGCTGCATAATATTGTTTAAATAAAAATGGCAAGCCTAGAAAGAAAATCTGCGGACAAAAGGGGAAAACTGAATGGCTGTTGAATCTACCGGTGTTTCGGAAATACTCCCATCAGAGAAGAAACACCAAGAAACTCTATGGGGCTTGTCTTGTCATTTTATCTTTTTTTTTTTAATTAATTGTACATGTCAGCTTTAAAATTTTAACAATATATTATTAATTATAATACAATTTATATTTGTTCTTGGAACTTGGGGCATTCAGGCCATGCATTTTTGTCATCCATATAGTCTATTACATTGTATAGTATGATTTTTTCATCAAATTGGATTTTACATAGATTTTAAATTTGCTCATAGGCAATTGATCAATATCTTTAGGTAGCTTATTGTAAAAGCGTACACAGTTCCCCATGAATGAACCACTAACTTTCTGCAGTCTGAAATTAGGTATAATTAATCTATTTTTATGTCTTGTATTAAAATTATGTACATCAGACCTTTTCTTATAATCATTTATATTCTTGCGTATGAACAAAATATTTTTATAAATGTATTGACATGCCACTGTTAGAATTTTAATTTCCCTAAATTTTTCACGAAGTTAATCTCGCGACCTCATACTATATATAGAGCGAATAGCTCGTTTCTGCAAAACAAATATTGATTGGATTTCAGCGGCTTTCCCCCACAATAAAATGCCATAAGACATTATACTGTGGAAGTAGCTGAAATAGACCAATCTTGCAGTGGCTTCGTCCGTTAAAAATCTAATTTTACGTACTGCGTATGCAGCTGAGCTTAACCTACCTGCTAGAACCGATATTTGAGAACCCCATTGAAGCTTTGAATCCAGGGTGATGCCCAAGAATGTTGTGGATTCAACAAGTTCTAATGGTTCATCATTTATTAATATACTTCTATTTAGGATACCCTTTTTTACATTTGGTAGAGATAAATTAATACATTTAGTTTTTTTTGCGTTTAACAATAAGTTATTGGTTGTAAACCAATTCAGAACCTGTGTTATTGATTTGTTTACATCGTCAAAGTTAGGTGTAGTCCTATCTATTTTGAATATCAAGGAAGTATCATCTGCGAACAAAACAATATCACATAGGTTCTGTACGAATGACGGTAAATCATTGATAAAAAAAAAAAAAAAAGACTAGAAATAAAAAAGGTCCTAGGATCGATCCCTGCGGGACTCCCATTTTTATGAGGGATCCAGATGACCTGACGCCATTGACTTCAAACATCTGTGTTCTGTTCAGAGGTATGATGATACCAGATCAAGTGCCTTACCTTCAACACCGTAGTATATTAATTTGTAAATTAGTGTTTCATGACAGACACAATCAAATGCTTTTGATAGGTCACAGAACACGCCAATAGCATCTTGTGCTTTCTCCCATGCATCAAATATATGTTTAAGAAGACCTATTCCTGCATCAGTAGTAGAACGCCCTTTAGTAAATCCAAATTGTTTGCTATTTAAAAGATCATTCATGTTAAAATGTGTTAAAAGCTGGTCTAATATTACTTTTTCAAAAATTTTACTCAATGCCGGTAGTATAGAGATTGGTCTATAGTTAGATGGATCATTTTTGTTTACTGATTTGAATAAAGGAATCAATTTACTTTTTTTCATTAAATCCGGGAAGACACCTTGATCAACGCATCTGTTAAAAATAAAAGCTAAGTATGGGCTAATAACAGTAATAATGTATCTGAGAACTGTGGTTGACATTCCCCACAGGTCCTCGGTTTTCTTTTGTTTGAGCATTTTAAATGTTTTCACAATTGAGTCTGCAGTTACGTGTTTGAACTGGAACAAGGTATCACATTTATTTACACACTTTGATAATATAGAATAAGCATCAGCGGGACTAGAATTTATGGACTGAGTGGTAGTAATGGGTACTTGAGAGAAGAACTCATCAAATGTATTGGCAACCTCATTACTATCCATGATTAATTTATTGTTAACTTTTAAGATGATCTTACTGTCTCTTTGTTTTATTTTTCCAGTTTCAGTATTGATGATTTTCCATGTTGTTTTTATTTTATCATCAGCATGCTTAATTTTTCTACTAAAATGCAAAGATTTTGCTGTCTGATAAACCACTTTAAAAGTTTTGGAATATAGTTTTAAGTGATTTATGAATTTAGTATTGTGTAAATTAATTTGTTTTTGTGAGTATAAGTTGTACAAATTATTTCTACTTTTGTAAATACCAGGAGTAGCCCAGTCATCGAACCGAATTTTCCCAGCTCTTGTAATAGTTTTAAATTTAAAAATATTATTGAACTCTGCACCCAACATTTGAGATAAAGTGCTGCATAGGTCATCGGGATCCTCAGAAAATATTAGGTTCATTAGTTGCTTGTCAATGATATCCACAAACTGTTCAACCCGATTGGTTGTAATGGGCCTGTATGTGTATTCTTGACCTTTGGTGGATGTTTTACATGAAAATGTGGCACTCTGTCCCAGATGGTCGGAGCCAAGTTTATCAAAGATTGCAATTTTCTCAGGTTCACAGTTGCAAAACACATTGTCCAAGCAGGTTGCTGATGAGCTAGTGATTCTAGTCGGCTGGTTAAAAAGATGCTTTAAATTGAAGCTAAGAAATAATTTTTTTAACTTATCACTGAGCGGTGACTGCTCAATTAAATTAACATTAAAGTCACCGCAAACTATCAAAGATTTCGGGGTGTTGAAGGCTTTCATCATGACTTCTTCCATAATTGTCTCAAACATTTTATAATCAGCCGATGGAGGTCTGTATACACAGATGACTATATGTTGCCCCAGCTATATACAAGATAATTCAATACATCGTTCAACAGACAAAGCTACAATGTCTTTACGCTCCTTAAAATTACAATTTTCAGATACATATATAAGTGAGCCACCGCGAATTGCCTTCTGTCTAATAAATGTGCTTGCAATTGTATAATTTCTGATTATTGGTAACAAAGTACCTTTCACAAACCAGTGTTCAGTAATACACATTATATCAACTTTATAAAAGTCGAGAAATAATTCTAATTCTAAGGCTTTGCTGGAGAGGCCTTGTATATTTTGATGGAAAATGTTGATTAAGTCTGGCCTCCCCATTGTCCTAAGCGTTAGTTTAAACTAACTTTGTCAACTACACTACAATTACCCCGCATAGTAACACCACTACATTGGAGCTTGTCTGTGTGATCCGCTACTACATGTAAAACGGGATCATATATATTGAATGCTAATAACTTAGCAATGGTCGAATTGTCAGTCTTTTTGAGATACAAAGTATCCTTTGTCAATAAAAGCTTACTCATAAATGTATTACATTCGAAATACAAAAAGTCGCTCAGGCGACATGTCTGATTATATAATGTCAAATTTAATTTATGTAGATACTAGCAGCCCGCCCCGGCTTCGCACGGGTAGAACATATATGCCTACAAAATTTGCATCAGTTTGTTGCATTGAATATAAAATATGAACATATTTAACAACCATCGTCATATTTCATCCAATTTACACAAAACCTTACCGAATTATGCACCTAAACCTTCCTCATAAACACTCTGGCTATTGGTGAAAACCGCAGACAGACAGACGCAGTTATGAACTTTGTTTTATAATACTTACGTATTGATATTGGACGGCCCTTTGGCGTAAAGGATAGTTACCCTGATTCTGACCCGACAGTCGTTGGTTCTAATCCTAGCTATATACCTACCAATGAAAGTTTTATATGCATTCATGAATCCTGAGTTTTCGTACAGTGGTAGTGGAATCATTAAATCTACCAAAAAGTAGCTTACCACCAAGGAGTACATCTGCCGCCGTAACCTTACGGCGTTCCCCGACGCAAAATGTAGGGGTAATATACGTTTAACGTGTGTATCTGTGTGTCTGTTTGTAACATCTTAGCACCTAACCGGATGAACCGATTTTGTTTTTATTATTGGTAGTTTTTTTTTGTTTGATAGATGTCTTCATCGAGAGTTTTCTTAGCTTTGATTCGTGAAAATTCGTTCAATCGTTATAAAATTATGAGCTTTTTTCTAGTTAATTGCGCAATGAAATCAACTTTCATAGGTCTGATCAATTCGAAAATCTTCTTCTTCAACGATATTGTAAGAACATGGAAGCCTCCCGGACTCTACAGAATACTCAAATCCTCACCAACTTACAGCTCAGATTTTAAATGTCGTGATTAGAGTCATTAGAAAAAGCTATTATACATAGATCAGTCGGGGTGGTTTAAAATATTATTATATATATAGATGAATATTATTTTATACAATAGATCATATTATTACACTATATTGACTTCAAATTGATTGTGATCGGTGGGGATCTACAGCATAGCTAAGCTTATAATAATATTTTCGTAGTAACTATGACCTAATCTGTGGTTTCACTGCAAATATTTTATTAATTTTGCGATGCGTGTTTGTGAAATTCGTGATATTTTCTAGGGTTTTCATTTGAATTATATACTGTAAAGGACAATTTTAATGTATAATATGTGGCCAAGCTAATTAACGTAATTATTTGGATAAGGATTAATACTATATAGTTGAAAATAGCCTTGGAAGTTATGTAATATTTTTTAACAAAAATTTTAAGATTAAAATGGTTACTGTGAGTCAACCTTAAGAGATAGACATATGCTGTCGCGGACTTTTTTGTAGGTCTTATTAAGTTGTACAAATCTTGCATAGAAAATATTCTTCTATCGATTTTCAATTAAGCAGCGTTCGTAAGAAACGTGTTTTTTCGACCGTTTATTTGCCGACTTAGGTTGCAAATTAGGTCTCCACGAATGTACCTTTGATTGAAACGGGATAATATATAGCCTATTTTCATTCCGAAAGTCTATTCTATGTATTAGTGAAATAATTTTTTAAATCGGTTCAGTAGTTTTTGACCTTACTCATTACAAACATACAAAAATACAAATGTTCTCTCTTTATAATATTAGTATAGAATACCATCGACGTCCTAGCAAATAGACCCCGATTGAAAGGCGAGCATTTTTAAAGTCTCCCACAACCAACGTATTATAAAACCCTGGATAACGCCAGGTATACGCTGCATTCGTACCAGAGATCAAATGCATATTCGTGTAAAAGAAACGCCTGAAAATCAGATCCTAAAAATATCATATGCAAGATATAGAAATTATTGCACAAATTTGCTCAGAAAACTAAAAATAGACTACAATAAAACAGAACTACAAAAGAACAAAGGTAACTTAAAAAATACTTGGGAGACTATAAGAGAAGTTACTTGCACCGCAAAAGTTAGGAGTACAAACGAAGCTCTGCTTAAGAGTAAGGAAAATCCTCAGCTGTCAATTAACTACGTCAATAATTATTTTTGTAATGTAGGAAAAAATCTAGCTGATACAATTACTCAAACTCATGCGGTTTCTTTGACACCTAATACAATATCACAACCTAATTCTATAAGCTTTTTAGAAACAGATGAAATTTGAAATATATGGCCTTATAAGGTATCTGAAAAATAGCTGCTCCGCAGGTTTCGATGGAGTATCTTCTAAAGTCATCAAACTTTCAGCCCCAGCGCTTGTGCCCGTCATTACCCACATATGCAATTTGAGCTTGTCCACTGGTATTTTCCCTCGAATGTTTAAAACCTCTATAATCACACCTATCCATAAAAGTGGCAACAGAGACAGTGTCGGAAACTACAGACCAATTTCAATTTTGCCCTGCATTTCAAAAATTCTTGAAAAAGTTATTAATAGACGACTAACGTCATATCTTGAAAAATACAATATTCTTTCGCCAGCTCAATTTGGCTTCAGAACTGGAAAATCAACGGAAAACGCTGTTTCAGAACTTTCAAAATGTATAGTGAATGAAATTAATAGTAAAAAAAAAGTTGTTGCAATATTTTTAGACCTTGCAAAAGCTTTCGACACTGTCTCTGCAGTCTGCACCTATACTCATAAAAAAGCTCGAACTGTCTGGTATAAGAGGTTTACCACTATGTTTGTTACAAAACTATTTAAGCAATAGAAAACAGAGGACTAAAATTGGTGAACTAGTTAGTGACTATGAAACGACTAGCTACGGAGTTCCCCAAGGCAGTGAACTCGGTCCGAGTCTGTTCCTAGTTTATATCAATGACCTGTGTAACCTAAATCTCCAAAATGGTAGGATATTGGCATATGCGGATGACACAGCGTTGGCTTTCATTGGTAGGAGCTGGGAAGAGGCTCAAACCTTTGCCGAGCAAGGTCTTGCAACAGTCACTATAAACTGGCTTCGTGTGAATTTACTATCTCTAAACGTAGAGAAAACTAAATTCGTCACATTTACCAATTCATATAAGAAGTCTCCTCCTCATCATCATCATCATCATCAGCCTGTATCAGTCCACTGCTGGACATAGGCCTCTCCCAAGATGCGCCACTGAGTCTCCTCCTATCGACCTCAAAGTACATGGTAACTGTCCTGACGCAAGCAATTGTTGTTGCCCAAGATTGCAACGCGCAACCAGTGTGAGGTACTTAGGTGTAACGCTAGATTCTAGACTAACCTAGAGACCTCACATTGAAACGCTTTGCAATAGGGTCCGAAAACTAATTTTTCTTTTTAAAAATTTACGAGACGTCGCAGAAAGGCCACTAGTAATCAGCACATACGAGGCTTTATGCAAAACTCTGCTAACTTACTGCATTACGTCCTGGGGTGGTACCTATAGTACTCACATGCTGCCACTAGAGCGTGCCCAACGTTTAGTTTTAAAAGTTGCAACACGTAGACCTTTGAGGTTTCCCACAATTGAGCTGTACAAAAACTGCGAAGTTCTCTCAGTAAGACAATTGTACATTCAGTGTCTGATACTTGCGCAACGAAAACTCATCACCACCATCGAAAAAGAAAATGCAAGTAGTAAAAAAAGGAAAGATTGAGTGTTCTCCCAATTCACAACTAATTCTACGTTTGCTAAACGTCAACAATCTTTCCTCGGTCCCTTCATTTTCAATAAAACCAGTAAGCTTTTTAAAAATTTGGTCTTACTGTCTAAAAAAGAAACAAAACACGATACTGGAGAATGGCTAAAAAGCTTGAATTATGAAAACACAGAACTTACTAAAAATTATAAAATAGCTAATTAATGCATGCACACACATACAAAACACACACATAAATAATCACTATTATTCTATTGTAATTTAAATTATCATTGTATCACATTAATAATATAAAATAAATTAGCTAAATTAATAACATTGCATAACATAGGTACAATAAGTTACTACTTACGTTTTAGAATCTATATTCTGTATGGCTTCATTATGTTCACTTGGAAGGTTAAGCTGAGCGCGGAGATGTTTACAGATACTAACATCGCGTTTGTGGGCGTGTATTTATATAAGACGTATCCGATGATTTAGCCGAAAGTAATAGTAATAGTTTATTGACACAAAATAAAAATTACAAACATTGTAGCATAAATTGGACACAAGTGGTACAAAAATAGTCGATAAAATAACTATATAACAGTTTATAAATTATAATAATGTTAGTGACTAATCCTATGATTACATGGCACTATGATTTAATGGCGATAGCAATAAACATGCAGACCCTACACTAAAACTAGTCTTGTGTCGTAGGGATCTGATCAGGGCACAGATATTTAAAGGCCCTAGGGGTATAAGCTAAGAAAATCTGCCCCCAGAAGATATTTGATTGATATTTATACGATATGTAGGTACTAATAAAATATTTATTTTCAGAAAGCATGAGATCTCTAACTCAATTGGTTTTTTTTAAAGCAAAAAATGTAAAAAACAAAAAAAAAGTTCCAGACTGCATAAATTAATCCAATTTTTTTATATATCTTTAGGACTAATAATAGCTATTATTAAAAAAATAAAGGGCTTTATAACATTATAGGATCATAGAAAAATTACAAAAAAATGTTAAATTTAATTTTTTACTATGATCCAATTTTAGCACAGTAACAAAAAAAATTCTTACCTTTAATATTTCCCTATGATGTTATCATTTTTTTTAAAGGTACGCCATACTAAAAAAAAATTAAAACCACTTTTTGGCCCCTATGAGGAATTATACATTACATGCTCGCTTTTAATTGCTTTTATATATATATATATATATCTGCTATTTAAAATTATATTAATTTTCAAAATAACAACAATACCTTTTTATTGTGAAAGTAGATAAATAAAACATTCAAATATCAATTTTATTATTCAATCTTACTTAGCTATGTTTCAAGGAACAATTATTATTATGACACTTTATTAGGGTTCCGTAGCCGAATGGGAAAAACGGAACCCTTATAGATTTGTCATGTTGAAACTTAGTAGGTACATATATTCTATTAACCGCTTTACGATTTTTATACAAAACGAAAAAAACCGACTTCACATGACGCGGTAGTCATTTTCAACCGACTTCCCAAAAAGAAGGAGGTTCTCTATTCGTGTTTATTTTTGCATGTATGTTACGCGATTACTCCGTAAATTGTGAACCGATTTCAATGATTATTTTTTTAATCGGTAGGGTACGTTTTCGAGGTAGTTCCATTGTAATTTCATTGAGATCTGATAAGTATCTCCAGAAATATGACGATAAACGTCTCAAACTTACTACTGACATTGACTCGCAGGGCATGGAAGTCGGTTGTTTTTGTTTTTAAACTATCTTTATTATTATTAGTACTAAGTTTGAGATGTTTATCTCCATATCTCTGGAGATAATTATCAAATTTCGTTAAAATTTGAATGGCACTACACGGAAAGCATACTATATCAAACAAAAAAAGAATTTTCCAAATCTATTAAGATTTGACGGAGTTCTGAGGTATAATTTTTTTTTTAAACATTCGAATTGGGAACCTCCTTCTCTTTGTGAAGTCGGTTGAAAATAAAAGATTAAGGGGGTACTCCCCAAAACATGGAACTAAAAAAAAAAATGTTCATCAAACCTATACGTGCGGTGTATAACTTTGGTTACATACATTATACAGAGTTATTGGTAGTAAATATGTCGCATTTCAGCCCCCCTATCTGCTCAAAGTAAGACGGGAGGGGAGACACACATTTCACCATATTATAAGTGTCTATCTTTCAAACGAATGACTTTGAGAATAATAAATAGTTTTAGGAACCTCAAGCGTTTCACTATGGGATATAATGGAAATTAAATCTTGAGCTATATGTTACATCCCGCGATTGCTGTTCACACTGTAAGATATAATATATCTTACAGTCTTAATATATCTTATAAAACCATACACAACCAAAGCTGAACTATATTATAGTTCAGCTTTGGTTGTGTATGGTTTTATTCAAACACTGGCTAAATACACTGATTGTGTGGAGCCATAATAAAAATAAACAACAACAAAAAAACACTGAGGGCGAGACAGGGGGAGGCGCGGTGTCCGGGGACGTGGGGTAAAATATAAACCTTCAAATATCGCTCAGTCGGTCGAAAAAATATTTATAGCTTGGGATGTAATATATATTATGGCATAGTGTAAACGGTCTCACACAAAATGTATGACGAGCGATAATTTTTTTTATCTCAGGATATAATATACATTATATTATATCCCATAGTGAAAAGCCGGCTTCATAAACTTAAAGCTGGCTTTTCACTATGGGATATAATGTAAATTACATCTTGAGCTATATATTACATCCCGCAATTGCTGTTCACACTGTAAGATATATAATTCAGCTTTGGTTGTCTATGGTTTCATTCAAACACGGGCTAAATACGATAATTGTGTGGAGCCATAATACAAAAATTAAAAAACTGTGGGCGAGGCAGTGGGAGGCGCGGTGTCCGGGGACGTGAGGTTAAAATAAACCTTCAAATATCGCTCAGTCGGTCGAAAAAATATTTATAGCTTGGGATGTAATATATATTAAAGAATAGTGTAAACGGTCTCATACAAAATGTATGACGAGCGATACAATTTTATATCTCAAGATATAATATACATTATATTATATCCGGCCGATCGAAATCCGAAAAGCCGGCTTAAGACTGTATTGTTTCGGCCTAATTTTGATATGTATAAAGTTACATGGCATATTATTATTTTGTCTAATAGTCATCCTATACTACTAATATTATAAATGAGAAAGTAAGTGTGTGTGTGGTGAATGTATGTTACCACGTATCTCCATCCATACCCACATAGATTTTAATGAAATTTAAAACGTTGATAGTGTAGGCTTTGGAATAAGACACAAAGGCTAATTAGATTTTTTTAAATCATTCCTTAATGGGGTTGAATAGGTTGATAAAGTTTCTATGAAAAATTTTGTTCCTTGGGCTATTTTACTCAAAACTCTGTACAAATAAATCTTAATACAAATAATTATCAACGTATTTTTAGGGTTCCGAACCCAAAGGGTACCAACGGAACCCTATTACTGAGACTCCGCTGTCCGTCAGTCTGTCTGTCTGTCCGTCTGTCACCAGGCTGTATCTCATGAACCGTGATAGTTAGACGGTTAAAATGTTCACAGATGATGTATTTCTATTGCCGCTATAACAACAAATACTAAAAACAGAACAAAGTTAAAAATTAAAAGGGTTCCCCATACAAAAAACGTGTTTTTACTATAGCGCCATCTATGAACGATTGTTTAACTTATTAATTAATAATATTAATTATCTTACTTTGTGTTAACGTTCACTTAGTTGGTGTTAGAAGTTCGTTAGATATTAGTTAGATGGCGTTGTAGTTAATAAGCATGTTTGGTATTGACACGGTAATATAATATAATATTATACTCATATATTATTATACTGCGGTTCGGAACCCTCCGTGTGCGAAACAAAAGTCTGACTCGCACGTGGCCAGTTTTATTTATTTTTTCAAATCATTCCCTAGGAGGTGTGTAAAATGATTTGGTTTGGAAAAATAATAATAAATGCTGTAATATTTGTTTCCGCGTATTCTTTAGTCCGATATACTCAAAACTCGGTACAAATAACCCTTAAAACATATAATGGCTTATGGCACACGTATTTTTTTTATCTACCCCTTTGGGGGTGTGTAAAATTAACTTTATCAAAAAAGTACATAGAAAATGCATTTATGTTTGTTTTTACGTATCTCCATAACTATTTTGAGGGCCCGGTGGCGTAATCGAGAGAACGGTCGGCTTTGATGCCAGAGGTACAGAGTTCAATCCCCACCGTGCACCAATGGATTTTTCTATCGAAAAATGTGCGCTTTTCACAGTGACCCTCCGGTGAAGGAAAGATATCGTTAAAAAACCAACAACCCCCGCATGGAGATAGCATAGAAAAGTGGAGATAGGGCACTATCTAGTGTCCGCCTGGCCAGCTACCACCCTCAAGTTAGAAAATCTGTCGCCAAAACATCTTATGTGTTCCGGCAGCTATCCTTGAGAGCCAATTCCCATTCTAGGCCTAGCGTACTTACCATCTTCGACCGCATCTTCACTTACCAACAGGTGAGATAGTGGTGAAACGCTAGCCTATAAGGTATTAAATAAAAATTTAATCAATTTTAATGAATTATGAAACGTAGATAGTGTAGTAGGCTTTAAAATAAGACGAACGTTATTCTTATTATTAAATTTATCCCCTAAACTTGTTATACATCCGCTAGACGGTGAAGTGATTAAAATGTAAAAAAAAGTGTTATTTAATAATTATGCCAAATTATGATTATGATAAAATTATGACATTAAATGTCTAAAAATTATGCTCTATTAATAGTTGTGTTTGTAATATTTGAATTATTGTGTTAACACCATTTTTATCACCCTGTGACTTAGACCTGCATTATTATATCATCATAATCAGCCTGTGTCAGTCCATTGCTGGACGTAGGCCTCTTCCAAGACACGCTACTAAGCCCGATCTTTGGATCATTGGGAGGGATATGCCCTAATCGCCACGCTGGGCAGGCGGGTTGGCGATCGCAGGACGTAGCTCCTCGCGGCTTGCACCGGTGATGCTGCTGCCCGTCACCGGCCTATAGTATTTAGCTACGCTATATTATATATTTACGCCATTATTATATATTTACGCCATTATTATATATTTATATATAATTATGATATATTAATCTTGCTCTCACGCTAAATAGGATTATAAACAAAATTATGAGTTTCGGCTGACGGCTTCTTTAGCTAACTCATATATTATGATTTCTCCAGACCTTGATAGAGCACCTGATGTTTGTATACTTATATAGTTTTACTCTATACGTCCATGTCGATAGTGTACTTAACTATTATCGATATTTCTTACGGTAATTTGGTATGGTCATTTCAACGGATTGTACCGCGCGCTAATAATGAATCGGTGTCTGTCTATTTTATTTTTTGCTAGGACGTCGATGCACAAACACGTATTCAGTGTGAACACTTAATTCGTACGACCACATACCACATTCGTAATATTCGCACCTAAACAGGTACGATACGAATTCGTGTCTAAAGTCAGCGTAGCCTTATTAACCTTATTTTTTCATAAATAAACTGGCCAAGTGCGAGTCGGACTCGCACATGTAGGGTTCCGATTGAACAAAATTTGCCGGAAAAATTAAGTACATAGTTTTAACATCGATATATTTAAATACGGTGTCAATACTATACATGCTTATTTACTACAACGCCATCTAACGAATATATAACGAACTTCTAATACCAACTAAGTGAACGTTAACATTTATTTTATTTTTTTTATTTTTTTTTATTCCTCTGACTAAGCTAGAGTCTTTGCTTACGTGTTTTTTAATTTGTGTTTATGAGTTTATAATTTAATGCTAATTCAAGATGGTGGATATTATCATTAAAAGTTCAACGTTCAACTGGAAGAGTGATTTATAATTTAATGTCTTTTAATTTTCGTACTATGCTCTGATTTATTTTATCTTTTATTTCTTCGTATGTTGATGTATATATCGTTAATAATATATATTTAACATACTTTGCTTACACTATTTGTTTCGTTTATTAACTTGCATAACTATTTTAGTACAAAATTTTATGAATTCATTTCTGTAGTTTTTATCATTTAAAAGGTCGTTTAGGTTATCGATCGTTAAATTTACATCTAGTTTCTGTTCTAGGTCAAATCTTGCCAAACTAAAGATGGGGCAGTCTAGGAGAACGTGTTTTATCGTCTCATTTGTTCCTGGCTCACAGATGCACGATGGATTCTCCTTACACTTGAAACGAGCCAAGTAGTCAGAGAATCCACCGTGCCCCGTGAGTGCTTGAGTGAGGGTTCCTGTCACTGGTATTTTTTTAACAATTTTGTACGCTTGTACAGCATCAGGTAGGAACAACTTTGTGGTCGCTGCGGTTTCACCATTTTGGTACCTCCGATTCCATTTGTCAAGCGTATCTGTGCGTATCAGTCGCTTCACGAATGAGACCGGGTATAGGTCGTAATCCGGTGCTTTTTTACTTTTTATTGCTGCTTCCTTTGCGAGTGTATCGGCGCGTTCATTACCCTCCAAGCCTGCGTGGGCTTTTATCCAAAACAATGATACGTCTTTTGTTTGGTTTTTAATCGCCTGCAGGTTTGTTCGGGTTTCAGCAGCTAGGGGGTGAGTTGAAGCATTGTTCGTGACCGTTTCCAACGCCGATTTTGAGTCGCTGTAAATTCCAAAGCTTACCTCGTTTCGCTTGAGTATTTCCCGTGTGGCTTTGCATATAGCCAAGAGTTCAGCCTGGTAGACGGAGCAGTAAGGGGCGAGTTTCAATTTGAGGGCTTTCGTCTCAGCATTGCCGTTCCATATGGACAGCGCCGCACCGACTTGGCCCTCAATTTTGCTGCCATCAGTATATATCCTTACTGCTTGGGTGTTGTTTTGTTCTACATCTTCTCCGTCCACCAGGTTTACGAACTCCAAGCGCATATGTTCTGCCGGGTGGGGGAATTCTACGAATGGCACGCGTTTTTCTATTTCCCTGTCCTCTGGCATTGGCTGCAATACGCCTCTCTTGGCCTCATATAGAGCAGCTGCTTCATGGATTCGGAGGTCAAGTGGGAGTATTCCAGCCAAGACCAGAGAGAAGAGTTTAATGAAACCGTGCGGTAAGCCTTGGTCATTTTTTGAGCGAACCCACGTTGGACTGTGCTGAGTTGTTTTATCACCCCTATTTTTTTGGCTGCGGGTGCCCAAGCACTTGCCGCGTACAAAATTATCGGTTCCACAGTGGCCACATATATAGTGCGGATTATTTCCGGGTTTAGTCCCCAGCTTATCCTGGCGGCTCTCGATAGATGCTTGTATATGTTAATAGCTTTGCGACATACGTTAGCTACATGGCTATTGAATGTTAACTTAGCATCTATCGTGAGTCCCAGGATTTTGATTTCGTGAGACATGTCAATGTCTATCCCGCCCATCCTCAGGATTGGGGAGTCGTATTTTAGTTTTTTCGTCAACACCATCGCTTTGGTTTTGTGTGGCGCAAATTTTAACTTGTTTAAGACTCCCCATTCCTGAACATGTTCAAGTGCGGCATTGGCATGTCTTTGGACTTCAAGAGCTGTATCGCCATCGAAGACCAATACCACGTCATCGGCAAAAGCTTGGCAATAGTATTTACGTTCCCCAAGGCCCTTGAGTAGCGGATCCAGGAGGAGATTCCAAAAAATCGGACCACCAATAGATCCTTGTACGCAGCCTTTATTGGTGGTCTTTGCAATCTCCTGCCCAGCGTACCTCACTTTTACCGTCCTGTCGGTGAGGTAACTTTCCACTACTCTACGGATGTTTACAGGGCACTCTTCCTCAGCCAGTCTAGCTTTTATAGCGGGCCACCAAGCGTTGTCGAAGGCTCCCTCTATGTCCAACGACACTATCGTCACTAGCCGTTTCCGGTCGAGGTTCTGACGTACGTGTCGTATTAGGTCATAGAGGGAGTCTTCGGTACTTCTTTGGGGCATAAATCCGTACTGGCGAGTACTCAGTTTGGGGAGCAAGTGCCACTTAATTCGAGTAACTACCATCTTTTCGAATATTTTGCCGATGACGGGCAGCAGGCCTATTGGTCTATATGACTTTGGGCTTCTATAATCTTCTTTTCCCGGTTTCCTTAGCACAACTACAGTGGCTTCTTTCCAGGTCTTGGGAAAATATGAGATTTCTAGGCATTTGTTGACTAGGGATAAGAATAGTACCGGATCACTATAGATTGCATGGGTACATATATCGGCCGTTAGACCATCTCCACCCGGGGCTTTCTTTGGATTAAAGCTCCCCACCGAGGTTTTTAGCTCTTCCATGGTAAACAATGGGTCATGAAATTCATCATGACCCTTATCGTTTGCGGATGTAGCGATTTCTCTTATCCGTCGGTGGTTCGCATCATCCTCTGTCTCTAAGTCCTCCGGGTAGAAGGTATCCGCCAACAGTTTACAGACGTTAACATTAAGACGTTAACAGAACGTTAACATTAAGGTGTTGTAGGTAATAATAAGGTAAACCAGTTTTTTTCAAGGTGTAGGTTGCGACCCCCTGGGGGGTTGCAAAGCTTCAGTAAAAGAAAAATAAAACTGGCCAAGTGCGAGTCAGACTTTTGTCCCGCACACGGAGGGTTCCGAACGCCATCTAACGAATTTCTAACACCAACTAAGTAAACGTTAACACAAAGGTAGAATAGTATTATATAGTAGTAATAGTAATTGTAGTAATTAATATTATTAAATATCTGGTTGACCGAGCTTTGCTCGGTATTTGTTGCCACTTAAACAGACAAAATATATGACTCTTCCCGATTGACGAATAATATAACTATTTTTTTTAATTGAGAGCAACTAACTGCTTTATCGACACAGTAACACTAAAGCTACTACTCGCCAATAGATGTCGGGAAGAGTAATATTTTAAGTTGATTATCAGTAAAGTTGATTAATGAAATCACGAATAAAACAACATTTTCTGAAAATGACTCCTAGCTAGATCGATTTATCGCCCCCGAAATCCCCTGTATACTAAATTTTATTTAATCGTTGGAGCCGCTTCCGAGATTCAGATTAAGGTAAAGACGATGGCGCCATCTTTGATGCTAGCTAGATGGCGCGGCGCTATCGTAAAAAACTTTATTTTAAACTTTTCTTTAATTTTTACCCGACTGCGCGACGCAAAGGAGAGGTAATGTGTTTATCAGTCTATATATGTATGTATGTATGTTTGTTCCTTTGTGGCACACTAGAGACCAAACGCGTTGGCCGATTTTGATAATTGGCACGTCAATAGATTTGCCATGCTAGCGCGAGTGTCAACGAAAACATAAAAAATTGAAAATTTCAAAATGGCGGATTTCAGACGTCAAAATTTGGGGTTCAAAAAAAATTTTTTTTTTCAAAACCTATCGAGTGGGCTATCGAATTAAAGGTCTTAAAATGGAGATTCAAAATATATTTATAACAAATAATTTATGATCGTACAAATCGAAAAAAAAACGATTTTACATGCCGCGTTAGTCACTTTCAGTAACAAGTTTGCGGTGCTTATCTCTGAAGTTACTTATCAGATCTCAATAAAATTACAATGAGACCAAACGAAAATCATATTAACTCAAACAAAAAAATAATTTTCCAAATCGGTTAAGAATTGATGGAGTTCTGAGGTAACAAACAACCTCTTCCTTTTGGTATAGTCGTTTAATAGTACAACTGTAAAGTAAGTAAGCTTAAAAAGCAATACCCTATCTATTTCACGCATTTCGGTTTTTTGTTCTTTTTTTCCAAGGTAGTCCAAGGTAGGTACCTTGGACAAAGCTGTGGTCTACTTAAGTTCACGCATTTTTACGAAAGGTCAAGCCTATGTAGCATTGAGCCGGGTTAGATCTTTAGATGGACTAGTAATAAGTAGTTTAGATCCCCGGAAACTACTCAATAATCCACATGACAGCAACTCTCTAAATGAAATGAGAAGATTACGGAATTTGCCGTCCTTTACTTAACTAAAATCGCCATTCGTTAAGCCATTAATGTGTCCCGACTGTTAAAGTCTCTACATTCCATATAACAATGTATAATTTATTTTATGAGTGTATCGACCGAGAAAGAATTTAAATGGTATAGTTTTTTGATATCCCTAAACAGAAGTCTAAACTACTAGACTTACTTGTTTTTTTCTTTTCAGTTCGTTTTTTAACACTTCACTTTTTGCGCAGTCGGGTTTTTTTATTTTTTTATTTAATGTTTTATTAACTTTGTTCTGTTCTTAGTATTTGTTGTTATAGCGGCAACAGCAATACATCATCTGTGAAAATTTCAACCATCTAACTATCACGGTTCATGAGATACAGCCTGATGACAGACGGACGGACAGTCAGACAGACGGACGGACAGCGGAGTCTTAGTAATAGGGTCCCGTTTAACCCTTTGGGTACGGGACCCTAAAAAAGAACGGGCGATTTAGGCTACATCAGGATTACCCCAAATAATTATTTATTGTCCGCAGCCGCACAATGGGTGCTAGATTAGGCTTATTCGGAATGATCGCCATTTAGACTACCTTGAGGGTACTATTATTATCTGTTCTGTGCTTCAGGGGTCAAATGGCGACCATAAAAATTCCAATCGACTCTACCAGTAGCTAAAAATAAACTGGCCAAGTGCGAGTCGGACTCGCACTAGTAGGGTTCCGTACCACACTACAGTATTTTATAATATCGAGCGAAAAATACCACTATCATTTTTCGTCAGCAAAAAATATTAATTAATAAACATTTTATTTAGTGATGTGTGTGTGATGAGTTAGGGATCGACATTTCAATATAACGCCATCTATGAGACTTTTACCTAACTAAGCGTTCATAGATGGCGTGAAATGCCGAGAAAAAAACACGTTTCTTGTATGGGGATTACTCTATTAATTTTAACTTTATTCTGTTTTTAGTATTTGTTGTTATAGCGGCAATAGAAATACATCATCTGTGAAAATTTCAACTGTCTAACTATCACGGTTCATGAGATACAGCCTGGTGACAGACGGACAGACAGACGGACAGCGGAGTCTTAGTAATAGGGTCCCGTTTTACCCTTTGGGTACGGGACCCTAAAAAGAACGGGCGATTTAGGCTACATCAGGATTACCCCAAATAATTATTTATTGATAGTTGAATTAAAAGTATGTCAAAATATGCGATATAAACGGTAATATCTTTGATCGTGTCGTGTTAACATACGAGTTTTATTTATTCACAATATTTGATATACATTTTCAACTTGATATCTCTACGCATATTACGCTTTCCTCAAAAAAGAGTCTTGACAGACCGACAAAAGGTAACATAAATGTTTAAAACAATGAATTTTTCAAATCGGTTAAGATTTGACGGAGTTCCAAAAAAACAGTCGTATTGAGAACAAAAACTACTCCTTGTTGTGAAGTCGGCTAATTAGGTAAATTGAGTTAGCTGTAGCTGATATCTGGCATTCTGGCAACCCCGAGCAATTTCCGCGAATCTGTGCCGCAAGGCAACTGCCGCAAGCAAATCTATCTTTCTAACGTAGGCTTCCAGCGGTGCGGTTGTTTTGTTATAAATTATTTTACAAATGTAATATTTCGTCAACTGTATCGATACGCGATACGATAAATACAATAAAGAAATACAGATATTGAAGTGCAAATACAAATTTACAACCTAAAACCTAACAGCTCCATTGGTCACTATGAAGCCGCCGTTTAAAATCGGTAAGTAAATTGCATCATGATATTTTTTCAGTTGTGGTGGTTTTTACAATCGTGTAGTCAATACCGATGTTATAATTTTATTTCCATGCTTCACTTTTCGCCTTATACTTTTATTATTTTATTACTAAAATCTATTACAATATAGTGTGTAGGTTAGATTTTTTACCACGCGCGTTTGTAATTTGAACCAGAAAACCATAAAAATACCATAAAATACTTATTGGGGATCAATTTATTACATCACATTTTATGCATAAAAATATTCATCCTAGTAATATCCATACTTGCTTGATCTTTTGAACCAAATCTTATAGGTATAGATTGATAGGTCTATAAATGTACCAAATAATTAAGTACGTAAAATAATAAATCTTGAAATCTGTGAAATTCGTTTTGATTGATTTCAATAATATTCTTATCCTTATCTTGATTGCTGCATTAAATTTAAGGACAAGCAATTAAACTTATCACTACAATTATTATCAAAAAGTCAATAATGTTATTGAACTTATCAATAAATATAATCAAAAAGTCCACATTTTTATTACTTACTTTGTCTATATTTCATCAACTTTCTTCTGTGTGCTGTATTAGATTTGAGAAAGATATACATTTGCAATTAACATGATAAGGTATTTGTAAAAAATGAAGGGTTCCGGTTCTTCTGGCAGTTAAATGATGATGTTATCAACTGTTAGATTACAGAGTCCATCATGAATCCAGCAGTTAGAGCTAGTGAAAGTTGTTAAGTGTTAACAATTATTCTACCTAGACACCTGCATATAATTCATGTTTTATTTCTGTTTACAGCTAATGAGAAGCTTGCTGAGCTCGGCCGCAATGAGATCATGCTGGCAGAGAAAGAAATGCCTGGTTTAATGGCCTGTCGGCGCAAGTATGCTCCTGCTAAAATCCTGAAGGGTGCCAGAATTGCTGGAAGTCTACACATGACTGTACAAACAGCAGTGCTCATAGAAACACTAATTGAATTGGGTGCTGAAGTCAGTATTATTTGTTGACATATAACCATTTTAATTAGAACAATATGTGTTAAATTGCAAAATGTTCTCTATTTTAACTACTACATTGGATCCGACAAATATTTTGCAGGGCAGTGTCGGACTATAGAATTTGTCAGATTATAGGGTACTGCCTAAGACCCCTTATAGTCTGATTTTTTCTTGTAAAAGATTATCTTGTAATTTGTCAAATTACAGGTCAAAATGATACGATTCTATCTGCCGCTCCGCTATCACATGTAGTCAAATTCAAACTGAGCAATAAGAATCAAAACTACGTGCATCAAGCACAATACAGTGTAGTGGTGGTGTGTAAAAGTGGCAACCTGTTCAATCATGCATTACGTACATTAGTGAATATTTGCCAAAATAATGTTTGTGTACCTACATTTAACAGTGATAGGCATGTCGGATTACTGGGGGTGCCAGATTAGACAGCGGTTGGATTACAGGAGCTCCACTGTACTGCTCTTTACTTTGCTGTTCTTACTATCGATTAAGACTGACTGATGTGAAGATTGAGTTTAACCTACCCAAGGTAAAAGAGTTCTAGAGTGGAGGCTACAGCTTGGCAAACATAGTGTAGGACACCCTCCAGCTAGTTGCAGTGATGATATACGCAAGCAGTTGGAAACTAATTGCTGAAAATAGAGTTGAGTGGCGTGCCATAGAAGAGGCCTATGTCCAGCGTGTAAAGCTATAGTCATACTACTTTTATCTGCTGGAGAATGGATTCTTGTAATTTTATTGTTTCCCATTTCTACTAGTTCAGAATGTACCTTACTGTACCTACATTTTTTTCATGATACTCAATCTTATCTTCAATATAGCCTATATTTAAAGAATCAAAGATAAATAGGCTTATCCAGCATAATCTTTATCAAAATGTCAGTTTTTTTTATCTCTTTGAAAGCTGACATGATGAAAAAAATGACTCAATCTCATAACAGTGTGGCATGTTTAACTTTATCTTTTCATATCATAAATAACATAATGATGTGTTATTTGCCACTTACCAGTATAATTTTTTTTTATAGTATAATTTAACATGACATGTCATGACGCTTGCCTGTTGGTACCTGCTACAATACATTATACATACTCAATTAATGACAACATTAGTACATGCCTAGAGAAATTATTAAAAATCTAAATGTGTATTAAAAACATTAGATGAAAGTAGTATTCTAATGTCAATGAAATAAAAGCTAAAGGTGATGAAATATCATCAATCTCTATAAGAATAAAAACTAGTTTCTTAAAATTTTGTCAGAAGGTACAGTGCAAAACAGTAGGTACTTATATTAACAGTCTGTAAGAGGAAAACATTTCAAAATTTAAATTCTTTTGTGATATAACTATTTTTATTTATGTAACAGATCTCTAGTATTTCAATAACAACCAAAACAATTCTTATCAAGCTATCACACAAGTTTAAACCCAGTTATCTCTTTAACTTCTGACCTTTTGTAATTTAAATGATTAAATCAGCTTGTGCAATATTTTAGACAAATTATATAAAATAAAAATGTATCTTTCTATGCAACCAAAGCACAAAGGTTGCCTGCTAGAGTAGAGAGAGATTGCTCTAAATAAGTGATAAAGAATATATATCTGCCTCACTCTGTGTGACATTGTGATCTATGCTCAGTCTTATCTACTTTGATGATAAACTGGTGAAACTAACATCTGGGCCCCAATCAGTGGAAATAAACTGTAATTATGTATCTTTTGATTTGCAGGTGCAGTGGTCCAGCAGTAACATCTACAGCACTCAAGATGAAGCCGCTGCAGCTCTGGTTGCTCGGGGCATTCCTATTTATGCCTGGAAAGGTGAAACTGAGGAAGAATACATTTGGTGCATTGAACAGACACTCATCTTCCCTGATGGAAAGGTATTTATTTACTCGATACTTTTTTAACCGACTTCTCAAAAAAGGAGGAGGTTCTCAATTCATCGGTTTTTTATTATATTTTTATTTGTGTTCACCTATTACTCGAAGATGCCTAAACCGATTCGGAAAATTTTTTATTTTTTTTTTAAACCCTTCCCTGGTGGTCCCATTTAAATTTTAACGAAATCGGCTGAGCCGTTTTTAATATATCGACATTAGTATTATGATGCATTTACTTATCTCGATGACATACTACTAACTACTGGCACAGATTGTATAATAGTTACTTCGTCTACTAGCATTATTGTTTATTTTTTCAGCCCCTCAACATGATCCTCGATGATGGTGGTGACTTAACAAACCTTGTGCACACTAAGTTCCCACAGCTTCTGGAGAATGTCAAGGGTATCTCTGAAGAGACAACAACTGGAGTACACAACTTATACAAAATGTTCAGAGATGGAGCCCTCAAGGTCCCAGCTATTAATGTCAACGACTCTGTCACCAAAAGCAAGTTTGACAACCTGTATGGATGCAGGGAATCTCTGCTCGACGGTATTAAGAGAGCAACAGACATCATGGTCGCTGGTAAAGTCTGTGTTGTCGCTGGCTACGGAGATGTTGGCAAAGGTTGCGCTCAGGCATTCAAGGGTTTCGGTGGTAGAGTCATTGTTACTGAAATAGATCCTATTAATGCACTTCAAGCAGCAATGGAAGGATTCCAGGTCATCACTATGGATGAAGCTTCAGAAGTGGGTCAAATCTTTGTTACAACAACAGGCAATATTGACATCATCACCAAAGAACATTTCCTTAGGATGAAAGATGATGCTATTGTGTGCAACATAGGCCACTTTGATTGTGAAGTAGATGTTGCTTGGTTGGAAAATAATGCAAAGAAAGTTAACATCAAGCCTCAAGTAGATCGCTATGAATTAGATAATGGAAACCACATCATTGTGTTAGCAGCTGGCCGCCTTGTTAATTTAGGATGTGCTACGGGTCACTCATCCTTTGTTATGTCAAATTCATTCACCAATCAAGTGCTAGCACAAATAGAATTATGGACGAAGGCCAGCCAGTATCCTGTAGGAGTACATACCCTGCCTAAAAAACTAGATGAAGAAGTAGCAGCACTTCACTTGGATCACCTTGGTGTCAAGCTGACCAAACTGACTTCCAAACAAGCCAAGTATATAGGAGTTTCAGTAGAAGGACCTTACAAACCTGACCACTACAGATACTAATTTTAAGGAAAATGAAATTACATTTAATTTTATACACAATATTTTTGTATATCAAATCTGTAATAATCTGTGTAAGAAATTGAGTTTGTGTAATAAAGTCTTGTTATTCAATTAATGTCCTGGTTCTAATTGGTAATGGGGGCGATAAGACCTGCACTGTCTTCCTGCTCAGGGTGTATTGTGCATTTCCCCCTACCAGCGTCTACCCAAGGTATCCCAGCTCCTTGACGAAGCGGAGCACGGTAGTGATGTTGCGATAGTCTATAGATAGCATCGTGATACTATTGTGGCCTTGTAAATCAGTCGTACTATCGATAGCCCTATCGAAACTATCGACCCTTGATGCTATCGATTGATATTAATCATCAGTCAACTGCTGGACGTAGGCCTCTCCCAAGATGTGCCACTGAGCCCGATCTTTGGCTGTTCCCAGACAATAGTATTGACAAAGTTCAATAGTATTGACTATTTTTCTCTATCGATAGTATTGTGCTATTGCGGCACTTCGATAGCACTATCAACTATTTTTCACGGTCAACTATCAATAGCGACACAATTGACTATTGCAACAACACTGGAGCACGGCTTTAGGTTGCTGGCATAACGCTTCCAATAGTGAAGGTGGTGGTGGTTAATCGCTTAGTGAAGATATTGCTGGTAAATGTATGTGTATGCCTGCTTATTGTGAACTTGGATGTAATGATATTATTGCTTAAGTAGATGGTAATGATTTTAATTGTAAATGTTTGCTGCTACTGAGCTGGTACTCTGTGTCCAGGTCCTGCTTATGCAACCCAGCTGTGGTTCTTATTTAATTTTATTGTCCTGGATTACATCCCTTTTAAACCTAAAATAGGTTTTGTGCACAAAAATAAACAGAATATGCAATACTTTTATTTTATTTATACACATAAGATAAGACTAATATTACTAAGCATAGGAAGGACTAAGAACTTATGATGCGTAAAATTGCAGTAATTCTTCATTTTTAGGCTTGAGTATACATTGGTCTTTTAGGTTTACAACCCAGCCAGGTTCCAGGCCATAAAATATCTGCCTAGGGTCTTTTCTTTGACATAACATACTATAAGCTGTATCTTTTTCCAACTCCGGTAGCTCATATCCATATTTTTGAGCTAATTTCAATCTTTCTTGTGATACTTTCTCAGGATCAGCTAAGTACCCTCTCATCTTTGCACTTGAATAGTATTCAATAGCATCTGCCGGTGGAATCATTCTTCTTGGAATAGCTTGACCACTTTCAAAAAATTTCTTTGGGTTCTTCAGGAGAAATAAGCTGTGGGGATCATAGTAAGCAGTCGTGATGACACCACCATTCTTCTCAATTGCTGCAATGACTTGTTCACTGGCCCACTGAACCTCAATATTGATCTTAGCAGCAAATATATCAGCTCCTTCATCAGTTAGGTTAATTCCAAATTGTTTTTGATCTGGATGAAAGGTGTACAGGCCTGATTTCACAAGAGCAGCAATGTCTACCGGATGTGATACATCAATTCGGTCCCTTTCAATCATACTTTGCAACTTGTTTAAAGACAGCGGGGGATATTCTCGTCTAAGGCTGAAGTAAAAAATTACAAACACTTTACATAATAATAATAAATATTTGTTCATTAAAAACTTTAAGTGACAAATCTAACAATGTAAAATAATGTTCAACTTACTGGTGTCCTCGGTAGTAATGCTCTTGAGGCACTCTCAAATAGAATGGGTTGTTCCCAGTTTCATAACCCAGTCTCATATAATTTTGCCTTTGCCCTGATCCTTTATTACCAGAGCCATGTTTATCTCCTCCATGCTGTGCTCTGCCTCGTTTTTGCTGTATCAAGAACAAAATTGTATAAGGATTATATGTATTATATAATCATAAAGAAATAAGATCGTTGTGAGAAGACCTTACAGTTATTTTAGCACCAGGATTATCCCGAATATTAGCAAGTGATATTCTTGGCAAGGATCTTAATATAGTCAGAGACTTTTCTGTTATTTGCCGTGAAGACATATTAGTTATTAGCTAAAAACATTAATAATAACAAAAACTGCACTTCAATACAGTTTATTTTATTAGAAACGTTTCGTGTTCTACCGCAATAGTGTACTTTTTTATTTTAAGAAGTGTTTTAAAGGACTGTAGCACAGGTATACAACAATCCATAAATCTGTGATTAACACAACATAACCTCAAAAAAACTAAACGACCAGCCCATATATTCAATTCAATTCTCCCTATATATAGTCAGTATATATTATGTTACTCTTTGCTATATATTCAATGTACTCTGTGATACGTAGTATCTCCTTAGTAGTCTGTGCTGTGGACCAGCCTGCCCAGGGCTGCGCTGCGTTCACAACCTACGCTCGGAACACAGAGTACTTTTATATACGGCTCGGAATCACAGAGTAGTGAGAGTACCTTTTAAATACGGAAATAGAGACCTATCTTGGCTATGGAATGCGGCAATACGTTTTCAGCGCCATCTCTACTTTTACAGTAGGAACTATTTTTACAGCTTAGGTAATAGTATCTTAACACCATACTCTAATGTACGTTAATGTTAAAGAGGCATATAGAAGCTACGTATCAAATATCTAAAAATAAACCATATTATGCAACCATATAGTGATTCACAATACGAAATTGGACACTTAGCTGCCTTTGATTCTATATGCCTCATTAGAATAAAGAAGTAAAACAATATTTTCATATTAACTAGTTTTTATTTCTTTCGTTTATAGTACATTACGATATTAGTGCGTTATGATGGTAATAACATGCGAGGCGGAATTTCAGCCCGAGCCGAAGGCGAGGGAGTAATTGAGCCGAGCATGCCAATACGCACGTATATCGTACGACGTTTTTTACCACATTTGCGAGGAAACAGAAAAAAAATCATTTTATATTTTGTTCATTTCTAATTATTGAAACAGTTAGTGAAATTACAATTATTAAAATGATACGTAGTTGTAGTTGGTTTTTTAATTATGTTTTCATACGTGGTTATATATCTGTCTTTGGATATTGACGGCAGCAAGCTGTCGCATGCGGTTCGCGCTTCTGTTAGTATATCCGGTGGAGTTGAAGTAATACAAGAAGGCTCTTCTTCGTTATTGAAAGTTGTCATATTTAAATTTTCACAATACAAGTACAAAGAAAAGAAAATTTGAGAAAAATGGCGCGAGGATTATTTTCTGCCGTAGCTGCGTGAAAATGTTGGCAAAGACGTTAGAGCATTCAGCCAAGTTTTTAAATTACCGAATAAACTGATTTTTTTATTTTAAATAAACTGAATCAGTGAATGCACACTGTTGCTTTCCCGCCATTTTAACAGCGCGCTAGCGCTGCCTACTGACTGACGCCGCGCGGCGATTAGTCCGAAATTTAAATAGCAACAGCGCGCGAAATGGCAAATAATACTGTTATGGAATTTGTATGGACTATAACTTAACTATTTGCTTTGGTAACACACGCGTTTTTTATGACCCGCTTTATATATTTAAAACCGGTGGAATTACATCAGCTTTACGAGCAACGGTGTTAAAAATACATTTATGGCAGTATTTCTTAGCTTTAATTTGGAAACTGTCCTCTTCGTCATCACAATCTTTTAATCCATTAAAATTTTATTTAAATTTTTACAGTAATTGTGGATAAAAAATCTACTTGGTAAGTTTAATAAGTAACTAATCATATCGCGTCTATGTTCTTCGCATTTCATAAAATCAAATTCAATCAACATATGTATAATGGTCTTTATAAAGCATTTAATATTGCTAACAATCAAATTTTTTTTCGGTACAGCATCATAGATATCTTGAATGTTCGAAATGCTGTGAAAATCATTGATTTGCTTGGACTGCAAAGCCAACGTCGACCTGTATATTCTCTGTATTTCATGTATTCCGTTTCATTTTAATTTATAAGGTCTTTCTTGCATTGGCCACATGATTTAAAGATTTTCTTCTTCATTTTTATTACAAAATAGCCACTAACGTACTGCAGTGGCCCTAATCTGCGAGGATCATTTTTTTCTTCAACGGTAGATATGACAATTTCTAGCATATCATTAAAATCGCAGGTCTTCGCATCTTTGCAGTCCTCAGTGATAACGAGAGCATGTAATGTATTCCAAAAATCTTTTTCACAGTTTCCTCCAGGGGCATGGACACCAGTGACATTATTTATCAGTAAAGCAGTATATGCTGATTCAAAACTTTGGGGTGTTGGGTTATTATTGCGGCACCCATGACTTCTAATGGCCCCAAAGAAGTTTTCAATGGGGTCTTGATTGAGGTGTCGCATCCAAACAGAACTTATGCCATACTTTGAATGCAATTTTTTTAATAAAACTTTAATACCGTCTAGTGTCCATGCCCAGTTTTTTAATGTAGGCACTGACTCTACTCTACCATTCTTCCTATCGATAAATTTCATATCATTTAATGCTTTTTTGGCCTCATTCCATGCTTTGTGGTGAGTTGAGTTTGGAGTAACTACTCCTAGGAGGGCTTCCCATATTTTTCTGTAGCTCCCATTCATTGAATCGAACAGATTGTCGAAGAACAGAAGTATATCTGCTGTTTCTTTACACTCCGCAGGTAAGAATGTGTTTATCTGTAAAACAAAAAAAAGTATAAACATATATTACTAATGTGTTCTATACAGTAATAATAATCATTTATTGTAATGGTATTACATGCTATATGTAAAGATAATTAATATATTGATTTTTTGGATGAAGTTATAAGAATTTCTACTATGTTTAAGTGCAAACAGATGAAAAGACAAATTAATGTTTTGCAACCTCTATGTATCATCCATCAGTTGTCATCATTATAGTAAACCGATATTTGTCATGTTTTGGATTAGTTACTGGGATTAAGATTTATACCTGTTCACATTCGAGTGAACAAGTACTTCATAAGCAGATGTGATCCATCATATACTCCATCAACACTCAGTATCAGATAAGAATAGTGGTCAAGCACCGGCCTGTCTACATTATTAAACACAACAGACATTTTTGTTTTTCTGTTATACAAAGCTATGCATTTATCTTTGATACACATTTTATTCTTCTTTTTTTGTTAGAAAGGAGATATTTCAAGTGTGGTACCATAGTAATTTTATCGAGATTTGATAAGTATCTCCAGAGATATGGAGATAAACACCTCAAAATTGGTACTGAAAATTAATAGCGCAGCATTGAAGTCGGTTCTTTTTAGTTTTTTAAACGATCTTATAAAGATATAGTGTGCAGAGAAAATCGCGGACGAAGATTAGAGTGGACTCGAGAACATTTGCTCTGGGAAAATAACCAATGGTCTGTAGTTCTGTTTACCGATGAGTCCCGATTCGGTTTTTATCCTGATTCATGAAGAGTACGTTTATGGCGACCTGGACGTGAGAAGCGTCTGCAACACCCTCAGGAAGTACATCCATATCACGGCGGATCAATTATGGTTTGGGCAGGTATTCGTGTTGGTGGAAGAAAAGACCTCGTAACTGCAGAAAAATACCAAAACCAAGTGCTAGCACCAATAATCTATGCCCATCGAATTCAAATAGGCCAAGCTTTAACGCTCATGCACGACTACGCCCGTTCGCACACTGCGCGAGTGGTCAGTTGTATGTTAGTTGTAACACATTTCGAATAAATTGAGAATATAAGAATATCAAAGAGAATATAAATACTCTGAAGATTTTTTTTTTTTTTAATGGCAATCGTCTTACTTTTGAGACATTTTTGCCAGTATCGCGTCAGTTCAGTAATGAAGTTAGTATTTGATCATTGATAGTAATACAAATTAAAAAGGTAATAGTAAAAAGTAATGGTAAACGAGGTTAAGAGAAAGTAAAAGAAAAATAAGTTAGGGAACTCCACCCAAAAGAAAAGACAAATAAAAACAAATATTTACAATAATTGTTACGAGTATCAGTAAAGTACATATAATAATTAAACTTTAATGTTATTATCGACAAGAAAATTACTTATGATTCTAAATATTTGCAAATTATTGGTTGATAGAAGGGTAGGTATTGAAGTAGGAAGAGGAATAACAAGACTAAGAGAAAGATAAAATGCTGAATGATTAAGAAGCGGGCATGAAAAGAAAATATGATTGAGGTCTCCCTCGTCCAGACCACATTCGCATAGGGATGAATCCCTTATGTGCAATTTATTTTTAAAATAGGTGGGTACACAGCAGTGCCCCAAACGCATCCGGATGATAGAACTTGACAACTGCTTGCTGAGATGCCATTTAGCAAACCAAGGTCTCCGCGGGATATCCAGTTGGAGAGCAGCATACGCTGAGCCCTTGGTCTTGCTAGAGGCAGCCCAGGAGCTTGCCCAAGATCTGAACAAAAGTACTTTCGGAATTCCGAAAAGATCATGCGGAAAAATGCAAAATGGAATTTTATCACCATGGGCCACTGCATCTCTTGCCACTCCGTCCACTCGTTCATTTCCCGAAATACCAGCGTGGCCGGGAATCCAAATAAAAACAACTTCAAGCCCATTCGTTTGACATATTGCTAAAGACTCTTTCATAAGAAAAATTACAGAAATAGAAGATTTAGTACAAAATGGATTTGAAAGAAGAGATTGAAGAGAACTCCGAGAGTCTGAAAAGATAAGAGAGCGACGAAGATTAAAAATCAGAATATATCGAACCGCTTCCAGTATCGCCCAGCATTCACCCGAGAAGACTGAAGTTTCAGATGGAAATTTAACTTTTTGAACGATATTGTATTGAGCATGGAAAATACCACACCCAACACAACCAAGAGGGGAAAGTTTCGAAGCATCAGTATAAATACAGTGCCAACCACGCCAATCTCTCCTCAAAAGGCCTTGGAGATATTCATCAGCATGTGGGTCACCAGCACAGATGTCAAAGTCCAAAATTACAGTAGGCCGAGCGATGATGACTTCGTAACTAAAGGAGAAAAGGGGAAGAGAAGGAGGACGGATAACTGGATCTTTAAGTGACTTATAAATATCAAAACTCCGCAAAAGAGGAGGAGGTTTCTTGCTAAGCCAGAACCGAGATGTAAAAGAGAAACGCCGAAGAAGTTGAAGTTTAGGAATAAGAGGATGGGAGGAGTATTGTACACATCGGAAGAAGAATCGGTTAGCAAGAAACTGACGACGAAGGCGGAGCGGGGCATCAACACACTCTACCTGGAGTGCATTAATAGGAGACGATTTCATAGCACCCGATACAATACGAAGAGCTTTGGACTGGATAAAATCCAACTGCCTCATACTGCCCTTATTAGCAGGCTCCAGTAAAAAGGAACCTTAATCCAAGACACTACGAATAATGGCATTATAAAGCAATTTCAAAGTAAATGGATGCGCTCCCCACCAAACACCCGAAAGGCATCTTAAGATGTTGAGATTTTTTCGCATTTGTCTACTATGTAGGCACAATGTGACTTCCCAGTTAATGTACTATCTAAAAGAAGTCCAAGAAATTTAACAGAATTCTCAACCGGAATTTTGGAACCATTACAGAAAATTTGCACATCAGGAGTATAGCGCTTACGGGAAAAAATAACTATGTTACTCTTTGAGGGGGAGAGATCTAAACCATTGACATGAAGCCAAGAGTTTAGACATTGAATGGAGCGCGAAACACAATTGCTAGCTAAATCAATTTTGTTATGTGATGAATATAAAAGTATATCATCAGCATACTGAAGGATATGGCAAAGAGCGACAGACCTTTCCAAATCATAAGTGTAAACATTGTAAAGAAGAGGGCTAAGAACTGACCCTTGGGGTAAACCACGCCAGATAGTTCTATAAGGAGAAATAGCGGGGTCACTACAACGAAGGAATATATTTCTTTCGGCAAGAAGGTTCAGAATAAAATTACATAATTTAGGGGGCACTTTTAACAATAAAAGTTTATTCTTAAGAAGAGGAAGTTGAACACTGTCATACGCTGAAGATATATCAAGAAATGCACCGACAACAGAGTCGTTCCGGGTAAAGGCAAGTCTAATGTCAGTACTGAAGATACTGAGACTGTCCATGGTGCTCCTGTCCTTCCTGAATCCATATTGAGACTTAGCCAGAAGATCGTTGCTTTCAAGGAACCACTCAAGTCGGTTCTTTACCAGACGTTCAGCAAGTTTAGACAGAACCGAGGAAAGAGCAATAGGGTGGTACGTATTATGATCTTGCGAATCTTTATTGGGTTTAAGGATTGGGATAATACACTGAGATTTCCAACTAATCGGAACAAAGCCAGTGTCAAAAATACAATTAACTAGGCGCAGGTAATGAAAAAGTAAACAGTCACTCGCTTTCGAAAAAAAAGACTAAGGTAAGCCATCCATGCCGGGGGCCGAATCTCTAACCGATCTAAGAATGTTTTTCAATTCTATCATAGAAAATGGACAATCCAAAGGATCATTTGATAAAGGGACAGACAACGATGGTAATTCAGAAGGAAGAGGACAATATTGGGGGGCTAACTTGTCCATGAACGCTTCAGCCCAGGACTGAGATGGATTGCAGGGCCGAGAAGGGGGACACCACGAACGCCTGTACCAACGTATTTTCGTCCATATAACAAAAGCAGGGGTACTAGGGCTCAAACTTGTACAAAAACATTTCCAATGATCACGCTTTTTGGAATGAAAAAGTCGTTTGGATTTATCAATACACTTATTCAAATTGGAAAAGTTTTCCTGTGTCATATCACAGCAAAAGGAATGTTCCGCTACCTCACGGGCCTTTATGGCATCATTGTACTCCCTATTCCACCAAGGAGGAGGGGGCAACTTATTAGACGGAGGTTTTTTAATAGAAAATGATTTATTTGCACACTCAAGGAGTGAGCGAACCAAAAAATCAGAAGAAGAAGAAATATTATCAGAGTTTATATCAGGAATTTTTTTAAAAACTGAGACCGTGTGATCATGAAATTTTTGCCACCCAGAAAAATCATTATTATTCAAAATATATTTCAAAGCGGGGGGTTGCCAGGGGGGATAGGACAGGAATTACGTTGAGGAAAATTTAAAAGAATAGGAAAATGATCACTACCATGTGTAGAAGGAAGGACACGCCAAGTCAGAAGAGTAGCAAGCTCAGGAGAACACAGTGAAAGATCAACAGCACTACGGAATTTATTTGGTCGAGTTCTCAAAGTAGGGGAACCATCATTAAGAATACAGAGGTTGAGGGAATCAAGGGAATCTAATAAGAACTCCCCAAATTCGTCCGCCTTACCACAACCCCAAACAGGATGATGACAATTAAAATCACCAAGAACCAGAAGAGGCTTTGGGAGAGAGCTCAAAACTGAGACTACATTACGGAGGATAGCCTTAGAAGGGTCAGGAATGTATATCGATCTTCGATCAAGAATCTATAGATATAAGGTCGACGCAAAAAGAATGTCCCGACGAATATGAGCTCACACCGGGCGGTGAGCTCTTATTTTGTTCGTCGAACACAAATACTTTTGTGACGAATAGCCGTAAGTATGAGATGATGTTTTACAGAATTGCGACTTTATTTTAAGGTATTATGGTCGTAAAGATGTTGATCATAAAACGGTTTTATAACTTCTGTCTCTGTTTATTAGTCAGTATACACTTTGGACAGAATTTGGCTTTGAATTTGTAGGTAACCCGTTATCTATAGATTCTTGATCGAAGATATCGATACAAAAGTGTATTCTTTAACTCGAACCGCACTTATCTGAAAACCACTATAAAAGGGGACATATATACGAGAAAAAGAAACATTACTTTTTTTTTAAAAAACAACGCCACCGTAGCCGTCATGCCTGTCACTCCGGGCATCAACAAAGCCCGGGATCACATAATGAGAACCAGGCTTAAGCCACGACTCGGTAACAGACAGACAGCTATGTTGAACTTATTTATTAAATAAACAAGCTCAGAGTATTTATTTGTCAAAGAATGACTATTCCATTGAAGCAGATTGAGATCCATTGTGTAAGAGAGAAATTAGTGAATTTAGGTTAAAAGCAGCGTTGGACGGTGAAGAATGGGGTTGGGGAGAAGTGTTCAGGAGAGTGGATAAAAGGTTTAGAAGTTTTAGAAGATCGTTAATGATAGATTGGACAGTTGGGGTATCTAAAGGTTTTTCTGGGTTGTTAAGGGCACACCCATTAGGAGCAGATTCTGAAAAATTTCCCCTTATTATGTTTGAGTGGGCCAGGCGATCATAACCAACCAGAGAAGGTGCAGATGAACCAGCAGGCTTTGGTTTTTTCCTATAGTGAACATGAGCAGGCTCAACATTCACATTTTTAAAAGGGCCTGGAAACTGTGGCGGGAGAGCAGGGGAAGTCATATCTACGGAAGAAGAAACAACTTCGGCAAACGACAGCTTAGATGGCGGATGAAGCTTCGAAGCCTCTGCGTATGAGGAGTAATTTTGAGTCATAGCAGCTTTGATAGCAATTTGTCGGGCCATTTCAGGGCAAGCTTTGTTTGTGGCGAAATGTATGCCCCGACACCAAATACATTTAATGTTTTCCGTTTCAATATTGCTCTCCTGCGTGGGCTTGACTACATTTGTAGCAAGCTGGTTTAGATCTGCATTGAACTTTTGTGTGACCATATCTACAACACTGGAAACACTGAATCGTTGGGAGTGTATATCGTTCTACTTGGAAGGCATTATAGCACAAATGAACTCTGGACGGAAAAACTTGGCCGTCAAAAGTAAGTACGCAAGTTTGAGATGGCTTCCAAGTCACCTTCCCATCCAACATCAACTTAAAATTAAGGCGCCGCACCGTAATGACGGGACCACAGTCTTGAGGAACACGAACCTCTTTTATGATGTCCTCCGGGGACATATCAGTAGGAATGCCTCTAACCAAGCCTAATCGGGTAACATTGTATGAGGGCACAAAAGCCCTATATCCGTTGTTCGTTAAAGAACTTGACTCCATAAATGAGTTGGCGCTATTGACGGAGTGAAAGGAAGAGCAATTCTATTTCGACCTATACTTTTTATTGAACCATCCACTATACCCTGGAATTCTCTTGTGCGCCCGAAAAGAAATCGTCCAAAAGTAACCGGGTGCAAAGTTGTGCCCGCAGAAGGAGATTGTTCAATTTTTTGGACATGTACCACAAAGGGACCGGCGTCTGAATTTACATACTTCTGACGAGCAACTGGCGTAGGGACAACCTTTTGTCCTGGGGGCAAACTGGAAGACGCAACTGAGACAGCAGATTTCTGGCCAAGAGGCATAGATAGCGAAGGATGAGGACGGAGCAGAGGAGGGAAGAGACGCAGCAGACGGTATGGGTGTAGTTAGAATTTCATCGTCAGCAATCTTGAATTTGTCTCCCGAGGAGTCGTTCGGGGAACAAGCTCTAACATCACGCTTTAGAGCTCTACGTTTCGAGTGGTTATAATTAACTAGCTCAAAGGGTCTTTCGTCGGACGTATGGACAGAAGTGAAAGCTGCTGGAGACGGAGGAAGACTTTTATCCCCCCCAAGCCCCGCCACCGGGGCCGGGGGGATCGCCATCCTCCATTAGGGGGAGAATAAAAAACTACCCTGAAAATAATAATATCGTTTAAAAACTAAAAAACAACCGACTTCAATGCCGCACTATTCATTTTCAGTACCAATTTTGAGATGTTTATCTCAATATCTCTGGAGATACTTATCATACCTCGATAAAATTACCATGGTACCACACTTGGGATATCTCCTTTCGAACAAAAAAAGAATAATCGAAATCGGTTCATAAACGACGAAGTTATCCGCGAACAAACATAAAAAAAAAATAAAAAAAAAAATATATACGGTCGAATTGAGAAACCTCCTCCTTTTTTTGAAGTCGGTTAAAAAAAAACTAAGCTACACTACAGAAACAATAATAAAGTACAACAAACTAAGCTAACAAAAAGCTATTTTGGAGAAGAAAACCCTAAATTACTTATAAGAATTAATAGAATAAAACCAGATAAATTTTTTGAAGTCTCGCGGTACCGACATTCCACTGTCAAAAAAACACTCTGAAGAATATCTCTAGACAGTGTTGACATGTGTAGCTATAGAGATATAACCTGACTCAAATGATGAACACGTGATACATATGCCAGATACAAGATAAAATTAACAACGTAATTTGGTCGGGTCATACATGACAATGGGTGAAAGCCAATGGGCGCACTAGAACTGGAATCCAGAGCTGGCTCCAAACAATAAAATCGCAAAAATCGCACGTTGTATAGTGGTATCTTTCTCATATTATTATTGTTATTATAATGCCGCTTCTATTTTAAATATACGGTGTCTACCATAGACATAGACACTTCCAAACATGGACGGAACATTATCCGTCAAAAACAAATAAGAATATGAGAAGGATAAAACTATACAATCACAACATATTATGAGAGAGCGAGACGGACAGCTTTTTTAGGGTTCCGTAGCCGAATGGCAAAAAACGGAACCCTTATAGATTCGCCATGTCTGTCTGTCTGTCTGTCCGTCCGTATGTCACAGCCATTTTATTCCTAAACTATTAGGACTACAGAATTGAACCTTGGTAGGTAGATGTATTCTGTGAACCGCTTTCCGATTTTTATACAAAAATAAAAAATATAAAAGTTTAAGGGGGGGCATCCCATACATGGAACTGGAACAAAAAAAAATTTTTTTCATCAAACCTATACGTGTGGGGTATCTATGGATAGGTCTTTAAAAATGACATTGAGGTTTCTAAAATCATTTTTTCTCAAAGTCAATCATTTAAAAGATAGGCGCGTCTAAAGTGTCTAAAGTCCCCCCCCTCTAACTTCTAAGGTAAGAGAGTGAAAAATCTAGAAAAAATATATTCTGTAGATCTCAATAAAAACTTTCAACGAAAATTGGTTTGAACGAGATACAGTCAGCAGTTGTTGAGATACAGCGACCGCAAGTATAACTTTGTTTTTCATACAAACAGTATGAAAAACAAAGTTATTTTTGTAGTTGCGAAAAATCAAAGTTATAGAGTACTCTACTGTGTTACGGAACCCTACGAGTGCGAGTCCGACTTGCACTTAGCCAGTTTTTTTATCCCTCTCTGCATATGCGATTTTATTGTTTCTGGCTGCCAGTTCTAGGGCGCCCTTTGGCTTTCACCTGCTGACATGTATGACCCGACCAAAGGACGTTGTTCATTCATCAGGGCGAGCGAAGCAAACCCTTACACTTTCCGTAGCCGAATGGCAAAAAACGGAACCCTTATATATTCGTCATGTCTGTCTGTCTGTCCGTCCGTATGTCACAGCCATTTTATTCCGAAACTGTTAGGACTACAGAATTGAAACTTGGTTGGTAGATGTATTCTGTAAACCGCTTTCCGATTTTAATACAAAAATAAAAAAAATAAAAGTTTAAGGGGGGGCATCCCATACATGGAACTGAAACAAAAAAAAAAAATTTCTTCAAACCTATACGTGTGGGATGTCTATGGATAGGTCTTTAAAAATGACATTGAGGTTCCTAAAATCATTTTTCCTCAAAGTCAATCATTTGAAAGATAAGCGCGTCTAAAGTGGTAAAATGTGTGTCCCCCCCCCCTCTAACTCTTAAAGTATTGGAGTGAAAAATCTAAAAAAAATATATGCTGTAGATCTCAATAAAAACTAACAACGAAAATTGGTTTGAACGAGATACACTTAGCAGTTTTAGAGATATGGCGACCGCAAAGATAACTTTGTTTTTCATACAAGCACTATGAAAAACAAAGTTAAGTTAAGTTTTGTAGTTGCGAAAAATCATAATTATGGAATACCTAACTGTGTTACGGAACCCTACGAGTGCGAGTCCGACTTGCACTTGGCCAGTTTACCCTACAACCTGAGCACTTTTGTGGTACACTTTACTGAAAAACTATCCCGCTTATTGATTTGTGCTTTAACATAGTAATTTTAAATTCACATCTAGTAAACAAAAACATTTTATTACCATTAAAATAAACTGGCCAAGTGCGAGTCTGACGCGTGAAGCCTCAGTAAAAGAAAAAAAAACAAAGTTTGAATATATACTTTTTAAGAAATATTAATTAAAGAGCATTTGTAGGTGTTGTGATTGAGAGTGCTTATAATATTTCTTTCAAAAGAAAAATATGTAATTTTATAGGCGAGAGGCAGAAGCTAGCAATATAACAAAATACAGATTATAAACAGAGCAAGTAGGAGGTCGCGAATTGTTTTTTAAGGGGGTTGCGTCATGAAAAACGCTGAGGTAAACAATGGTTTATAGATGGCGCTATAGTAAACGTTTTTTGAATGGGGTCCCCAATTCTATTAATTTTTAACTTTGTTCTGTTTCTAGTATTTGTTGTTATAGCGGCAACAAAAATAATTATAGTCTAACTACCACGGTTCATGAGATACAGCCTGGAGACAGACAGACAGATAGACGGACGGACAGACAGACAGACAGCAGAGTCTCAGTAATAGGGTTCCGTTGGTACCCTTTGGGTTCGGAACCCAAAATGAAGATTAACAATTTTATTTCGAGGATAGAAAGTACAGATACAGGGTACAGTACAGTAGTACAATAATATTTTATCCTAGAAATAAAATTGTAACGGATGGCGTTAGTAAACGCCAACCGTTACAATTTGATTAGAACACTATGAAAAACAACGTTAATTTTTTGCTTGATCTTATAAAATATTGCAGTGTGGTATGGATATGGAAGCCTACGTGGCGAGTCCCACTTGCACTTGGCCAGTTTTTTTTGTAGGTCTGTATTTCCATCCAGTCATTATATTTTTAGGTCAATGGTGTTGTTGCAATAGTCGATAGTTGACCTTCAAAAATAGTCGATAGCCTTAGTGCGATAGTGCATTCGAAAATATCGAAATGCTGCAATACAATCGATAGAGAAAATAAGGCGATACTATTGAACTTTGTCAATACTATCGCGTCAAAATAGTCGATACAATTTATGACCTATCGACGCCTTTCGATAGTATTAGTTTAGTAACTATCGACGTATTTTCGATACTATTGACTAGGACTAAAACGTCACCTGGTTGATAAAACAGGGACACTATATCTAGTTACCCTCTTGGGCTCTTAATGTAAATTATTGCACCTGAATATTACTACACGGTAACGCGTGACTAAGTATTGTCATCAAGCAATACAATCGTAAAATGTTCGGCAATCGATAGGGCACGACTATCGATAGTATCGACACCATCGAAATTAATTCTATCGATAGTTTTTGTACTGATACTATCGATGCTATTGATCTTGAGCAATAGTATTACTTATTTTGATCAATCAATAGTATAGTCATCAAGTGTCGACAGTTTCGATAGTACGACTGATTTTCAAGGCCACAATAGTATCACGAGACTATTGCTATCGCAACATCACTGCATCATCTAATTCTAATTCATAAATAGGGTGATAGCTGATATACCTTCAAGTAGAATTTGAAACACTGGATTTGCCATATTGGTTACGTAGTAACTATTATATAATCTGTGATATTGGTTCACTTTTTGGCTTGTTATCTAAACCAACTAAATTTTTCTGTGAATCACGACTGATTCAACCATATCCAGTATATAATTTAATTTGCTTATATTAAAAAACAATGTTATAATTTTTATTTGATTTTAATTTAGGTATTGATTTTTAAACTTATTTAACAATAACATGTTGTGAAAACATACATAACATAATAATAATTATATATTTCTGAATTAGAATAATTATGAACAGTTCATACAATATTTACATGATTAGCTTATTGACCTCCTCCGGAGTTCGCTTCATAATTGATTGTGGATCAGTATATCCATTATTATCATGAACTGCCTGATACAGCTGAGCATATATTGCCGATATAACTTCAAATGCTCTTTTTTTAACAACAAGCTTGTGGGAGTGACTCAATAGGAGATTAAGTTGTGGAAGGATGTAAGCATCAGGAGTCACTAGGAACAAGTCAAACTTGTTTAGGAAGGATTTCAATGTGGATGTGTCCATGCCAGGAATAGCTGACATTGGACCACTATTTTTTTCCTGGAGAATTGTATAGATTGGGCCTAGATTCAAGTTTGCTACCAGGAAACTAGCTTGCTCAGACGTCAAAGTATCTATTTGAGCATCAGACTGTGCCTGCAATCTCTCATTGTACTCATCCATGATAGTGTACAGCGACAATGTGCACTGAATGTGGTAGATACAGTTCAATGTGTAAACTGACATATCTGTTGAGCTCAAATGGCAGGCAGTCTCATTGATTGCATGCAAAAGAGGATCCAAAATATGAGTCACTACAACTTTTCGATCTGATGTGTTCAGGTTATTGGCATTATTCATTATAGCCAGTAAATCTCTCAAAAAACTGACAAGATCTGTTACAACTATAGACGGGTTTAGATCCACCGGGGGTGCTTTGACTCCATGACTCAGCTCTTTCTGAATCTTACTGTCCAATGTAATAAGGAACACAGTTTCACTTTTCTTCAGCAATTCTTCCAGAGTATTCGTGAGGTGTCCCTTGCCTATTATAGACTGAATAATATCTTTGTAATATATTATTAGATTGGTGATGGACCAGAGAACTAATGGGTCCTTATCCGGTTTCAATATAAGCTCAGCCCTTACTTTCAACAAGGGGCATATAGCCTCCATAATGCTAGTCAGAGCATCTTTTATCAGCTGATTCTTTTCTGGTAAGTCACAGTGCTTGAATAGTGTGGCCAGGTTTTCTTTTTCTACAGGTATAATTTGATACACCCATGTTAAAATATCTCCAATGTATCGCTTGGCATCATTGGCATAGAACTCTATTGGTTTCGACCCAGTTTCATTTCCCTTCGTGAGAGCATCAATAAATAGTTGGACAATAGTGGCCTTCCTGGCGGAACAATATTCATCAATAATATTGGAGAACAGAACTTGCCTATTTTGAAATTTGGCCAAAGCTGTTGATATGATTGCATTGTTAGGTGAATCTGTACTCAGACAGGCTCCGATTGTCCAGTGATATAACTTCTCAATTGCAACTTCTTGCTGGAGCCCAACAGTCTCCATGATGTCAAATGCAGATGTCTGATACCAGCACTTAACTAGTACTTTACAGTTGTCATACAAATTTTCTATTTGAGATAATGTCCCAAAGAAGTCTGCTGTAAGTGGTGTTTTCATAGAAACATTGTAAAGGTGCTCATTTTTCTCTGGCGGAAGTTGGAAACGATCAACAAAAGCATTTACCCAGATCAGTTTCTTCTCGGTTTTCTTACGTTCATCTTTTAATTTGGTCGTTTGTGCGATCAGGTGATGGGTTTTGGTCTTGGACTCGTTTAGTCTATTGGACATGTCTTTTACAGCATTATCTAAAGAAGACAGCGAGTTCAACAAGTCTTGCAACTTATTCTTAACTTTATTATACTCAATAAGAACAGTTTTGTTTACCAACATATCCCGTTTTTCGATTTCATTCAACAAAACTCGGCGAGTATAAGCGGAGTTTGTACTACACAATCCAGACACAGAAATAAGAGCATCGCTGCTATCCGATATTATATGATTGTCAAATATCTTATTTATTCTTTGGCGAATAGAATTGTTGCTCAATGAGTCCATTTTTGGTTTAGGTACAAAAACAAATAACGTTGAACTATTGTTCAGTAAAATATATTTATTATTATTATTTCTTTGTTTTTGGCTAAAATATATTTATTTTTCAATTAGCCATTTGATTGATTTGAACATTGAACAACGTCGTTCGTTGACAATTGACATTGTTGAGTAAAATAAAAGAGAAACGTCATCCATCAATCTGTATTCCTGATTGTCATTGTCACAGTCAAATAGTTCATCCCACAGATCACAGACAATCACAGTGTCGTGTCATAATAGACAAAATTATTGTTCACACAGCGACGATTACTTTATTGAACAATGTTTATGAATGTTTGTTTATAAAAACTAGGTGAAACATTTTATGTCGAACAAATATTTCTTGTACTTAATACTTAACCGAAAGGGTAGCTGAGAAGTAATTTAAATAGTTAATCGTTGGAAAATAATAAAAACGGCAGTATGATGCTACATTCTAAAACCTTCTCAGTAATAGTGTTCTGTATTCTGAAACCAACATAAAAACAAAATTGTCGTTGGCTTGATCATATGATCAATGGTCATCTCATCCAATTGATTTCCTTCAAAAAGATTCCTTGGGCTTTTACTGTGCTTTGTATTGCGAAGTATACCTAAAATACTTTTAAAGTTGTTGGTCGTAACAGCGCTAAAAGCAAAATGAAGGGGTGCATATTTAACATCGACGGTGGGTACTTAGAGGGCCTCTGCCGCGGGTTCAAGTGTGGTATTCTCAAGCAAGCGGACTACCTCAATCTGGTGCAATGCGAAACACTCGAAGGTAAACTATTCAATCGATAAATCAATACCACTCCTCTCGTCTCAAACGAGACCATAAAACCGTAACTTGCTTCTCGTTTGACAGATTTGAAGCTCCACCTCCAAGGAACCGACTATGGTACGTTCCTCGCCAACGAACCGAGCCCTCTATCGGTGTCCACGATCGACGACAAGCTTCGAGAGAAGCTCGTCATTGAGTTCCAACATCTCAGGAATCACTCTGTGGAGCCCTTGTCTACCTTTTTGGATTTCATAACGTACAGTTACATGATTGACAACATCATTCTTCTGATCACGGGTACTTTGCACCAGAGGCCTATCTCAGAATTGATCCCCAAGTGCCACCCACTGGGGTCGTTTGAGCAAATGGAGGCTATCCACGTAGCAGCCACACCCGCTGAGCTCTACAATGCTGTGTTGGTAGACACCCCTCTGGCTCCATTCTTCGTGGACTGCATCAGCGAGCAGGACTTGGATGAGATGAACATTGAGATTATCCGTAACACCCTGTACAAGGCATACCTCGAAGCTTTCTATGAGTTCTGCAAGCAAATTGGAGGAACCACAGCTGATGTCATGTGTGAAATTTTAGCTGTGAGTAAAAACTTCACATTTCTCATTAGAATTTCTTTGTCTGCATTACAGAAGTTAGATATGACAATTAATATAGTACAATCAAGGTTTCCTTAGAGTGTGTACTTATTTTGTTATGGTTATATGGTTTGATAGGTCTTTTGAATTGATAAAAATTTGTTTCATAAATACTCATTAAAAAGATTTATGAAATAATATTATGTACAATTGCTAAGAGAGTCTTCATAAACTTCTTGTAGTGCAGGGGTTTAAATTAAGCAGTATGTAGCTTTGCCAGAGATCTGAGAATTGAGGAAAGAATAAAAACTGCATAGTGTACCATGAATCACCTATATAATCAAGTATCAACGTATCAAGTGTACAAACTTTCATAAAAATTGTTTGACATGAAGAGGTGATAAAAAAATCAGCTTAGTTACTATTTAAAGAAATTGGCCAATATATTTAACAACAAACAGGGTTATAATTAAATACTTTAACACTTTGACTGTGGCACTTTTTCGCATATTTTAAAATTTTTTTTTTGTAATTTTTTTTCGTAGCTCTGGCATCAAATCGTAACTAAAATCTAACAGCAAAAGGTCACACGCACACCATGTGAAAAAAAATTTAAAAAAAAATTATTATATATTTTTTTAAATTTTACTTCCGGTACCAAAAATAAAAAAAACGCACGGTGTGTGTTTTCAGCAGCGAACGAGTAAAATTTTTTTTTACTTAGTAGTAAATTTTGTACTTACATCATAATAAACAATTAATTTTTGTAGGTACTATGTCTACTAACATAAACTGAATAAATTTCACAAAAAGAAATAACTCACAGTTTGGATGTGTCTTACATGTTTGACTAGCAATTAATAGATGAAGTTGAGTTAGAAGAGTTTACTTATTTTAAGTCTATTTTATAACTGGAGCGCTTACACCACACATGCACACATGTGCTAAATAAGCAGATAAATAATAAAAGTTGTTCTAGTAGCTGTTTGATTTGTTAATACTAGTTGTTTTGTAAGAACATTAAAGCTCACGAACCCTTATTACAGTTATAACCATTCAATAATGGGTTCTTTCCTCTTTCCCCTGGCCTATGTAAACTTTTGAGCAATATAAGGTTATAACCTTTACGAATCTTATAAGATTTAGCAATTACTCGCGTTCCCTTGTTCCTAAGAGGTCAAATTTGGTGTCTATTGGGTCTTATTGGCATAGGTAGCCACAAATATTCCAAAAAAAAAAAATATCCATCCACGTATAACACCACAGCAAACTTCCTCCCTTTTGCCCCTTCTTTAGAAAGTTTTTGCAACATGAACAACAACAAAGAAGTCCTTAGTACGTCTCTGAAATTTTATTGAAATCTGTTGTTAAATAACGCTATAGCGAACTTCCCCTTTTCTCCCTTATTTCCGCCCCAATCAAAAATCGCATACAATTAAAATAATTTAAATAAATCAATTGTCAATAAATCAATCAAGTGCTAATTTTTGACAAAATCGGTTGAAAAATGCGACCTGTAGGCGAGAACTCCAGACAGACTGACAGACATACTAACAAAAGCAATATTGGCCAATCTTAAAACTGAGACGTTTCACTCGCTTGGTAAAATGTTAAAAGGTTTAATGTACAAAAGTTGCTTCTTAGATGTTGTTAAGTAATTAATTAAAAATAAACTTGTATTTCTATCAACATTATACTGATGTTTAAAAGAAATACTATGTTATTTAACACAGTGTTTATAATAAATAACATTTACATAATACAATAAAATCACGCGTTTTACCTGTTGGAGTAGGATAAGGCAGAGACTACTTCTTTTCTGATGCTACGATCCTGACACACCTCTTTCGCTTCTTCCACTTTCATGAGCGCCTTCATACATACACGCCGAAATTGTATTACCGCTCATAATATTTCATTTTAATAATTTTCAGTTTGAAGCTGACCGCCGTGCCATCATCATTACCATTAACTCTTTTGGCACGGAGCTGTCAAAGGACGACCGTGCCAAGCTGTACCCTCGCTGCGGCAAGCTGAACCCAGATGGTCTCGCTGCCCTGGCCCGTGCTGATGACTACGAGCAGGTGAAGGCTGTGGCTGAGTACTACTCGGAATATTCTGCGCTCTTTGAAGGTGCTGGCAGCAACGTTGGAGACAAGACACTGGAAGACAAGTTCTTTGAACATGAAGTAAGAATTGCAGTTTATATAATACATACATTATTCATAGCAATTTTTATTCTATTACAGCTATACTATATATATATTCACTAGCTGTGCCCGCGACTTTGTCCGCGTGGAATAGTGTCTTTGGGCAGCATTTTTAATAATTTAGGCTAATTATTTTACAAATAAGATACATGCGTATCCCACTTACACCTCACCGTATCATGCCGCGCAAATCCCCCTCCCCTCGCCTCTCCCCCTCCCCTCTCCTCCCTCTTCCCCTTCCCCACTCCCCCTCCCCCCACTTCACCTCCCCTCCCCTCCCATCCCTCTCCCCCTTTCCCCTTCCCCTCACTTCCACCCTCCCTCCCCTCCCCTCATTCCACTTTTCTCCCTTCCCTTCCCCCTCACAAACTTTGAATGACGTATTAATTTATATTGAATGACCAGCCTAAACAATAAGTTTCAAGCTTCTAGCTTTTAAAATGACGATTCTTCCATACAACTTTTCATCCCCCCTTTTAACCCCTTACAACCCTCTTTTCGTATTAAAAAGTAGCATATGTCCTTTCTCAGGCTCTAGACTATCTGTGTTTGGTACACAGATAGTCTAAATCCGTTCAGTAGAACATTCACATAAACCTTACATATTTCAATACAAACTCTCATCCCTTATTCCCTATTGTTATTTTTACACCATTGAGGGTAAAACTTTTACAAACGAATTAAAAAGTTGCCTATGTCCTTACTTAGGCTCTAGAGTCTAGACTATCATCATCATCATCATCAGCCGGTGTCCGTCCACTGCTGGATGTAGGCATCTCCCAAGGTGCGCCACTGAGCCTTTCGGCTCTTATTTTCCAGTCACTGCCCACCGCTTTGCGTATCTCTATAGTATCTCTAGACTATCTGTGTACCAAATTCCATTTAAATTGGTTCAGTAGAACATTCACAATAAACCTTACATATTTTCATACAAACTTTCATCCCCTATTGTTATTTTACACCCTTGAGGGTAAAATTTTCAGAAACTTTGAATGTCATATTTATTTATATCAAATTAACAGCCTACAAAATAAGTTTCAAGCTTCTAGCTTCTAACATGACGATACTTCTACACAACTTTTCATCCCCCCTTTCAACCCCTTACAACCCTCTTTTCGCATTAAAAAGTAGCCTATATCCGTTCTCAGGCTCTAGACTATCTGTGTACCAAATTTCATTTAAATCGGTTCAGTGGTTTTGGCGTGAAAGTGACACAGACAGACAGACAGAGTTACTTTCGCATTTATATATATATATATTCATATTAGTTAGGATAGTTAGGATTAGGATGAGTTATTTACCCAAACATAAGTGTAGTTGTTCAGTGTGAAACGGTGCTCAAAAAAAAAACTCTACCACTTAAGTCTTGTGTTTAGTACCTCTGCTTTGTCTCATATAGGATGATATTTTTGACAGCTCACTGTATGGATGACGTAGTTAGTGTATATTTGTCAATGAATTTATTTGATTTTTCTCATGGAACATAGAAACGATAGTTGCATGGAATTATGTATTATTGTTTAATAATCGATTAGGTACTGTGTATGTATATACAGAACCCGGCGCCAGTTAAAATAATGTACTTTAAGCTAAAGAGGAATATAATGGGCTAGTTTCAGCTTCATAAAGCATCGTCTCGAAGTGCATTATATAACCCTGGGTAGGTATTGTATTTCTTTTTTACAAATAATTTAGTGATAGATATTTATAGAGCAATAACCTTTAATATTTACAGACAAATAATATATTTCCCTAATCATTATTATAAGGTTCGATTTATATTTCAAACCGATTATGGATAGTCTGTGATGTTATTTAGGCGTGGCATTTTACTAACAGTATGGTACCCATCTATGAAGTACGAAATTACTTTAATTGATTTTACCAGAAGAAAATGCTAACCTTCATGGGGGTGAGCTGTCAAATATGTCATTCTATAACAGACAAGGTATAGTAGTATTATTATTTTTTAAGAATTTGGTTTGAGCTGAACTGTCTCTGACGCTGGGTACACACTGGCCTGAACGATCTGCAACAAATGCTAAATCAAGGAAGATGATGGAGCCTTACGCCTGTATAGATGTGGCTACTTCGATTCGCCATTCGTTAACTCTGTTCACTTGGTTTGGACATGGCATATGTTGCAAATATGAGTTTACATATTTTGCAGTTTGTTCTTAAAATATTGTCCTCTCCTAAACTTCAATTTTAATAGAATGAGCTGTTTTCTTTAAATATATACATATATAGTCGTGGACACATTATTCAAAATAAGCTAGTTTTTCGTGCTTCTGAACACACCACATAAGACTATATACAGGGTAATTCAATATTGTCTGACAGTGATTCTATTTTGTAGTTCAACAACTTTTTTAATGTATGACAGATTGGATTCGTCACGATTCTTGCTTATCTGTAATTGAATAACGTACTGAGACGAGGCACTGGACGGCTGACTGTCAGCCAATTCACTGAGCGCAACTATCCCACCCCGTCTTCCATACTGGTTGTACTATTCATTATTCTGTGATACTGGCTAGAACCTAACATCATGCCTGAACTTGGCAGTCCACTGCTGGAGGTCATAAAACTCAATTTTTTTAGAGTGTCTTTTCGTCAAGTTTGTGTCCACGACTGTTATAGTGTATATAGCAAAGGTCGTTAACAAATGTTAGAAATATTAGGCATGAAAGCGGTTTAAAGACATCAATTGGAATGAGGTTTGTTAGATTTCTAATGTCAAACCTTTGCATTAATTTTAAAAGCCTTCTATTAGGTCTACAGGAACATGTTTGCTTCCACGGTTTGCTTCGCTCGCGTAAAATATTCGTTCTTTCTGTGGTTCTTCAAACTTTGTAATCGCAACCGTAGGTACGACAACTCGCTAGCCGACTAGCTTCCACTATCCCATAAGCTAGGTGGTGTTGGGTAAAATGACATCTACAGTTTTGTGCAATATGAGAGAAATCACATCGATAATTTATATGAAACAAAAGTAATTTATGAATGTTTACAGGTTAATCTAAATGTGTTTGCATTCCTGCAACAATTCCATTTTGGAGTGTTCTACTCATACCTAAAGCTAAAGGAGCAGGAGTGCCGAAACATCGTCTGGATCAGTGAGTGCGTGGCGCAGAAACATCGCGCCAAAATCGATAACTACATTCCAATCTTCTAAACACTTCAATCAACTAACATCTATTATCATGTACAAAAATAATAAATATATCAACAAACATTAATTGTACATAATCTTGTTTTACTATGTTATCACTTATCATTCACATCTTAAAGTGATGAATGAAAATCAAATATATCTGTGGTTAAAACAGTTCCGTAAATAATTTTAAAATATTTTACAGTTGAATAAAATACATTGAATTGTTACAGAATAGTAAGACCGTAAATTGTTTGTAAAATTAATAAAGATATATTAATGCTTTTAAATTATATTGTATAATGATTAGTAAGGTAAGTTCCATATTCTTGTAATAGTACAGTAAATCATTCTAAATGTTCAAATACCTTTAACATTGTCTTTCATTTAATTTCAATATTATTTTATGCAAGTATTTCATGGCAAAAGTGAAGTAAATAGAGCATATTACATAATGTAGAACTCCACCAAATCAGTAAGTATTCAATACATTAATATAATATCGATAATTAAATATCTTATTGTAGAACTTACTTTCAGCCATTTTAATTTTACTATGACACATCATTTTTAGTTGCTAGGCACAATATATAATAATTTTTTAATGTATATAATAATAAAATAATTTAAATAAGACAGTTTCGATTTTTGGTAGTCTGTTTATTCCATATTATTGTATAGGTACCTGACCTGCCTATTTACTTATTATCTATTAAAGTCCTATTCAATGTTCATTTGTTTATTAATTATCATTTCCTACCTTTATGTTTATTTAATTAAGTTTAATTTACATCACGGGTTGTAAATCGCTCGGTCCTTTGGAAGGTATTTACGGAGCCGAAGCCTTAAGAGGCCCTTTACAAAATTAACAATCACATATTTGATTTGTGGATAGAGAGATGAAAAACTATAATAAGATGGTACATTAATTTATTATGGCTATGAATATGTGCTGCTTGTGTTCTCGTTTATGGGATGAGGTACGCTACTAGCGGATTTATACCTTTAAAATTCCACCCTGGAGCTTAGGTCTTGCTCTTATAATAATATAGCGACACCGCGTACCCCTATCCCGTGAGGGCTAAATGAGACCCTCTGACCCCCGGCTTGCCTTGACCGGCCGGCCGGTGGTGGGAATCGCAAGAGCTAAGACCTAAGCTCCAGGGTGGAAGTGTGAAGGCATAAAGCCGCTAGTAGCGTTTAGTGAAAGTGCAGCACACCTCTCAACACCTTTAGCTATCCACGCCAATGTTGCCCCTCGGCGCCGACATAACGGTCCGTCTTTATGGGGGGGCCATTCAGTGTATAGCGAGTCACCACCCGCCTTAATATTTTGAAATGAGGCATAATTGGCGGGTGCCGTACCTCATCCCATAGAGCAGAAAACAAACATCAAGCTGCACACATTCATAGCCATAATAAATTAATGTACCATCTTTTTATAGTTTTTCATCTCTCCATCCACAAATCATATTTAATTTCATTTAATAATGTAAAGGGCCTCTTGACGTTGGCTTCGGCTCCGTCAATGCCTTCCAAAGGACCGGGCGATTTGCAGCCCGTGATGTGAATTGAATAAAGAGTATAATAATAATAAATCTTTATTGCCAAAAAGGATTCTTATACATATTAAATTTACAACAAACAAGAAATCATGTTGAATCTCAGAAAAATAATACTGTGAAGTCACTGAAGTCCAAACTAGGCAGTAAGCCTGTGTTTTGGGCTTCTGAGTGCGTAACAAATTAATTATTGATTTTTTTATTCTGACACGCAAGATCTGTAGTACCTATGGAAAATATTTAAACACAATAATACAGTTATACTGTTAGTTAAATTAGTTATTTTGACCACTAACATTGGTAACAGTTAGTAAT